>CM061921.1:245386964-245521828 GCA_031002005.1 Vandiemenella viatica
AAGATAAATCCAACAAGGAAAAGGTCTAAAACACACCACAGAGATGAAATTATTTTTATTTGTGCAATTATGTTTTACTTCTAGCTTTACATCTAATCGAGGTCATTAGAGGCAGGAAAGGACTGGGGACAAGTAATGGGGAGGAATTCGTCCATGGGCTTTTGAAGGAACAATCCCGGCATTCGCCTGGAGTGATTTGGGGAAACCATCTAAAACGTTTACCTGGATGGCTAGATGGGTATTCGAACCCACGACCTTCCTAAATCCGGATACCACATACCCACCACGTAATTTTTTTTTGTCTTCGTCATATCTTCGGCGGCAATGTGATATGAATCCTGATAGTATTGGAAACTAGGATCGGGTAAGAATTTCAGCCACCGCTTTTTGAAGGAACTTTTCTGGAGTTCAACTGGAGAGATTTACGAAAATCATGGAATACTGAAACTGGATCCCCGACGGGGTTTGAATTCGCGTCCTCCCGAATGCCAGGCAACAGTGTTACCTATAACCCATCGGGCTTGGACGGCAGGAAATAAAGCTTGACAGAAAATTTTATAGAAGTATCAGTGTTAGTTAGAAACAAAGAGAGAGATGATAGTTTTACTACTTCCATCTTCCAGATTTAAAATGTGGAACCGCTAATTCACATTGCAGACGGATTTTTTTTTATTTATTTACTGTCTTAATGATTATTATTACTACTAAAACTGTTGCTACTGCGTTCAAGTTTAGCTTACCTTCTAAATATGGTATGATGAAAACAAAATTAAGGTGTTAATATTACGCACCATTTAATTTTCTGGGAGTAGTTTATTTATATTTCGTGACTTAGTTTACCATTAGAGTTCTTTCGTGAATGCTCTTTCTACTTAACCTTAACCTTTATGTGTATTTGCCACACGCACAGTTCTATAACGCTGCAGCGTTAGAAGGTGTAACTAAGTCCATTCAAACTCTCTTATTGGTTTTCCGTGCGTAATTTAGCGATTCTTTTCTGTATTCGCCATATAATTGCGTTTGCTAGCGAATTGTTAACTGTTTATTCGAGGAAAAAAAAGTACGCAACGGTTATCAAAATTACGAAAAAAGTGTTACCATCTCTCTATAATTAATCAATTTGGTTATTTAAATAATTATTATGACTGAAATGGTGATATTCGTGATTATTTTTACTGCAGAACTCCGAACTTTCCCTCTGAGCGTCTGCGAGTTTCTTGCTGCGCGGGCTCATTTTTTTAGTCTTGGGTAAAGTGCTGGGTATGAGAGGTCTATTTTATCATGAATTTAGTGTACCACCTACCAGTTATGCTGTCCCATGCGGTATTCGTGTCTAGAACGAAGCATAATCGAAAGGCGAGGGGTCTCTCGAATTCTGTCCCCGACTGTACCAGACCATTACCAGCAACGAAACCTAAGTCTCACCCTTTACCCAACAAAGCACGTGGCAATCAATAGGTCTCTGACAAGTATGAAATTCAATCAGACTGTGTCAGTATGAAAATAATGTGCTTGGTGACATACAGGGTGTTCAGTTCATTAAGAAACTGAGTAGAGATGAGAAAATGAAGACTGACTGTTATTGCAAAAATTGTCAGGCTATTGCAAAGAAATGACATGATTCACTCAGTCACAGCACTATCTTGTTGCATGAAAAAAATTTGACCTGATAAGGCTTGTTACCAAACAAATCTTCAGGAATTGTTATGGGAGTTTCTAGAACACCAACCATATAGTCCTGATTGTGCACCCACAATGATTATCACAATTTCTTACACCTCAAGAAATTCCTGAAAGGAGAAGATATTTTCAAAGTGATGCAGAAGTGCAGACAGCTGTCAAACAGTGGTTCTGATCCTAGGTAGCAGACTTCTATTGAATAGTTATCAATGTATTTTGTATTATTTAAGCCTATTCTACCTATGGTCACTTATTGATCATTAATTTGATAATCTTTCCCCTTGCCACATGTCTCACCTTCTAAATGGCTAAGGTTTATTTACCAAAATACTTTAATGTGTTTTTGTGTTTTCATATTCATCATGGCCCTCATGCAGTAAGTGATGGCTTATTTTCCCTATCCTTTCTGGCTATTATTGATTATTAAATACAATAATAAAACGAAAATGACATATGGAAAGGATATGTACTACTTTCAAAGTAGCGCTAAACTTTTTGGTAGTTTATACGGTTGAAAGATTACAACATTACTTACCCATTGACTGCCTCCTCTGGAGTGGCGCTCTTCCCAGTTGTGCTGGAGTTGGTGCCAAGATGAACGTAGATCTTTCTTCCACAATATGGTCTGATACTACTGAATGGTCAACTGAGTATGAATCTGTAGAAGCAGTTCGAACATTTCCAGGCATATTTTCAACATTCTGAAAAACAAGAGAGTGTCAACAAAAACTATAACATATATCAGTATAACAAATATAGTGACTCTTGTATCTTTGTTTTGTAAATGACAACAGCACTTATAATACATTCAACATAATTTATTCACATGGAAGAATGCATATCAGTATGATCAGTCTGCTGAGTGGTGTCATTCTGTAAGAATTTGTTTATATTTCATGCTCTTTTTTATGCCTCGTCGATGGCTAAGGTCATTAGAGGCGGGATGGAATTGGGGACAAGGAACGGGAAGGAATTTGGCCATGGCCTTTTTGAAGAATGCATCCTGGCATTCACCTGGAGTGATTTGGGGAAACCATGGAAAACCCAAATCTGGATGCCTGGTCAGGGATTCGAATCAGCATCCTCCCAAATGGGAGGCCAGAACGTTAACTGTTCACCTACCACGCTTGGTATATTTCATGCTGTTTTGTGTGTATGACTCCTGGTGAAATTCAGCTATTTTATGATTAGTGACTGCAAAGAATGAAGAGAGTGGGTGAAATTTTGCTACTTACTAGAAAAAACTACAGCTAAGATCATTCTTATGCTTTAACAAGCCTTTAAGGGCAATACTTTAGGTAAATCACAAGTTGGATTTTTTTTTTTTTTTTTTTTTTTTTTTTTAATTGGGAAAATTTCAACTAAAGACCTGCCACAACCTGCTGTCAAACATTGAGCAGAAATGAACACAACATCGCTAAGTTCAATTGGCCAATGATTGTCAAAAAAGATCACTGTACAAATCTGTCATGGAGTACTTGCTGGTGCATTCTACGAGGGTCACTCAAATATAAACCAGATTTTTTTTTTCATTTGACTCGCTTAGTGACCTCAGCTGCTTGGTGGGAAATTAGAGGCAGGGAGATGTAGAGGGGAGAACCCGCACACAAACGTACGCACTTTCATTATTGCCATTAGAGAACACGCTGTTATTAGTTTTCTCATCAACGGAGGTATGAAATCGAGTAAAATTTGGAATAGATTCCAAGCGCAGTTCAGAGATGCTACTCTAAGTAAAACCCAAGTGACTGATTAGGACAAGAAGTTTCAAAATGGTTGTGATACAGTGAAGAATCAAAGCCATAAACGACATCCGGCGACCAGCATCATTGAGTCAATATTAAGGCCGTGCATGAACTTGTGAAAGACAACTGTCCCATTACTGTCGCCAAGATTACAACAGAGGTGGGTGTAAATGTTGGAAGTGTTTATATGATTGTGTCAAACGTACTTGGATACAGAAAAGTGCCAACAAGGTGAGTTCGATGTCTTCTGAATGAGGAACAAAAGAATGTGCAGAAAGGCATTTGTCAGTGATTTCTGAATCACTTTCGAGAAGTAGAGATGCTTTTTTGGATGATATCATGAGCTATAAGTAAATATGGGTCAATCGCTATACCTCAGAAAACAAGAGGAAGAATATTGAGTGGAGGAAAGTTGGCGGGAGCACCGATCAAGGCAAAGCTGTTACTGTCTCCTAGGAAAGTTATGGCAACTGTGTTTTTTTTTTTAACTCAAAAGGTGTACTATTGATTGACTTCCTACATACTCAAAGGTCGGTGAATATGGCCTAGAACTGGCAGGTGCTGGATGATGCCAACACTGCTTATCAAACCAAACGACACTGTCAACCAATTCATGATGTTCTCCTCCTGCACAACAATGCACTGGCAATCACTTGAACACCCTCCTTACAGTGCAGACTTGTCCCCATGTGACTACCATATGTTTGGTCCACTGAATGAAGCATTAGGAGCGGAAAGATTTGAAAATGACACGGCAATCGAACAGTACGTGCACAATTGGCTACTGTCGCAACAATCTTCTTTTTCATATCACAGATTCATAAAACTCTCTATCTGATGGAGAAAGTGTATTTTTGTTCAAGGAAACTAGGTAGAAAAATTACTTGATTTCTATTTTTATTTAAAATTAATAAACCTGTGTGAAAAAAAATCTAGTTTATTTGAATGAACCTCGTAATAAAAGATTTGAAAATGAAACAGTTGTCCTACAAATATTTACCTCGCTTGCTTGCAGAGCAACAGAGACATATTTGGGTGAAAGATTGCCACAACATGAAGGAGAAGTTTCACAAGGACAAAACTTTTTAACAAAAATTGTGACTGGAGATGAGTCTTATGCTTACAAACTGGAAACAAACCAAGCATAAAGCCTGTGCAAACATTTCTATTTACCAAAATCCAAGAAATCAAGTAAAGTTAAACAAAAATCAAGAGAACGTTGATTTCTTTATTTTAATGACTCAATTACATTGTTTTCAAAGAATTTGTTACCCCAGGGTAAGCAGTAAATCAATTTTTTATCATGACTTTTGGTGAAGACTGCCTGAGAGGGTGTAGCAGAACAGACTAGAGCTTTGGAGAAGTGGAGATTTGTTGCTGCATCATGACAATGGCCTTATCTCTTTGTAGTTCTTGATAAATAAGAACATGAGGGTCTATGTCCTAGCTCCCTACTCACCTCACCTTTCCATGTGAGAGTTTTTATTCCCATGGGTGAAGTAAATTCTAAAGAGTGCTATTTAAGTGACATGCGGTGAAAGAAAATTCACTGAGAGCTAAAAAAATATCATGAATCAACAGTTCCTGAGCTACTTACAGCAAAGGAAAAAGCATTACAATAACTACATTGACCTGAAAGTACTAAAATATGATACAGTGCAATATAATAAAACTGGTAAAAAATTAATACTATTCATTTTTCAGTACCCCCTCTACTACCACCCAACTGGCCCAATCAGCCAGCATCAGCATATACTACAAAACTCAGATTTGTTTGACAATATGTGATTCCACAGTCTCGTGTTTCCTTTACGTATTCTAATATTGTGTTGGCTGTATTCCAGTGACCTCTGTTAAATCTTGAACAATACACTTTGCCTACTAACAAGGCAATGCCAGGTTTAATTTTCCATTAGAAATATGAAGATTCAATTAGTCTCAGTGAGGAAGTTGTAACGGTATTAGCTACTCCTATTGATTAATTAATATTGTCCACTTGTTCTGGTGGTATATAAGCTAACTGGTACAGTCAGTGCTGATCAACTTCAAATTACTGTATATTTGGTTTGAACATGGCCGCCATGGGTAATTACCCGAAATTAATTGTTTAAGGTCATTCAAAGGAACCACAACTAAACAAATTAAAAAACCTTTCATGAACACAGTTTTCATTTTATTAAGCTAAAGTTCACAAAGAAGATGCAGAATACCGTCACAAAACCACCAGATATATAATCCTTAATCGGACTTTGTAAATCTGAAGACTGCAAGGTTCTGATAAGTAGTTAACACCGACCATGGTGATCGTAACAAACGGCACTCATATTACTGCACTCGTCTTCACTGTCCACAGTTCTTTCTTACTCCTGTACTGCACTTAACTACCATTGACATTGCTACCAAAACTGTTAGCACACTTTCTAAAGATACTTTTGACCAACATACTGTTCATTAATACATGGCACAGTCAGCAACAAAACCACACGCGTCCACTCACTCACACCATCTTTCCGCCACTGTCCAACAACTACTCTAACCTACGATATTTCATATCCATATCCATATTGCGATGTTCATGTAATCACACTGTGGTGTTATATCCCTGCTGGCCTCTCTTTGGCGAAAGACGGGATTGACAAAGCCCACTTACTAGACATCTTAACTGTAAACCAGAACATATAAAACCATCTATTGCAATACACAAGAGACTAGTATCTGGTGGCTGATTGGCTACATTTTATCATACTCGAGATTTCAATCACTTATAATTAAATACAAAAATGCACTTTCAGCAAAAGACAGACATGAAATTCAAAATCAGAAAAACACAAACAACAGAAACCACATAAAAACAAACATGAGAATCAATCAGCAAACTAGTTCTTTTTATTATGTCCTTTTCAAGGTCATTAACCCAGTAACTTTGATTGGATCACACATCTAAAAAGAACAAGTAACACAAAACTTTACAACAACTTTGTTTTTGGATGTGCAGTGTGCACACTGCCAACTGATTCCCATAAAAGTTAACTTTGACCTTTATGCCAACAAATGCACTTGGCGTCTGCCGGTCACTCACTCAACCACTGAGTAGGCACAAACACTGCATTCACAATGCTACGGGCAAACTGACATAGCCTGCCATGCAATGCGTAATTAGTACCTACCTTGAATCATAACAAAAGAATAAACATAAGAATGGACAGATCGCTAACCTGCACACAAACAGCAAGGAATATAGCACGGTCTGCTATACAAAATGTCATAAAAACAATAGAGAAAAGAGTTCTTCACCGTGGCGAAGTAGGTTGTTGCCGACACCGGCAAAATATTAAATCATGTTACCATGCGAACGTGGGATTTGTTGTATCCGCCACGATTTCTGCTATGGAAATTATGGCAGTTCTCTTGTTGCTGTTGGGGTTTACCTCTCTCCCCTTCCGGTTGTTCTTTCTCCATGAAATATGCAGTTGGCCTCACTCCATACTCTTTTGCTCATAGGCTTTTCTCTTGTTCGTCCAGCCTACCCAACATCTTTACTGCCTCATCAATGGTACATAAATTATGGCTAACAAATACAAGCTGAGTTGGGCAAACGTGCACTGACCATTCATACATATTCTCCTTCACTGAAAGGTGAACTTAAATGTTTACAAGAGTTTACACACTTCAAGGAAAAAATTTGTTGGGTGCCACTACCCGGTGAGTATGGCTACCCCATCATTAAGTTCCGCAGCACCGCAATTTGCTGTTCTATGGACCAAAAATGCTCCAAAAAGGCTGACTTAAACTCAGCAAAAAACTATTCATGGCACAGTCAGCAACAAAACCACGCGTGACCACTCACTTACCCCATCTTTCCGCCACTGTCCAACAACTATTCTAACCTGCGATATCGCAATATATCGATATTCATCTACTCACACTGTGGTGTTACAAAGTTCCCTGATCTTCATTATCATGATCAAGAAATTCTAGCCTCTGTTCCACCGCCATCCCCATCTTACTCAGTAAATGTGTTATTCTTCATAGATGCTTAATTTCAAAGCATTTCTACAAAAGTACTTTAATTTTATGATGTGGAGGTTCATTTTCCATTAACACAACTATATTGTGAACAAAAAAACTAATACATCCTTTCCTTCCATTGTTTTTGGCTAATATGCACATGAATTAACTCTGTTATAAATTAATCTGAGATTTTCTAATATCGTGTTGAGATATTCATCCAGCATCTCCATTTTGCTTTGAACCATATTTAAAACCGTGGAGACTTTCCCGGCGTACTGGACATCTTGGTAAAGCGGAAACCCGACAGTACTCTGTCTCACAGCATATACCGCAAACCCACCCATACTGAACGCTACTTGGGTGCAACCAGCTTCCATCACCCGTCACAACGCAACTCCGTACTGGCCACACTGGTACACAGGGCGAGGGCAATCTCCGATCGTGAGAGCCTGCCGGAAGAAATGAGACACCTCAAGACTGTCTTCGAACAGAGCGGTTACTCTCGACGGCAGATAGAGCGGGCCTTTACTCAGAAGCCACCAAGACAGCCCGTCGGAGCAAGAAGAACCACCAAAAAAATCTCGCTTTTCTCCCATATGCCGAGAACACGTCGGGAAAGATTGGGAGACTTCTGGCACGGCACCGGATAAAAAGTATCTTCCGACCTCCCGCCAAGATACACGATATGTTGCGGTCGGTAAAAGATGACGTGAGCCTAAGAACACCGGGAATTTATTCCATACTGTGCGAATGCGGTAAAGTGTATATCGGCCAGACCACCAGAACGATTGAAGAGCGCCTCACCGAGCACAGACGACACCTAAGGCTTATGCAACTTGAAAAGTCTGCAATTGCCGAGCACGCCTTCGACGAGGAGCACAGAATCGAGTTCGACAAGACTGTAGTGTTGGCCAGGGCCTCTTCCTTCTGGGAGTCAGTCATAATCGAGGCACTAGAAATCAGGCTTAATGACAACAACATTAACCGGGATGGCAGGCTCCATCTGAGTGAAGCCTGGAATCCTATTATTAGGGACCTCCGACGGGAGCGGGGCGGATCGGCGCAGTGCGGCGTGAAGGGAGCGAATGGCGCCGGTCGGGTGCCGCAGTGGACCGCAGAATGAGTTTGCGCTCACGTCGAATCAGAGCGGGCCTACCAGTACCACAGACTGCCAGCACTCCTGGGTGGGGAGGCGCAGACGGCACTAGTCGAGTGCCATAGCGGACCGCGTATGAAGCCACTGCTTCCGGAAAATCAGAGCGGGTCTTCCACCACACCGACGGAATACAAGGAGGTTCGGTGGGCAGGGGCACCGTAGCGGACCGCGTATGGAGCCGCCGCTTCCGACCAACCAACGGGTCTTTCCGAAGCCACCGTTCCGACCAATCAGAGTGGATCCTCTACCTCGCCGACAGGTATATAAGGAGGTCTGTCTTGGAGGCTAAGCCAGTCCACGCGGTGACTGCCAGCTTTCGTCAGCCTGTAGACACCGGACATCTGATGAAGACAGCATAGCTGGTTGTCGAAACATTGTGTTTCCAAAACACCATCCGGCTGTACACCCGTGAAGACTACATTGCAGTTTTTCTTTACCTTTTAGTAAAAACCTTCTGGTTGCTCCACATACAGAGTTTCCTTAAAATCACTGTGATAAGCAGATTTAACATCATAGGGTCCATGAACAAATTCTCTTAAATGCCTACAGCAACAAGTAATAATAGAGTTTCACTACCACATATACTTCTTCATAATGTAACCTGCTTTTCTGAGAGAAACCTTTTGTGAATAAGCACTATTGTTGATTTTTCATCTAAATTCCTATTTACATTGGAGGTAGATCAAATCATGACCAACTACTGTGTCCTTTGACAATTCCATTTCTTCTATTATTTCTCCCAAGTATTGCATTTCTTTAGTAAAATTGAGTGCTTCAGTGAATGGTGAAGGTTCTTTGATGTCATTAGTGTGACATTGTGGTTATATGTTTTCACTAATCTTTTACTTCACAGAATTCTTTTATCAAAGATTCATACTATGTTTGTTATCCTGATTTGTTTTAGAATTTGCTGGGCTTTCCTTTGGTCATCCCCTTCCTCTTCTTTTTCACTTGCATCACCTTTATCCAAAGCTGTTGCTTTTTCACTCTCCCTGCCTTGAAATACACTGAATTCTTCATCATCACTTCAACTTGAAAGGTCTTCGGTAACACTGACAATACTATTGTTATCAGGATTGCCATCTTTGTAGGCTTCATCAATGCAGTCAAAATTGATAGTACCTCTTCAATTTGATTGTTTGAATGAACATTTCTTGGGTTTGCTCATACAGTGTGACTTCCATCTTGCACTCTCCTTGAATACATTGTCAACTTATTGAGTTTCTGGCATCAAAACTCTATAACCATTTTCACATAACACATATTCAAATAATAATCCTTTCTTGGCCCTGATTGAAAGTTTTGAGTGGAAGTTTTGTTTGGGAACCTGCCTACCCTTAGTTTATATGAAATCTTAACCTCATTATGGCTCTTAGTGATTTGATTCCTGATGTACACAGCAGTATATATCAGTTCAGCCCAAGCTGCCTTAGCTAACTTGGTAATCTTGATTTCACTCCTCACCAGATCCATCGCAGCTCTATTCAGCCTTTCCATTATGCCATTTTGCTGCTAAGTATAAGTAATTGTTTCTTGTAGACAATCCTAAATAGAAGATATACCAATTTCTTTTATCAAATTTCAAGCCCATTATCTGTTAAAATTCTCTTCAAAATCTTATCAATTTGTTTATTAATCTGAATCTTCCATGCTTTAAACTCTGCCAGTGTGCTTACTTTTGTTGTAAGAAGTCTAATGAAGATGTTTCTGCTTGTGTCGTGTATGATACTAAGAACATATCTTTGCCACCAAAGATTTTCGCACCAACTGATCACATGAGACATGTATGCCCAAAATTCAGAAACGATCCATCATTCTTTGTGTTTAATGGAGACATCTGGAATGATTGTCGTGTGGGTTTTGCTGCTACAGTAATTACATGGTTTAGGAATTGTCAACTCACAACTCAAACCAGTTGCAGATTGCATTATGAACATTTTAATAATCTGATTTTTGCTACCATGCTCTGATGCCACCAACCTCAAGTAATTTTCCTTTTTAATCCCATACTGAATTTATTATAATGTAATTGAAATTTGGTTCCACTCACACTGCACATAAATGACCTTTATTCTCCATTTTCATTATGAAATGTCCACCATCATAACTGCGTCAACCTTTTTTTATTATTAAAAACAACCAGAAGTTTCTGTTCTGTCAGGTTTTACAATAGTAATATTTGCAGCTATGACAGAGTAAAACTTGTCTTCAGGTTATAAACTGAGGTTGAAAAATAAATGCATAACCATTGAAAGTTTAGCAGTCAAAGTTTATTAAACAAATCTTCAGTATAGCAGAATGAACTCAGCATATCATCATAATGAACGGTAAAACGTGAGAATTCTACGAATGTACCATCTTTCCTACCCTATAATTAAGTCTATTCACTGAGTAATGAAGGTAAAAGAGGGCTCAATCAGATTAAAGCCAGTTTTCAAAATGTGGTGTTGTCACACAAGGAGGATACATTTATAAGAGAGACGATAAAATTGAATCAAATTTTAAGTCTTGCAAGGAAAAGTGTAGAGAAAATTACCAATAGCCCTCAGAGTAATCATTGTGAAATTCTGAGGCTGTTTGATACAAGGCATGAGATATTAAACAGAAACTTCGCAGAATGTCAAGAGACAGAACATCAGACCTCAAAATAATTGTTAGATATAGTCAAAAAATAGTATGAGCATGTATCAAACCCAGTGACATCAACTGAAGCTATAGCATACTGTATGATTAGCCTATTCAGACAGTGAAAGAAAAACAACATATAATTTTTGACCAAAGGAAGAAAACCTGTAGCACAAATGACATAGCTGTACCTTCCGATAGATAGCTAGTGATCAAAGAAGCAGAAAAATCTCTCACGTAAAAGGCTCTGACAACAGAAGTGAACCAGATATGAGAAACAAAATCTAAGATTACCTTATTTGGTACTCTGGGTGCCATCTAAATTTCTCTGCAATAAAGACTATCAAAAATACAAAGATCAAATTAATTGATCATCCAGGTTACTGCATTGTTGGGGTCAGCTGTGAAAAGGGTTATCAGAAAACAAATTTCCCTATCATTCTATGGGATACTGGTTCAATTCTGGAGTGACTAAAATAGGAAATCAGCAGCCAGAACAAAATGCTGGCAGAAAGAACATCGAAAAAGTAGTAGCAATGAAAATAATAATAATAATAATAATAATAATAATAATACCAACAATAAAACCAATGCAATAGTAATGTAGGTGTTAAAATATTTAAAATTCTACAGAATGAACTAAAATGCAGTTTCCATAAAAACCTTATCATGAAAATTTCCTGCATGTGAAGATGTGGAAGGATTCAGTTTTTCTTTATTTCCATTCAACGTATCATCTGCTTCAAATGTTTTTTCAGAGTTGTTTACGTCTCTTCTTTCGTGATCAGAAGCAGATGAATCCATCTTACAATTCATTCCTAGCGAATGAAAATGAAAAGAAAAGAATTACTCAAAACTGCAAAATTATGATAAAATATGTGGTAGGTCAAAATAACTGTATACAGAAATTCATATTGCGTTTTACCTGGATAATACTGTAATGCCTGACTGCTTGAGATAACTTGGTGTCCACACTGATCCTCATGAGAAACTTCCTTTTGTGACATACCAGTTTCAGTGTGTTGCAATGACTGACTTATATCATCATCATAGACACTGAAAAGAAATCAAAATTACTGTAATATTGACAAAATACCTGGTAAAAAAGTTATTAAAAGTAGTTTGAACCAAGCAATACAGGTACCTGATCCGTGTATTATGATGCACACTGTTACCATAGCCACCACCCTGACTAGTAACTGGTTGACAAACATTATGTTGTTTGCTAACAATCACAGTTGGGGGGTCTACTGTCTTTGTAGCCACCATGTGGTGAATAGGTGCACTGTGGCTGCTAGTTTCTGTAAAGAATGAGGAAATAACAGTTTTAATATTAAAATACCTTGCCTTACCACTTAAAAAAATTATCTCTACATGTTACTTAAGTAATTTAACTGATTATCCAGAAATAAACAATTACTAAACCTAGCTAAAAGCAAAGTATTGTAAAACTCTAATATGCCTTAAACTCTGATAACAGTTCACTTGTCTTCTATTAACTCCAGTTCTCTCCACCCCCCACCCCCCTCTTTTTATGTTTCATGCCCTCATCAACGTCAAGGTCATTACAGGTGGGTCAGTATTTTAATCAGGTTTTGTTCCTTAGGGCTTCACAGTGTCGATATCATTAGAGACAGGAGAGAAATGGGGACAAGCGACTGGAAGAAAGTCAACCATAGCCATTTGAAGGAACCATTTGCCTGGAGTGATTTCAGGAGACCATGGACAACCAAAATATGGATGGCTGGATAGAGATTTGATGAACCCAAGCCCTCCCAGCTGCTGGGCAAGATTTTTATCGTTTAATTAGCATCTATGTACTTGAAATAATGCTCAGGACTAGCATTCAGGAAAACAATGGTTCAAATCCCACACCAGCCATCCAGATTTCAATTTTCCATGTTTTCCCAAAATTAGTATGGGCATATTCTGGGATGCTTTAATCAAAATACCATGGCCAAGTTCATTCCAGTTCCCTGTGTCACTTCCTCTCCCAGCTCTAATCACCCCAACGTCAATGAGCCACAAAACCGAAGAAAGAGGGAAAAAAATTATTAGAAATTCGTGTTGTATTTTTGTAAGATTTATGTTACAAAATGATAAAGAACTAATACTGTAAAACTGGTTGGTAGATGGGGGAGGAGGGGAGGGGGTAACATCAAAACAAATGAATATTTATGTGAACTAACAATGGGATGATACGCCAACAGCATTTTTGAAATTTTTGCCACTTATCGCAATGAAAGGTCAGCCCTCGAATAACAAATCTCCAAAGCCATTGTGCCAGATGGCCAGAAGTTCTCAAGAAAACTGAATTTGAAATATTCCGAGCAAATCATGGAGACTGGCAGTGATGTGATTTTAAATAGGCCCCGTGGCTCAATGGGTAGCAACCGAGTCTAGTAAGCATAGGATCCCCGGTTCGATTCCCACTGTGGGCAATGTTTTTTTTTTTCTTTAATACATTTTACTTTTCTCCTCTATGTATACCCATGTCATTTGCATGTAAAAATTTCGAATATATCGTTGTTGACTAACAATATTTATGATAAATTAAATTTTGGTACAAAAATGACGAACATCGGGTAAAGTATTATTTTTGTGACAATTTATAAACATAACGCAGAACAATCATACACAGTATCACAACTTTTCACTCTGGAGCAGAGGTTCCGCAGGATCCCAAGTGATATTCGTCGTAGAAACAAGGGAAGCAAAATGTTACATGACTCCTTGCACACTGTACGAATGACGCATGATTCCAGGAGCATTTTTTTTTTTCCCAATATGTCTATCGGAAAACACCATTCATTTACATTTGAAAAAATGTCCCTGTAATCACACAGTTTGCAAGCAAACCGTGCGTATCAGATCATATTACCAGAAATTTGGGAGGACAGCTTGTGATGTACAATGGCTTGAATCTTTAGGCAATCCTCTCTGGCGTTGATGTCCCATTCTTTCGCAATCAAGTGTGCACAGTTCTGCAACCCCTTTATAAAATTTTTTAGCTGCCAATATCTGTTCTAATATTATAAATTCAAAAGTAACTCTGTCTGTTTGTTACGTTTCTTGGGCTAATTCGATCATGATGAAATTTGACAAGGAGATGGATGCTATTTGGCATTATGATGGATATAGGATACTTTTTTTCTCTATAAATAATACATATTGTCATATAATTCTGAAAAATTACTGAAAGGCGATATACAGATGCATAGGATGTGTAAGTCTCTGTAGTACCATCCGATATAGCGGTCAGGTAGCTCAGTGGTTAATGCGCTTGCTTGCTGATGATTGGAGCGTGGTCTACAGTTCGAATCTCGGTGGAAGCAAAGATTTTTAAGAACTGTTTTTGATCATATGAGCCACGCCTGGACGGTCAGATTCCATGTTAAACTGTAGATACCACAAATTTAGGGGTGTAATGCATGGCAAATCGTAGGCGGTGTAACAATGCTGCAGGTGTACACTTTTTTATACTATATTAATCCCTCAGGCGTTATTTCTCACGCAGTCAGCGTGTGTGTGATCTGCACTAATAATATTATAACTGCAGAAGTAAGTCTCTGTCTTTTTGTTACATTATGATGACTAAGTGGCTATACCGATATTGATGATATTTGACAATGGAATACCCTTTGTAACTGTAGGAAGGACACAGGACATTTTGTTTGGTATGAATAACAGCTTTAGTCAAGAAATTTTGAGAATTTATCGAATGGTGACAGACAGACAGATGCGTGTGTTGGTCTGTAATGTTACGTCGGTTGCTCAAACTGTGCTTCTCGCACAGTCTGTTAGTGTACGATTTGTTAGAAAATTTCGTTTAAAGACAAAACTTAATATTTAGTATAGATGTCGATTTGCTCTGCACTGTAACATTACCTTGTGTCTACCTAAATGTTTCTGGCACCAATTTATTTTGTCTTCTTTTTTCACATACCTTGCGGGTGTAAACCTGGCCTAAGGTGTAGCTCTAGAAGAGCACAAGCAGCTAATGTTATTAGAACCCAAGAATCTGATGCTCTTGCTGAAGAAAGAAGAAAAGATCAAGATGGCAGAATGATATAGTGATGGCTTTCCTGTCATATTATGCTAACTCGGTGTTGTTTGGGCCAATCTTATATTACTAACAGCTTTCTATATACAATTCTGGAAATGAAATTCTAAGTCCATGCGTACAAAGTTGCAGGTAACAGATAGTAAAAATATACATCACACGGCTGTACCAGAAGTGTGCACTTTTGCGGGGTAACCTTGAAAGTACACATTGGTAGATATCTTTCATTTTTTTAAATGTTATCGTACATCCATCCTTCCCAAAAATCGACGTATAATAGAAATTTTTCTTTTCCTACGTACAGCTTCAATACGTTGGATCAGAAAATCTTTATTAAGTTTTGTAATCAACTTGTTGGATTTTGATGAGATAACGATATGTTAGGATGTACTCTCTACAAATTTTTGTACAATGGGCCCGAATGATCAGGTAGTATACTGTAGGCACATGAAAACAAAGGGTAACAATTCACCAGCCAAAGTGACCACATATTGCACAGTATATGAATGGGTCAAATTATTCACGTTTGGCTTTTTCACAAAAACTACCTCTGACCCTTTCATTGCGAGAGTTCTGTCAAATGTGGACTGGTATTACAAGCCTGAAAATACATAAAAATAATCCATACTCTGTAAGGAACTAGACCGATACCGGGGTTGTAGTATCGCCTAAGTGCCTTATCTTACACTCTTGTCGACTAACAGTTCTCTTAAAAACTCGGTAAATAATTTGGATTTGACCATGTAGCCAAGGTAACTCAACTGAATGCTCAGGTCGCCACTATATTCGTTACCCACGAATATAGAAAAGGGTTCTATGCTAACAACTGAAGGACACAAAGTCACTTTTAGAAAACTTCAAGGTTTTATTCTTCAAAATCAAAAGTTCAAAATTGCATTTACAGTTGAGCAGGCATATCGAACACTCGTTCCACAAGTTTGCAGATTGTGAAGAGAAACTACCGACCGAAACCCCTTTAGTAAATTTACAAGTTCATGGTGAGTAAACAGAGCCACGCCCCAATCATGATGGCCGAACCCGGTAGTGCCAACTGAAGAACTGAGCTACCAACATAAGTCGGAGTTGCCAACCTACCAACGCACACACGCTTAAATCATCTTGTTAGCACGACTTCAAACCCGGAAAAGACACTGAGTCAAAATGGCTTCCCAATTTATACCCTCGCTGACGTCAGAGCCAAAATACAAGTTTCTACTGGCGCCTAGGCGATCTAGGCCTGAAATATCTCAGTAACTAAACTGTTATCCAAAACTTTAAGTGTGGCAGTGTTTCGACATATTTAATTGTGAAATAATGGATATTTAGTGAATAATTTTGAGCAACTGGTTTAAAAGTTGTAAGTGTAGGAGTGAACTATTTCTCTACTCTGGGGATTTACTTTTGTGCTGGAAATTTCTACATTCGTCATTTTATTAATGCTACAATTTATGCAAATTATTTTATTATCACTGTGTTCTACGAAAATTCCCGAGTTTATTGGTGTAACTTTTATTAAGATTGGTGTAGGGAAAGTTTGACTACGACGTAACCAAAATGCGATTTCAGTTTTAATTTTATAACTTTATTTCTATTACTTTTAATGCAAATATAAAATTACCACGAGATTCTCTGAATTAAAATACATATTCTGAAAGTTATCTCATCTCTGTATCTGGTCGTAAACAGTTGTAATTAATTTCTAAACTCCACACGTGGATGCACTGAGAAATAAATTTTATAAGATCGGTTCTATTTCTTGGAATTACTTGAAATTATTATATGTGATATTAGATTTTTAGTTCTTTCCGGAGATCTACTTTTTATTTCGAATGTTCTCTAGGATTTTGAGATAAAAATTATTAAAAGTGGAGTGCAACTGACGAAGTATTAAAAAATTGATTTAAGTTATTTAAACGTTCTGAAACTACGAAATTTTAGTGAATTTATCTTTTAATCGCATGATTACTTCCCTACAATTACTTTATTTTATTCAAAAGTGTGTGAAAACAGTGAAATGCCAAATATTAGAAATTGCTTGTGTACTAAACTGGATTATTATGGATTATCATATTAAAGGTTAGTAAAAGGTGTTTCTATCATTACAGAAAATTGATTTAGTTGGTTTATTTACTATTAAGTTACTTTCTTGCTCGTTAATCGGTTTAACAATGGCAAAATACTTCCAAAGTAGAAATTCCTAAGTCCAAGGTAATATTATTACTGATTATTTAATTTTCAGTTGATTAAAAGTTTGTTTATTATTATTCAAAGTTTATATTCGGCGTTTAGCAACTACTGACAGTCTTTACTGCATTCAAATTGGTTTATAAACTGCAAAGTTAACCTATATCAAAAACTATTATTTGGAACTGACTTGAGAGATTTAAGCTATTCCCTCCCAAACTGATGTTTTCTTTTTGTTATCAAAGGTTTATTTAGAGCATTTATTTAATTATGGGTGTCTTTATTATTCCTAAAGGGTTTTATTTAGTGTGTTTGGTTACGGTATCTCTATGCTATACAAAGCTTCACTCCCATAACCTAAACATGAAATGAAAACTATCTTTTACTACAGAGTAAACTTTCCCTCTAATGTCTAAAGGTGAGAGGCTAGAATTTAATAAAATTCTAAGATGCTCACAACTCATTATACAAGTGGTAATACTTTAATTAATCGTGAACAATAAGAAACATGCTTTTAAAATACCTGTTTGGTTTGTATTTAAGACAAATTTGGAGTCAAAACTTGTTATAAGGTCATGAACCGCGATTCGGAAATCTTTAGCGGCAGCCAACATTTCTTCCATCATTGTGGTTTCTTGTTCCAATACAAATTTGGTGATCTTCTGCTGATAGAGTTTATGCTTCCTCTTGAATTTTGTAACCCACGGTGTAAAGGCTTTAAAGTTAAAGTCTTCAAACTGACTTGCAACTGCCAAAGCTCACGGCTGCAAATTTTTGGGTAGTGACTTGCTGGTAGCTTTGTTGGGCTTCTGTGAACCGTGTACAAGATTCTATAGTCAAATATTTATCAGACGTTGTTCACCACTTTTGATCTGTTCTCCCCATTTTTCCAAATCCGAATAACATTTTAAATGGTGGCACCCTTCAGCTTGTAGAGTTTTCAAACCCCAAGTCGGATGAGCTCTGGCTATATTAACGGCTTTTATTTTATAGTGCAGTGGAATCTATTCCGCGTATGGTCTCGACCTTTCTTCTTCTAGCTCATAATCATCATTGTCATCAGGTGATTGTGTTGTTGGTTGTGGAACTTCTAGGAAAGCTTTCTCCTTGTCTATTTCATTCCACATAATCAATTCGTCATCGTTTACAAACTTCTTTTCGCATAGTGGTTGTAACGTTAACTTGTAAAGTTCTTCTGCAAGCACCATCAATTCTTCGCCAACTACTCCCAAAGGCTGTGATGTTACGAGACCATTTTCCTCAAGTAGATGCTTGTAATACACAAGGGAATCTTTCATGCATACTTTCAGTTCCACTACACAGGCTATCTTCGACAGTGTCTTCATCTGTCGTCAAAGGGCCAGGCAAATCAATAGATACGATATGTGACATATTTACTCCTTGTGTATAAATATAATGTAATACACTGGACGAAAACTGCTCCGAAAGCTAACAGTCAAATGCTAGTTCAATTAACCATCTGTTTCACAATGCGTCCAGGGGAAAAGTAAAATGAATTAAAGAAAAAATAAAAATTGCCCATGGTGGGAATTGAATTGGACACCTTCCACATACTAGTCTCGCTCGCTACCCCTTAAGCCACATGGTCTATTGAAAATCACATTATCCCCAGTCCTCATAATTCGCTCAGATTATTTCAAAGTCGATTTTCTCGAAAACTTCTGGCCATCTGGCCCAACAGATTTGGGGAATTATTATTCGAGGGCTGAACTTTCAGTATGACAAGTGGCAAAAATTAACAAAAAGGGGTTGGTGTATCATCCACCTGTAACATAAATGTATAAACCATAACTGGTCATCATGGAAGGCAACAAATGATTACTGTTCTTCCCTTGATATCAATGGCGTAATATGACTAATTTTGGAATAATAATAGTCAGTATTGACTCTACATGTTTGCTATAACAAAAAAACGACCATTCCTAATGGGAAAAAATATTTGTAAATACACAGAATTTTGCATTTTTTATGTTGATAATGTTGGCACCAAAATGCTCATAGCTGACATTTCATTTTATGTGATGTCACTCCTTGGTAAGTTCAGCTGTAAATAAACAAACAATTTGGCAATTTCGTTAATAAAATGAGTTCTACAGTTTATCAGAGATATGTAGTGCCACAATGTGCAAACATAGCAATTAAAACTCTAAACAAATTGTTTATTAATGTTAAAAACAATGAAAACGTGCAGAAAAAAAGTCTAAAACGAACATGGACTGCCCAACCATATTTACATACAAAAACTTCAACTTATTTTTGTGAACTCATTTTTAAGTAAAATTTTCCTTAATATTTTATTATGTTTAATAAAACACATATCTTAACATTCTTTTGTAATTAACTTAAGTTTCAACTAATAATTTAATGTACAAATTACAAGTAGATCACCTAACATTGCGGATACCAATTTGTCTCAAATGTTAGGCGCGTGTACCAGGGCAATACTGTTGAGTAGTGATAAGGTACATTTCTCATGCATTCTATAGAGAAGTTCTCAAAGTTTTTCATAGTGGTGCAAGTGGTGTGACAGGTTAGCAGCTGAGCAACTGGAATTAAAACTTCATGCAGCTTTTTTCCCCAGATATGTAGCATTTGAATATTATTTGTATTTTAGTTATTAATGCTTTAAGTTACTAACCTTCTGCATTGCTATAATTACCTTGAAGGAAGTTCTTGCAACATGTTGTAATATAACCTAAATTTTGCTTATATATCACTGAAATGTGTTTAAAGAGTATTGAGCTAATTTCAATTCTGTGGCAAAACATTTTTATAGTAATTTTCTTACAAGTTTCAAGGGATAAACAGAAGTAAATAGTGATATGCAATCTTAACATTTTTTGAAATTTTGACCACATAATTGAAAACGTCTTATTCCTGCATAGAAAATACTACATTCATTTTCAGAGGTACAGTAGGTCACAAGAAGTAAAACGAAGTAGGACACTTCACAGGTAGAAAATTCTACTGAAAAGATAAATGTACCCTGGGCCCACTGGCTGATGGCGGGGGGTGGGGGGCGACCACCGGCTGTAGGGGTCCCCCAGACCAAGAATCCGTCCAATGCACTCGGCAAATTGTAGAGCTAGAAAAAAAGTCACCCATTTGGTCTGAGGCAGGGCCTCAACTAATGAATTCGCCACATGCCCCAAATCGGGTTTTGAAAGTTGAATCAATCATGTTTGGCAGAGTCGCAATAAACAGTTAAATAATTCCTGAGCTCCCAGTTTTGAAGACAGAAAAATGATTTATAGCTCAAAAGATGTGTTAAATTTTGTAGTACATTCTGCAAAAACTTGAGATTAATAGGCAAAGGTTAAGTGTTGTTTTTGCAAGATTTTATGAAACATTAGACTTGTGCAAAAAGTTTCATTTTTAGGTAATATATTTCAGTTAAATTCGGAGGGGGGAGGGGGGAGGAGGAGGAGTATGTTTGAATGAAAGTAGAATTTTTCCTGAGCACAACGCACTAATTTTTATGAAAATCCATATAGTACTTTGGCTAGAATCGAAAAAATAAATTAATCATAATTTTCAGAGAAATGGCTAGCTTCTGGTTCAGAAGAAAAATGATGAGAAATTGAAACTACATGAAGGAGAATAGTTAGCAATTATACAACTTCAGATCTTACAGAAAATTTGATGTAGAATCATTTAAAACACATCTCAGCTTTGTAGCTTTAATACTTTGGGAGGTATCGATTTCTGAATGTTTGTATCATGAATTACACAAAAGTAAGTTAAATAATAGTAGACACGCCAGGAGATACACTAAAAGATAGAGGAAAATTTACAGATCACTTTAAAACTAGTTTCAGCATCATAGCCTAAATACTTTGAACTTGAGAGCAAATTTAAGATTCCCAACTTAAATAATTTTTTACGGTTAAACTATGAAAGATATATACATATCAGGCAAACTCATATAAAAATTTCAGTTAGATACGTAGATAAATAAGGCTTCATGAGAGAAAAAAATCTCCAGAGTTCTCACATCCTATAAGTACGACCCTAGTAACCACACTGAGTCAGTCTTTAGA
Organism: Vandiemenella viatica; assembly: GCA_031002005.1. Lineage (NCBI taxonomy): Eukaryota > Metazoa > Arthropoda > Insecta > Orthoptera > Morabidae > Vandiemenella > Vandiemenella viatica. The sequence goes on from CM061921.1 coordinate 245,408,490, forward strand.
AAGCATTTGAGGGAAGCAGTTGTCACTAACTGAGGCCAGTTAGCCACAAAACTGGAAGAAGATGCTAGGCGGAAGTCACATGGTTAGGCACCCATCATAAAATTTTCAACGGATAGTGCTGTACGGTAGACTCGCTCTCTATGTTGCTGAACATTTATCAGTTAGGGGTTATAGGGAGTTGATGACGGCTTGTATCATGGTTCAAACCGGCAATCATTTTATTTTGGAAAAGAATATCTGATGCTTGAGATTGGTCATCGTGCAACATGTGCATGACTTGTTTTCAAATTGTCTGACTGAAGATTACATGATGAAAAATATTTCGCTATTGTAAAAGTTGGAATTTTGACATTTACATATCGGGCGAGCTCATATAAAAATTTTAAACAGGTCTAAAAAAAAGGGGAGAGAAAAAGTGCTAAACTATAAAACATATTTTATTACATCTTCTCTAAATGCAAATTGGCACTTATTTCCCATCAAATTCTGAATTTTTTAACGTACTTTTTCACTTCATTTGATCATTGAAATGTTTCAATGGGAAAGTATGAGAAACATGGTGCATTCACTTCCTTTGTAGCAAGATCACTTTACATCCGAAAATACATAAGGAAAAATCACAGCAACAAAAAAGTTTAGTGACAGAAATAATACAGTAATATGCTAATGATTCCATATAAGGAATAAAATGTATAACAAAAAAAGTTTCCAGATTCAAACAACAGACACTCAACCACCAGCTTACTAAGGCAAAGCTTTCAGACTAGTACAGAACTGAAAAGTTGGGCAATTCCAATGATTTCAAAACACACAAAACTGATACCAGGGATAAATTAGCTTGTGACACTGTTCCCAATATTTACTCTGATTATTATCATCAACAGTCAAACACTGAACCAACATCGTGTCTCAACAGTAACCAAAACATTTTTAAATCTTACCGTCACAAATGGGTCAGACTTGTTCAAAGATATTTTAATGACAACAGAAATAAGTGATAAATCAATAGCTAAGTGTAAAGGTAAAAAAGGAAGTGTTATTAACATATATGAAAAATAATCACAGAAATCTGTTGGAATGTACCTAAAGAATAAGTACCACTCATTTAAAACAACAGGAGGGACCACTGACAGAAGGCTTACATTTTATTAATATGAAATTCTTAGATTAAATTACATTAATCATACAAAACCAACATGCATTTTGGAAGAACAGATCATATAAACTAATTCTGTTTTCTCAAGGCTTGATAAAAGTTATTGATGAAGGTTCAAAATTTGCTGCAAATGTTTTTGGATTTCCAGAAAGTTGGCAACACTGTTCCATACAACAGCCTCTTAACAAACATCCTACAGTGTGGAATATCACAACAAATTTTTAAATGGATATGAGAATTCTTAACTGAATGGAAACAATTTGTTGTTGTAGGAGAAGAAGATGAAGTTTGGAGACAATGTAAATAGCAGTTTAAGACTTCACTGTTGATGCAGTTATCTAGAGATAAAGGGTTTTTATGAGTATTTAGATAGTCAATGTGTATTAGACATTATTTCAACATGGTGTGATAAATGGCATCTTAAATTAAATTGTAACAAACACAAGCTAATGTGTACAACAAATAAAAATACACCACTTTCCCATGAGTATAAAATACAATCTTAAATATTTTAGAATGTTGAACCTTTTAAATACCCGGGTATAACAGTACAAAACAATTTTTCTTTTTGCTTGAGGTTATATGTCTAATTGACAAGGAGATCATTAGAGGTGGGAGAGGATGGAGACAAAGGAACAGGAAGGAATTTGGCCATGGCCTTTTGCAGTAACCATCCCGGCATTCACCTGGAGTGATTTCGGGAAACCATCAAAAACTGAAATCTGGTGCCCGGATGGGAGTTTGAGCCAATATCCTACCAAATGTCCATGTGTTACATCAGCAAATAATATTGGTTGTTGGTAAAGATAATCCTAGATTGCAATTTGTAGGTAAAATTCTGAAGAACTGCAACATATATTTTGAACACGTAATTTTTTTGTGGTGTCTGAAATCCATATCATAAGAGATCAATTACCAGCATCAATAACATGCAAAGAAAAGCTACATGATTAGTGAGCACCTGCCACAGTTCTTCCAAAAAAGTTATATATTTCTAAATGAATTTACTAAGTAACTTGCAAATGCAGTTAAATACTTCTCCCACTAATGTATTTGGGTGGTAGGGCAGATCCTTTCTTTGCTCATTTCATTAGGGACTAAAGACATAAAAAGGAGAAACATTTTGGTGCAAAGCCATCTCTGCCACAAATAATTTTTTTGTGAATTGCAGAGTATAGCTGCTCTCTGGGATTAGAAGAGATAATTGTCACTAAACATTGTTAGCTTGCTACTAATAATACATTATATGTTGAATTACTTGCATATCCGCAATTTGTTTCTTCTGCTGGTATTTCATGTTATTATTTACCTACTATATAGGTCTAAAAGATAATTATTAAACCTAATTTACCCTGCATATTAATGCACTCTGCTTATGGTTTTCTAATACTTGTTTAAATTGTATAGCATAGTGCCTTAGTTGTGTCTTTTTCAAATAAACACAGAAAATTTATAAGGTTCTTTTGAAGTTGCGCGTTTAAGACATAGTTGTTTTTCTTCTTCTCATCATGAATATTAAACCGATGTGAATACTGAATACTGTTCACTGGATCATGAGACTGGTTAATTTGAGTTTGGGCTTTTCTGGAAGCCAGAGTATCTGAAGGCATTGGTTATTAAATGTATAACTGGTGAATTATTGCACATTCTTTATTTTTTATTCAGGTTTTACACCTTGTTGACGTTGAAGTCATTAGATGTGGGAAAGGAGTGGATATTAGGAATGGGAAGGAATTCAGCCATGGCCTTTTGAAGGAACCATCCTGGCATTTGTCTGGAAAACATGCAAAACCCAAATCTGGATGGCCAATCAAACCCGAATCCTCCTGAATGCAAGGCCAGAATGTTACTGCACTGTAAATACTCCAAAATCCATCAGCCAAAAACAAGGGGAGTTTCTCCTACTATAATGATGAATAAACTGCTTGTGACAATTCTCTACAGTTTACACAGCTAGAGACTGAACTGACCCACTTGAACATTATGGCTGTATGCAATATTCAAAGCATTTGATATTAAAGTACTGAGAGTGGGCTACACATAACAATAACAGATAGTATGAAGATTGTTTCTTTTATGTAATAATTAGTTTAACATGAATTTTTTGTCAGAGATTTACAGATCATTAAATTCATTAGAGCTGGGAGAGAATTGGGGGCATGGAATGGGAAGAAATTTAGCCAGGGTATTATAAAAGAACCATCCTGTCATTTTACCTGGATTGTGGGACACCATTCAAAATCAAAATCTGGATGGCTAGACCAAGAATCGAATATACAGGTATGTCCTCCCGAATTCCAGGCTGTTCGCCAACCAGACTCAGTTTGATTATAATGGAGTGGGAAATGACCATACAAGGCCACAAACTTGTATTCATATTGCATAGTAGCAAGTTTTCCAATTCAATTAAAACAAATATTTGAATATATGTACTGTTTCCATAGCTAAAGTGGTAGGTATTGTCTGACTACAGAAAATAGTTTTTTTTTTTTTCCCCTCTTCATTTCTACATACCCCTTACAACCCACGTCCTCAATTATCTGCTTCATATATTCTAATCTCTGTCTTCCTCTACAGTTCTTACCTTCCACTGTTCCCTCCACTAACAAATTAACCAATCCAGCATGTCTCAGAATATGACCTGCCAGCATGTCTCAGAATATGACCTGCCAGCATGTCTCTTCTTCCTGTAAGCTTCTTCCATAAACTTCTTTTCTCACCCATCATTTCCAAAACTCGTTCATTTCTTACTTTGTGTGTCCACCTAATTTTCAGCATTCTTCTGTAGCACCACATTTCAAATGCTTCAAAGTTTCTTTCTTTCCGGTGTTCCTAAAGTCCATGTTTCGCTACCGTAAAGTGCTGTGTTCCACACATAGAGTTTTAAAAAGTTCTTTCTAATTCCTAGATCAATATTTGAAACTAAAAGGTTTCTCTTTTTCATGAAGGCTCTTTTTGCTAGTGCTATTCTGCTTTTAACATCATTCCTGCTTCGGCCATCGGTTGTAATTTTGCTTCCCAAGTAACAGAACTCACCCACTTCTCCTATTGCATCTGATCCTATTTTTATATTTAATCTGCTAGTATTGGTATCATTTCTGCTACATTTCATCACTTTTGTCTTGCTTTGATTTATATTCAGTCCAAAATCTTCCTTCAGTATTTTGTTCATGCCATTCAATAACTTCTCAATATCCTCAGCCCTCTCTGCTAAAAAGACAATGTCATCAGCAAATTGTAGCATACTGATTTTTTCTCCCTGAAAACTTATGCCACATGGAAATTTTTCTTTGACTTTCTTCATTGCTTCTTCTACATACAAGTTGAATATTAACGGGGATAGACTACAACCTTGTCTCACACCCTTTTCAACTGATGCATGTCTCTCGTGATTCTCTACTGTTATTAAAGCCACTTGATTCTTATATAGTTTATAGAGTATTCTTCTATCTCGATACTTTAGACCTGACTTCTTTAAAATTTTGAACATCTTGTCCCACCTAACATTATCAAAAGCTTTTTCTAAATCAACAAATGCCATAAATGTATCTTTGTTTTTCTTGATCCGCCCTTCAAGTATTAATCTTAAAGATAGAATTGCTTCCCTTGTACTGCGATTTTTCCTAAACCCAAACTGATCTTCATCTACTATCTCTTCTACTACCCTTTCCATCCTTCTGTATATTATTCTGGCCAGTAATTTTGAAGCATGTGATGTTAGACTAATGGTGCGATAATTCTCACATTTGTCGGCTTGTGCTTTCTTTGGAAGTGTGAAGATTATATTTTTATTAAAATCAGTTGGAATTTCTCCTGTTTCATAACTTTTTGATATCAGCTTGAATAATCTTTCGATTCCTTCCTCTCCTAGGGATTTAAGAAGTTCTGCAGGGATCTCATCAATTCCAACTGCCTTATTTGCTTTCAAGTCATTCAGAGCTTTATTAAATTCAGTCCTCAAAACAGGATCTCCTAAGTCATCAATGTCGACATCGCCTTCCTTTTGCAATACACTATTGTTCAAGTCTTCCCCAGCATACAGTTTCTCAATGTATTCCTTCCATCTGTTAGCTCTATCTTCTGACCTTAAAAGAGGTTTCCCATTGGCAGCTTTAATGTTCATACCTCTTTTCTTCATTTCTCCAAAATTCTGTTTGATCTTTCTATTTGCAACATCTACTTTTCCTGCAACCATTTCCTTTTCTACTTCTTCACACTTTGCTTGTAGCCATTTTTCTTTTGCTATTTTGCATTTCCTATTTATTTGATTTCTAAATTGCCTGTACTGCTCTCTTCCTGCTTCATCCTGAGCATTTTTGTACCTTCTCCTCTGATCCATCGGCTGCAAAATTTCTTCTGTAATCCAAGGTTTTCGGGCAGCTTGTTCCCTAAAGCCTAGTGTTTCTTTGCTAGCTTTCATTATTTCGGTCTTTAATGCATTCCATTCGTCTTCGGTTGAGCTCCTTTCACTGTTACTTCTTAGACCCAAGTCTACCATTTCTGCAAATTTTTCTCTTGTGCTAGATTGTTTCAGTTTATTCACTTCCAGTCTGTTCTGCTTATGCTGCTTCCTTATTCGCTTGAATTCAGCCTGCACTTCATTACTGTCAAATTATGGTCCGAGTCTATGTCTGCTCCTGGATACGCTTTACAGTCTAGAACTTGATTCCTGAATCTCTGTTTGACCATGATATAATCTAGCTGATATCTGCCTGTATCCCCAGGACGTTGAAAATAGTTTAATTGCTAGAAATGGTTTAACACGTAGCACATATTGTTTGAAAACTGCAGCTACCATTTTAGTATGATAAAAAACTGTATCCACAACAGTTTAACCGAAGGCACGGAACCTAGCTTTTAAATATTTTATTAAAGCAGCTCTTACCAATATGATAAACATAATTTTCTTTAGTTCCATTTAAGCTATGCCAAAAGCATATAATGTCTCCTGAAAAATTATTGGATGTTTGTTGTGAACGTAATACAATTATCTTGAACTGAGGTATGTAATGTTAATTTTCTTAAAGTATTCACCGGTGAACAAAAATACTTCTGCCACTAGTCCTGTGATTGGTGGAAGTATTTCAGAAAGTTATCTTTGCAACAGAATATTACAGGGCAACAGTGTTCTGTATTAACTCAAATCGTCTCTTTTGCAGTGGAGAAAAGAAAAAAAAATTGCATGGAAGCATGCATACATAACAGAGTGCCTGAAGAACTTGGACATGAAAACATCATTCAGATGCCAATAATGGGTGAGTTACACATGGAAATCTGAAGTATTTACACTACTGAATGATACAGAAGCCAACTTCAGTGAAATACTCCTCGCTTCCTTTTTTTCTATGTTAAGAACAAAGATCTGACATTTTTTTAAATAGACAGATACCAATCTATTCATTGAAGTTAAATATTTTACACAATTATTATCTATATCATTTCTATACTATCAACACCAATATCTCATCTATATTTCAGCTAATACTTCGCAAATAAATAATATTCAATGATATTTCTCTCAATTAAGTTAACAAATATCTTTAAAAAGTAAAATAAATTCTACAAACACTACTCTCACCTGATACTGGCACTTGGTATCCAACTTGAGGCATGTAAACATTTTGAACACGGCTGCCATGATGACCTATAGGTGGTACAACATACTGTACAGTATCTGTTACTGAAGCAGGGGCTCCACTACCAGGAGAATTTTGATTCAAGTGCATATTTTCTACTTTGACATTTCCACTTTTTAAAACAAAATTAGCAAAAGGGCCACTCTCTGACAGATTTAAAGTAGTTGTTGAAGTTGTATGTGATGAAGGATCAAGGAATGTTAGTGTTAATGGCTGAGGCTGATAAGCTGAATTTGGAGTCTGAGAAGAGACAGTGGGCTGCCTGTTTAAAGAATGATGCTCATATCTGTTTGGCACAGCACCTGATGCATGTTGAAATATCGTAACTGGTTTTGACGTATTGCATGTCTGTGATTGAGATACAGAATTAGCAGATTTATACCAATGACGCCCACTGTCTGAGTAAGTATTTTGCTGTACCGATGATGGCAAGCTGTTGGCGACACTTCCACTACACATCTTCGTTTCTCCATGTTTTAAAGTGTTTACTGAAGTCACCACACTTCCACTCCAAGATGAAGACGAATTAACAATATGTTCTCGTTCATTCTTGCCAATCTGTGACAACTGCTGCTCCACTGATGTTTTCACTACCTTTGGTGACACTGGCATTGTTTTAAAAGCCCCTCCAGTAGGTTGGAAGCCAGACACACCCATTGGATTCACAGGAGAATGGTAAGGATATGAGAGCACTCCAACTGCTCCCGCCTTCTCACCTGTGCCATGGTGGAACTTGCTTCCACCTTCCATTCCTCCAGATGGTAACCTGTAAAAAACAATAATTATAAACTGTTTTATTTGAAATGTATAGAGTATTAAATGTAATGTGATAATTCCATATATTCCTCAAATTGTTGCTTCCCCTTCCCTCAAACATATAATTACACTTATCCAACTATCTTTTAATCTTCTTCACTGTTTTTGAAAATTTATTACCTGCATATGTTTTTCTATGAACAGATACCAAGAATATGAAATAGTACAATAACCCACATATATAGGACAACACATTAGTGGAATGAATGTAGGAAATCTTAATGTGCCATGTCTGGTCTAAGTTAAGTAGGGTCAGCATTCAACACTTGTATTTTACATCACTGAGTTAACTATTACCACACATATGCCCCCCTCCCCCCCCCCCAAAAAAAACAATGTAAAACAAATATTCTCTCTCTTCCCTTCGGTGTGTGGGGAAGGGGAAAGGCACTAGGCAACACATCAGTGCCAGGAGTTAAAAAAAAAAAAAAAAAAAAAAAAAAAAAAAAAAAAAAAAAAAAAAAAAAACAAGGAAAATGAGGAGGACATAGGAGTTGATCTACAGTGCTCTATCATGCATACATGAAAGCCTGACTATTTTATTCGTGTCAGCTGTAGACCCCAGGTAGACAGCACCACTATGTACTTAATATGTTTTTAATTTACTAAACATTCAAAGTAGTAAATGATTGAAATGATTGTTCCAATGAGTGGATCCTTCAACCATAATTTCATCACTCGTTCCTTATAACATCCTCATACAAGGGTAGTTTCACTGTCTGAAGGGAAAAAAAAGCTTTATTTTTTATCCATTTTTTTTTTTTTTTTTTTTTTTTTTTTTTTTTTTTTTTTTTTTGACAGTAGCCTTTCAACAAAATAATCCTTAGCCAACTGTGTTATGATTTCTTCATATCTTCAATGTATTAAGATTTACCACCATATTAAAAGTAAATCTTTGTCCACTGACTCATTTTTCCTGACTTAGGAAAAATCTACTGTGTGTGAAACCACATCCTAACATACCAAAAATCAATGGTCATCGCCTTTGCCATTGACGAAAAATTTCTGCCAACTTGAGGGTTTCCAGCCTATTCCATTCGGAGTGCTTATTGTCTCTCGCTTGTGGTAGCGTATCCATGTTTCACCACCAGTTAGAGAAAGAACACCAATCAAAAACCAAAGGCAGCAGGGCTATGGCATAAAAAAAGGACACAGACACAATATTTTGAGCTGCATGATTATTCTTGCAGATGGTAATTGACAAACATGGCTGCATCAGCGTATCTGTCTGTAAAACCAGCTGTGATTAATGTGGCTGGGTTTCGCATGGATACGAGTAGTGAATTTGCTATTTGAACCAATCTCTATCTGGATAAATAAGGGCATATCACAAAATGTTGTTTGCATTGTGCCCCACAGTACTGCTTCCCACTCCATAACTGTTTGAGATTATGCATATTAACAGTGACGATCACAGAAACAATTAAAAAATGCCAAAGCACTCCAGAAAAATGTTTCTTCTTCTTCTTCTTCTTCTATGGTAGTAAATCCTGGGATTGGTCTGTGACAGTTTTCCATTCTCCAATAAAACCTTCCAAACACCCAATCCTCTGACAACTTTTTAATACGCAAATGTTTTATAATATGATGTGAACACGATATTCTGAAACTCTTTAAATATAAATAAGGTCACATTCTTTCACTTTTCAATTGTTTAATATGGAATTGTCAATTTTTATGATAATTTCCTTAGTTACCACAATCTTGACACAAAAACGGACAAAATTTAAACGTACTAACCCATTTACTTATCTCTAACAAAGCTCTTCCTACCTTGCGATGTAGCTGTGTATACATTATGTAAAAGTCTTTATAAAAAGTTATATGTATTTTTATATGAGAGGTTTCGCAGTACGTTTTTTTTTAGTTAACCATATGATAAATATTTATTGGGCTGTGTGGGTTAGGCCACAAAACATTTCAGGATTTGTAAATAGCTGCTGCCTGTGACCACCATTCAAGAAGAGGAAGTCAGTAGTGGATGGGCTAGCATTATAGCCGGCAGACGTGATATGTCCGAGACAGAATGTTTAGTGTGTCTCATGATGAAAGATGCTAAGAACATGTTGCGTGATGACACATATTCCTGGTGATGTGATGTCACCAAAGTATGTAATGATTTTGAAGTTCTGAGAATATTTTTGGAGAATTATTGGTTGCAGAGAAAGCAACATAAAGTGAAAAGAAATTTCCGAAATTGACGAGGCTATAGTAGGTGTGATGGGAATGTCAGAGAGTGTTGCAAAATGATGGTAAAGGAACTGAAGTATTTGGAAGATGGAGTCAGCACTGATGAAAAAATATAAGTTTTAATGCAGAAGCTACCAAGATCCATGCAAGATAGACTGACAGTAAATCAATTGGATCAAATCAAAGAATTTTTGGATGCAATGGAAATGTTCTACAAGTAAGTTATCGGAACAGTACTCAGTTGATAACAAAGATTTTAGTTATAGAAATAGAAGGTAAAAAAATGATAGGAATCACAGGTGAGTGAATTTTTCAGCTCCAAGAGAAAATATGCAAGTGAACAAGGGGAGGTATATCCATCTATAAGGCCAGATGCCTTTCGTTTCAATAGTAATAACTACAATGTTGATAATAGAAATGGAAGTATGTTCACAATGAGGGAAAGTGGGAGTAAGATGCAAAACTCTAATAATATTCCATTTAGAAGACATGAAGAGGAAGTATGGGGGAACAAAGAAAACTGGAAAACTCAGCACCATGACTGTAAAGGTCCAAGCAGCAGTGGACATTAGTAATAAAGGGCCAAATTATGTATAAAGAAAGCATGATAAATGCCAAAGAACGGATCGTTGTAGTGGTTGCATGACCAAGATGGAAGGAGAAATTGCAGAACAAGAATATCAAACTTTCGAAGAACCAGCAAATAAAGATGAGCCTCTCGAGATGGTGGAAGTGCTTGGAGCCAATTGAAGATAACTAACATCAAAACTTTCAGGCAGATTACAGATATACATGGAATAAATGGGAAACATAGGAGTTATCAAATATCAGTGGATGGGATGATGAAGATAGGTCTCTAATTAAGTAGTGCAACAAATGAAGATACATTCACAGAAGCAGATGGAGTAAGGGAAGTAGTGGATAATATTGATAACAAACTATCAATGAGTAGTGGCGTGAAAGAAAAGAGAAGAGAATGCAGTGGTAAGTAGCGACGAAAGAAGTAATGAAGATGAAAACAAATCAAGTGACGAAGAAGACTAAGAAGGCATTATGTTTTTATGATACAGAAGAGTGAAGACGAAGAGGAAATATTATCCATGGAAGCAATACAAGAATTAAAAAAATTCTGCAAAGAGAGAAATGTTTCTGCACAATGTATCGAATTAGATGTTACTGGCTATCTATCTGAGAATCAGGAAGCATTAAAAAAAAAAATGTTGCTAACTGATGGTGAAAGTAGCCAAATTAAATCTGAACAAAAAATGAGTGAGAATACTTAATTTGGATAAAGAATACAATGAATGGTTGACTGCATGGGCACATAGAAGCATTGAAGAGGATTTACTATGGGAGGAAGAGAAGTGGAGGTGAGACAACCATTAATTGAAGTAGAAATATTTGATATTACATGTCAGGCTCTTGGGGACATGGGAAGCAAAGTTTCTGTGGTTTCCCAGATGCTTTACACCCACACAAGCAAAGGTAATGGGAACACAACAATGTCTGCTAGGTGTATACATATTGTTGGTGCGACAGGAATGTTAAGTAAGTGAGTAGGGATGGGAATATTGTTAGAAATGTGAATTGATGGAGTAGAAATTGAACACGAAGGTTTAGTAATTCCTGATTTGAACATAAATTGAGTTTTAGGCATGGAATGGCTGGGTAAATATAAAGTGATAATTCATTGTAACCATAGTTTACTGAAATTTATGTAGCATGACGTGGAATGTGTGGTATATTTTTGCAAGGAAACAATTAATGCTTAAGAAGTAGTAGGGAATTTGAAAATTCTATCTATAAAGATGAGGAAGAAGAATGAGCAGCTGATTTAATAAGACGGAAAGAAGATGATCAGTATGGGATGTTATTAAATATATGGTATAAGATGAATAGTGTGTCTGGAGTTTCGGGAAAAAACACAGATAGTGGATGTAAGGGAAACGTTAAGAAGAAATGTGAAAGTATTCTCAGACTGTCCTGGTATTGTAAGAAATTATTAAAATAGAATGAAGATAAAGTCACATAAACCATTTTGTGTAAGACCACATGCAATACCAATGGTAAGGAGAAAGGCAGTAGATCAAGAGACTGAGGAAATATTTCAGCGAGGGATAATAGAGAGAAGTGATAGCCAGTGTAACAACCCATTGATTTTGGTTGAAATAAGGGATGCAAGCTTCAGACTAGTATTGGATGCCAGAATGTTAAATAAAAGTATGTGAGAATGTGAGAACAACCACCTGGAATACCTAGAAAAATGTTAAAGAAATTCAATGGGGTGAGATTTATGACAAGTCAAGGCTTAACTGCTGGTTATTAGCAGGTACTGTTAGTGCAAGAATTTCGGAAGTACACTGACTTTCTATATGGGGGCAAGTGTTAACAGTATAAAGTTGTTCCATTTGGGTTGAACATTTCTGTTTCAGCTTTCATAAGCACTTTGGATCAAGTGTGATGTGAGCCACTTGTAAGTAAATTATTTACTTAAATCAATGACATCTTAGCAGCTGCTTGCAGTTGAAAGGAGCACTGCGAATTTTTGGAGCAAGTCTCTTTGGCTTTAAGGAGATGTGGTATGACATTAAATTCATCCAAAATGCAAATTTTTAAAAAATGGACTTGAATTTTTGGGACATCATATAAGTGCAGAATTAATAACACCAGACCTAGATAAGATTATTGCCATTACAAACAAAAAAAAAAAAAAAAAAAAAAAACAACTAAAATTATTTATTGGCCTATGTAGTTTCTGCAGAAAGTTTGTAATTGACAAATCTTTCTATAATCCTCACTTGATTGGCCTATTGAAAAAGAATACAATTAGGTTATGGACAGATCCGTGCCAGCAGGTTTTCAAACAGTTAAAAGGCGAATTGGAGAGTTTGCCCTCTTTGCTGGCTGCTGATAGCTCCGATTATGGTTTGGGAGCTCACCTATTCCTAACAGTAATTACTGACGGTAAAGAAGAATGTCGTTGAATTTCTTTTGCATGCCAAACATTTAATAAAGATGAGATGTCATATGGAAGTTTTAAAAAAAAAAAAAAAAAAAAAAAAAAAAAAGGCACTTGGAGTTGTATGGGCCTTTGGAAAATTTAAATATTAAATGAATCAAGTGTTTACTGACAATAAGGCTTTAAAACTCATACAAAAATGCAAATTGCTATAAAGCAGATTAACCTGATAGGCATTGTTTCTTTAACAGTCTGACTTAGAAGTATATTATATTAATAGTAGTGAAAACAAGGTACTTGGCACACTTTTGAGATTACAATTAGGAAAAAAAGAAACAAACAACATGTCAGAAAGAGGATAAACATTTAAAATGTTCTATAAAAGGAGTTGAACAGTAAAGTGAACTGAAGGAAGTATGCAAGGAAACTAGGAGAAGGCAAAATGAGAATCAATTATTAAAGATGGTGAAGCAGAGTTTGAATGACTAACAATATGATAAATTAATGAAGTGTTACAAGTTTTAAAACAGAATATTATTCAGGAGAAATAATGATACATGAGAGAAGTGGAAATTGTGTTGGCCCAAGACATATGCAGGTAAGGTAATAGACTAAATACATCTGAGTTATAGCCATTTAGGTGCCAGAAAATGCCTTAACAAATTAAAGGAGGGGATTATTTTCAATAACAAGGAAAGGAGAGTTTCTAAAAGACTACAGAGATGTGACAATTGTCAATGCCTTAAAGTATCTACAGTAGCAACAAAAGGAGTTATTTAGAGTATACTGCCAACAGATGTACAGGAATCAGTGGTACGAGACTTGTATGAATCATTACCGAAGGTATGAGGTGGATGTGTGTATGTTTTTGTACTTGTGGATATATATGTTCCTAAAACTGTATGCGATTAAGAAAGCAACTGGAAGTGCACTAATGAACAGGTTAGAGAAATATTATTTTTTGAACGTTGGCTGGCTAAAAGCCATATTATTTGATAATGGCAGCCAATTTACTTCAAAGAAATTGGTGAGAGAAATTAACATTAAACATATCAAAATTTCAGTGTATCACCCTGTCAGCAACCTGGCCGAGATATATACAAGACAGACTAAACATTTACAAGGAGCGTAATGCAGTAACAAACACACAAGATGGATAGAATACTTGAAAGATTTTGAGGATGTGATGAACAGTGCGGAAAGCAAGAGTACAGGATATATGCCATTGCCTATAATGAAGAAGCACAGAACATAATGAAGGAAGTAGTAATTTTTTCACCAACAAAGAGATCAGCAACAATGAGTTGAAATTTAATGTGGGGGACCTGGTGCTTGTTAACTCACAAGGGAGGTCATGAGATATTGATGCTAAAATAAAGATTTTCTTTTGATATATATATATATATATATATATATATATATATATATGGGACCATTTAGAATAAGTAAAAATCCTCACCACCTATCATTTAGTATACCCTGAATCAGTGAAAAGTTTGGGGCTAAGAAATGTAGTCAATTTAAAGATGAATAAAGGTGGGGAATAATTATAAGTTGTACTTTATTGTGTACTGGACTAATATAATTTGTGTGTAATTTAATGTGTAATGAAGTGAACCTGTGTTCTGAACTGGCTATATGCCATGGTGGTGTTAGAGAAGCAACTATTGACTGAAAAAGAAAAAAAAATATAAAGAGACTGTTTGGGTACATCATTGTAAATAGGGAATTCCATCTGACCAATCCAAGGTCTACAAACTTGTTTTTATTGGAATGGAATGGGGGGCAATATTGTGACGTAGCTGAATACATAAAAATCTTTCTAAAGTTATGTGTAATTTTAGATGAGAGTTTTCATATACGGAGTATCTAGTTTAGTTAACCATGTGACATATTTTTATTGCGCTGCAGCCAGCTGTGTGTGGTAGGCCACAAAAAAAGCTGCTGCCTGTGACCGCCAGCCACTCAAGAAGCGGGAGTCGGTAGTGGATGGGTTGGCATTATAGCCGGCAGAAATGAAGTGTTCGTAACACAATGTTTAGCATGTATTATGGCGAAATATTTTTGAGCTGCTGTATTTAACAATTTATGTTTATAGTGAATAAATGTCTTGTAAAGTGCAAACAAAGTCTTACCAGTGAAAATTACCAATACTGTAGAACCAAATCCTAAAAATCAGAAAATGTGTAAATTACTGCTATGCAAGTGTTTGTGGCCGAATTGCTGAATTTATTTGGCCCACAAGCTTCAGAACAACTAGGGAAATCAAAAGTAACAATGAAATAACCTCATACAACATCACCCCTCACCAACCTATCCCCTACAACACATTTCACCCACCTTATCAGTCAGTGCAGTGATGTAACCACATAAACACACTCCTTAATAAAGAAGGATGCTGTCACAAAATTTTGTTTGTGCGTTTTTCTTAACACATTACCAGGCTCCCTCTGCTATGGAAGATTATGATCTTAAGCTCTATCCTTAACATTAGATTCACTGGATGTTATAAGAAACTTGTTTACAGAAAGTGATGATTAATATTTTTTTGCAGTATTTAATGTTCTGTAGTATGAAAAATAAAATCATTGCCTATTGTCAAGAGAGATAACTTTCCAAATGACCCTCATAAGACAAACATAAAATAGAATGCTGATGGTTTTCCATATGGTGTCATATCTAATTATTAGTAACTAACATATTGGAACTCATTTTGGTGCATTCCTCAGAAATTTAATGGACACACGACGTTTCTTTGCAGCTCACGCTGCAGGCTATGTTATCTAATGCACGTCAATTGTCTTTCTAGCAAGGATCTTCCAGGCATGATAGAAGGCCAGCCATCAAGGCTGTTGAAGTTGTGATGCCATCTGGATATTTCTAGAGCATCTTTTATTTTTAGTGGTTGCCATTTGAACTCCTTCAAGATCAATCTGATTTTATCAAATAGGATAGCATGGCCTGTGTGTGTAGCATCTCTTGCTGCTGCCAATTTGTTAATGTTGCTAATTTTATAGTCTTCTGCAGTCTTTCACATACAGAATATCCTATTTCTCCTAAGTATATGTCCATAACTGCAGAGAATTTTGTAGATGTCTGCCATTTGTAGGGGGGTCATCTTTATATTTTATGCATACTTTCCTTCTAACTATTTATCAGAAGGCATTTGTAAGACCCAAGGCTGATACTGGGGCTGTAGTATAGCCTTAGTGCCTCAACTAAAACTCTTGATGATAACTCACAGTTCTGTGGAAAACTTACGAAATAATTTAAACTTGACCATGTAGCCAGGATAAATCAACTTGAATGCTTGAGGTCGCCACAATATTTGTTAACCCACAAATAGAGAAAAGGTGATCAGATGACTATGAAATAATAACAGTTCACTTTCCAAAATCTTCAAATTTACTTAAAAGAAAATCAAAAGTTCAAAATAGCATTCTAAAAGTTGAATTGGCGAATCGAACATACTTTTCCAAAAGTTTGCAAGTTGTGGAGAGATGTTAGAACCGACCAAGCCCCTGATGGAAATTTACCAGTTCATGTTACAAATGAAACCCGCCATACACCGAAGTCACAAGATGGCTGACTTGGTAGCCTCAGCTTAACCGCCTTCCTCCCAACCGCACCCAACCTTACACAGACTATACGCACATTACTGCTCAGCTCTCAAACGAATAAAGAATGGCGGATCAAGTGCGCACCAGATTATATAGGTTCTATGACGTCACAGCCTAAGCGCAGCTTTCTGCTACCACCTAGCAAAATTAGGCCTTAGCTAACTCTGTAACCCTACAGATATACGGAAATTAAAGGTTGACAGTGTTTAGATTTTTCTTTTTTAATAGAGAAACAGTGGATATGCAGTGAGTAACTTTAAACATTTAGTTATAAAGATCTATTTTATCCTGCGCGTATGAGGCGACCTACTTTCTGCTCAGGGGAATTACTACTCTCTTTGAACTTGCAATATTTCGTCATTTCAGCTAAAACACAATTTATCTAAATATTATTATCATCAGCGTGATCTCCCGAAATTCCTGAGTTTAGTAGTGTATGTTTTATTGAAATTGATGACCGGATAGTGAAATTACAGCTTTGACAAGATTTACGAAAATGCTATATGTGTTTTAATTTAATAACTTTACTTCTATTGCTTTTATCGAAAATGTAAAATTACCAAAATTAAATTACGTATTCTGAAAGTTGTCTTATCTCTGTATCTAACTTTGATTGGCTGTAATAAATTCCTAAACTTGTCACATGGCAACATGATGAAATAATTTCTAAAATCTTTATAGAATCGGTTCTACTGTATGGAATGGTCTGAAATTAATATATGTGATATTAGATTTTTGGGTCTATCAAGAAATCTACTTTTTATTCCGAAAGCTTTCTAGGCTTCTGTGATAAGAAATGCTAAAAGTGAAGTGCATCTAACGAAGTGTTTAAAAATTGATTTAAATTATTTACACGTCCAGAAACTAACGGAATTTTAGTGAATTTATATTTTAATTGAGTTATTATTTCTTTAAAACTACTTTATTTCATTTGAAAGTGTGCAGAAATAGTGAAATACCGAATATCAGAAGTTTATTATTTGGTGAACTGAATTATTATGGATTATCACATTTCAGGTTAGTAAAAGGTTTTTATATCATTACAGAAAGTTAATTTAGTTGTTTTATTAAATGTTGAGCTACTTTATTGCTCTTAAATCGGTTTAGAAATGACGAAATGCTCACATAGTAGAAGCTCATTGTTTCAAAATTATTGAAGATTATTTTATTTTCGGTTGATTTAGAGTTTGTTTACTGTTATACAAAGTTTATTTACGGCTTTTATTGAATACTGGCAGTCTTTACTGCATTTAAATTGGTTTAGAAATGGTGAAATTGGCTTATAGCAAAGTTTATTGCTTGGAAATTGAATTTATGTGAATTAACCTATTTCCTCCCAAGATAATGTTTTCTTACTGTTATAGAAAGTTTATTTAGGTCTTTTATTAACTTTTGAATACCTTTACTGCTTCTAAAAGGGTTTATTTAGTCTGTTTGGTCATAGTATCTGCATGCTATATAAAGCCTCACTCTCCTAACCTCTACAAGCAACGAAACTATCTGTTACTGAAGAGTTAGCTTCCCCCCCCCCCCCCTTATGCCTAAAGGTGAGGAGCTAGAATTTGCTAAAATTCTAAGGTGCTTACACATTATACAATGACTGGATGTTAAACTTTTCTAAATGGCGGGTGACTACCCATATTGGTCACCCTTTGAACAAATGGGATGGTGGTAAGGCCTGTAGGTGGTGGCTGCTAAAATCTCACTCTCCTTAAAAGATTTTCTTCATTATTTTCACAAACCATGCAAATGTTTCTACAGATACTGGTGTTGAGGGCACTTCATCCTTGTGGATCTTTGGCTGACTGCAGAACTTTCTTGTCCTGTTGTACATTTTCTTCACTTTCCAACTGAAAAATGCATGATGATTTTCTGATGAGTTGCATTACACTGTTTCTACTTTTTTGAAGTGCGCCTAACTTGGCAAGTTTATAGAGGGACTCCTGTAGAATGTCTGCCTCACTGGCATAGATAAAATCAGATTGATCTAGAAAGAAGATAAATAGTAAAACCAAGAATAAAAGAAACTCTAGAAGTATCTAGATCACCTCACAACTTTAACAGTGATGATGGGCTGGTATCTTGTCATGTCTAGAAAATTCTCGCTGGGAAGATCATTTACATGTGAGGTGATACATATATAGGGTGATAAAGATATTGGATACATGTTTCTCACTGAATTAGGAGAACAGTATCAAACTTTCAAAAATATTTTTTTTAATAGGGAAAAAGGGGGGGGGTTATTTACACAAATGCCAGGACTTATTTCCTTATATGTTCAATGGAGTAGGTTTGTACCACAGAACATCAAAATCAGTTGACTGACATATAAGGATCTTCCCTCATCAGCAAATGTACAATGAAGTTCACAAGTTGGATCACTTTTCCGTAAAAGCCTGTGACAGTACATTCCAAAAATAAAGAAAAAAAGAATACTTGGTCAGTGTCCACTTTTTATATCAGTGAAACAAGTGGGCAGTATTAGTTTATATAGTGTTATTAGTGCATATGTGTAAAACTATAATTCCATTTAGTTCATACCAAACCAAAATGATCTGACTTAATCAATTAATAACATCTTAAGATACACTGGATGTTTATTAAGCTCAACATTACTGGTGACAGCAATGCATTTCTTTTAAACATTTAAAAAGGTAATTTATTCTATGCTTTAAATCCAGTTATCTAGAAAAATGTAGTAATTTTTAATATCACACTTTTAATGCTGTCCAATGAGCAGATAGGTTTTTTTCCCGGATACTTCAGAAAATTAACGAGAAAATATAATACCTTGCTTTTATTGGCTTTGGTCTGCATGTGACTTCACCAGAATTTGTTTTAATTCCTGAGACAGGGCTAAATCTCTGCTGAGGAAATGCCTTATTTTCAATAAGTGGTTCCATGTCACTCTGTGATTCTGAGTCTGAGTCAGTCACTTTTTCTTTACATTTAAGATCGATTTCTGGCTGAGCATCTTCACATATGACCTGAAAAATATTAATCACAATGGTGAATAATGTGGAATCACACACATTTAACACTTGAAAAAATTTACACACACACACAAAGAGAGAGAGAGAGAGAGAGAGAGAGATAAAACACACTTGATAGCAGGATGATGCTGTTACATGAAAAATATACAAACACATTTGAAAATATGAAATTTTCCAATTTATACCCTTCCTCAGAAAAGTAGCATGGCACACACATGATAGACCTGGCCAATTGTTGTAATGTGTGGCTATTGAGCAGATGAAAGGAGTGGGTTGGGGCACATTCAAAAATGGAGGAAAAAAGAGGGGGTGATTAATTGAAGAAAACATACACAAACTTCAAAATGAATTTGGCACACTATTAATAAGTTACAGATAAATCAACTTTTTCTTTAAAAAATGCCTCTTCCTGTATTTATTTCTGCCTGTCTGCAAGTTGAAACAAGATTCACGCAAAATATATTGCTCAGATTCTGACTGAGTTTCAATTAATGTACAACCCATGGTCCCACAGGTAAAATAGGGTATGTTTAATTTTGACCTGCAGTTAGAGCCGAGAAATTTAAGATGAAAATGTTCACAAATTCATATCCATTCTTCACAGAATGCAATTCATGCAAAAACTACAGGTTGGATTTAGTTATTTCTCATAGTCAAATCATATGAACAGCATTGTGTTATTTGGATGAATTAAGTAACTTTTTATCCAATTGCTATTGATGTACGAACTTTGTCACAATTTGTTTAAGAAAGAGGTCACATACATTAACAGTACACATAAACAAAGTTGTGGGCAATTAAATAATGAATAAAAAGATTTTATGGGAAGAAAAAAAAAACAATTATTTAATATTTATATTAAAATGTATAATAGAACAATGAGCAAATATGGAAAAATAAAAAAATAGAACAGTGATTTAGAAAATGAAAAGAAAACAACATCACTTTGTAAGGTTATGGTGGTTTTGTTTAGGGATATTTGACCGTTTTGGGCCATATTAGGCTGTTTCAGAGTGTGGTGAAATGGTTTGAGAAGTGCGGAGGATAAAAGTTGCACCATCAGTGCTTAGTGGAAGAACAGTACCTTATTGGAGTTGTGCCAGAGTCAGATTGTAACACATCTTGGAATTTCGCATAACGAAATTAGTTGCTGAGATAGCGAGTTCAGTTGAAGTATATGATACCGCCCTTTTAAAGTCATTTTTTATAGTCAATTTTGATAATATTTCCCAGTAATATGTCCTATATAAGTATTTATTCAAGTTTTAACAGTAAATTCAATAGTTAAATTCATTTAAATAGCTGTTAAGAAACTTAACCTTAGATTTGAATATGTAGTATTTGACTTTCGTTTAATTTCACTAAATCAAGATATTTCTTTAGTTCAAAAGATGTTTAGGTAAATAGATAGCCAGAAGATGATTAATTTTGTTGTTAAAAGAACCTACTTAGAGTCTGAATATGTTTAAAGGTGATTTGCCGGTTTAGAATTTTATCACGTAATTTTACACTCCAAACTCGAAGTATTTAGCTATCAGAAAACAGTTAAGAAATCCAGTGATAGATAGAAAGCACCATAATTTCAGTTTAAATAACATATTAAAATTTTAAAGAGATTCATACATTCTAAAGACCGTTTTTGAATATAATTTGATATACCTAGACGTGTGATTCAGGTTAAAGTTCGATATTTCAGTCTTTTTCGGGGATTCATGAAAAGAAATTATATTCAGAGTAAAGTTTATTTAAATATAAAGATTTCTGGAAAAGTTCTATTTCAAAATATTAAAGCATTTAATTGTAATAAAATAAATTAGGTTTTGGCGCGAGAAAGCGCTTGGACGAAATGATGCGATCGTTCGGCATTCGTCTGGAGTGAAATTTGGAAAATTCGTAATAAATCAGGGAATAGACTTAGAGGTATAAAGTGTTGTGATTCTCTGAGAAGGTTTAGTAAGGACTCAGAATAATTGTCTGGAGACCTAAGTTTAACTTCAGTGTTTAGCTTTTGAAAGGGCAGCGACTGTTTAAAGTGTTGTGAGGGGCCATACAAATTTCCGAACTAGAGACGATTCAGCCAACAAATTTTAATATTAAGCTTGTGTAAGTTTCATGACCAGTAAAATAGAAGTGTTGATTCAGTTAAGTGTGATGTGTCAAGTTGTGCAATAGACTGACATGGTGTTGAGAATACTTACCGAGGAACAAAAATAAAGGATAATAAATTTGAAGGGAACAATTTTGATTTTAAAACGCTTCCGAAACTTACAGCCAATAATTTTTTGGAGCTTACTGTTGAAACTGTAAATGATAGTAAATGTGGTGTACATTATTTTTGGAACTTTGTGGCAGCGGGAATCTTCTGATAGTTTATCTTTAAATTTACATATCGGTTGATGGCTTGTTTGAAGGAAAAGATAATTTGAAATAAAGTCTTAGAATATTATAAACTTATTTGTTTTGTTTTTGTCAGTACTTAAGAAACAGAAACATTTCTATTTCTGTGTTGATAATTTGAATTGCAGGATGCTGAAGTTCTTTCTGAAGTTTATGTGGCATCGCTGCTGCTGACCGTATTTAAGATTAGCTGCTCCCTCAAAATACACCACTGTCTGCAAATATTATTTGAAGGCATCTTGCAGATTTGAGGGAGTGGACCGTTACAGTCATTTTAATAGTTACAGTCTTACAACCTCCTATGAGGGGTGGTTTATGTTAGGTGAAAGGTTAAAGGGGGCAGGGATGGAAACAGAAGAGAAGCATCAGGAAAGGAGTCACTAGGTATTTCTTACATTGAGACCCAGTGGTTGCCAGCTGCCTAGTTTGTACTGGTAAGCCAGTTCCCACCTTAAAAGTTATTAGGGGCTGCTGCTGTAGAGAAGGACTCTGGTAGCACAGACAGTAAAGAAACAACTGAAACACAGGACACATAAGGTGGGAGCTGGGCATCAGGTAACCACTGGGTCTCAACTGGAGATAATATCTATTGACCTTTTTTTCTGATGAATCTGTTCCATTTCCATCCTCTTCCCTCTTTGTTCTTTCACCTACCATTAAATACCAATCACCAGAGATAACGATTTTTGATTTATATTTTTCTAAATTTCTTTTCTTTTTGCATATTTATTTATTTAATGTTGTTTATATACTTTTTTATAAACATTAATTCCTATGAAATGTGTTTATTCATTATTTATTAATTCTGCCAAGGTCAGGCATATCTGTTCAACTCATTACTCCCACTGCTGTCCTTTTTTCTCCATTTTTGAACCCATCCCAACTCCAACTATTCCCTCAACTGCCACACATGGCAACAATTGGCACTTGACACCTACCTTGTGCACACCATGTTCCTGTTCTGAGAGAGGGATGGAAAGAACATTAAAAGGGAAGTCCAAATTTGAATAAACACTTTAGGTTCCAAGGCGTACACGCCTTAAAGATTGTTGAGTATCCCATTTAGTTTAATGTGAAGTTAAATCTTTTAAGTGAAAGTCAAAATTTGTGAGACAATTTTAGAACTTTAAAAGTAAAGACAGAAAATTATTGTCTGAGATTTTTCTTCAATTAAACCGAAATAGTTCACTTAGAAACCCAAATATTCTCCTGAAAGCATCAGATGGCAAAAAAAAGCTTATAATATGCTATTACCTCTCCAACCTTTGAAGACACTGTGATATTTTTTGGATTATAGTAAGAGTGTACCATATTTACGTGTAGTCATAAATACAACAAAACCTTGAAATATTCACAGCAAGATAAATGTGTGGCTGCAACCAGTAGGATATGCCAGAATAAAACATATTATGGATGACCTCAGACAATACAAGCAAAAAAAAAATTCAATTTTTTTAGCACATTTTATAATTATTTATTGAGTTATACACCTACAATTACAGTACAATCAGTAAATGCCCTGCTGACATGTGGCATAAGCCAAATTGTTAGAATTTACCACAAGCAGTAACACGGTAGGCACTAAATAACCAAAATTCAGCAACATTAGGTTGGAATTTAACTTAAAATGATGACACTGATATAACGGACAATTGGCTCAGTCATGTCCCCTCCATAATATAGGTGGAGTGAGAGAGTTGAATGAAAACCCTTATAGAAGTTAATTTGCTATAATTTTGAATTAACAATCATCAAATTCACAACATCAGTCATCACCACTGGGCAACCGCAATCAGAGAAGATGATGAAAGAAGGTTATTAAAAGGTGGGACAGGGGCACACTGTGTTGATTTGGGATGGTTTGGGTTTGGTCCACCATTTGTCCATGTAAAATGGTCTCTGCTGTTTGTTATACATACATTAAAGACTAGACATCCTCAGTGGACTGTGTAAATCTGTGAAGATTATTGTATAACAATTTGTCCATGACCAAACTGTGTTAGATGATCCTATCACAAGATCTCAAATCAAAATCATGGTTGTCAAAGCCTCAAGCAGAAGTCCCAGCTTTAGCCCTTCCCTGATTAACTACCTGAAGTTCCTACAGCCAGGGCCCGCTCTAGCGGTTTTGCCGCCCCGGACAAATACACAAATTGCCGCCCCTTAAGATTATGTAGAATTATATATTTTTTAAAAAAAATAATTAATTTTTAATCGAATGAAATTTTTAATTTAAATTTAAATTTTCAATCATATATTCATAAATAAACTTATTGAATTTTAATCTAGTGGCACAAAATAGATAAATTAATTATGAAATATCTGTACATAGCCACAAATTAACCATATTTTTTACATTTTTAAATGCTATTACAGATGGATATTATCACACAAACAATCTAAATGCCATTATTCTGAAAATAAAACAAGATTACATCAAATACGCTAAAATCACAAAAAACTTTTTTTCTTACTTTCAGGTTGCGAATTTTTTATTACATCTTAAAAGTTACTTCATCAGCAATTTCATACTCAATTGCCAAAATAGCTAATTCATTAAATTATCAATTTCTTGGTTTTCGTAAATGCTTAGCAAGGCGTTGTGAACATCTCCCAAATGAAATTTTTAAGGTTTTAATGCCTCTATCCTCTCTATCCTACTCTGCCATCTACTGTCACTCCATGTTTTCAAAGTCGAACCATTAACATGCTTTAAGAGTATTGCCCATCGAAAAGTAGATGCCAAAAAGAATAAATATATTTTTTGGACCATGTTGAAGAAATTAGCGGCTTCCAAGGAGGCTTTTGCCATTAATAACAAGATTGAAAGAATGGCTACTACACGGAACATTGAATTCTCGCGAATTATATTGTTTAATTCTAAATTGCACTCCTGCTTTATTGCCCCTCATATTGGACCCGTTGTCAGTCCCTGTCCTCTGATATCCTGCAAATTTAAACACAAGTCATTAAGTTCTCCAACTATAATGTCAGACATTTGTTTTCCTGTGGATCTTTCGACTGGTAAGAAGCCTTAAAAGCTTTCATTAATTTTAATTTCAACATCAGGATTAAATTTATTGGTTGAAATATATTTGATTACAAGAGTAATTTGCTGTATCTTACTAAAGTCAGGAGTACAGTTTAAAATTATGGAAAAATATTTGAATTTTTTTTATTTAATTAATAACATGAGACTTTACACTTTGATGCAGCAGATCTACTATCCCGGTTTGTATATTTTTCCCAAGATATTGAGCTTTAGTCTCTACTTTTTAGAGCACTCAACGGACGTGCTCTTCCATAATGGGATCGTATTCAGACAGTAACTCGACTATTTTTAAGAAATTACCGTCATTATGCTCAAATAACTTGCCGTTTGTACTTTAAAAAACCAGTCAACTTTTACCAAGCATTTTGGTAATTGCAACGATTCTTAGAAGCACTTCATTCCAATGATTTATTTCGGCATTAATAACTCTTTGAGTGGCAGCATCTACAGTTTTACAACAATTTAATATTTTTTTTTTTTTTTTTTTTTGTCTGAATATGATTTTTCGAAATTTCATGCTATTTTAAAGTTTCGTCGAGGTGCTTCCAATTTTTAAAACCCTCCTTTGAGAGATAACTAACTAAACAGCCGAAAATTTTGCAACAGAAGCAGTAAACGCAGTTTTGTGAAAGATAGTAGCTATTATCTCGCAATATTTGCTCTCCGTTACTTAATATTCGTGCATAATATTTTGCGCTAAAATGTCGATCTGTGTCATTGGAAGGAAATTGGTGTCAGTTCCAGTTGGTTTAGAAACTTCGTTCATTTGTTTGCTATTATTCTCTGAAGATTCTGTACTTTTGTATCCCGACCTGATATTGGATTCTAAAATTTGTTTTGGTAAACCCTGAATATGGTATATTTTTTTAACGCGCCAGATTAATTCTGCCTTTCTGCTTCCTTTCCCAACCTTCTTTTTTTTTGTACTGGTAACCAGATAGTTTTCTTTGACCGTCAGACATTTTGGAAGAGGCACGCACGTACCTCAAACAATGTACACTATAGAAAGTAAATATTTATCCTTGTTCTAAATAAGCTAAAACCATAACTAAGATAAATTATTCTCAGTCGATATAAAAAAATATTTATGCACAACACAAAATATTTTCCATACCCCGTGAACATAAAGTCTAGTGTTACTACACAGTCAAAGCTTATTCGCGGAGGATACTATCCGTAAATTTGCTAATACAGAAACCGTGTATACAGAATGGCAATTTCTATAGGCTTAAATGGAATACGTTCCAAATTAAAAAAAAAAAATGTTTTCGCACAATGCACATATTAAACCAACTGACAAAGTAATTCACATTCACTAAAATAGTTAATGAATTTCTTTTTGTTGAGACGATTTACAAATGCAGCAATTAGAGTATCTGTAAACCTCATTCGTATTTATAATAACCATCATGGGTTATTATATATTACCAGTTAACATTCGAAATTGAATATACTAATGGTATGTGAAGTAACTAATCGGTAATCAGCAGCTGTTAATATCATTTATTTATTAATAATTGTAAGTACTGTCCCACACCCACTAAACTACAGTATTTTCACAAGCGATCAAAGCTAGCGTGTGTAATTTAACCCAACCATAACACTTACAATGCCTGTATCTAATTTGTACGACAAATCTGTGAGGCTCGGATTACGAGAAAAAATTATTATGCAAATTATTCCACTTCGATTTCCAATAACTAAGATCCATATTGATTTGGTTCATCAATTCAATAAAATAAATACTCAGCATCTCCCGACAAGCACTATCGATTCCATGTATTAGAGCCTAGCTGCAATTGCGAAAAACACTCATTTTCACCGGGTCTAGTAACTTGTGGGCAGTATAACGTCGGAAGGTGTAACAGCCCCCACCTAACAGCTTCTGTTGTGTGCTTTTGTCGTTGTGCGCTTAAGACGTATATCCAACTAAATAACAGTTTAATCATAGATGTACTTACCTTTAGAAATTATGAAATCCTGAAGTAAATTTTACGAACTTCCACTGATCACTAATAACGTAATAGTAAGACTAATGCTGTTGTGTAATGAAACCACTTTTATAATTAGCAATAATAAGCAATTTGAGACAACAAAAGTCGAAACAGCGTTCTACTCGCGTGCTAAGGCCCAATTCACACAGAAGAGACGTGGCTCGGACTTCGGGCTGAGACATGGAGTTTCTCCTATGGCGCAATTCACACAGAGGTGGCTGTGCAACGGCGCACCCCTTTGACATCCGCGCCCCGTCTCTTCGATGTCTCTAGGGGCGCACCCAAATAGCTAAGAACTGTAAGTTTTTAATGAACGAGAAAATCGGTATGTGGATTATTTTATTAATTGGGTATTTAACCCGTTAATAATATTAATATTTTTCTCACACTTACAGCCGAAATGCCGCCCCTAAATTTTAGTGCCCCGGGCAAATGCCCGGTTTGCCCCCCCCCCCCCCTAGAGCGGGCCCTGCTACAGCTCAGACATGTTATTGACTTTGTTTGCAGTATATTCTCAAAAGGTGGGCAGGGCATCAAAGTGCCCATAATGACTACCATATATTACAGCATAACAGGGAACCTGCACTTATTGACAGTAGGACTTGTATAAGTAATATATTTCGACTATCATTAACATTTGCACTGTGCCTCAACACATATCCTCTGTCATACCCTCCCCCCCCCCCCCCAAACCTTCCCCCAAGGGTCCTTCGGCTCCTGCCACTTCCCGCATCTCAATCTACACAGCTATTTGGACCTCCTTCAGTACTATATTTTGTTGTTTCATTGATCGATCCCTGTCCCCCCTCTTCCCCCTGCAACCGTCTTGGGTGTGGCCTGCCTCTTCTTCTCTGGTTTTTAAGTTGTTAATTAAAGATTATATTTGGTATTCTTTCATCAACCATTCTAAGTGGCTGAACCACAGTAGTTGTTTCCTTTCAATGTTCTTTGATGCCAGTATGCTAACTAATTTGTCCATTCTGCACAGGCTCTAATTTGGACTCTTGGGAAGCACTTCAAAGGAAATCCATCTCCACCGCTTTTATCAGCCTGTGATTTCTTTCTGTAATTGTCCAGCACTCTGCCCCATAAGTGATAACTGGTTCCACAATTGCTCAATAGTTTTGTTTTCAGGCAAATCTTTGTGAACATAGAAGAAGATTTAATTTTTGTATGGCAGACTTCCCTAGGTTTAGTTGATGTCTAATATTCTCCTAACATGTCCCATTATTACTAATAATGCTCCTTTCAACTTTGATGAGTGGTGGGTATATTTTCCTTTCCATTCCATATAAATACATTAACTTAATTTTTAAAAGAGGAAAATTAACTTTACCATTTGATCATCATCTGAAAAATCATCATCCGGTAGTCGTTCATTCCTCTTGTCATCTGTATCTGTTTTAGCACTTTGTTTAGATTCTGGAAACTGAAAATATAAACAAGGTAATTAAGTTGCATATAATGTATTTATTGTCAATCAACAGTAACTGTTGCTCAAAACTACTATAAATTACTCTTCAAATGCAATAAAAAAGAAAAAAAAGGGCATCTAATTCAAACATTAAACAGGAATGCCAATTATGGGAACAGAAAGACATTATCTTATGTAAAAGTGAAGTAAAAGATATTTGAAGCGAGACTTTAGATGTTACAGCAAAAAAATCGGTGTAGTAACTACAGGTTTTTTTTATATCACAGATTTCCTGATGATGTAAAGGTTTAAGAATGAATCAAAAGATTTTGTGAATTTACTGCAAATTACATGTTATCTGAGAATTCTGAATTTTATTTTGTAAGCAAGCATTTCGCAAAAAAAAAAAAACCCTTATTTCAGTTTTCATAAATGCCTATCAACCATCATTTTGTTCCTTTGCATACTGGATATGAGAAGGTACAACAGGATCAGGCTAAAACCTTGGGCTTTGATATTGACTGTGCTGATTAGGGTTGATTAGCAGTTTGTTGTAACTAAGACCCAGATTCTTAAGTTCAAACCTATTTTGTTCCCACCCCAATATTCTCGAAATGTCAATTTTATTTTTTGTCTTATGTATAAAATAATAACATTCATAAATGTAATAAGCCTAAAGGATCTAATTTCTATGTTTATGACCTAATTCAGTTTTCAGAACGCAAAAGGACCTACCTCGACGTATTGATCCAGTCCGGCTGTAATTATATTACCTAAATAAAACAAATGACCAACCAGATTAGATCAGTGGTGTGGACTGTGGGCTAGTAACTGGACTCCGGAGATGTCATGGGTTCGAATCCTACCGTCGGCTGTTACGAAATGGTTTTTTGTGGTTTTCCTTTTCACCTCCAGGCAAATGCAAGAACAGTAACTTATTGAAAGGCCATGGCCACTTTGTTTTCCATTTTCCTTCTCAAAAATTTCCTTTCCTTCTTCTTCATTGATCCAAGTCACCTGGATGGTCTGGCCAATCACAATCCCCAGTTTTATATATGACCACATGAATCCTAAGCTCCAAGACACTCCAAAAGTAAGTGGTATAGGAATGATCCCTCACAGAGTCAGAGCGTGAAGCCAAACTTGGAGGGTAAATAGACTATGTTTACACATAAAACAAATGGATTTATTTAAAAATTGAAGTAACTGTTCACCACAATATTAAATGATGTGTTTTTAACCTCACTGTTGAAGGTAACATTGAGAAAAGCTGTAACAATGTGGTGCAGCAAATTCACATAATTACAAAGATCCACATTCAGTAGAAACAAATCAACAAAGCAAATTTTAAACATAGCATGTTAAACGTTAACAATCACAGGAATGCATACCCTATCCAAGAAGTGAACAGTTAGATACCCTCATCATTCAGAGGTAACACGGGAATTAAAACATCTTGTACATATTTTTTAGTTCCTTCATTAAAAGAGATCACGCTTAAATGGAAATCCTCAAGAAGTAGTCTACTGCAACAATAGATTGGAATGGATAAGAACTTTTCTACAGATGGGAAAACTATATATTGTGAATCACATGTAAAATCAGTAAGTTTAATTTGTTGCTTATACATATATTTTTTACGATTTTAAAAAATAAATTATTTGTGTTCATTTCTAAAGTAGTCTCTGTAGAGTCTAGACTGCTGGATGAAATTCCACAAAGTATTTTTTGGAATGTTATGTTCAAGTGGATTATTTTTAATTTTGCCTTCTATATAGGTGCCCGCAGAAAAGTGATCCAATGTACTACAGCATAAGAATTCAGCAACTCATTTGGAAAATGTTAAAAGGATGTGAAGCTCTCACTGTTGCTAATATACTAGTTGCAACCCTCTAGAATGCAGTCCTGAAAACCTTTTTGGAAACATTTTGTAACAGAAAAATACCAAAATCATTCCACCTTAACCCTTTGACTGCTCTAGACGTGTTAACGCGCGTGGCTACTACTACGCCCAGGTGCTCCAGACGTGTATACACACGCCGCCTTGCTGCCCTGTCTGTGCTCCAAATGTGTATACACGCGCCGCCTTGCCGCCCTGTCTGTGCTCTGGACATGTTAACACGCCGGGCCGCTCGGGTCCCTGTGTGCTCTGCACGCGTTAACGCGCTGGCCTCTTAGATGCATGGTCATGTAGCCATATTTTCACCCAGGGTGGTTAGTTGTTTTCCTCATTCAGCCCTTGAGAGTTGGCAGCTGCTTATCTAATTTGTGTTTCTCTTTTCCTTTTAGTTTTCTCGGAGAAAATGGCACGCCGTTGTGTTTGTACAGCGGAAGAAATCATGGAGATTCTTACTCAGTGAATATGATCACTTTGATATGGATGACAGTGATGACCCTTCGACAGGATCTCGAGTTATAGTCCTAAGCCGTGTACATCAGCTAGTGGAAAATGACCAATTGTCTCCACAAGAGGTGAAAATTCTTCAGAATTTGAAGCTAGAGATAGTGAGAGCGAAATGTGTGGAAAAAGAGAATGCTTTACTGACACGTTTGACCACACGCGCTTGACGATTAAGCTGCGGGATACAAGTGTGGATTAGGTTAACATTTCAGCAGTTTGTCATTTTTCCTGATATTTCTAACAGAAGATCATATGATATCTATTGCTGATTAGACGAACAGATACGCGAGAATCAGTTCACACTATATTTTCACTATGAAGTGGTATAAAAAGTTATTTTTCCACATTCTCGAACACTGCATTTTAAATGCTCAGGCTCTTCACCGAGTAGTAACCGGGCGAAAAATGCCAGTTGCAGAGTTTCATCTGTCTCGGGTAAGAGGGCATCCATAAATTACATGAGGTGTTTTTCCGGATTTCTGGACCCCCCCCCCCCCTCTTGTGAGATCTGGTTCGTGAGGACCCCCCCCCCCCTAGAAATAACCTTCGCAACTGTTTAAGACCTTTCTTTTTTAGGTCTCAACCTTCCAAAGCTGCACTTTTCGAGGAAATCCCCCCCCACCCCCTAAAATCATCTTTCGCGTCATTTGTAGACCTTCTTTTTTAGCTCTACAGTGCAACAAAAATTTCAAAAATCTCACGTGAGATTTCCGTTGAACCCCCTCTCTCCCTTGGTAAGATTTTGCCGGATCCCCCCCCCCCCTTATTTCACCTCACGTAATTTATGGACGCCCCCTTAGAGAACTTGTTGAAGCATATACCACAGAACAGAACGAACCTAGCAATGGCAGATGCTCTGATAACGAATATCGTAAAGGATTAACTGGGAGACATTTTCCAAATTTCATTCATCAAAGAAGAGCACGCCAATGTGTAAATGCGCTGTATGTTCGAAACAGAAAGTGCATCGAGAAACCAATGCAGAACATGTAATGTACCACTGCCCGGGTCAAAAAGAAGGCTGGAAAATATGTGCAGAATTTCGGAAAGGTATTCGGAAAGGTATACTCTCCAGATAAATTACTATGCTCGCAAACAAAAAACATTTCAGTTGCTGTAATTTCTATTTAGTATATGAAGTACCTGCATGTTTGCTTACGCAGACATTCGCTTTTAGAGGAGCTTTAAATTGAAAAACTTTAGATGTTATATTAACTGCATTTATTTTGTATATGGGGTTTCAAATCACAGAGCGACAGCAGGAGAACGTCACACACAACGCTCCAGACATATTCAGCACCAGCAGTCCAGTCCGCGTGCCCAGCTCAGTAGTGCAGGTATCGGTCGAACGCGGCATTCCAGGGCAGGTAAACAAAGCAGCACTCAGCGAGAGCTCTGCCGGGCAAACCGTAGCAGTTAAAGGATTAAAAAAGAATTACTCGTCTCAGCTGTATGAGAAAACTGTTGAAGAAATATGGGTGGACATTGCTGACCACTTCATTTCATTAAGTATAGATGAGATGACAGATACCTGTGGCAGATACATAGCCAGCGTTGTTGTGGGCAAGCTTGCAAGTGAGGAACTGAGTACACCCCATTTCATTATGTGCAGAGAACTTACAACAACGAACCAATCTACTCTGGCAATTGCAGTAAGGGATGCATTAGTGTTGTGGCCAGATAACATGAGGATAAATTTCGGTTGTTGGTGACAAGACACTGCAGCTTACATGATAAAAGCAAGGGAGTGTTTGAAGGCATTCCATCCTTGAATGGCCCATGTCACTTGTCTAGCTTAAGGGCTCCAATGGGTAGTTGCAAAAATTTGGGATCAGATCTCTGTAATTAATGAGACAAGATCTTCAGAGAAGAAAGTATTCCTGAAAGTGCCAAGTTAAGTCATCACCTCTGGGGAAAAACTTCCATCAATACCCCTCCCTCTCAAACCAAAGGAGAACATAGCTCTCAGCTGCAATATATTATGCAGAAAACTATGAGAGCATCATGGAGGTCATTGATTCACTACACAAAAGTGAAGCTGTTGCTGTAGTAAATACAAAGAAAGTGTTGCACTCAGTACTAGATGTATAAGAGTTTACCTATATTTAGGCTAAATTTTACAACCTAGAATTTTCAATCAACAAGTTGGAAGGAGTCACTCTACCAATGATGGAAGCACTTGAAATCATTCAAAAAGTTAGGTTCAAAGTGGCTCCTCAACTAGTTTGGGTGTCTGTAGCCAAGAAGCTGGAGGCTGCTTTAGCCTGCAGTCCAGATTTCAGTAGGATGGAACAAATAAGCAATGTTCTCTCTGGACTGCCTTGGTTTCATAAGGAAAATTGCTTATAGGAAGTTTGCACCTCTTATCCCATGTGACTTGGAGCACAATTTTTCCACATTCAAGAGAACTGTAGCCGAGCTGAGAAGAGGATTTACTACTGAAAATCAGTCAGAATATTTCATTGTTCAGTGTCATGTTAGAAGTTTTAAATGTGTGGTTTACAGTCCATAATAAAGACACAATGTTTTGAACATAATAGTGACTTATTTCGTGTGTTTAATGTGAACAAGCGATATCATGTCTTGTTTTTAAGACAGTGTCAGCATATGTTGGGTGTTTTAAATTTTATTTCTCTTAAAAACGTATAAATTCCTAAATCAGAAATTTAAAGACCTATAAAAGCCTAAAATGTGAATTGAACAAACCTAAATTTAGTATTTTAGATCCTAAATATCTGGGGCTTAGTTATAACCATCTAGTTCTCAGCCAAATCATGGAAATAAGGAAGAGGCCCGTTTCTCTCAAATGTACTATATTTATATAATAATGAGCAGGGACATTCTTTAATGCAATGAAGTTAACGAAGTATAGAAAAATTCAACTCTAAAACTTAGCATAGATGATGACAGCTAGGCAATTTGATGTGACCTTTCAAAGCCAATCTACACCTTCCTGGAAGATGAAGTCTGAGACAGTCTACGAAACACTGCATCAAATTGATGCATTCCTCCAGTGGGAGGCCCGGGAACATTTTATACAGTTCATACACGAGGAGAGACTGCATTCATTCAGCACAGCTATCTTCTTTTTATCACAGTAACATTATCAGTTTAAATACAATCAAAGAGTTTTTCCATAAAGCTTTTTCTAGCATTAAATGAACTGTCTAAGTATAATCTTTTAGGATATATAAGAAACACAGGATTCAAATATTGGCTCTGGAATCTAGCAAATAAGTATAATTACAGCACCTCTGTTCTCAATTGTTATATAAAATCCTGTAGAACAGATAGCTAAAGATTAGGCATCCATTTATTTTAGTGTCTGTTCAAATACTCAATTTCCACAAGTCAGTGGCCATGTCATTAATAAATAAGTCTTAAGCTGTGCAGTGGGATTACTAGGTGAGTGCAATCAGATACCATTCACACAAAATGCTCCAATCAATGGAAAGTAGGCCCCAGATCTTCAAGCTGGTTTTACATCCTGGCACTCCTATCGCCATGCAATTCATGGGAGGTTACAACATGGCAGGAATTATGGGAGGGAGTTTGAAGAGGTGAACCCGAGAATTGTAAACATATCATTGGAACCAGTCACAGAAACATGGAAGAAGTTGACAGAAAATGTTATTATTAACCAGTAAATTTTTTATCTTTCATATCAATATGAAATATACAATCCATATATACACTAAACAATAAAAATAAAGATGTTACAACTACTAAATGAGAAACTCCTGTAAGCAATGGTTCTGTGAGAAGAAGGAGAGTGTTGGGAATGGGTGGAATGGAAGGAAGATTACTGGGCGTTATCTTAAATTAAGACCAAGCGGTTGTCTGGTACTCAATTTTTACTGGTATTCCATTTCACACCTTCTGAGGTTAAAGATGCTGCTTCAGTCTGGGATGACTCTGCTAGCAGGACGGTGAAGCAAGTACTGAAATTACTTGTATCAAATGTTGTGGCATGATCGGTACTGAGGGTTATGAGTAAATAGTTTGTTTGTGTCCCTTCATTCCGATGACCAGTGGATTCGTGGTCAGACCTATGTATCAGGCTGGGAAATGGTAGCGGGTTAGTTGATATATACACTTGTGGCAAGTCCTGTGATTGGTGCATGTTGCACAATTTGCAGCGGGATCTATTACATGGAAAGGAGCCTTGGAGATGTCTTGAAAGCCGGGAAGGCCCATGTTTATGGACTAGGAGTTTCGATGATGTTTGGAGGTTATAAGGAAACAAGGTTTCCCTACATATATGTATATTTATTTCTCTTTCTTTTCTTAATCCAATGCTCTTTTTAATTCTAATGTGGTAGAAGTATAAAGCAGACAGTGTTCATATTTAAGAGAATGTTCTAGCATCTCTGACCATGAATGTTGGCTATGGAGAGTATCTTTGTTTGTTGGTGGTTCGCAAGAAGAAGATATGGCAGAAAAAGCAAAAGGAAGTATCTCGCTTTATTCGCTAGCAGTAAACTGTGAATTATTGTAAAAAGTTTAATGTACAATAATTGTGTGAAAAAAGTAAGTGATGTAAAATTGTGAAGTGTTTGTGTTAATAAAAGAAAGGGAAGTATTTTCAGTGAAAGATCGGTAATAAATGATTAAGTGAATCAGAAGTTGTAACTTTTGTTGAAAGTGATTTTTTCGTTTCCTCTCACTTCTCTAGCTAAATTCCCTTCGAATTAGATGAAGTGTGGCAAATACTACCCCAAGAAGAAGAGGGTTGAAGGTACGTATATTCACAACTAAGTATATGAGCAGTAGGAAATTAAGAGAGGGGTAAAAAAAAGGCAAATATGCTTACAAGTGGTGACAAGTTACTATGACATGGAACTAATTAATTAGTTCTGTAAATAAAGAACCTTGCAGCTTTTGGACCAGAAGATGACATCAAGGTTGAATCAGGAAAAAACAATTTGAATTAACAGAGTCAAAGACAAAATGCAGTAAGTTCCAGTAAAGACCGAAATTTTACTAAAGTCAAAGACAAAAGCTTTATTAAAGTGAGCTGTAAAGAAGATATTAGTGAGAATCAACAACAAAAATTACAAGAGTGGAGAAAAGAGAGAGATAGTATTCTGAAATAAATACCCAGATTGAATGAGTATACGAACACATTTCTAAATGTGAAGGTCTAATGTTGAGGAAGGTTCACCACTGGTGAAGAAAGTAGAAAAGAACTGGGAAGAGTCATTGAAGACAACATTTAACAAACAGGGTGAAGTAAATAGTGAAATTGCCAATGACATCGAGGAAGTCGAACAACAAATTTTGCAAGTACAGGGAAGTATAAGAGAATTAGAGTACGGAAATGAACCAGTGCGGGGAAGTGGAAAATTACAAGGAGGCAGCAGAACAATGGGACGAGTTGAGTAAGCGGGTCAACAATGTTCAAAGCAGATCACACAGCACTGTTAATAATATAGTGCAGTCAGTGCAATTAAAATTGCCTGAAGTGAAATTTGTACTTGGAGGAGAGATACACCCATATGTATTTGTGGAAATAGATAGAAATGTATTTCCGAAACAATGGATGGATGAAGAAAAAAGTAAATATATCAAAATTATGATAATGAATGTAGCTTTGGAATGGGCTTGCGAAGTGGATGGATGTGACAGGAACCATAAGGAGTTTCTGCAGATTTTTTTGAAGACGTATTGTCCGACAAAAGACAGCGATGAGTGAAACAGGAATTCCTGAACACTGTACATTATAAAAAGCAATATGGCAGTTTAACAGATTATTGTGAGAGACTGATGCCACAACAAGTATAGGAGAAAATGCTACTGCTGAGATGGAACAACATCCAGGAATACCTGGAAGGAGTGGAAAAGATAGATTGGATGCAATGAATGAACGGGAGCAGAACACCTCCTGGTAGAAGTATGAAGCAGACAGTGTATGTATTTAAGAGAATGTTCTAGCATCTCTGACCTTGAATGTTGGCTAAGGAGAGTATCTTGTTTGTTAAGGAAGTATCTCGCTTTATTCGTTAGTGGTAAACTGTGAATTATTGTAAAAAGTTTAATGTACAATAAGTGTGCGAGAAAAGTAAGTGGTGTAAAATTGTGAACTGGCAAGTGTTTGTGTTGGTAAAAGAAAGGAAATGGAAGCATTTTCAGTGAAAGATCGGTAATAAATAATTTAGTGAATAATAAGTTGTTTGTTTTGTTGAAAGTGATGGAAAAACACATACACATGCAGAGCTGCCATCTCACTTCTACTGAGGAAGAGCCATGCTCAAAAATTCTATTCTTTGTGTGTTCGTGTTTTTTCGTGTACCAACGCCGCAGGAATCCCCTTCTTTGGTAAGCGGTGGTTTTTTATCCTATCCTAATGTTCAATATATCCGCTTTTAGCGCCTTTGTTACACACACACACACACACACACACACACACACACACACACACACCATAACAATGAAGTAAACGGCAACAAGTAGCAAAAAGAAATTACAAATTAGGATAGGAAAATTAATCACCACTTATCTTAAATGATGGTTGTGGGGCGCGAACACACGAAACAGACAAAAACACACATGATACAGGAATTTTCGGGTCTAGCCCTTAGTCAACAGGAAAACATTATGGAGGATGGGTGGGAGGGTGGGAAGACTGCCTCAAAGTCCTTATCCTAATATATAAAAGGACGAATAGAGAAATAAGATTCAGCACTTACCACAGATGATGGCAGCTGTAAAATACAAACAAAAGTGATTAATATTTTGGTGGTTAAATTTATTCTTTCAAGAAGTGAGACACCAGGTGGAGTCAGATGTGCACACGATGAAGGCAGCATAGCATGGCCGGCATTGGTGGTGGTGAAGGGGGGAGAAAGTACTAAATAAGCAGGAAAAATACAATATAAGATCTATAAAATGTTAAAGTAGTAATAATAAGTGCTGAGTCTACTGGAAGGAAATTACTGGAGATTGAAGTCTGGAGGATGTCTGGTGTCAAGAATATTCTGATAGGCTAGTTCGCATCTGTAGAATTCAGTGGAGGTTATGGTGGTAAGGAAAACTCTGATGGCTCTACATGTAAAACAGTTGTTTAATCTGTTTAACTTGTGGGAACTAACACGTTTTGCTAAAGGATGGGCAACATTACTGGTGTACACCGTTTGCCTGTGGCCGTTCATTCTGATGGTGAGTGGGTTAGTGGTGAGGCCTGTATATGAACTAGTACAGTGGAGACACGTGAGCTGATATAAGAGGTGTGTTGTGGTGCAAGTAACATGTCCAATGATAGGGAAGATTTTTCCTGTGGTTGGAGTGGAGATGGTGGTAGCCAGGTTCATGTTGCAATTGGAATGATCCTTGTGGTGTCAAGATCATAAAAATATTGTCTATGAATTTGAAACACACAAGAAGTTTGACGGAGAGATCGTTTAGGAGTTGTTTTTCAATGAATATTTTTATGATCTGGATACACAATGAAAATCACCTACTAGACTTCCTCAACTTCTTAAATATCAGTCATTCCATCAACTTTACCTGGACACACTCTCACAGCCATGTCACCTTTCTTGATGTTGACATTTCCGTATATAATGGGGACCTACATGTCATTGTTCACATCAAACCTACAACTATATCATCACTTTAACAATTTCCATCCCTCCCACACCAAACATTCCCTTTTGTACATTCTGGCCATCTGAGGCAGACACATCTCTCTCCAGATACACCCAAAATCTGTCCCCAGCTCTCATCTCCCACAGCTACACCTCAACCTAGTTCACAAACAAATCTATTGTGATAAAACCCACCCACCACACAATTACTTCAATGCTGCACCTCTTGAAATTAACTGCAGCCCCCACTTTCATCGCCCTGTTCATTCCTGGTCTCAAGTCATTTAACCTAATCTTTCATCGTAAGCATTAATTCCTATGTTCCTTCCCCAGAATGTGCACAATTCTCCACAAAATCATACCTAATGCACCACGCATGTTTCAATAGACTACCCAATCTCATAAATATTCACCCTGCAATTCCCTCCAACTGCCACAAGGATCTTTCCCATGTAACAGATACCACTGCAAAACATGCAACATGCACCGAGCTAGCACCACCTACTCCAATCCAACCACAGGAGAAATCTTCCCCATCAATGGACATGTTACTTGCACCAACCCACCTCATATACCAACTTACATGGCTCCACTGTACTAGCTTATATACAGGCCTCACCACTAACTCACTCGCCATCAAAATGAACAGCCACAGACAATGAGTAATGTAGCCCATCCTTTGGCAAAACGTGTTACTTCCTGCAAAGTTAAATGGTTTCAACAACTGTTTTACAGGTAGAGCCATCAGAGTTTTCTTTAACACCACAACCTCCACTGAATTCTGCAGATGGGAACAAGCCTATCATAATATCCTTGACACCAACCATCCTCCAGGTCTCAGTATCCAGTAAGTCCCTCCTAGCAGACCCAGCACTTATTATTTATTATTATTATTACTTCACGATTCACAAAAAGTGTGTGGTGGAGGGTGCATTGCAGCTATCTGAAAGGGTAATAGTTTGGAAGGGATATACGAGATATGGCAGGAGGCGTCCATGGGCTATTGTGAGGAACCATCCTGACATTTGCCCAGAATGATCTAGGAATACCATAGAAAACTCAGATCAGGATGGCCGGAGTGATTTCACCATCATTCCTAGATATCAATGTTGCTGGTAGCAATATTTGCATGCTGTCATTCCGACATAAGTCAGTCATGAATTTGTCAATTAGCTTCGGTGTTACAGGTCTTCCCAAACTAACTCCTTCAACATCGCACTTACGCTTTCCCTCCAACTATACATACCTATCACGAATCAGGGCAGAACAACAATATTCTAAGTGAGGATGCGCTAGTGACTTGTAGGCAATCGATTTAACTTCCGGAGTGCATTGTTTTAAATTACAACCTAGAAATCGGAGCATATGATTTACTTTCCCAATTACCTTCTTGAAATAATCATTCCACGACAAATTATTACAAATTGTTACCCCTACGAATTTAGCAGAATCTACTGTTCTAAGGACAGTACCATTAATTGTATATTCAGAGCTAAATGGAGTCACCTTTTTACGTACATGCATGACTTGGCACTGTTTAGCATTTAACTCCAACTGCCAGTCATTACACCAAGCAATTATTTTCGTAATATTGTCATGTAGCAAAGCGTAGTCATCCTGGGTTTTGATTCCATGATAAATAATAGCATCATAGGCAAATAATCTTTTCTTCCCCCTTATTACATCGTGAAATCATTAATGTATATGAGAAACAACAAAGGCCCTATCACGTTTCCCTGGGGGTTCCTGGACCTCACTTTGGTAAGTGATTAATGCTCACTACTTTTACATTTTATAGATCTTATATTGTATGTTTCCTACAAGTAAAGCTTTTCAATATTTATATGTCCACACATTATTTATGTTGATTATGTTCTACCACTTCCAACAATAATATACCCCTAGAATTATCGCTTTAGTACTTTCTTCCCCCTCTACAACCACCAATGCTGGTAACGCCATGCCACCTTCATTCACCAGGCAGATGTCGTCATGTGCACATCTAACTCCACCTGGTGGCTCACTTCTTGCAGGAATAAAGTTAACCACCGAAATACTGCATCACTTGTATTTGTCTTTTTGTGATCATCTTTCCCAGGTGCTGTCATCTGTGGTAAGTGTTGGTTCTTATTTCCATATCCTTCCTTAATATATATAATGAAAATAGACAAAATAAAAAAAAACTCGACATAAATTAAAAGATATTCAAACAACAGTTCTAATGAGCAATGGTTTATGTTAGGAAGCAATATAGGGGGTAGGGAGTAGAGGTGGAAAAGATGGAATATTGCCAGATATTGTCTTCTGTTGAGACCCAGTCTATCTGGTAACAAGTTTGTACTGATAACCCAGTTCCCACCTTCTGAGTTTAGAGGGGCTGCTGCTGTTTGGAAGGATTCTGAAAGTGTGGATGGTGATGCAAGAATTAAAGTTGTGTTTTTGCGATAAAGTATTCATCCCACACTTCTATCCATCTTGAATTTTACTGCACTCCATGGTGTCAGCCAATGGTATCTGAGCCATCAGTCAGCTGCAGTTACTTTGTTCTATTGTTGATGAAGGGCCAAGGACCTGAACATTTCAATGCTAAATGTGTGTGCACGTCTATCCGTGTTTCGATGCCGTCCTGCATCCAGTTGCAGTATACAGATTTTATTCTCCAACACAAATGTTTAATTTGTACTGCTTTTAAGCACCTATTATTTACAAATAAATATTCCGAGTAAATATTTTTTTTAAAAAAATACAGAGTATATCTTAGAAATAAAATGAGGGTCATGTCATGAATCAGTTCTCGGTAAGCCAAGAACCTTAACTGAACACAAACTGTGGAGTTAACAAATAAACAAAAAACAAACAATAATGAAACATTAGTTTATTCAGTGATAATAGTAGTTTGGATCAAGAAAGCAGACGGCTCTGGCAAGTTGGAAAAATCATTAAAAATGCAACAACAAAAAAACCAGCCCACAATTCAGAAGTTATTTATAGATGTGAGCCGTGCGCGGCTCTCTGTCGCTAGGCGGCTGTTTCATATCGCTAACTTCTCCGCTAGGGCGCGCAGCGGCCAGGTTCCGGCCATCTGGTGGCGGTTGTCATCTTTCGCCGGCCGAGAGAGAGCGCTGTGAATGTGAGTGCCCTCTATCGGTCTGTAGAGAGGATTTAAGGGGCGACCCGGCTCAGGAAAGCGGTCAGTCTCTGCGGTCAGTCTCGGCTAGGAAGTGAACAGTCTGAGGAGGAAGTGGCGGTGTCGGAAGCGGCAGTTGAAGAAGGCGACGTGCTCCATGCACGGGCAGCAGTTAGGCGGAGCAACGTGATACTTGGCCGTCGACGAGGGGTTATTGACGGTGCCTGGTCTGACAAGCGGTTCTGAGTGGCCGTAAACTGTGTCGTCGCCTCACATGCCCAGACTATATGGCAGTTTGGGGTGTCCTCGTAAAGTGTGCGCTTTGGCACCTTCTGGAGCAACCTGTGCCTTCATGTTCCACGAGTGGATAGACTGTTAGAGAGTTCGTGGTATTCAGACAATTCAACTTCGTTGTATTTTCTGCTTCCTCGGTGCAATTGGAGATTTTCTGTTTGGTGTTCGTGCTTGCGTGGGACAATCTAGGTCACTAATGGCTGTTCTTTCACATGAGGGAAACAGTGTATGTATGTTTGTCTGTACCCTTGAGGGGTGCTGAAACATTAAAACAGACCAGTGTTGGTCGAGCTCAACTGATGTAAGTGCCTTGAGAAGCTCGATCTTTGGAAATCCTGTTTGGGAACTTATAGCACCGGATATTCTACCATTATTAAATTGTTGTTTAGACATAAGTAAATTAAGTGTGTAAATCCTTGGACTCTTGGGCCATCATGGATCATTAAGGCCAACTAGTATTGTGGTTATTTAATATAAGTATATCTTGGGGGAATTTTAAGTAACCGATTGGTAATTAAGCTTATTACATGATATAGTGTGGAAATCTTATGTTTGAAGTTGTTGATATTGTTGTGTAAAGTTGTATTGTATTTGGTATTTATTGTAACTAGAGATCGCCCAGTGGTCGAAATTCGACCATAATTCATTAAGTTAATTAGTATTTTTTTTTTAACAGAGTAATAATTATTGCAAATAGTTTCTTGAATTTGTTCTATTGAGTTTGAAAAATTGTCCTATCGGTATCAAGTTTAGTACATACATTCCAACGTAAGCTTCGAATGCGTGAAAATGAGGAAAAATCACTTCAAATGTTAGTAGATGCACACATGTTATTAAGCAAGAAATACACGTTATTACATGTCGATATTATTTCTGTGTGTTTCTTACTCTTAATTTTTGGTCCAGGCTGCATTTCAACCTAACCACAACTGCTATTAGTTACGGTAGACGCCATATATCTTAGCACTGAAAAACAATATGTCAGCCCGCACAGAGAAATCGTAACTGTTACATGATTTTCTATTTGCATGTGGAAAGCAGTTTTTATTCAATACTGTAGACTTAAAAATATGTGGAATAAATGTCAACAGCTATGAACGTGTATTTCTTGCGTAATAACATGTATGCATCTACCC
Organism: Vandiemenella viatica; assembly: GCA_031002005.1. Lineage (NCBI taxonomy): Eukaryota > Metazoa > Arthropoda > Insecta > Orthoptera > Morabidae > Vandiemenella > Vandiemenella viatica. Next base: position 245,451,261 of record CM061921.1, read on the forward strand.
ACATTTTTCCTTATTTCAACATATTCGAAGCTTACGATATACACTTTAAATCAAATATTATCGCCTAAGGAATGTGTGTACCAAATTTCAGACCGACAGGACAATATTTGTAGGTTCCGACGTAATGCTAAACTCAGTATATAAAGACTTTGCTGCCATTCATGTAATCACTTTTTTTTTAACTACCAGATTTCGTTCAAATGGTGGCTCACCATCATATTACAGCTACATCAATTTGAACTGCATCATTGTAACATCGTATATCTAAATCACGATTTAATGAATTCCGAATATACTCCGTTTCGAAATGTTGCTTCTATGTAAATTCAGAGATTAAGCTCGACTCTTTGGTTTCACCAAAGACCACAGAGTATCTCAATGCTGGAAATGCACGTCACATAGTTGGCTCCGATCCGATTTCACTCACACACACGTTCCCGAATTTATTTTTCATTTAATAATGTATCTGTAACATGTTTTAACTATGCTTATAATTTTTTTTTTTTTTTTTTTTACTGTTGACCAAAGATCACAGACATCGCTAAGTGTCGTTGCCTCTTAAAACCAATTGAATGTATACAACGAATGATTTATTTAATTTAATTTAATGTATTTTTAACACATATTAAATGTACATTTTGGCTTTATGCACTTCTTCCCCATATAAACTTTAACTATGCCAAATCTCACATTTCTCCGTGCGCGCAATATTCTGAAAAATGTTTCCAAAGTTTTCGCTTAGCGTATTAATATATAGATAAACAAGACTGAGACAATTGTAACCATGCGCCCACATGCTTGCCAACCTAACTACCACCTCAAATGGTAGCAGAGCGTGGTTGCATTGGGTAGTCTCAAGTCTTGTTGTTGTTGTTGTCATTTCGGATTCTCTATGGAAGGCACACATTTTGTAGGGTGGAGTTACCTTAAGAAAGAGCAGCTCCAGTATGAGCTCAGGATTAGGGGATTGTCTGACGATGGTGGTGTAACAGAACTTATTGAACGTTTGCGTACTGTCGGTCCTGCTCCGGTTACCGTTCCGCCAGAGCGGATTGGGGAGGTTTGTGATGCTGTTTCCGCTTGTGTAGTGGGGTTGCAGGAGCTGGGAAGGAATGTGGCCTTCCTGAAGGAGAGCAGCCCAACCAGACGTCAAATTTATAGAATTCAAGCCCAGCTTAATCATTTTAACGATCGTCTGACTGATTTAAAAACCTTGAGATTAGATAAAGATCAACTTTCTGTTGTAAACCAGTTGAGTGCCGAATTACAAACATTGTTACTACAAGTTAATTCCCTGGGTCTAGAGAATGACACTTGTGGTGATTCAGTAGAAGAGGTAGCAGTAAGAACGGTGCATCCTCAGACACCCCAAGTGGTTCCCGAGTATCAGGCCATTTCGAATCAATTTGCCAAATTGCCTAATCCTTTGGGTGTGTTGTTAAGAGAAGTCGAGGAACTTTCAGTGGATGATATGAGACAAATTGAACATTTATTATGGCTTACAGTTCGGTTTGAGAGGCACGCCGACGCTCTTCAGGTCCCTTAGCCTTGTTGTATCCTTTGGCAGATTATCTTGCGGAGATTGTGCAAGTAAAAGGGTCATTGAAGGATTTAAGACAGAGGGTAATTCGTGAAAAAATACCAATACGTGCTCTGAGAGAGTTGGAGAGAGTTCATTTTTGGAGAGTGCAATCCATAACAGAGTCATTAGGAGAATTTGTGGAGAGAGTTCGTATGGCCGTAACAGCGTTGCAAATGGATATTTCTGAAAAGGATATAGTTGCCAATATTGTTGAAGGTCTTCGTCCTGAGGATAGGGCTAGGGCTGTGTTTAATATAAAACCAGTGTCCTTTCTGCAGCTTAATCAGTTGATTACCTTGATTGAGGCCTTGCGACTTGTCGATCAGCAGAGAACAGAAGCCAGAGCACAGGTTATTAAGAAAGGTGAGAGGAATTCTAAGGGTTTGCGTGCTAATGATCACTATGTTGCAGGCAAGTGTTTTTCTTGTGGCGCTGGCGATCATTTCGTCAAACAGTGCCGAGTGCCAGCGGTGCGACGAGCTGATACCTGACATAACGCCTCTCAGCGGACAAGTTCCGCTGGTAATAAGTATTGGTGCAGTAGTGTTCGTCCAGGTGGGGTTGTTAAGCGATGTTTTCGTTGTGGGTCTGGTCGACATTTGGTCAAAGGGTGCCCGGCGGCCAAGCGTCAATTGAATGGGAGTTTAGCTGGACATAAAAGGAGCCATTCACGGCTTAAAGACCTTCATAAACGTATTGTGATTCCTAACACGTCTCATCTGCCCTTTATTTGTGCCACTATTAATCATGAACCTGTTTGCGTTCTTATTGACTCAGGGAGTTCCTTCTCTCTGGTCGATTATAACTGGTATTTGGAATTTCGTAACATCTGTCGCTTGCCTGCACTCAGACCCCCTCCGCAGGGATGTCGTACGATTAATGGTCAGAAGTTGGGTCTCGTAGGAGTGTGTCGTGTTTGGGTGCGGGTGTGTAATTACACCTGGCCTTGCGATCTGGTCGTCACAAAGGGGTTATCAATACCCGTTATATTGGGAGTTGATTTTATCAGAGCCACTGGTCTAATTATGGATTGTAGTTCGAGCACTTTTCATTTTAAATTTGATCCACAACATCAAATAGCTCTTTGTTCTTGTTGTGTCTCGTCATGGGTAAATGCCATCCTTACTCAAGTAGGTGACTATAAGGTGGGCCATCTGCCTCAGGATCAAGCTCGTCAGCTTTTGCAAATGTTGGAACAATTTGGAGATGTTTTGGTGGACAAATTGGGAGTTACTCATCTTATTGAATATAAAATCCACCTGTCCAATGATGTGCCGGTGAGGCAGGGGCCCTACCGTTTGTCCCCCCCAAAGATGAATTTTCTGCGAAAAAGGATCGATCAGATGCTCAAGGAGAGAGTTATCAGGCCCTCCACTTCACCCTATGCTTCGCCTATGTTCTTGGTTCCCAAACCTGAGAAAGGGGATTACAGACCCGTGGTTGACTACAGGGCATTGAATCAGAAGGTCGTTTTAGAATCTGTGCCCCTGCCTGATCTTCACAATGCTTTTACCTGGTTCGCCGGCGCCAAATATTTTTCTGTGTTGGATCTGAACCAAGCATATTACCAAATTCCCCTGAGTGAGGATTCGAAGGCAGCTATTGCATTTTGCACGGATTGGAATTTGTTTGAGTTTAACTGTGTTCCGTTTGGTTTGGCCACTGGGGCCGCAGTGTTATCCCGTCTCCTTGATCGGGTCCTAGGAGATCTTAAGTTTCGATTTGTATATAATTATTTGGACGACGTGGTGGTCTATAGTGAATCCTTTGAGCAACATATGGATCATCTTAGACAAGTCCTAGTTAGGTTCAGGGAAGCTGGTCTGATCGTCAAGCCTTCAAAAATTACTTTAGCCTGCCCGCAGGTTTCCTTTCTGGGGCATCTTGTGTCATGTGATGGCATTAGAGTGGATCCTGATCGCACCAAAGATCTCCGAAAATTTCCCCCCCCCCCTCGTAATGTTAAGGGTGTCGCTAGGTTTATTGGTATGGCCAATTATTTTCGCCGTTTTGTGCCTAATTTTGCCCATATCGCTGCCCCGTTGAATGAACTTCGTAGGAAAGGCTGCAAATTTGTGTGGGGAGCTAGCCAACAGGCTACCTTTGACGCGCTAAAATCTGCGCTTACCAATCCAACTGTTTTAGCCATTCCGGATTTTAACAAACCCTTTGTGGTGCAGACGGATGCGTCTAGTGCTGGCATCGCGGCCGTTCTTTTGCAGGACGGTGATCAGGGGAGAGCCCCGGTGGCTTACATTTCCAGAAGGTTGGCTGGTCCGGAATGTAAATACTCAGTGTACGAGTGTGAGGCTCTTGCTGTTCTCTTTGCCTTGGAGAAATTTGGATTTTATCTGGAACATCGCGAGTTTATTCTGGAAACGGATAATCAAGCCTTAAGTTGGGTCCTGGCGCGTCCCCGTAAAACTGGGCGCATAGCGAGGTGGGCCGTCCGGATCTCAGCTTTCCGCTTTTCGGTGCGACACATTCGGGGGGCTGATAACAGCGTCGCAGATGCGCTTAGTCGCATGTTTGAGGAGCCGAGAAGGGCCCTCGGAAAGCAGTAATCAGGGTTGTGACCTGGCAGGCGGCGTTTTGACTGAAGTTCCCTTATTGTTTTCTGACCTCCGGGTTAAACAGAGATCTGATCCCTGTCTGGGTCCCATTTATCAAACTCTTTATAAAGGTGAACCATCGCCAGGTTTCGTCTTGAATAAAGGTATTCTGTGTCGTCAGGTAGGAAGAAGAAAGCAACTTAGAATATGTCTTCCTAGTGAGTTAATCTCGTCTGTTTTTTATTATTTTCATCATTCTTTGGCCGGGGGCCACTTGGGCATACACAAGACCATACACAATATTCAAGAATGTGTTACATGGCCTGGATTAATAAAGGACGTCCGCAAAATGGTGGGGGAGTGTCGTATTTGCAATATGTCTAAACCGGACACTGGCCCCAAGAAAGGCTATCTGTGCTCTCTGCGGGAACAAAACCCTATGGATAAACTGTTCATCGATCATGTCGGGCCACTTCCCCATACTAAACTGGGAAATAGGTACATCTTAGTGGTGGTTGATGCATTTACTCGTTTCTGTTGGCTTGTTCCTGTTCGGACTACCTCCACCTCGTGTACTGTAAGTCAGCTCCAAAGAATATTTGCCTGGTTTGGACCTCCTCAAGTCATGGTGAGTGACAATGCTTCTACATTTCTTTCTCACCAATTCAAAAGGTTTTGTTTTTCTCAGGGTATCAAACATGTCACCACTACCCCCTATCATCCTGAACCTTCCTTTGCAGAACGAGTGAATCGTAATTTGAAGGCCGCATTAATTGCTTATCACGCTAATTCGCGTTCCAAATGGGAGGAGTCCATCTCGTGGATTAACTTAGCCTTTAATTCTGCTCGTCATGAGGTCTTGAAGGCCTTGCCCGCTAGTCTGATGCTTTCTTTCCCGTTGAATTCCCCGCTGTCCAATTTGTGGGACATTAGGGAACTCTTGCCTGATAGGATTAATTCACAGACTGTCAAAGATAATTGGGATAGAGCTCGTAAGAATATTAAGTTGGCCCACGAGCGTCTGCGTAAAAGGTATAACACCGGTCAGGTTCCCTTTAACTACAAGGTCGGGGACGAGATTTTCGTTCGTAACCTAAATCCTCAAGGCGGCTTTGAAGGCAGGCAATCTGGTAAACTGGCCTACAGATTCATAGGCCCTTGCGTTATACGAAGAATATTATCGCCCGTTAACCTGCTAGTTCAAGATTTCAAATCCAGAAGACTGATGAAGGTACACCTGTAGCAGGTTAAGTGTAAGGTTAGGCCATAATCTCTTGATCTCCCGGGGTCTAGCTTTGGCGGGGGAGGTTGAGCCGTGCGCGGCTCTGTCGCTAGGCGGCTGTTTCATATCGCTAACTTCTCCGCTAGGGCGCGCGGCGGCCAGGTTCCGGCCATCTGGTGGCGGTTGTCATCTTTCGCCAGCCGAGAGAGAGCGCTGTGAATGTGAGTGCCCTCTATCGGTCTGTAGAGAGGATTTAAGGGGCAACCCGGCTCAGGAAAGCGATCAGTCTCTGTGGTCAGTCTCGGCTAGGAAGTGAACAGTCTGAGGAGGAAGTGGCGGTGTCGGAAGCGGCAGTTGAAGAAGGCGACGTGCTCCATGCACGGGCAGCAGTTAGGCGGAGCAACGTGATACTTGGCCGTCGACGAGGGGTTATTGACGGTGCCTGGTCTGACAAGCGGTTCTGAGTGGCCGTAAACTGTGTCGTCGCCTCACATGCCCAGACTATATGGCAGTTTGGGGTGTCCTCGTAAAGTGTGCGCTTTGGCACCTTCTGGAGCAACCTGTGCCTTCATGTTCCACGAGTGGATAGACTGTTAGAGAGTTCGTGGTATTCAGACAATTCAACTTCGTTGTATTTTCTGCTTCCTCGGTGCAATTGGAGATTTTCTGTTTGGTGTTCGTGCTTGCGTGGGACAATCTAGGTCACTAATGGCTGTTCTTTCACATGAGGGAAACAGTGTATGTATGTTTGTCTGTACCCTTGAGGGGTGCTGAAACATTAAAACAGACCAGTGTTGGTCGAGCTCAACTGATGTAAGTGCCTTGAGAAGCTCGATCTTTGGAAATCCTGTTTGGGAACTTATAGCACCGGATATTCTACCATTATTAAATTGTTGTTTAGACATAAGTAAATTAAGTGTGTAAGTAAATCCTTGGACTCTTGGGCCATCATGGATCATTAAGGCCAACTAGTATTGTGGTTATTTAATATAAGTATATCTTGGGGGAATTTTAAGTAACCGATTGGTAATTAAGCTTATTACATGATATAGTGTGGAAATCTTATGTTTGAAGTTGTTGATATTGTTGTGTAAAGTTGTATTGTATTTGGTATTTATTGTAATAAACAAGACTGAGACAATTGTAACCATGCGCCCACATGCTTGCCAACCTAACTACCACCTCAAGATGGCAGCGATCCCAGGCATGGTAGTCCTCTAATAAATGCCACAGTAAGATAGGCAAAATCTTAAGTTTCAAAAAACTTACATGGTTCCACCTGGAAAACCAAGAAAACACTGTCTAATAACTTCTTTAATATGTGCACTTTTAAAAATTCTGTGATTCCAATTGCATAAGACACTGCTTGGATAACTACACTGTGGGAGGCAAGCAATGAGGAACATTGTCAGTTATCTGAGTAACTTCAGGCCTTACAGATCTACACAAACACAAAATCTAATTTTTTTTCATACAACTTATACATATCTTTCCATTACAACATAATGAAATAAGTTAGCTAACAGTATAATAACAAATTTCAAATCAGAAGTACAATAGAGAGTTACAAATACCTCAATAGGCTGCAAAACATCATCAGCTTGGAAACTGGATCCAACTGGCAAGCCACTACCTTCAACTGGCATATTCTGACCGGGACCAGGGCTTTGTTGCCCACTGTGTACTGTATCACTGCCTTCATCAACTGAGCCCAATTTTCCTCGAAGTTCTCCCTTACAGGAACTAGTTGACGATTTCCGACGATCCTTGCTACACCATTTCCAGTCAGGATGGGCCTTAAAATGAGCTTCTTTAACCTGAATTCCAATTTAGGATTTTTGAATGCATTAAATATTCCACAGGTAATTAAACATAAATTACTTCAAATATATTCTTAAGCACTCAAATTTTGGTTTTCAGATACATCAATTGTTGAAGCATATGCTCATCTAAGAATTATATTTCTTTTTTTAAAAAAAGAAAGGGGCGGGGAGGAAGATGAAAAAAGGTTATACATACCTCTAGTGCTAGATCATGATACTTTCTTTTTTCTTCTTGGCCAAGAGCATACCACCACTCACCAAGAATTTTGGAAACAGTTCGATTATCTTGGTTAGGATGGCGCTGATGAACTAATGCACGATGTCTTTTGCTAAATATCATGAACGCATTCATTGGACGACGTATTCGATCTCTCTCCTTTGTCTAGAAACAAAACAATATTTCTATTTAGACAAATAAGGAAAGTGAGAGGAATCATCGCTTGCAACAGTTGGCAGGATGGTATAAAAACAGGAAAAAAAAATTAAAAAAAAGAATATTGAACACTGATGCAATTTTTGTGCATAACTTCTCTTCATTAGGAAAACATGATTTCTGATTTCCTGCTGAAGAAGGGTTTATCCTCAAAAATTAAATCAGTGTTACATGTCCACCTATTTTCCCCTGCACCACACTGTCATTATCTGTAGTAAGTGATGATTTCTCTCTGTCAAAATGCATGGCTATTAGCTAATGAGACATTTCTGGCTTACATATCGTGGACAAATGCAAAACAAGAAACAAAATAAAAAATTAATCACAGCAATAATAATATTGTATATGTAAACACTTTCATTGAATAAGCAAAAATCAATTTATTACAGTTTGCACAAACTATAATTTACCTTCTGGGGACTTTGTGGCTCTTTTGTACTCTGAAGTGCACTCAAGGATTGTGTTCTCCTCTTGCCTGCTGCAATGGTGTCAACCACAGTTTGATCACTACAAGAACCTTCAGGTTCAAACACATCATCCTCCTCCTCTCCATCTTCACCACCCAAGCCATCCAGGTCATCACTTGTCTTTACTTCTCTTTCACGTTTAACAGCCTCCACAAATGAGAGTCCAGAGGTAGTGGGAGGAGCTGACAAGGGAGGCGACAAAGTCAGGGGAGGTGATGGTGTTGACAATATTGGTACTAACGACTCCCATGGATACATTGAAAGAGATTGTGAATTACTTATGGCTGAAAAAAAAATGCACAGAACAAAAATCAGTATCATACATCACTGAAACATTATATTTCAACCAACTTCTATTATTTACATGCTGCAAATTCTGGCCATACACAAACAAAACATCTACAAATCTGTTTGGCTGGCAGCATTCCTTAAAGTAAATCTTGCAAGATGAACTTTTAACACATTTTTTAACTAATTGTAACTCACTGATTTTATCCAACACTGCACCATCATCCACTCACATTTTCCATTACTGTGCCATCAATTTGTATTTTCCAGCACTGCTACATGATTGGTGAGTTTAATGGACAAGCATGATGAATAAAATTAGCCAAGTGATAGGTACGATGTGGGGGTATGGCAGGTACGCAAATGGTGTGCCAAACTTGAGCCAGACAAGACACTCCTTTGTGGAGTCTGACTGGCAGGCCTGTCAGTGAACAACAAACAGCAAGAGAAAAGTGACCACCAGAGAAGGATACCTTGTATCTCCACAGGTGAAGGATGCCCCAGAAGGAGTTCATACGGAAAATGACTTCAATGGCAGAGGGTAAATGCAATTTATTGCCATTTCCCAGTGGCTCAAAAATTTTCAAAACTCATTATAATATTACAGTGACATCTTATTGAGAGAGTGGGAGAACAGTGAACCATGTGCATGGAAATACTGAGAGAATGTGGGAGAAATCTGCTAGCAAACAAGGGAAGCCTGTGGCTGTAAAAACACTAATGTTGAACAATTCTGGCTTACTGCATGGTGATTTTATTTACAGGATCAACTGACTGGATGGTGACACCGGAGAGAAAGGGGACAGGACCCAAGTATTCCTGGAGGAAAGACGATGAAAGAGAGACAATTTTGGTTTTGACTTTCATCTGGAATATTGGTCTGGTCTTTGGCTCGCCATCACCTCACTACTGCTCGCAGCCACCTGATTGCCGTTCATGACCTGTAGCTGCCCACATACAACTCCTCACATCAGCTCATGTCACTGAACAGGATGTGGTTGCGGTTGGTCCAACACAACAACTCTCGCCACATCAGCTGTCCCAGCATGCACCGTTGCTGAGCAGGGATCATGCAACAGCAGACAGCCATTGTGTTACAACACATCTTGCTGTTCCCACCAGTGAATGGCAATGAACTTCATTCACGGCACAGTTTGTTTCAAAAGACCTGTAATGCTTTAAGAAATTTCATGCCCTCCGCTGTGCTCAACCATTGTGAATTGCTAAGACTTTTTGTTTGAAATTAATCATTTCAGTCATGTCTGTTTCTCTATATTGTTATGGATTTGCTCTGATACTCATAAATAAAGTTCATTCACTCTGATTCAATCAAAAAGTAAATAAATATGTTCATATTTGAGTATAAATTTGTGGGTTTTCAATACTAGTATGATAATGTTGATCACCTTTTCCTTATGCATCATTATTTTAGATACAGCTACATATAGATTGAACCCACTGGCACCCAAACTTAACAAGATAAAATATTATTTCCATAAATCACTTTTCCATTATAACATCACAACTGTAGGAACACTTCAACAATTAATTTATTTTCACGCAAGTTCTTATCATCCAGTTTTACTGTCTGTAGATATATTAACTGGCTAATCACATCAAGGGCATTACAGCTGGGAGCTTATTTCAGAAAAACCTATAATATTTTAGAATTTAAAATGCTCCAGCCAACTGAAGGATAAAGAATGTCGAAGATTTGAAACTGAGTTAGGTTTAAGAAAATGTTTATCATATTTTCTGTGTATGAAACTAGAATTTTTGAGCCAGCAATTGGGAACCATCCAAGCGTTCATATATGCAATAATAGCAAACCACCATATGAATTTAATCAGATAGCCTGATATGCACATGGTGGTGTTTGAACTCAAATTAGTCTAACCACCTCAAATATAGTTTAATGACACCTTAATGACTGTGTGTAATTGCTGGGATAACTGAGTGAGTGTTCAAAGCCTACAGCTTGAGTAAAATGGTGCCCTTAGAAAAACTGAAAACATGCTCTCCATTGTCATTATTCTGAACCTTGCTCATTAATCTGATGATGATTCCTTCAATGGGTAATGTATCATCTTAAGTACTGAGATCGAAATAACTTAGGGATCCTCCTCCCTGCTACTTATCCCCTTCAATTACAAAGAATTGATGGAACCAAGAATTTTCTTTGTATTTGAACTGAAAGGCCAATACTAGAAAATATGAGTAGTAGTTTGGTGATTTTAAGCATTTCATTGTTTAATTTATTAGAACCAAAGTAAGTCTTTAATATTATTTACTGCAAAATAAATAGACAATGTTATGTAACATGCACACACGTGGTATTTTATAACAAAACATACATATTCTCTCTCTGTCCTTCTGTGTGTGTGTGTGTGTGTGTGTGTGTGTGTGTGTGAGAGAGAGAGAGAGAGAGAGAGAGAGAGAGAGAGAGAGAGAGAGTGTACACCTTAGGATTTTTTACAACAATACACCAATAAATAAATGTAAAAATATTTTTTTTAAATACAACTGGAATTCACAACTATTCTGCAATAATGGCACAGGATTCTAAGCTGAAATGGCCACACTAAATGGAATCTCTCGTAAGACAGAAATTTGCAGTCTGCAAATGAGGGTCTGGGAAATAGCTGTGAAAGAAATTCAACTAAAGAAGAATGGAATATATTGAAGAGGAAGACAGTCAAAAGTGGTAAAGAAATGGCGGGAATAAAGTAAGAAACTGGCTGCAAATTTTAGAGCACAGAATAAATTTAGAGTATCAGAGGATAAGGTATAAGAAAATATAAGATACAAAAATGCTTAAGGAGAAGTGGGAAGACAGCAATAAAGACCTTTCAGAAATGCTATAAATAGGAAATGCAAAAAATACAAAGCAAGACAGCTGCAAGAAAAGTGTAACTAAGGAAATGGATGTAAGTAAAGTAGATGTGCATATAGGAGGATAAAACAGAATTTTGCAGAAATGAAGAAAATAAGAATAATCATTAAAGATGCTGATGGGAAGCTTCTTTTACGCTTGGAAGAACAAGTTAACCAATGGAAGGAATACACAGAGAAAGTATGGAGGTTTTTCTGCCATATCAAAAGATCTCGGGTCTCATATTAGGAAAGTGCATCAACTTGATGCAACGTTTCAAAGTTGATCTCCAACTATATCTTCTGTTTAATAGAAGATGGAGTCAGAGAGCGAATTCGAAATGTTGTTTCAAATTGGCATGCTCACCCAGTGGGAGACCAGAGGCATTTTATGCACACAGAAGATGCATGGCAAGGATGGATGGAACAACTGTATGATGTTCATGAAAGATATCAATACTGATGATATAGGAGATCCCATTATAAGGAAGGAATTTAACAGATATCTAAAGGATTTCAACTCAAATAAGGCAACTGGAATTGATGAGATTCCCAGAAAACTGCTGAAATCTTAGTTATGATGTTACTGCTGGATGTTGAAAATTAAGTGAACAAATAAAGTATATAAAATAAACAGTTTTGGAAATGAAGGGGAAGCAAAGAAGTTAGTGGAAGAGTCACCCACAAAGAAGAAACAGGATGGTAGATTATATTTTGAGACAAACAGTCAAAAGGAAAGAACTGTAGAGGAAGACAAAGGTTTGAATATATGAAGGAGAGTGTGGAGGATGTAATGGGTATGTTGGAAGAAAGGACAGGAAGAGATGAAGGATGGTATTAACACAGTTGAGAGAGTGAAGATAGAAAATAAATATATAAATAAATACCCTTTCTAGAAACTTCATGGTTATATAATACATATCGAACAGGTAACCACAAAATCTAATAATATGCACTCACTTCAGTCTCAGTCTGGAAGAAATTATAAAGAAGTAAACTGAAAAAGTTAATAACTGCCTCCAAAGTAAAGAGCTCAGGCAAAATATAGTCATGTAGAAATTAAAATGAAAATAGTTAAGTCTGGAGAATATATATTCGCACTGCCACTTGCCATTCGGGAGGACCGGGGTTAAACTCGGTTCGGCCATCCTGTCTGAGGTTTTCCGTGGTTTCCCTCAGACACTCTAGGCGAATGCTGGGATGGTTCCCTACAAGGCCACGGCCGACCTTCCATCCCCCCTCCCTCCCCGTAGTATAGTTTGGCTGAAAAGAGTCTCCTGTGACTCTCCAGCAGCCCGCCTCCCAGCCTTCAGCTGGGAGGAATGAAATGTATATATAAAAAAAAATTCTTAGCTTCAACTTTTGGTGGCTATTTCAAGAATATTTGGTGATCATTATTACCAACGAAAAATACAAAATGCCTTCAAGATTCAGTATATTTGTTTATCACAACACAAGAAATGGAGAGGAAAGATACTCCATGTTTAAAGCTAAGAACTTTCAAGACCATGAGGATATGCAGGAGCCCCATTTAAAATGTAATAAAACACAGCTTGCTAGTATTTTTATGTCAATTACATAAATAATAAACAAAAATTTCGAATTTTCTTTCTTCATACTAAAATTACCTTAATTTGTTTATACTTAATGTACTGCATTGCTGAATTCAGTAACAGTACTTAAAATAATGTCTCACTATTATTTTGTTACTGATTTATGCTGACCAACTCACCAAGAACTCCCCCATTTCTATCTCTGGAATCTCCCCTTTTTTGCACAGGAGGTAACACTGGAAGAAGATGCATGGGATGAACAATAACAGGCTGATTGTTTGATGGAAGTACAGTAGGTGATGGTGCCATTGGCGGCTGTTCCGGAGTGGAGCACTGCTTTGCTGTCTCCGTGGTCTGTATAGCTGACGAATGGAGACCCATCTTGCCAACTTGTTTCAGCACGGTGGAGCTATCAACAACCACAGACTGCTGTAATGTGTTTGTAGTTGGAACATGATTGGTCATAACTGATGGCAATGTCTCAGTCTCATTCTTCACCGTAACATATTTTTTTTCAGGTTGGCAACTCTGCTGTGGTACAACACAATAAACTGTGTTATTAACAACATTATTAACAGAAGTAGAGCAATCTATTGCTTCATTTTTCACCATTGACATTAGTGACATATTATTGTTGTGTTGGACAGGTGGTTTCAACAAACGAATGTGCTGCTCTGATCTACCCAGATCACCATGCAGCTGAGCAGAAGTTTGTATATCCTGAGGACTTGTTAATGCCTGCTGCAGTATAATATTCTGTGAATGACTGTGGTGCTGTGGGGGTGTACTTGTAACTACATTCTGATAGTTATTGTTTGTTTGTTGCTGACCTCCAAGATCACTGTAAGAACATGAAACAGGACTATCAATATGCCATGATGGGTGCTGATGTTGTGTGCTCATCACAGAAGAAGATAACGGTGGCCGGCCTGGATTTGGAGAAATTCGGATAACACTTGTTGCCATGCCAGAAGAATGAGTCTGCACTGATCCCATTGTAACAGGAGTTGGAGGAGATGCCTGAATATTGACTTGATTTGGCCGCAGAAGTTCTGGTCTGTAAGAAGAGTAAATACATGTCAATTATCATCTCACTACACGAGTTGCAAGAATGTTAAAATAAAGAGCTAATGGGATATCAAGTAAAGCAGTATAACAGCCTGTTATTTTAAAAACATCTTCATAAGTTTTGCAAATTTGCAGCAAAAATGGTAATAATTATTCATAATTTTTTGATATTTTGATATGAAGTGTATAAAGGTGGATGGATAACTAAAGGAATTTTGTAACTGTTTTTTCTTAAAATATGAAAGATAAATGTCAAAAACACTTTCTAAAATATTTTAAATATATTTATAAACAAAATAAATGATGTTACTGCCTTGGTTTTCAGCCCATTAAACAGTGAGATGAAATAATCAACACTTGGATATCTTGTGCAGATGAAAATTGTAACTGGCTGTTTTAAAAATTTAACCTATAAGAAACTTGCTCCTCAAGGCATATTATGTTGGTATAGTTTTAAAACACATGCCTGCCTATCATTAGGTCTTACTTGGACAACAGTATCTGCCTGTATAAAAGATGAATATTTATGAAAACATCCTTGAAAACTTTCTAAGCACTGGGATACATTACATACTACAGCAATATACTCTGTAACTAATGGAAACAGCTAGCTAAAGTTAAATTCTACCATGATGCTCTCAATACTATTAAGAAACACAGACAAGAAGAAATGGTCACATTATGGCTCAATACTAATTTGTTGATGCCATAAAATAAAAAGTATTTTTCTAAGGCATTAAGTCAGAAGCTCACTGTATAGCAGAATCTAAATGGAAAGACCAAGATTAGAAAATACAATACAACGCATTAGAGCTTTCGCCTCATTTTATAACAGCAAAGACATGGTAAAACATAAATATAATTAGCAAATTGTTTTAAATTTAGAAGCCTCATTTCAGCTTCCCCTGAAAGGCTTACATAATCATGAAAACAAAAATGTTTTAAGGCAATATAAAAATAAAGGACAAGGAGAGTAAATCACTCATTCACCTAAGTTGAAGACAGGAACACTGCAATAGCACACATATGCACACCCACACGCACACACAAAACACAAACCCAATTCACATTATTTCGGAAGAAGACTTAACCATGAGAAGTATGATGATACACAAGGTAAGTCAATTGGTGTGCAATCTCTAACAGTTATCATGTCACTGTCAAAAAAATGACAGGTGAAGAAAAGTCAGTGTGGTGGTGGCGAACAGAAGAAAAAGTGAGGATATGAATTGGGAGGTGAAAAAATAAGATATATGATATAATTTGAAATTGAGATAAAAATTAACTAAAAAATATTTCCCTGGCTATTGTATTTTTGCATCCCAGCCACTACTCTCGCTTTGTCTCCACCTGTCATGTTCTACTGATAAGTGATCACATCTATCAACTTGCCATGTGTTTCATCATGTTGCTGCAGGATTATGGATTCTCCCAAACATTATGAAACTTTGTTCGACTTGTTTTTTTGTGTCATCAGAATTTTAACTTTTACTCATCATCATCATCATCATCAACATCAACAACAACAACAACAAATTTCCAGCCATTTTTGCTAATGAAGTTAAATAAAAAAATGGATAATTATTAATTTCATATCTCACCTTATTACATGTTGCTGGTGATAAGGTGTTACCATAAAATGTGGCTGTACAGGTGATGTCTGCTGTTTCCATTTGTTATTTGGAGATATAAGATTGCTAGAATGTGATACAGATGAGGATTGCAGACCCTGCCCTTGTGATGCAGGGTTTGTGATGGGCATAAAAACATTCTGCCGTGGACCTACTGTGATTGGGGATTGCATTATGCAAGGTGATGAAGCTTGGCCGGTTGGAGATGAGAATGCTGGCGTAGCTGACCGTGAACTTCCAAGAGAAACTGAAATTAAAAAAAAAAAAAAAATTAGAAAAAAAGAAATTATCTCTTACTGTCAAGATATTTAAATACCTATGTAAATATCACGTCGAGTAATTATTATCTAATTGTTAAAAAAAAAACTGTAAAAAAATGGGGGAGGACAGAAGTAGCCTTGTGATGATTGTGTTATATAGCTATTATTTGGCCTAAACTATTTAGCAGGAGGCCTATTACACATAGTTCATACAGAAAATAACCTTTATAATCATTTTCGTAATAATAAAACACTTTTCAACTCTGAACATAACCTTGTTATATATCAATTATCTTGCCTAAATCATTTAGTAGGGTGCCTATTACATATAACTCATATGGAGAATATTTTTTATAATCATTTTCTTAATAATAAAACAATTTTCAGATCGAATTCTAACCATTTTTGGAAAGAAACAAAAAAGTGAAAACTGAAAAGTTTATGTTAATCCCGTTTGTTGCCTCCATGTTCAATAATAAAGCTTAAAATTACGTTTAATTTGAAGTATATGTCTAGGCTTAAAATGTTAGTTAAAAAGATTTTTCAATCTAAAGTCGGATTCTGCGATGCGGGTGGAAGGAACAAAGGAGAAAGCACATAATTTAAAATTGTCAATATTTTTTTTTTTAAAGTTATTCCAAATTCCAATATCACAGTCTGATGTCAGTATAGCTAGATGCATCCTGAATAAAGTTTGAGTAGGATAAGGAAATGTTTTAGTAAGGTAATGAATTTGAACTTTTTAAATAAAAGAGCTAGGAAGTAGGCTTAAATGAGGAAAATTTATTTAATAATATTACAGTTTGAAGGAAACTTGAAATTTAAAGGAAGAAAAATGAAATTTAAAGGAAGAAAAATGAAATTTTAGTGTTAAAACGATGACATCACCATGTGTGACTTAGAAATTATTTTCTAAACAAGTAAACCTACTAGAAAATTTGTCATAACTGAAAAGATTGGAAATAAATCAGACTATATGATAGGATAGTTTCAGGAAAATTGGAGAAAAAATGGGCTACCATGAGAATATGGGATTTTTGTAATTCACAAGAGAAGAGTAATTCACCTCGGGAATACCTCATTATTCTACGAGTTGGCTAAAGATTAGCCAAGGCTGTAAATAGTGAACTCGCATTCCCTTGGAGGAGGCAGTTTCCAGCAGTACTTGGTTAGGATAGGACGTGCACACCATGTCACTGAAAGAACATTGCTATAGTCACCTGCGTGTGACACAATTTGGATGGTGGGAATGGGACTTTTAAATTTCCATACTAGGCAATGGTGTCGTCTAACATTTGGCACTTGAAAGTGAACTACTACAAATATTATAAAGAACTGAAGGGATTTTGTTGTTTTCACCAACTACGTTTCCCCCTTATTACTTTTGCGCCTCGTCGACGGCTAAGGTCATTAGAGGTGGGATGGGACTGGGAACAAGGAATGGGAAGGAATTCGGCCATGGCCTTTTTGAAGGAAGCATCCTGGCATTTGCCTGGAGTGATTTGGGGAAACCATGGAAAACCCAAATCTGGATGTCCAGAGAGGGATTTGAACCCGCATCCTCCCGAATGCGAGGCCAGAACGTTAACCATTCTTCCACCACGCTCGGTCCCAACTATGTGGGAGTTGTGAAAGCTTTATCGAAGTTGTGGACTTCAGTGAGTGAGCTGAATCTACCTGCTGTCTTCGATAACGGATGTGCTGTTCAGATGCCTTTCCTTAGGCTTAGAACTGATACCAGTAATGATACAAAATTTTTCAGAATACACAGTTTTCAATGAAGTAACCATTTTATTTGACTGTACAACCTCTCATCTGTTAGCCGTTACAGGTTAAATTAACAGCCTGGTGGCCGATTTAAAGAAACCTAGCAACTCACGAATCCGATTGAAGTAGTATAAACTGTATCAGTAATGGTCACAGCATACATACAGTGTGTGGTGCCTAACCCCTAGTACAGTGCTTGTTCATAACAACTGCTACTCCTACCAACAAAAATTGCTGTGCCTGTGTGGAATACTTGGTAACTGGCAATTTACTGTACAGATTATAATAAGAAGCTTAGTATTATTTCATTACGTATTTTTATATAAATAATATTACCAAACAATAATGGATACATTCCAGTTTACAGTATAGTATTATCCTATAACCATAATTAAACAAATCTCTGAAAAACTCATTCAAATACACCATTATTAGTGCCATATATACACAACTTTTTGGGGGCATGGGGGCCAAAATGATGATTTTTTAATTTTATATGTATCCAGAGTTCCTTACTACCTGATCAAAATATGTCTATAATACTTCAACACACTATTTTTAAAAAAAATTATGAAAAGGAAGACAGCAAACATGCAAATTGTGAATTTAAAATACATATTTTAATGCACATTACATCATAATGATTGTCAAAACAAATAAACAATGCAACAGTAATTTTGTAAAATCTTCTTGAGCCAGTCCTGGCAGTGTAGGTAAAGTAAACCTGTCACTCACCACACATGATAGCAGTAGAGCCATGACAAACATATGACTATGAACACACATTACAATTTTTTGGTATAAACTTCAACTATGATTGGAGGACATAAGGCATTGGGATCACACACACAGAGAGAGAGAGAGAGAGAGAGAGAGAGAGAGAGAGAGAGAGTCATGTGATGAGTCTCTGTGTGTACACATCTGATACCCTTGCCTTATGTACTCTAATTATGATTAAGGTATATACCAAAACGTTGTAAAATTTGTTCATGTTTCTGTGTTCATCATAACCCTCCTGTATTCACCAGTGGTGAGTGACAGATCAACTATCCCTATACTACCTTATTTTCATTGCCCAACAGCACTTTCACTGTCACTATTATCGAAAAATATGTATATTACTACCTTAAACTCCCATCAATAATGACAGGTATTAGCTATGGTGGCAGAAGGAATATGTTCTGGAAAAGTTTCTAAGGAAAAATGATTAAGTGTTAATTATTATCTTTTCTAATGATATTTATTGTGGCTAAAGTAACCTTTCTCTGATTACATTCTCTGAGTATTTAGCAAAGAGGTTTTTTAAATCACTGGATTTAATTATGATGCAACTAAGGAAAATGGAAGCGGCTTCTAGGCGATATAAATAAGAAAAGAAAGGGAAATTAACCCACCACATACCAAAGTGGACGGATGCGATGAGAGAACACTAATGCTGACAAACAAACAACACAATATTTCGGCATATGCCTTGCTCACAAATAGAAAAAACGGGCCATTAGGCTCGGAACGTGTGTGCACACCGAACGTTACCTAATGACTAACCGTGTTGTGGTGGGGGGGGGGGGGGGGAACGGATAAGGAGTAGACTATCAATATCGGTATACAATGTCTGAGATAATATATTTAATATTTTGGCAGGCGATGGTAAAATGAGCAAATGTAGTAATGGTACGGTATAAACATAGCAGAAAAAAAAAAAAAAAAAAAAGGGTAGTGATGGGTTAATTGGAATTTAACGGTGGTTAAGTCCAGGTGGGTGTCTTGTATCCAGGATATTCTGGTACGCTAGTTCCCATCTCCGGAGTTCTGCTGCAATGGTGCTGTCAGGGAAAACTCTGACTGCTCTCACAGTGAAACAGTCGTTGAGGTTGTTGGAATCATGGCTATTGGCATGTTCTGGTACTGGAAGGTACAGGTTACGAGTATGGACTGTTTGTCTGTGGCCATTCATTCTAACAGAGAGTTGCTGTGTGGTGAGGCCTATGTAAGAACTGGTGCAAAAGTTACTACATTTGCTCATTTTATTATCGCCTGCCAAAATATTAAATATATTATCTCAGACATTGTATACCGATATCGATAGTCTACTCCTTATCCGTCCCCCCCCCCCCCCCTCACCACAACACGGTTAGTCATTAGGTAACGTTCGGTGTGCACACACGTTCCGAGCCTAATGGCCCGTTTTTTCTATTTGTGAGCAAGGCATATGCCGAAATATTGTGTTGTTTGTTTGTCAGCATTAGTGTTCTCTCATCGCATCCGTCCACTTTGGTATGTGGTGGGTTAATTTCCCTTTCTTTTCTTATTTGGATTTAATTATGAATGATAGAAATTTTTACTGTCGTGAAAAAGTTCTAAATAAAGCATATTCAAACATGAATAACTATTATTTATTCGATTGATATATTTCATGATTAGCTACATTTCGTGTAAGCATTTTCTGAGTTTGTAATATATTTCATGGTTTATCTTCTGTCAAAAAAATTCTTAGGTTATGTGGTAACTGATACAGAGTGTAGAGCACAAACTTTTTTTTGATTTTTTATAGCCCTAATGCATCACATAGGTCATTAGAGCTGGGAAAGGACTGAGGGCATGGGAATGGGAACGAATTATGTAATGTCTTTTTGAAGGAACCATCCTGGCATTACCTGGGCACGATTTCGAGAAACCATGGAAAACTGAAATCTGGAAGGCCAGATGGGTATTCAAATCTGTTTCCTCTCAAATGCGAGGCCAGAGCATTACCACTTGCCCACCACACTTGGTAGAGCATAAACATCGGATGCTGTGGTAGCAGCCAGTGTAACTAACACTTTGGGCATCATCGGACTCGCCACAGGATGCTGAGCTAATGCATTCACATCCAATCCCCAGGCATAGTATATTTTATCAAAGTGGATAAGGGAAGATAAAATAGACCCATGATTCACCAAAGTTGATGGGAGGAGAACTGCAGCAAAAAACCGCTACACAAACACAAAAAAAACACAATATTTTGGACTATGCCATTACCATGAACACAGAAACATCTAACTAAGTTTGTGTGGGCACCCGTGGCCAACCTAGTCACATGAATTGTGGTTTTTGACCATCATGAACACAGCAGAGATGCTGCGATTTAGAAAAACAATATCAGGGGAAATGTTACGCATGGGGAAGAAATTAATCATAAAAAAATAAATATTAACATACAGAAGTGATGAAAAATATTAACAAAAATAATTAGCAATTAAGAAAAATATATAAATGAATTACACTCGGATATGATGAGTTTACCAGAAGGTGAGTACTATCTCATATTCAGGCCCAGCAAGAATCTGGTATCCAGAATGTGTTGGCAGGGCAATTCCCAACAAACGCATTTAGTTGGGGATGTGGTTGCAGGGAGTACGCTGATGGGTCTGACTACAACGATTATTGAAGTAATGAGAATTGTGGCACCAATAGAACGGCCTAGATTTTGGGAGTGAATTGTTTGTCTGTTACCATTCAATCCGATGGAAAACTGGTTCATGGAGAGACCGATATTCTTTTGGACAATGGAGGCAGGTGTGCTGGTATATGAGGTGGTATGTGGTATAGGTGGCTTGGCTTATGAAGTGATAGGTTTCACCAGGGGTAAGGTTACAATAGGTTGTAATAGGTGTAATGCATACTGTATGTTTTACAATGAGCCATATTACAAGGGAAGAAGTTATAGGGTGGTTTAAGAGTGTTAGATGGTTGATAATTGTGCACAAGTATATTTTTTGGGTTATGTGGTTTGCTTAAAGTGTTGAAGGGTGTGATGGGAAGGACAGTTGGGAGAATGCGAAGCATTTCAGGGAAAAGATCTGAAAAAATTGTAGCCAAAAAGGAAGAATCTGGTTCAGGGATTCCAGCCCAGGAGAGAACTGGGTGAGAAAGACAGTACTGCAGTTGGTTTAGAGTTGTGTTTTTCAGTGTGGTGGGCAGTTTTTGGGTTTGGCTGGAGTGATTTTTTGGAAACCATGGAAAACCCAAATTTGGATAGCTGGATGGGGAATTAAAACCATGTTCTCCAGAATGCAAAGTCAGGGTTTTGCTGCTCATCCAACATGTTCAGTAGGAACAAACAGATTTCCAGGAAGATCAAGTTAGTGAGGTCAGTATGAGGAGCTGTTGGAAAACTGCCTAATAGCTTCAGCTTCAGAATCACTTTGATACATGATCACAGTGGTTGATCAATCACCCGCTAGAAGAATTACAATGTTTCAAATTTTTGACAGTGCTTTCATTATCCACATTTCTGTGTAATTTACGTTACTGGAGAGGTGAGTTGAATTCAGAAAGGAAGGTGTGATAATACAAATGGAACTCTTGGAGCAGGAGAACGAGATAGTTTTTGGAGAGGAGAGGTGGTTCTAATTGGAGTGGGGGTAGGAATTGTTACAGGCTGGGTTCCAAGTAATGTAATACCACCAGTGGAAGGTGTAGCAGAATGAATGAGAGTACCTAATAAGACGAGCATGGTCAAATTTTGTGGTGGGAGAGAAACTGAGACCTTTGGAGAGAATAGAGTTGGGAGAGAATAGCAGTTGGGAGAGGGGGTGAAAGAAAGATTCACAGCAAAGATTCTAGGTTTATTCAGGAGTAGGGAGTGGGTAGGGGTAGGGGTGATTGTAGTGGTTAATATAGGCAAGAAGTGAAAAAGACATTATGGTAATGCAAGAATGAATTTTTTCCTGTACCCCTCCCCCCCCCCCCCCCCCCACACACACACATGCATATTATATATACATACCTAGTAATTAAATGGAAAGGCTTTTTGGGCAATGAAAATAACAGAGGAAATAACTCATCACTCACTGAAGGCAGGGAGGCATAAACAAACACACAAAACACGAGACGAACATAATTTTACAAATTTCGGTGAAACACTTTATTCATGTAGAGAGGTATGAGCCACTTGGCAATGGAACAGAGCCACATTTAGGGTTTTTAGGCCCCTAGGCTATACCTGTGAAGCGGGCCCTATATCGAAAGTTCGTAACGTGTTTTTTGTATCGTTTCCGAGACTGAAGTGAACGATGTTATCAAGTGATGCTCGCACGTTAAATTTTTCAACTTATGATTGATAGATAAGGTGCTACTTATTTTAGTGGTGTTGTTGCAACTTAACACCCTCAGCTAAAGCCCGCAGAATAACAAACTCAAATGTTTTAGTAAAAATATGAAACAGTAGGCCTAGTTATTAAGATAAATCAAACGATAATAGGTGATTAACATCACCAAAGCACGAAATAGAGAAGGATTAAAAAGACAATATTGATTGTTCACACTCGCATGTCAACAAGATGACAGCGACAAATATATTTTAGTTTTTTGCAAGTGGTGCAGGCCCCTAGGCTACAGCCTAGGTAGCCTATACTTAAATGTGGAATGGAGCATGTTGTGTAGAACAGGATGAGAGCGGTGAGGGTGAAGATAGTTGAATAAAATGAAGTAAATTATCGATACCTATGGAAAAACAGTGTCACTGTTGGAGGCAGAACATACAAATATATGCAAACATATGAAATTAAATATAATAATAATAATACATAAACAAGGGAACAATAATGGAATAAACAAATAAATAAGCAACAAGTGATGGGTTTATTGATAGGGTCTTATCAGAGGTTGAGGATGGGTGGGTTCCTGGATGCCTACAGAGTTCAGAAGCGGTGGTAATTTTCACGAAAACTCTGACAGCTCTTACTGTAAAACAGTTGCAGAGATGCTGGTATGGTTATTCACTGGATGGCCTAGGATGGATGTACAACTGTTGGTTGACAGGCCAAAATTCATTTTACCACTGCTACACATCAAACTATATGTAATGAAACAATTTGCAAAAGCCCTAGAGAAGATGGTATTTGTTTCATATACATATGTAGATCATTGCAGCAACTAAGGATAGAGAAAGTCAAATCAGTGACAGTCAATGGCCCACAAATTAGAAAATTAGTTAATGACCCAAATTTCTAATCAAGTATGAATGATGTTGCAGATCCTGCTTGGAGCAGTTTTTTTTTCAGTTAAAAAAGATTTCTTTGACAGTAAGAAAGAATAAAATTATGAAGAACAGGTTAGAAACAACCTTACACGGTTTCACAAATTGGATATTAGTGAGCATAAAGGTGGACTTCCTGCATAGCAATCTAAACAAATACCTACACAACTTGGTGATGAATAATGGGAGTGGTTCCCCCAGAACATAAATGTGATGGAGGAGAAATACTAGGACAGTTGGAACACTGATATGATAGCAGACTACAGTTTCAATCTATAATTTGAATGACCTAATGTACTATACAAAAGAAAATCCCACATGTAGCATTACTGAAGAGAATAAAACCATTTATGACTGAACATTTGTTTTAAAAAGGCTTATGTATATTATTTTCCAATTTTCATTACAATTGAAGTAAATAAAAACAAAGGAAATGTGTTAATTTTGTATAACTATCCTTTACAATTTGACCTTCACATGTGTTAACTGTGCCGGCAGAACTTCCACACTTTTTGACTGCATGCTACCTATATTTGTAGTGAGAAAGGCTTTGAGAACTCCATTTCCACCTTTGCAATATCTACTTAATGCCCCATTTTGAATCGCTCAGCAGTCCATAATCATTACCATGCCTGTCCAGTAAAGGCAGGTTTCTGTGTTGGTATCCCATACTTTTTGCTTGTAAACTGGACTTCTATCCCCGTGTTGTAATAACTTGTTATTTGTCTGCTAATTCATTTATTTATATATTATCTTTAATCAGCACCAAAAATTCTACTTTCCATTGTAGTGCCCCTAAGCTACTGGTTGTAGTAAGTTATCCATGATCTGTTTCTTTTTTTCTCATCATTGGTCATATGCCAATTCCATTGTGAGACCATTTCCCATCACCAAACTTTGATAACAGTCTGCAAAAAGACCCCATTTTCACCTGGCCACTTTTTTAACTGCTATCATTTGTGATGCTTCTAAACATGAATTTTTTCTTGTAACATGTCGCTATTTTGGAGTTACCTTTCCCTTTACCAGTTCCATGCTTCCTGTCTCACTAAACTCTGACTTTTCCTCCAATAATGCCATTTACTAAATATTCCAACCAATGGCTAAACATGAAACTTCCTGTGTCTGGATGCCATATGCAACTTCACTCCACTCTGCATGTTTCACTTCCAACAGTCCTTAGCACTGATTCAGTAATGTCCAAAAGCTCAACTAATACTGATTCCACATCATTTCTCTACACATAATCCATCTACTCACATACCTCACTGTATCTATCATCTACTGAAGATTAGGCCTATTTAATTCATGATGGCAGTCATTAAGAAACAAGCACAAAGCACTTGTGCAAATTCCCTCACTCTGTAAGAGCTACTTGGTTGCTGGCCCACACCACCCTAGCCTACACAACATACTACCTCTCCACTTCTTAGTAACTAGCACACCTTCCCCTACCCACCCCACATCCCCAGAGAAAACCAAATATCTACTGTGAAACTTTCTCCTATCCCCTTCTCCCTGCTTCAGCTTGCAGTTCTCTCCAAGGACCTCACTTTACCTCCCATACCAAAATTTGACCACACCACTCTTTATTAGGGACTCTATTTTGTTTCACTGTACCTTCCACTGGTGATACTATTTTGCAGCTAACGGGGGTAAGAACTGATGTGGCAACATGTAACCCAGCCTCCAAAAATTCCTATCTTCATGGCAATTAGCTCCATATTCCCTCCCTTAAGCACCATCCCCTACTACCATCCCAAGAGATCCTCCCTTCTGCCATCTTATCTTCCTTTCTAAATTAATTCCCCCATTCCAATAACCTAAATTTGGGCAATCAGAGAACTCTCCAATAATCAAAACATCACGATTCTTCAAGTCGACATTAGCTCAGCCAAAGTGGTCATGGATCATAATAACTATGAGGCTGAAGCCCTTAGACAGCTCTCTGACACTTCCACTTACTGACCCCTCAATTCCACCTGCCAAGAAATCCTATCATTTCTGAACCTTAAAAGACCCTTACACAGTTTCTCACAACTATTAATTTCTCTCCAAAAAACCAGAAGACCTCTACCCTATACCTCCTACCCAAGATCTATAGTACGAGTAATCCTGAATGGCCCATAGTCACTGCCTACAGGTAGCTCATCTACAATTATTAGTCGATGCCTTCCATCTAATGTCAGAGATACTCTCCACTTCTTAGAGCATCTGCTGACACAACCCAATGTGCATATTCCTTCCTGGCCATGACAGATGTCACCTCTCTACACTAACATCCCCCATTGTCAGTGCCTTAGTGACCTTTTATAAACTCTCTCCAGGACTGCATTCCTGGACCAATATATTCTAACCAAAAATTTATTCATCTTTCAGTCCCACATCTGTCACCAGGTTACACACCACTGCCATGGGAATAAAGATTTCACTCTCCTATGCCAACCTTTTCCTGAGCTGACTGGAAGAGAGCTTTCTTAAAATAATTTCTATATCACCAATTGTGCAGTTCAGATATATATGAATAATACAAAACTAAGGATGGATAGGGAAATATGACCCAACACCTACCAAAGATGAAGGCGGCTGGGACGACAAACACAAAAAAACAAACACAAAAAAGCGCAATATTTCGGCAATAGCCTTATTCGCGCGGAAGTAAGAGGTGAGACATCAGGCGGAGTCTGATGTGTACACAGCGGCCGCCGGCTATTCACTGGACGGCCACTCAAGCTCCAACAACCTGACACAATTATCCCCATGAATTACTCCATAAACAGTTATAATGTGAAATAACCTGTCCACCACACCAAAACACTTACCATATGCAACCTAAAAACCCAACCATAATCCTGTCTTTCTTACTCAGTTTTCTCATTACCTGAAATCCATGAACCAATGCTTTGTCATGGATATGATTTTCTAAGCTCTTTCCAGGAAATGAGTCAGATTTTCCACATTATTCTTCCCATACACCCATGTCAGCTTTGGCAGACCACCCCTTTTTTAAAATTATACTTGTCCACAAATACCATGCCCTAAATTTCTAAACCACCCATGAACTCCTTCCCTATAACAGGACTTTCTGCAAACCATACAATATGCATCCAGCCTCCACAAGCTATTATAAGCCCAAGCTATTATAACTCCACCACTGGTGAAATCTACACTATCATAGACCATGCCACCTGCAGTATGATCCACCTCATGTACCAGCTGACCTTCCCAAGTTCTTAAACTGGCCTCACCACAAACCAGTTATCCACATATGTACTCTGCAATTCACAAATTTGTGGGTGGCATAGGGTGCTATGCACCAAAATTAATCTTACTCCATGCATTCCAATCTCAAATAGCATGAGGGAAGAAAGAATTCATATAAGCATCAGTGAGGCACCTGATTTCTATAATCTTATCACTCCTGTCATTGCGTCCCAAATAGGTTGAATTTAATCGTACTCGTAAATGAAAGTGGGTGTATGCATGGTTACCAATAAGTTCAAATGAATTTTTTTTTTTTTTTTTTTGTAACAGTTTAACGTCCCTTTTTAACAACATGGTCTTTAGAGACGGGAAAGGATGGGGGCAAGGAATGGGAAGGAATTCGGCCATGGCCTTTTGAAGGAAGCATCCTGGCATTCACCTGGATTGATTTGGGGAAACCATGGAAAACCCAAATCTGGATGCCCGGACGGGGATTCGAACCGCCGTCCTCCCGAATGCGAGGCCAGAACGCTATCCGTTACACCACCACGCTCGGTTTCAAATGAAACCTATGTTGTCTGTCTACCAGAGTATCCCAGCCCAATATATGAATCAATTCTGCAACGCTTTCATACGGTCTGTAGGAAACAGTCACTAATCGAGCAGCTCTTCTCTGTACTTTCTCTATACTGTAAATAAGCCCCATACAAAAAGGATCCTAAACGGTACAGCAGTAGTCAAAGTGTGGACACATGAGAGTTTTGTATACTGTCACCTCTGTTTGTGCATTACACTTTTTCAAGATTCGACCTATGATTCACAGCCTAGAATTAACTCTACCTACAACCGAATTAATGTGCATGTCCCATTTAACGTTGTTTTGTACTGTTACGCCAAAATAATTCACGGCATCAGCCATGTCAATAACTGAACTGTTTACTTTGTATTTCTGAACAAACAGACTATGTTAGTTCCCTTAAATAGAACAGGTGTGCACTACACATGTGAATCACCTTCATGGGTGGCAGCGGCCACGTGGAGTGTACTGGGTGGTTTTTTAGTCTGAGGGAGGAAGACCCGTAACACAAAATACAATTATGGGCAACACAATCAAAAGAAACACCATACAGTAAGGGAAGATTGAGAGAATCTCAACAGTTAAAAGTTCTCATAGTTAACTGCAGAAGTATTTGTAACAGACAACCTGAACTTGAGAGTTATTAGTAGCCCAGATGCAGATATCATAATCGGTACAGAAGTTGATTAAAACTGGATATAAGTTCTGCAGAAATGTTTAAGAACAGTATAAATATTTTTCATAAGGATAGATTCTATTCTCATGGTGGTGGTGTATTTATAGTTGTCAGTAAATACCTCCCATGTAATGAAATAAACGTTGATAAGGTCTGCAAAATCATATGGATTAAACTCAATGTAGAAAGGACAAAATTTGTCATGGCACCTTCTACCACCCACCTGATGCCGACATAACTGTTGCCAAGGAGTTAAGAAATAATGTAAATAATATTACTCATCATTTTCAAGATCATGCTATAATACTAGGAGGTGATTTCAACCTGTCCTATATCAACTGGAGTAATTACATTCATATTGCTGGTGGCAGTCTGATCATTCTACAATGTTACCTTCATCCAATTTATCTATGTCACTTCATAAGGATTGGGTTCATCAAACCCCTCACACTTATATTTCAGAGTCATTCGAAGAATCCGCATCACTTAATTCCTGATCTGTACATGTAAAGTCTTCTTTTCCTTCATAATTCCCAAATTCGGTTAAGCCACTGGACAGATTAACAACGCATGCTCTTATGAAAACAAATCTTTTCCATCATATTTATCACCAATTTCATTTGTTTTATTAAAAAATAAGAAAAAGTCTTTTAATATAATTTGCCTGACAGTTTTCATGTGGTACAAATAAGGTGCCACAAAACAGTGTACTGTTAAGATTCTGGAAAGCAGAACAAGTGACAAATCCTACTAGTGAGACCAATGTATGGAATAATGGCAGTAAAAGCAGATAAGAAGTTGATAAATAGTTTAAAATATTACATGTCATATTGAGAGAAAGGTTACTCCAGAGAAATAATCAAATTAAGTGACTGTGGTCAGTTACACAATCCAACTTTACAGTAAAAGAAATGACATAAGAAATGCTATTTGAAATTGTACATTCTTACTTAATAACTGGGGCTACCTAAGATTGGGATATAAGTTGGAGCATTCTTAGTTTAGAGCAGAAGAGAGCAGAGAGTATTTTCAACATTAGCAACAACAGTCAAAGACAGGATTATTGGTAACCACTGCCCTGATATAGTCTCAGGGTGAGTGATTCAAAAATACAGTAGAACCTCGATAAGTTAAAGTCCAAGGGAAACACAGAATATTTTAAGTTATAGAGGTTTTAAGTTATCAAGGGTCTATGTTAGGGATAGGTTAATATAAAGTTAGGTATGTACATATGTATGTATGTACCCTTGTTCCTATTTTTACTCGAATGCGTCAGAAGGATTGGTTCAATAAAATACAGAAATTTAAATAATCATAATTATTTATTCTTATTGTACACGTTACATAAAAATAAAACAACAATTAAAGGTTTAGTCTACTTAAAAAAGTCTGTGATTTTCTTTTGTTTTAAACAATTCACAGTTTCTAAATCGATTTGATTTTCAATGACAAATAGAGAGGAGAATACATTATCTTTTATGTTGATACACTGCTCTATAAATGATCATACAGTTGTTAAAGCTCTTTTTGCTTCGTTGATTG
The DNA here is from genome assembly GCA_031002005.1 of Vandiemenella viatica. Classification (NCBI taxonomy): domain Eukaryota; kingdom Metazoa; phylum Arthropoda; class Insecta; order Orthoptera; family Morabidae; genus Vandiemenella; species Vandiemenella viatica. The sequence continues at coordinate 245,480,796 of CM061921.1, forward strand.
ATACGCTCGTAGATGAAGTTTGTGGCTCGTCGTTAAAATCATCGTCTTTATCACTTTCAATGCAGTTGTTTAATGATTCCAATATTTCTTCCTCTGTTAACGTCACTGCTGTGACTACTTCATCATCGCAAGTAACGAAGTCTTCAAAAGTAATGTTTGACCCAGACATGTGCTTATTCCATTCTTCAGGCACATTATTATCTTCCTCTTCAATGATTTCTTGAGGTTCTGAAGAAAAACCACAGGTTCTAAAGCAGTTTTTTACTGCAAGGGGTGTTACGTTTCGCCAATCTTTGTCCACCATCCTCATTGCTTGAAGAACATTGATAGAAGAAATCGTATTTTGCTCCATATCAGCTATCATTTTTCTAACAACTTCTTTTATGTATAATGTTTTAAAATTTTTAATTATACCCTGATCCAAAGGTTGAAGTTGTGATGTTGTGTTTGGTGGAAGAAATTGTACTTTGACTGCCTTTAATGGTGGTATTTCCCCGTGTGCTGTGCAGTTGTCGATAAACAGAATAATTTTTCTATTTGAAGTTACCATTTGCTTATCTATGTTAATCGGCCATTTTTAAAAAGTTCGGCTGTCATCCATGCACTTTTATTCGCTTCATAATTCATGGGTAGTGATTTTAGGCCTGCAAAGCACCGAGGTTTTGTATAATTAAAGGTTTAAGTTTTTCTGTGCCCATAGAATTTGCACAAAGCAGAATCGTAAGTCGTTCTTTGCTGTGCTTTCCTCCATGACATTTTTGAATGTTAATGTTTTGTCGGGAAGACATTTGAAAAATAGACCCGTTTCGTCAGCGTTAAAAACATCATTGGGATCATAATCATTCAGTAAATTATGTAATTCAGATTTCCATTCTTGCCAGACTGATTTGCTTACGCTCGCACTTTCGCCGCACATTTTTTTAAAGGCTAAATCATGTCGTTTCTTAAAATTCTCTAACCAACCATTGCTGGCTTTAAAATTCTTGATTTTCAGTGAATTAGCGAACTCTTCAACTTTTTCTTTCAGTATGGGTCCACTAACACTGATGTTTTTGTTTCGACACTGTTTGAACCACGTAAACAAACATTGTTCTAAATTAGGGAATTCGGCAATTTTTCGTCGTTTATATAGAAGACTTTCTCCTGATTCTTGTTTCTTGCACTCTCTTTCAAAATGACTCATTGACAAACATTTTTATGTTATAGAGGTTGTGGAAACATTTCTTTAAGTTACTGAGGACCAATACAGAGATTACTTATTTAAGTTATAGAGGTTGCGTATTTTAAGTTATAGAGGTTTTGGGCTCTGATGGGAAGGGAACATATTATTTTTTGAAGTTATAGAGGTTTTTAAGTTACCGAGGTTTGAGTTATCGAGGTTCTACTGTAGTACAGAACAAGGAAAATGACTATAAATAACAGCTATTCTAAAGCTGTGGAATTTGTCACTTTGCTATGGATGATGTTATTAAGAAAAATCTATGCTAAAGAAGGAAACTGAGTGTAGCTGCTTGTCTGCAAACATTATTTACTCTTTAAGTTTTTGTTATTTTTTAGGTGGAAACTGGTGACATACCGTAAATTCACCTGGATGACTACAGAAAAAATCTATAAATGCAATATATGGCACTTTAATACACTCAGCTAGTTTGTACCAGTATGCAAATGCTATAACATAGCTCACTCAAGACAGTTGTTTCTGTGGGATTTAAATGCCACATAGTACAAATATACACAAACAAAACTGATATGAATACAGAATAAGACTAAGTAAAGAATGAAGAGGTGAAAAATCTCAGAATAGGTTTAGTAAGAGACTGCTGCTAAGACAACTGCTGACTATATATACAAAAAAAGAAGAAACAGGAGTATCACTTTATACAAACCAAGCATATTCGCTGCTTCTGTTTCTTCCTGGTCAAACCGGCCTGTTATTCGACCCTCTGTATAGTTAGGAGAAGTATCCGAGTCTCGTGATGTTTCTTCTCCATCTATATCTCTTCCAAGTCCTTTTCCTCTGAAATGACATAGTTCAAGTAATTTAGTTAATGCAAACAGAAAATATTTTCATTAGGGCATAGGACAGTCTCATATTATAATTTTAAAATCCTTGGAATACGCAGCTTATTCTAATCCAACAAGTTAACACACACACACACTGTTGGTCAACAAGACAAAACTGAAGGATCTGGAGTCTTTAAGAAGCACCCTTGTGGAACTTGCACTCACTCTTCTTAGAAATATAAAAAAGGAGAATCTTTCAAGGAAAAGAAAATGAAAGGAAGTTACAAGTAAATGAAACACAGCTTATTATGCTAGTAAAATTTTATCCACACCAAGGCTGTGTAACTACTTAAGTGCACTTCCCCTTTACGCACTGTGAAAAGCAATTTAGAGAAAAATTGAATTTCCCATATATTACTTAAGAACCTACCTAGGAAAGTTCGCAGGGCCAGCGCGTAAGCTGCTACCATTGAGACTCAGATGCCTTGAGCAATAACCACGTCGTTGGGATTCCTTAGTACATCCATCTTTCGAACATAATCGTCGCCACTGTTTACCATTAAATTTCTTCCTTATGCCACTTGGGGTTGATACTACATCTCCTTTCTTATATTTATGTGGAGTTGCAGCTTGAGATCTGTCATATACATCAAAATTATGATTGATACCATCACCTCTACTCAGTTGTCATTACTACTCAATTTCTTTCATCTTCAATCAATACGCATACATTAAACTAGGAGAAAAATAAAACTCATGAGTTCAAAACCAAAATCTGCTACTGTCAAATGAAAAGAGAAGAGGAACAGTGATTTCGTTTTTATAATTAACTACCGCCAGAGCTGCCAGAATTTTAAAGCTGGTTTAGTACAGGCTGGCACCTATCATCGGAAAATAATTAAACTGCATGGTTCAAAGCACTTTTCAAATAACAAAAAAAAAATTCTACACTCTGCAGTTACACTAATCATAAAAAATGAAAATAAAAAATGGAGAGATTGGGCCTAAATCACTACCACATACATATTTCAGGTACAAAATTCATGGGTAGAAGCGCACTCAGGGTTATTTTAAGGAGCCTTGGGTGTGGGGCATGCATTTTAAAAATAAAACATTCAGTACTCAAAAAAATGCAACTTGATAAATTTATCATACCCTCTAGCAACAGAGGATGAAAGAAGTTGATGGTATGTTGCTTGCTTAGTTTTAAATAAACAAAAAAACAGCACTAAAATAAAATAAGCACTGAAAGGAAAAAATTAAAGTGATGCCTATATACAGCATTAGAATTTAAGATAAGTTTCAATTACATCACATAGTTCAACAACACAATGCTAATTCGAAAGTAGCTAAAAGGATGAAGGTCCAAGGATACATGCAGCACAGAGAAAAACTGCAGAGGCAATAAAAAAAACAGCAATTTAGTTTCTGGCTGTCATGTACATTGAATTACTAAGACGGAAATCTTTTAGATTAATCTGAAACATGCTGTAAGAGAAATGTGCAAGAAACAAAACATACAGAGTAAATATGTATTGTTGAAGCAAACAGGAATAGATAAGAGATGTCATCACTTTATAGTACAAAAAGATATGGTTTGAACATCACAACAATAATATTTTGAAAAAAAAAAGAAGCAGTTTCTTACTAAATATACATGAGGTAAACTTATGAGAAACCTTTTCCAAATCATGAGCATGTTTTCATTGCAAACCAAATTAACATCAAAAGCACTATAAATCAATAACTGATATTCATTACATGTTTAAGTTTACAATAGCAATAAGATTACCAACAGTTGCACTGAGATGTCATATATGGAGTACATCAATTCTTGGAAAACATGGGACATCAAAATATAGATCTTACAATTGGAAGCAGTAATCAATATAGACTTTTTTTCCTTTTGGCTTTATGTTGTTAACATCGAGGTCATTAGAGGTGGGAAAGCTAAGGACAAGGAACTAGAAGGAATTCAGCCATGACCTTTTGAAGAAAGCATCTGACAATTCCCTGGAGTGATTTGGGGAAACCATGAAAAATCTAGAAACAGGGTGGGGATTCGAACCAGTGTCCTCCTGAATGTGAGGCCAGAGTGTTACCCCTCACCCACCACACTCAAATATGGGTTTTGTGTTTCCCTGATTTTCATTAGTTAGTTATTACTATTACTCCGCGATTCACTAAAAGTGTTTGGCGGAGGGTGCATTGCACCTATCAGGAAAGGTAATGGTTTGGAAGGGATATACGGGATATGACAGGTGGCGCCCATGGGCTATTGTGAGGAACCATCCCAGCATTCGCCTGGAGCGATCTAGGGAAACCATGGAAAACCCAGATCAGGATGAGGAGACATCTTTAAAGTCTTCGACCTCTTAACCCTCAAATTTAATTTAGTACATTAAATTAATATGTCCATTCATTACCCGTGTAAAGAAATATCTTATCGAGAATTTTGGCATCCAGTTCAGAAATACTTTCACACTAATTGTAGTACCATTAAAAGCCACAATTTCATGTATTGTTTCTTTCACAGTCAAAGAGGTCTGGTACTTCAATGATTAAGGTGCTTTCTTTCGAGAGTTCAGGGTCCAGTACTGGGTTCAAATTCTGGTGGGGCCATAAATTTTTTAAAAGTGTGTTTGATCATATGAGCCACACCAGGACATTTTGTGGTTTGGATTCCACGTAAAACTGTAGGTTCAAAAAGAAAGGAACTGGCTTTCTTACCTCTGACACAACTGCTTAGTGTGCCTCCTTAGGGTGGATCCAACCAACGTTTGGGTTGTGGACAAAGCTTAATGCTTTCACAGGGTTTTGTCATTATACTAATTAACTATCAAAATTAAATTATGATTATAGTATGTTAACCAAACATCATCTATGTCCTCTGCAAACTACTTCTATACTCAAGAAAGACTCCACTCTTACTTCTGTGCCCCGATTTAAAGCCTCTTTGAATCACAGTGCAGTGGTATCATAATTTTTTTTAAGCTTCTTGAAAACTGAATTTTTCTGTTTAAATCATTAAGATTTTAATTATCAATCATCAAATTATTTTCCAATATCCTCAATCAATAATGAGTATACCCTTGACACAACCAGTGACACACAGGGTTTATATCATTATTTTCAGTGTGGGTTAGGGAACTAAGGGGATATAATCTGCCCAAAAAAATGGACTGTATGCAGCTATAATCCCAGAACTTGTAAACGTTAACATCACATTTAAGGCTTTGATGGAAATGTTATCTTCAGATTTTGCAAGATAGCCTTTCACTAGGAAGAATAACCATTAATATGGAAACATACATCAGACCTATATTAGCAGTCTTTTCTTTTTAAAGGTGGGTAGTTCTATAGTGATTTTTTTTTTTTTTTTTTTAAATGTTTCAGTGACACAAATTTTCAAGCTGATGCACATTCTATCTCGTTCAAGTCTTAACATAATCAGTAAATCCCCCTACATAATGGGGACTTTGGAAGTACTGGGCACCCTAATGTTCTTATACAAAGCAAGTTCTGGCAGAGGTGAGGGCTATGTTAATCAGAGGATGTGTAACAATGCCATGGTAAGCTCAAACTTGTCGTAAAAGTTCCTAATGAAAGTCGATTAATTAAAAGTAATTAGGTTAGCACTAAGTCAGTGGTATTGCATACAGTGAACTACTTGAGGAACTTGAAAGTAGAGGGACATTCTTCATTCTGCACTTAGCTGGAGAAGCAGAGTATCGGAGATGTGGCTCGAGATAAATAATGATTGGATAACTGCCTGGCCCAGGCTCCACTCTTAGTCACATTATAAAATACAAGAAATGTAAGAAATTAAAAATGCACATAGCATGGATTTTTGTCGAACCTGATAAGTAAAACAGTATGTTGCAGGAATCAAAAAGCAGTGATAAAGTAATAAGCAAGGCAGGAGGCACAACATACAAAAACTATTATCACAAAACTAGAAAAATATGCCATGGAGGTAAAATTAAAAGAAAATTTTTTAGAAACAATTACAGCCGACGAGTTTTTCTCCAGTCACACATATAAAAGTAACAAGCACGCCATTAAAAGTTAATGCCCTTACAGTACAGTTGCATGATTTTTGGTCTATAATGGAAGTAGATAATCATTCATAACAGGACCATTTCTATTCCTGATATTTATAAACAATTTCGGAGATAATGTTAATATCAATGTAATCTTGGTTGTCCGGGTTGAACCACGTCAATTTGCCGAAACCTACGTTTCGGCCATCATTTTGTGGCCTTCTTCAGAGCAGTTCAACCCGGACAATCAAGATTACATTGCCAACGACCGCGGAAGTCTGCGCACCCAATGTTAATATCAGTTTAAGAGTGTTTTTTAATGATGCAGTAGTCTATACGAAAGTAAAGGGTTCTGATGATTGTTTGGAGATTTGATATAATCTTGACAGTATGGGATGATTCAAAATGTTTGTCGGTGTTTCAAAAAATTCCTACACTTAGCACAACTGAGATACAAATTTGAATCTTATTTTGATGTGTAAAGAAACTCATCAAGTTTTTTTTACATACATTACAAATGTTCGATATGTGCGCCCAGTGTCACTCTGCACACATCTATGCAATACTCCATTTCATCCCAAACGCGACGCAGCATGTCATCAGAAATGTTTAGAAAGGCGGCCCTGATCCGTTCTCTCAGTTGCGGGATAGTCGCAGGTAGAGGAGGAAGATAAACTTGATCCTTGACGTAACCCCAGAGAAAAAAATCACATGGGGTTAAATCTGGTAAACGAGGTGGCCAAGCTATGAGCATTTGGTCACTGTCGGCTCCGCATCCTATCCATCGGTGCGGCAATTGTTCGTTGAGAAATGTTCTGACCTCCCGATGGTAATGAGGTAGAGCACCATCTGAAGGTAAATCCTTCATAAATTTTTTTTCGAAAGTGCCGTTGGGCAACGGTAACTGACTGACACACATGAAAATCTAGAGTGCAAAAAGCCTTCTCTATAACGTTAGCGGCCATATTGCAAACACTGACATTTGGTGGAACAAAACGTAACAAGATTAGTGGCTGCTACAAAACAAAACTTTGAGAGTTTGTCTATTCATCCATGTAAAGATAATATGTTTAGTACACAGCCGGTAAAAAATTCATGAAACCAGGACAATCATTTTTAATCACCCTGTATTTCAACAAGAAGTGATAAATGGCAACTTAAATTAAATTGAAATCAGAGTAAGGGTATGCTTGAATAAGAAACTTCCCTCAATATACCCCACGAATACAAAGCTATTCAATTTTTGAGAATGTAGATTCCTTTAAGTGGCTAGGTTTAAAACGTTTGCACAAGAAGCAAAGACATTTGTATGCTATGGTAAAGAAATCAGAGGACTTGTCTTATTGTGTTAAAGTAGTACAGTTACAGGTAGAAGTGTGTAAGGCAATGTGTGAAGTTTCTAAAGAATTCGAAGTGAGGACTTTATCTGAAGATCTAATTACTGATTCAAACAAGTTTTGGTCATATATTGGAGTAGTACAAGGCTCATGTAAGGTTATGCCAACACTGATTATTGAAAATGGGGAGAAAAAGGAAACATAGCTATGAAAAATCTAGACAGGTATGTAACTGGGTTCCCAACTACATGAAGGATAGTGTAGTGTGTGCATGTTCATCACCAACCCAAGTGAGGGCACAGTCCCCCGTAGCAGGGCCGGATTAAGACAGCATGGGGCCCCATAGCAAAATGTGAAGAAAGGGGCCCTTGGTTTTTCGCTGTCCGGGGCAGTAGTAGAAAAAAAAAGGTCATCCATTTGGCCTAACGGGGAGGCTCCCGGATCCTAGGCGGGGCCCCACTATAGTAGGTACGGGGCCCCCCTAAAAGGCACGAGGACCCCCAGAAGGCGAGGGGCACATAGCATTTGCTAACTCCTGCTACGTGGCTAATCCAGTACTGCCCCGTAGGAGTGTGATAGTACCTATGTTGTTTCTATTTTTTTGTTTGTAACTGCTTTACGTATCTTTTTAACATCGAGGTCTTTAGAGACGGGAAAGGATGGGGGGCAAGGATGGGGGCAAGGAATGGGAAGGAATTCGGCCATGGCCTTTTGAAGGAAGCATCCCGGCATTTGCCTGGAGTGATTTGGGGAAACCATGGAAAACCCAAATCTGGATGCCCGGACGGGGATTCGAACCGCCGTCCTCCCGAATGCGAGGCGAGAACGCTAACCATTACACCGCCCCGCTCGGTTGTTGTTTCTCAAATACATTAATGATTTGTGTGACATAAATGAGGGGAAGGTAATACTATTTAACAATGATGCATTTAATTATTGGGACATAAAAACCCAGGGCGACTGAGCGTCTTTACAAGCCAGTGTTCATAAAATAACAGCTTGGTGTGAAGACCAGTAGTTGTAGTTGAACACTAAAAGTGCCAAGTCATATGTATAAGTAAAAATTTGATGCCATTTAGCTCTGGATATGCAACTACTGACACAGTCTTTGGTATGGTAGTTTCTGCTGAATACCAATAGGTAATAATTCATAATAATTTGTAGTGGAATTAACACATTAAGAATGTAATTGCCAAAGTGAACACTATGCTCCATTTCCTAGGACGTAATTTAGAACAGTGTACACCGGAAGTTGAATCAATTGCAAACAAAGCACTAGTTCTGACCTCACTTATAATAGTGTTCTTCTGTGCAGGGTCCCCATCAAAAAGAGTTAATAGAGGCACTGGAGACTTTCTAAGTATGATGTTGAAGGGGTTTGGTTTCGAAGATCTGGACACCGTAGGCATTGTTCTCATCAGACGCTAATTGGGAAATTCATAAGGTGCCACACTGATACCTATATGAATTCTTTCTATCTTTCTTTGTGCCATTAGGGAATGGAATGCGTAGAATGTATATTAATTTTGATGCAAAGCACCCTGTCACTCACAATTTTCTGTGAATTGAAGAGTATAGATATAGATGCAGAAACAAAACTGGTATGCAATCCAGAACCAAAAATTGTTCTGACTGCCTGCTGTACACTAAATTAGGAATGAGGAGTTTACACTATAGCTCATAGCAAATATGAAATGAGTTCTGCCATCAGGTAATTTATTTATACCATGATGCATTTATACGAGAATGAGGTCGACTTGATCAGCTACAAAAGCCATGAAGGTGTAGCTACATGGGAATAAATCTGGTGATGAATTACAGATGAGTGAAAAACTCCAATTAGGGTACTATGTGGACATGTGATTGAAATTCATTACATGATAATCATTATTTTTTATTCATGAGATTTCACTTAAATTACATATTAAATAAAACTCATATACCATATTATGTAAAGTACACAACAGCAATTCATTACTCCCACAACCAAAAGTGTTGTTTTTTGGGTGGGGGGTATATCAAGTTGTTTAGGTGTGAAATTCATTCAAAATTTCGTGAATGTGATACCTAGAAAATAAAAAGTTTTTAATATACAAATTTTCTAAAATTATGTCCTGGCTAATAGTTACTATGACAAATTCTAAAAGTGAACAGAAGTTTAAAAACTGAACCCTTAAGTCTGTTACTGAAAAAATAAGTGCATGAAAGGAAAAGTATTAAATAGACAGGGTGAGATATTGAAATTTGTTTAGATAACTTACAGCATCGGTAGATGTGTCACTTTGTAGCAAACAACCTCAAGTTTGATGTATTTAGTATATCAGTACACCATTCTGCCACCAGGAGTGCCAGTGTAGTGCTAAGTTAAAATGGCTACTTTGACTGGTGCGGTGTGTGCTCGCTGTGTGTTTTGGTTTCATGAAACAAACTCTGCAACAACTGTTCAGCATAAATTTTGTACTGAATACACTAAAGAAACTCTAAGCAGACCTAAAATTCACTCTTGGCACAAGAACTTTGTTGAGACGGGTTGTTCAATGTGACATGATACTAAATCACCAGGTCGCCCACGTGTTGACGATTATGTCGAACATGTTAGGGAGAGCATTGTCCGCAGTCCACAAAAATCAACGCGACTTGCATCTAGCAAGACTGGCATTCCACAAAAGACTGTTTAGGGAGTACACCATAGACATTTACACTTGAAACCACATGGATTCGCAAAGGCACTTTACATTAGTGATGCAGATAAGGTTGCTTGTGGGGAATTCTGCGTGTAAATATTGGATCGGATAGAGGATGACGAGACATTCCTGAACACAATAATCTTCAGTGATGAGTCAACATTTCATATCAGTGGCATGGTGAACACCCACAACTGCAGAATATGGGGCAGCAAAAATCCACATGCAACCCCTGGAACATGCTCGTGACATCCCCAAAGTTAATGTGTTTTGTGCCCTAAGCAAACTGAAAGTGTACGGCCCTTTCTTCTTTATGGAGAAAACTGTCACTTGTGTTATGTATCTGGATATGTTTGAAAACTTTTTAATTCTGCAGATCGACGAAGATGACTGAGATGGGATGGTTTACTACAAGCAAAATAGTGCATCACCTCATTTCTTTGTGGAAGTTTGAGGTTTCCTTGACAATCGCTTTCCAGGTCAGTAGATTGGGCATGAAGGGGCAATCACGTGGCCATCTCGCTCCCCAAACTTGGCACCACTGGATATCATTCTCTGGGGTTTCATTATAGATCGTGTGTGTGTACCTTCCCTACCAAACAATTTGGCCGAACTGAAAAATAAAATCTACGCTGGCTGTCATTGCAAGAGTTACGCCCGAATTGCTGCAACAAGTATAGGAAGAAACTGATTGCCGGTGGGATGTTTGCCGCATGAAAAATGGTAGTCACATCAAATCAAAATGACTCTTGACACTTTTATGAGAAACTTGAGGTTGTTTGCTACAAAATGACACACCAACCAGTTCTGTAAGTTATCTCAATAAATTTCTACATCATTCCAAAGTTGTAATGTCCTTTATGACTCACCCTGTAAAAGTTATTAATCTCATAAGACATTAGTGCAACCCTTTGAAATTTCACTATGGCAGCTAGGCCATTGAGATTTAAAAGATTTTATTTTTTCTGAAGATATGGTGTTATCTGCCTTTTTTATGTGTGGGAAGTTGAGATTTCAACACATGAATCAGTCAAATACTAATGCCTCCTATTTCTTTCCTTTCTCTCTCTCTCTCTCTCCTTTTAACAGTCAAGAAATTCAAATGCAATTATGTAGCTGAAAACCACAACATTAATGATTATTTTGCCACTTTCAATATAAACTTCCTCCATTACCACAGTTTTGATCCACCTTTTAACAAGGGCATCTATTCCAGTGTGGTTAAAAGCCCAATCTTGCTTCCTAATCCATTGACACATCGACATTTTCACGGTTTCCACATCTTCAAAGTGAGCTTCTTTTAGCAGCCCATACTGATAGAAATCTCATGGGACTAGGTCAGGGCGGTATGGAGGATGAGGCAATACTTCTCATCCAATATTCACTATATCTTCAGTTGTGTGACAACTGGTTTGTGGTCTTACATTGTCATGCAAAACAAGAATATCGGCCATAGCTTTTGTTGGACGAACTTGCTGAAGACGTGCTTTACAGTTTTTCAGGGTTTTGACATATTGGACACAATTTATTGAGCAAACTGCTCCAAAAAATCAACCACACACCCTCTCCATCACAGAACACTGTCACCATAACCTTTCCTGCCTTCACACAGTTTATAATTTTTTCTTCCTTGGTGTAGTTATGTGATGCCATTCCACTAACTGCCTATATTATTCAGGTTCAAAAAATGAGCCCATATTTTTTTCTCTGGTCACAATTTTTTTCAGACTCTCCCTCCAAATGGAAGCATTGCAAGTGATCAGAGGCTATTGTTTTCTCTTTCTCTCTCTCTTCTGATCAGTTAAAATTCTTGATACACACTGTTAACAAATTTTTAAGTACTCAGTCGAATAATTGTCATCACACCGGCTATACTAAGGGAGATAATGTGACTCAATTCATCTGTTGTCACCTGGCAGTTACCACGAATTATGTTATCGACTTGTTGAAAGTTGAGTGGAATCACTGCAGTCACCGAACTACAGCTTCGCTTTACATCAACCAATGGTGTCTGCCCGAAGCTTCATAACAACGCCAAACCCATCATCTAACAGTGCTGGCATCCACTGTTGCATAACCATACATATTTTCAGCCTTTCTTGAATGTGAATAAACATATAACGTTTAACATTCAAGAATTCAATCACAGAATGCTATCTAATATGAACATTTATGTCAACCATTTTGCAAGTGAATGCAGTGCTGCCATCTGTTGACACAGGAAGGTGCTACTGCAATGAATTGGAGAAAATGGTTTGCAGAGCTGTGCCAAAATCAAATTTTTCACTTGACTGACTTATTGAAGTAGGAGAAGAAAAATAGGAGACATTAGTTTTCTATTGACCCTCGTACATGTATCTCACTGTTTTGATTATTGCTAAACTTTTTAAATTTTTCATTGAAATCAGATACGATCTGTTAGGGTCGTAACCGATATCGGGGGTCAGTATCGGCTTGTACACCTAAACTTGAAGTCATACAAAATGTTATCAAAAGTTCGGAAAAAGTTCTATAACCGTGAAAAACCTTGGAAAATGCTAACTATAATGATGAAGACGGCCGCCACTTACAGATTAAGCTCCTGTAAGAAAGGTAACTAGAAATGAAAGTTGAAGTCCAGATCACTGAAGTATATATTCTTAAAAATTTTCACAGAATTTACAAAAAGTCACAGTTAGCAATGGCAATCGGAGAAAATCATTTGCCGAAGATCACAAGTCATGAAACAGAACAGACCGCACCACCCCGAATGAAACTGAAAGTTCACATCGATGAACTCATGCTGGACCAATTCCGATTTCAATGGTTGCCCATCCTGTTAGTAATGGCGTCCGTCAGCCATGCTGCCCGAATTCCTACTTCCCATCAGCCACCGCGAGCCGCCTCGCTCAAACCCAATAACACACGGGTTTACGTGTTGACTCTACGAGATGTTCTGATCAACTGGGCTGAGATCCTGCCCGGGCTAACTTTTATCAAAATGGCCTACTGAACTAAACAACAGTCTATCTAGAAACAAAAATCGTTAACTACAAACTACCAGAAAATCACAAGATGAAGAGCGTAATGAGACAAGTGTATAGTGATGTGGTTGGTTATGGTTTTATAGCTTCCAGACCGGTGTAAATGAATTTTGAAAGTTGGTTAATCTAAAAGCACATTTGTTTAAAGTATTGCGACACGTCACCATACGTCACATCCGAAATACGAATTTGCAAAATTTTAAAATATCAAGTTAATACTATTTTCAAAGTGTTCCCCAGCCTTCGCTGAGTTCAGTGGTGTAAAAATCTTTTAAATCGGTTGAGGATATCAAAAGTTATTGAATTTCTAAATTTTACTGGTTTCCTGGATGGTGCAACAAATAATTCACTTTTTATTTAAAGTCTGTTATGGCCTGAAACTAATTTTAAATCGAACCTTTATTTAATTTAAGTACTTTAGAAAAGTTTTTAGTTCGTGAAATATGTTAGTCAGAAATAAATTCAATTTGCAAATCGGTTTCTACGACGTCATTAAAAAGCGGATTTTTTATTTATTCATATCTTCTGTTTATTAGTTGATGGCTATTGGAAACTTAAAGAATATTGACTGGCCGGTTATTTTGCTTGGTTAAATCTACTTTTAAAGCTCTGAAACTACTTAGATGTGCTGGAATTAATTATTGAACTCACTCCATGAGGTGATGCTTTAAAAATCATATTTACTGCTTTAAATTAGTCTGGAACTGCGAGTTATTAGTGAATTTAATATCAAACAGTGAAATTATACTTATGAAAGTGCTTTACAGTGGTCAATTTAGTGGAATATTAGTGCTATGGTTGTGTAACCAAACCTGTTTACTTTACTTCAGAATTATTATGGATTACGCTCATTTAGGTAAGTTTATGGTTTATATTTTATTAGAAACTTCTTATTTATGGTTGTCATGTGTTGTTTATTTACTTTTCTGAACCTAAAGTGTTGTTATTTCGATTTAAAACTATGGTATCTTGTACTGAATGTTAACCTCAAACTTCGCTGGATTTTAACTGAATATAGAAAATAGAGAATAAGGTAGCTTACAGATCCTTTATTAAAATTTTTGCAATAATCTGTACGATAAGGAAAAGAGGGACACTTGATGGGATTTGCAGAGGTAGAACTCCATATTCCCATCACTGACCTGTAGCACTCGAGTTCAACTGCTGATGGTTGGAGCAAATTGTAACAGCTGAAAGCAAAGTAGATCATCGGTTTGGAGTTATCGTGAAGAGAAGTGGATACACAAAGCTCAATGACAAAGGCAGACGAGACTTACTTAACTTATAAATCACCTAAATAAGGTACAGCTAACATGTTTGAATCAAGTTAGTTAAATTCATTAAATTGCACTCACTTAATCAAGTTAATTCAACATTCAGAATTTGCACACATACCAGCAAGAAATTACCAGACACTAGTACAACCAGAGCTATTGCCATAAAAAAAAAATAAAAAAAACTTTACACATGTTGCCCAATACAAGTTTCTGAAAGATTCTTAAATCACATTTAATTAATGAAGGTTTCACACAAAGCAGATAAGACCTTAACTAGTTACTCTGGTTCTGAGCTAGCTCAAACTGAAAATGATTCAGATGATCACAATTATAATAATCATTCTACATATGAAGGCAATAGCTGTTCATCAGAACCATACTTTCCAAATCAACAAGATCTTAATGACCTGATTTGGGATTTAAGGTCCGGTCAAACAGAGCACGGGCAGCGAGTGGGTTCGAGGTAAGGGATGCCCGCCACGTTCTGATGATGAAAAACACAGTGCGGGCTGTCCGCGGCGATCCAGTGTGGAGAAGAAACGTCATGCGAAACGACCATGCTTTTTCCTTCCGGGTCAATCATACTGCCTCGAACATAGTGAAAGTAGTAACTGGAACGTTTTACAGACTGAACCTTTTTTCAACCGATGGCATGTGTAAAAATGGTGGGGGTTCAGAGAACCTTGGCACTTTCCGAATTGGAATTGGAAATGTAGACGGAAAACATGTGAAAATAAAATGTCCTAACAACAATGGCTCAAGCTATTTTTGTTACATTTTTTCCCGATAATTCTACTGGCTTTTGTTGATCCAGATTTAAAGATCCTTGTACAGATGATGTTGACAGTTATGGCCGGCATAGCGGCAGTAGCGTCTTTCAAAATTTCACCTTTTATTGGGAATTCATTCACAGTAAAACTATACTATCTTCGAAACCATTGCCTGTTATAGATACCCCCTTCCCTCATATATTTGTAGGCGACAAAGGTTTTGCACTGCTGACTTATTTAATGCTCCCTTTTTGCGGCAGATGTTGAAATAAAATATTTAATACGTGGTTTAGTAAAGCGTGACGTGTCGTTGAAATTGGTTTGGGCTAATTAGTCCTGAAGTGGCGTGTTTTTTTTAGATGTGGAGACGGAAATTGAAACTGCAGTACATGTCGTAAAAGCAGTATGTTGCTTGCCCAGTTATCTTCGATGTAATAATACTGCAGATATCATAAATGATGAAATATAAGATGGTTCAGACCTGTCCAGAACAGCATTCTCAAATACAACGACAACAAATCAAGTTCATGTGAGAGATCAATTCGTCACTTACTTTCATTATTTTAATTGATATTTAAACGTATTGTAAACATATGTGTTTACTACATTCCTGCTTACTTAAATAAACAGAATTATATGTTATTATTAAACTTATTATTTAAAGTTGCAACTAAATAAATGTATCAAACAAAAAGTTGCAACTAAATAAATGTATCAAATAAATAATATAATTTAAATGATAAACGAAATAAAATACCTTAAAATAAATAAATAGTAATTCAATTAAAAATTGAAGGTTTTTTCGTTTTCCGCGTAATCTCAATTGAATCTTCACTATTCTTGTTGTTTTTGTAGTCGGGGTTGGGTAAATCAAATAATTAATCTTTTTTGCTAACCAAATTAATTAGTTCCTCAATTTCGACATTCACCACCTCGACGTGATTGCGCGATATCTGTGTGCACGCACAACCTGATCGCTGCCCGCGACTGGATCGCGCGTTCTGCCCGCTTTCTGTTTGACAGGGTAGATGCAATACAACGTAATACAGTGCCCACTGCGTGCAGACTTTCCTGCACACGCCCACTGCCCACGCTCTGTTTGACCGGGCCTTTAAACCTGTCTAAACAGCAAGCTGAAATTTTAACTTCCAGACCCAAAGGCTGGAATCTACTCCAAAAAGATGTAAGAATATGTAGTTATCATAGCCACCATAGTGTTTTTAAGATTGCTTTTCTAAAGAAAATAGTATTGTGTTTTGCAATGATATTTGTTCTTTTATGGACACTCTTGGGCATCAACAACAGCCAGATGAGTGGCGATTGTTCACAGACTTATCAAAATTTAGTTTGAAGGCTGTCCTGCTGCACATTGGCAATGAACTTCCATCAATATCAGTAGCACATATGATATGAAAGAGACATATGAAAATATGAAACTAGTTTTAGAAAAAATCCAATATGAAAAATATAAATAGTATATCTGTGGCAACGTAAAGTTCATTACTTTATTGCTTGTTTTGCAAGTTGGATTCACCAAAATTTGCTGTGTTTTGATAGAATTTGACAGCAAACAACGAACATGATTTTGCTGCTCAGGTAAGTGCCACGGTTCCTCTCCCCCTCCCCCTCCAGTTCTGGCAATCACAAGATGCACATTCTGATGAAAGTACTGCTGGCAGTGATTCCATGTAAGGGTTGCAAATGGGGATATATGTGTGTGAGGAATCTCTGAAGGAACGTATGTTGCCAAAGCCTCAAACAGACCGGAGCAGAATGTTGCTATATTTGACCCATTATTAGAGACAGAAAAATGTTTTGATAAATCAAAGAGTAGGATTACACCAGTAGAACAGAGCCAACACAGTGAAAACTAAATGTGAAGGAGAGGCTAAGAGCCAATTATTTATATGGTGCACTATGTGAAGGTTAAGGCAATTACGTGGGGCCTATAGTAATAGGTTTCAGACGACAGGTCAACAATTAACTTATAAAACCATAGTAAAACATGAGTTTAACTTTGTCTCCAAAGCAGGACATATTAAAAATTTGCTTCATCACTGAATTCCAGGATCCAAGAATAAATTTAAAAAAAATCAGTTACGTGCATCGTAAAACCTTAATTAGTTTTATTAAAACATCAGTCAAATTTATCATTTTGAATCCTTAAGGTTTGTTTAGAAGGCAATAGAAATTACTGGGAAAAATCATGCCTGGAAAGTGCAGGAAGAAAAGATAAGGGAGATTGGTTAAATGATTAGGGACCTTAGGCTCAGCCTTTACAGGTGGAAAGGAAAGATAGTGGAGATGGCGGGGAAGGTGGAAAGGAAGGTTAGGAGTAGGTGAAATAGTGTAAACCAGAGTCAGATGGGGAAGTCTCATTTAAATGTAGGAACAGGTAAGGTGCAGCAAGCCTTCAAGAATAGAATTGTAGAAGGAAATAATTGAAAGAAAAAGGTTCTGCTGCTAGGTAGTTGTCATTAGAGTGGTACAGGTCCCCTTCTGTATGATACGTTAGGCACAAGATAAAAGGTCAGAAGTTTTTTCAAACCTAGTACAACACTAGGGCAGGTAATAGATTATAAAGGATCATTTTGTAAGGGTTTCATGAAGGAGGTTAAAGTAGTGATAGTGGGAGGTGTGGAAAATAGTAATGATAGAAAAATGAGTTATTGTGTAGAGAATGACCTGAGGAAGGTAGTAAAGCAGGCACACCATACCAAGGTGCAACTCGTGCAGGTGTGGAGTCACCAAGATCGGCCACAGTTGAACGATGCTGTGAGGCGGGTACAAGTGAAGACTGAGGTGCTACTTAGGAAGGGCATTAGGACTGTCTTGGGGATTATGCCCATGAATATCACTGGTAGGTGGGTTTTTGCTAGGCAGGGCCTACACCTAAATAGAAGGGCAAAGGTGATACTGTCCGAGTTGTTATCTAAAGGGTCAGGGACCGAACCTTTCTTAAGTTAGAGGCTGCTCATGAGCAAGGCCGCCGTAAGCGGGCATGCAAGGCATGCACCGCATGCAGGCGGCACATCAAGGGGGGCAGCAAATCAAGTGATCGGCAGTCGCTGCGACGAAATTTGCAGCGTATTATGTAGCGGGCGACCTTTTTTTTTTAGCTCAACTGCTGCTTCAGGCGGCCGACGACACTCGGGGTGGCAACAATGGAGGCGGCAAACTCTCAGTTTTTTGAGCTGGTTTCGAAAATCCTAGATCCACCACTGGCTGTAGTTAGACTGGAGGCAGCATAATCGGTATTGCATGCGGGCGTTCAAACAGCTAGCGGTGGGCCTGCTCATGAGGAGATAAAAATAGGTGATCAAAGGGATACTGATTGCAGATGTATCATAGGAAAAAATCACTAATTCTGAAGAAATAGATGAAGCTGATGTAACAATAATAGATGGGGCACAACTGGAGGGCCAAGGTTAATGCTGAAAATATCACAAAACGACTTATAAGACAGTTAGTAGTAAACTGTAAGAGCATAATGAACACAGTAACAGAGTTTGGACATTAATAGATACACACTATCCAAAAGGAGTAATAAGTAGAAAATTGGTTAAAGGAAGCAGTGCTAGATGAGGTTTTCCCTGATGGTTATGGAGTGTACTGTAAGAGAGAAAGCAACTGGTGGAGTGGTATTCATATTGGTTAATAAAGACTACTACAGTTCACCGATGTTCATAGAACATAGCCATGAATTAATTGGCCTAGATTTCTGGGATTATAAAAAGAAAAAAAAATCATGGTATTGGCTGCTTACCGTAATGGAAGAATGAATGATAAAGCTGAATCTCTTCAGGAGAAACTAAATTCATATTCAGAGTTGAGTATAGAATGGTCATTATTGGTGGGGATTTAAATTTACCAATGGTCATTTCGTGTGTGTCAACTCAGTATGAAATAAGATTAATAACACAAAGGAACAAATCTGGTAACACCTTAGTATTGGAGGAGCAGAGCATAATCTGACCACTCATGTTGGATATATTCCTAACAAAGCCTGATGATAACCTCATAGGGTCTCAAGTAACTAAAGGAATAAGTGACCACGAAGAAGTTCTGATGGATATTAGAGGAATCAAAAAAATCAATGACCAAAACTGAAGGTAGTAATAGGTATGGTTATAAAAATGGAAAAATTTCAAAACTGAAGAGATATTACAAAAGGAAAGCACAAATACAGTGAAGTCGAAGTGGAAACAGTTCAAGGAGATAACAAGAAATGGGAAAGAAATATTTATCCCAAAACAGAAAATAAAGAAATACAGAACCTACACACTACAATAGGGTAGTCGGGAGGTTAAAGAGGTTAGAGATCTTAATAGTGTAACCAAAACAGAAAATAAAGAAATACAGAACCTACATACTATAATAGATGGTGTTGTATAAACACGATGTTTTGACAGCTGGCTCTGCTGTCCTCATGAGGTATCTTGTAACTGTCACAAGCTGACTGTCACTGCCTCAAGGCATTGTGTTTATATATCATCTGGCTGGACACCCGAGCGGATTTTATTGCTTCAAAACATAACTTAATTTGAGTCTGGAGACTTATTGCTTACCAAAGGACTGGAAAAGTGCAAAGTAGTACTAGTACATAAAGGAGAGGTGACAAATAAGGATGAAAATTACAGGCCAATTATTTTTATATCAGTGGTAGGTAATTTGATGGAGAGAATGATATGTAACCATATCAGAATGTATGTGAGTACAGAAACTGGTTTTCAAATCTACAAAATGGCTATAGGCAGCATAGTCTGGATGAAAATGAAAAAGGAGGCCAAGTTGGTAGTGTAGCATTAAATCTTTCTGAGGCATTTGACAAAATGAGCCATAATTTCATGTTAAATAAGGTAAAAATCATTGAAGTAGATGAAAAAGTGACTTGTTGAGCAGAGAAATTCTTAAAAGGTAGAAAGCAATGCATTAGGGTAGGAAATGCAGTATCAAAGGACATAGAAGTTAATTTGGGAGTGCCACAGCGTAGTGTATTGGGAAAATTGCTATCACAGATGGCCAAAAAACCATTAATTCATTAATTAATGAAGTTAGCAAAATTTAACTTTTAATTTAACCTAAAAAACCATTAACGCTCTTCTTAACTTCCGTTAAACAGAACTTCTGCTGACTTTAATCTGTTACGTTGGTTGTTGACGTCATTTTGTTTGTTTTAATAGCACCCCTCGGCATAATGGTACATTCGACGAGTTGAAAAGCAAATAAATTAGGTAACGTGAAGTGCAAATAATGTAACTGTTATGGTAGGCATGGCATGGGTGCGAGCAGGAACGCTAGGGTTATCGAGCGTTTGTATTTTACGTCTGCAAACCACATTTAAAATCCAGACAGTGATTGATTTTAATATTTGTATAATTTAACATTTTTACTAATATATGGCCACTTTTTAGTTTGTGTTGCTTTGGAGTTTGTTAGTGAAACAAATGAAATTGATATTCGTTACATGATTACAACATAGAAACTGAAGATCTAAAAACTGCTAGTAAAAGCAGCAACGTCAGCAATAGCAATGAGAAGATTAAAAATCCTTGGCCACATTTATGTGGTAATATTGCATTTAAATCAAGATTGGGGAACAGTTGAATTCTTGAACAACACATGAGTAGGAAGCAAACATCCTAATATTTACAGTTTGAAAAAAAAAAAAAAAAAAAAAAAAAAAATGAAAGCGGCAGCATCAACTCATTTGAAAAGGAAAAACTTTTCAAATCCTTCATCAGATGCTGTGAATTCTCCTGATGTAGATAGCAGCAGAAGTCTTGTTTTCCATCACCATCAGCTAACAAAAGGTTATGTCAACAAAGCGTTGATGAATCTTTCCGCATTGTAGTTACCGACGGCAGACTATCCCAAGCTGGTCTAGACCAATGCACTGTAAACTTTTTCATTGCCAACATGATCCGAGGGACTTTGGGTAGACGTATTGTTGATGGTTAACTTTTAATGGATAACTGTAACTTGCGCTAAATTTGCAAAAATTTAAGCATTTAACGATTATCGAAGTTAACTTTTTAAGTAGCGGATTAACGAAGTTAACTTTTGGCTTAAATGTGCCCAGCTATGATTGCTATAAATAATTCTAATGATGATTGTGTTGATGGTTTACATTCAGAAGTTATGTTGTTTGCAGGTGACATGAAGGTATTTAATAGGATCAAAATGGCATAACACTGTAAACAGCTACAAGATGACTTGGTTAGGATATCTAACTAGGTAAGTCAACATAGAATGAAGATAAATGCCAAGAACATTCAGCTTATATCAGTGAAGAATGATCCCAGAGGAAATTGGAAGTGGCAAAATTTTAAAGTTTACATAAAGCCAAATTAAATCACTATACAGTGTATTTCTATTCCTGCTAAAATGAGGAATAGTTTGCTACGGTGGACTCAGTGAAAGGATATAAACAAAATATTGCTACATAAATCAAATGACTCCACAATGCCTTTTAGTATATCTATAATCCATTGGGAGTTTGAAAGACTACCTTGAGCCTTGTTTCTCATTTTAGGATTGACAGAAGCCTAACAGGTTTCAACTACCTACGTTCTTAATTTTCATGGGATCGGAAGCCTCACATACTCTGACATCATCATTATCTACAAAGCATCATTAAAAATATAACACCACATTGCACCAATAATTGCACATTAGATGCATGCCTCTAGGACACTAAACAAAGCAAAACAACATTGCTCCTCAGTCTAATGAGAGTTGTTAACCATTGCAGTCTTATGTTCAAGCAAGGACATTCATCGTCTGTATACTTAATGACAGAGACCAGTGACGGGTGTGTCAAGGTGTCAGTGTTTACACACAGGCATCACTACATCAAAGATCAGCAACACCCAACTGGATGTATGTGGACAGTGCAGCGAACTGGGAATTGATGGGATATCACAACAGAAGATGAACGCGAGTGCACCAGCTAACAAAATGCCATTGGCTGCAGCACCTCTCCTGGTTTGGTGAAGATATTACTTGCACGGTAATGACTAGAAAAAGGTTGCACAGTCAGAGAAGTCGTGATTCCAGTTGGTGAAAGTGGATGGTGGCACAGAGTACATGAAGCCAAGGACCTAGTTTGTCTGGAAGGCACTATGCAAGCTGATGGTTGCTCCATCCTGGTGTAGGCTGTGTTTAATTGGCATGGACTGGGACTTCTGGTCAAAACTGAACTGACCATTGATTGGAAGTAATTACGTTTAGCTACCTGTAGACCATTTGCAGCCATTCGTGGCCTTCTTGTTCCCAAACCATGATGGATTTTTCCAAGACGATGCGTCACTGGGCCAAAATCATTCATGATGGTTTGAGGGATATTCTGGAGATTTCCAGTGAATGATTTTGCCACCTAGGCCACCAGTCATGAATTTAAAGTGAACATATATGGGACATGATTGAAAGGTCAGTTAATGCATAATATTCTGCAGTAATAACAATTTTGCAATTATGGACTGCTGGAGAGAAACCATGTGACTTGCTGTGTCAATATCACATCGGGTTGCTGCACACTGCCGGGAAAATGGGGGTCCCACACATTGTTAGCAGGTATCTCATGACTTTTGACCCTTCAGTGTATGATATGCAAAATTCCCAAAAACTTCCAACCATGACATTAAGTTTTGTTAGCAGACTTGCAAAGGCAAAGCAATTGGATGACTATTGTAGGGGATCAGGAACTGTTGAATGAGTAAAATATCCCAGCATATTACTGTGCTTAATCAATAGTAAGTACGTAATGAAAACTGGTTTAGAGTGTGTTGAGGGAGAAAAAGAAGACAGCAGAAGCTATTTTGTATGATAGGCATGGCAAAATCATTTAGTCTTGCAACCTGGTGCCAGATCTTTGATTTCCTCCACATTCTGCCTCTGTTGTGGCAGGGCCTTTAGTTTAATATGGTATCTGAACCATGGAATGTCCTGGTGCAGCTCATATTATCAAGTAGAACTCTTAAACATTGCTGACCTCACTGGGATTTGAAACCAAGAGCAAGTTTTGAGAGCAAGTGCTTTTACCATTGAGCTACCAGACTATACAGAGGCATAATGGATATATCAGAAAATGGAAATGCTACCTGCTGAAACAATCAAAACATGGTCGTAACTGGAGAATGTACGCAAACATGACATTATGCCATAGGGCTCAAGACAAAAAAACTGAAAAAATTATACTCAAGAATAAACTAACATAATTTTTCTTAAAAAAAAAAAAAAAAAAAAAAAAAACCTCAAAGCAAAATTATGATCAAAGTTGATTTATAAACACATTGGTGTAAGTATATTAATAGCTAAGAATTCTCAAACATAATGATGCTGCTCACAAAAAATTCTAAATTCAATAAATTTAAAATGTTATCATCAGAAATTCCCAAAGAATGTAGCAATAGCTAGTTAAACGAAATAAAAGGAATTGAACTCAGCAAAGTAACTATATGATAAGAGCACTGTCATCATGTGACATAGAAATGAAAGTTAAGAATTGCAAACAAGTTCAGAGAGTATGGAGAGAAGATCAGTCAGCACATATGACTGAATCTAATGTATCAAGTGTGAATGTTTGGCTCAAACAAAGGAATCAAACAGATTGTTGTAAGGTACATATTGAGAGTAAGACTGAACATGCTGCAAAAATCATAGGATGAGTATGAACACCGTGCAGATATAGTTCAGGTTTCTTGTGGTGATTATTCAAACAAGATCGTAATTTTGTTTTTGTTTTTAAAACTGGAGGTATTTTTTAGTGATCACCCTGCATTTTACTGTGTTTTCATTATCCTTATCTACAATTTAAAACTGAAAAAAAAAAAAAAAAAAAATCGGGCAGCTAATTTTAAGCTAGTGGTGATAATATGAAGATGGCATAAAGATTAAAACAAACTGAAAATGATAACTCTTTCTTAGGAACACAGAAAAATCTCCTTGGGCAGAATCATAATAAAATGATACTTACAAAAATAGCAACTAGTACTACTAAAACAAACAAAACTATTATATCAGTCAAAGCCATAGTGTATATAAGAATTGTTCTCGGGCGACTTGCCGAGTTAAAGAAGTGTTATAATTACACAATATTTTGGCAATCTCATTCGCTGTCGCCATCTTCTGGTGAAGTGCGGTTGAGAACGTGCAATGTTGTTGAGCCAATCCAGACTCCTGCTGCTACGCTGTGATTGGTCGACTCTGGAACCCGTCGTAGCAGGGGTCCCGTCTCGTCGCAACTTTGATTCCATGCCATGGTGGAGCCAAGGCTTGAATTGATTCCTCCGTTTGCATGGCCTGAAGCAGACGGGCCGAAAGTCCTAGCTCGTTCAAAGGAAATATCAGAAGACACAAAGCCCTTGCCATAAATTGTTTATCCATCCGCTGTGTCGAAACAGATCCGTTGTGGGCCTGACTCATATTGAGCCAACCACGAATTACGCCATAAGCTACGCAGTAATGCATGAGCAACAAATGCTCACTCATATTACTAGCAAACTTTCCGTTGATCTGGACGTGCCATGTCATGCATATACTGGCCGCGCTGTCAACAAATAGTATCGATGAGTACCCGCAGTCGCAGTTGACGAGGTTTGATGCAAGTCGAATTTCTACTGCTTCAGTGAGAATGCTGTTCCAGAAGCTTCCAGTATGCGCCAGTACTCTGGTATTTTTTAAATCAAAGCCTTGGCCCTGTTTGAGGCTGTGTTCCGCCACCACCGACTAGTCTTTCTGCCCCAGACAAACGTATCGAGCATGTTCTAGACAACGTTGGTTAACACACCCTACCGTCTGGCCAATGTACCGCTTTAAACATTCACAACTAATGCAATATACCCCAGGTGTCCGCAGAGCAAGGTCATCCTTGGGGGAGCGCAAAATGTTCTTCACCTTCGGTGGCGATAGGAAAACGGTCTTATTCCACTTTTTGCTAGAACCCGTCCTATCTTCGATGTTGTAGTGCCAGAGTACGGCAAGAAGGCTAGACGATCAGGTACCTGGCTCTTTGTTGGTGTTGTAATGTTGAAGATAGGACGGGTTCTAGCAAAAAGTGGAATTAAGACCGTTTTCCTGCCACCACCGAAGGTGAAGAACATTTTGCGCTCCCCCAAGGATGACCTTGCTCTGCGGACACCTGGGGTACATTGGATTAGTTGTGAATGTGGAAAGAGGTACATTGGCCAGACGGTGTAGTGTGTTAACCAACGTTGTCTAGAACATGCTCGACACGTTCGTCTGGGGCAGAAAGATTAATCTGCGGTGGCGGATACACAGCCTCAAACAGGGCCAAGGCTTTGATTTCAAAAATACCAGAGTACTGGCACATACTGGAAGCTTCTGGAACAGCATTCTCACTGAAGCACTAGAAATTTGACTTGCATCAAACCTCGTCAACCGCGACTGCGAGTACCAGCTGAGTGATGCTTCGACGCCACTCATAGATACTATTCGTCAACAGCGCGGCCGGGATATGCTTGGCACGATGCGTACAGATCAACGGAGAGTTCACTGGTAATAGGAGTGAGCATTTGGTGCTCATGGATTACTGAGCAGCTTATGGCGAAGGCTTTGCCTTCTGAATTTTCCTTCGAACGAAAGATGAGTTGTGACGAGGTAGGACCCCGGCTATGATTGGTTCCAAAGCTGACCAATCACATGGCAGCATGAGTCTTGATTGGCTCAATATGAGTCAGGCCCACAACAGATCATTTTCGACACAGCGGATGGATACACAATTTATGGCAAGGGCTTTCAGTCTTCTGATATTTCCTTTGAACGAGTGATGACTGCAGGCTATGGGAACAGTGGCATCAATTAAAGCCTTGGCTCCATCATGGCATGGAATCAAGTTGCGACGAGACGGGACCTCTGCTACAACGGGTTCCAGAGCCGACCAATCACAGCGTAGCAGCAGGAGTCTGGGCTGGCTCAACAACATTGCACGTTCTCGAGCACACTTCACCAGAAGATGGCGACAGTGAATGAGATCACCGAAATATTGTGTAATTATAACACCTCTTTAACTCGGCTTGTCACCCAAGAACAATTCTTATATTCTCAATGCAGAGAAAAACTGCGTTCTTATGTATGTATAGCCATAGTGATTTCTACATCAAGGGAGAGTACACAGTGTGCTTATCTATCCTGCAGAATATTAAGTGACAATTAGTGTTTTTTATTCTAGTAAGTGAAATATGTTGTGCAACAATTTTTTTTAACTTTTGGTTTTACGCCTCGTCAACGCCTAGGTCATTAGAGGTGGGATGGGATTGGGGCAAGGAATGGGAAGGAATTGAGCCATGGCCTTTTGAAGGAAGCATCCCGGCATTTGCCTGGAGTAATTTGGGGAAACCATGGAAAACCCAAATCTGGATGCCTGGACGGGGATTCGAATGAGAGGCCAGAGCGTTAACTGACTGCTCACTCTCCACACTCGGTTTGTGCAATAAAAAAAAAGGAGCCTGCTTCACATATAAAATAGTTTAAAAACTGAAATCAAGATGACCAATATACTGGTGTTGTTTGTCAATATCCAATGTGGCCCCAGAAGATGGAAACAAAGAAAGCAGAGCTATGACAAACAGCTAAACTATCAGCTATCTAACCCTATCATAATCTCTCTTTTTTAAGCATGGCCTATATTTTGTTTTTTGTTTCAAAGGCTAACAATTACCCCTGGGAAATGAAGGTTTTCTTAAATGCAGGCATTGTATGTATCCCCTTTAACGACAAGGAAGAAATTACACCATTACAGAAAGACACAGGGCAATAGAAAACATAAGATTAATTGTAGAGTATCATGATCTAAGGATGGTAGACATATTATTTCACTAAAACTCAGGCTCTTGTGACAGAATTAACTAGAGGAATGTCTGAATTAGACAGCAGTGCATAACTGACATCATCTGAGCATATTCAACAAGAGATTGTTGCAGGCTACAAAGGGGATTTGTTTCAATTCATCTGCTAAGAAAGATTTTAGGAAGTCAAGTACACAATGTAGTCATTTCCTCTGTGGCACCATCTGCCAGGAGTACCAGGGCTATGACTGGGTAATTTGCACATTATTTAATTTTACTCGATGACCTATTGCTCCAAGAATGTGGCACACAAATCTCCTATTGCCCATGAAAATAAAAGGAGATAAGTATGATAATTTTTCTCTAATGTCTCGATAAAATATCCTTCTCTTGTTATCTAGTATCCTCTAAATACCCGGAGCATAACATTTTGTTAGTGAAAATCTGCTTTTAAAATTGTTCCTGCTTCGGAAATCTGTTATAAAGTAGATACCCTATGCATGCTACTTCTCATTGGTTTTCACTGATAGGAAATGCCAGGCACAGCTTCATTCAATGGTACATGTAACTAATGGCAAATCATTGACCTAATATGCCAAAAATTTATAATTCAAGACTTCAAAGGTCAGCAATAACTGAAGCTTGTAGACTTAATGTTATGTAAATCAATTTTCTCTTCTGGTATGTCCAGTATGCAATACAACAAAATGGGTATGATAAAAAAGTGATGAATCGTGACAGCATGCCTAGGTGCTACAGAGTTAAAAGAAAACTTCTAATATTTTTCAAGTTTTTTTACTGCTCACTGGTCATCCAAAGCTGTATCACTTCTCAACAAAATTTCCTCCACACTCAGTGAAAATCCTCCAGCACTTGTGAAGAGCATAAATTCCTTTAGAAAAAAAAACATTCTTTTAGCAAGTTCATGTACAACTAAGCCACCTGTTCATCAGAAATGAACATCTTTCCTCCCACTACTTCTTTCAGTGGACCAAACATGGAAATCACTTGAGGCGCGGTCTGATGAGTATGCTAGATGAGGAAGACACTTAAAATGCATGTCTGCGTTTGCCACCACTGCTGTACTGGCAGTATGTGCACTTACACTGTCATACAGAAAGCAATCCCACATTGTTTTGATTTGACTGCAGGCTGAAGATGAATTTCTAGGAGATCTGAGCGAGTGTGGGCCCTCTGTGTGTGGTGCTTTTTAATACCAAAAGTGTCTCACACTGATGGCTGTGTTCAAAAATGCTTCAGTTTTAAAAATGAAGAATGGCATCATTCCTTGCTCACACTCTTGGTTTCCGTTTGTTGGAAGTGAACACAGGTTTCATTTCCAGTAACATTCCCTACAAGGAAGTCATCGCATTTCTTTCTCGAAGTGCTTCAGAAATTTTTAACAAACATCAACATATCAATTTTTCAATTCAGGAGGCAACTGCCATGGCACCTATATTGCAGACACTTTGTGAAACTGGAGCATGTCATGTGCTATGTTGTTTGCTGAACTATGACTAATGTTTAAACTTGCTGCAATCTTATTCAATGTCTTTCAGTGATTTTCCCTCAACTGCTGGATTCACAGCCTGATGTGCCTGATCTGGATAATGAGCATCTTCTGCTGAAGTCACACCATTTCCAAATTTCATACTCAATTTGAAAACTTCCAACTGTGACAAAGATACACCACCGAACTGAAACTTAATTCTTTGATGAATTTCAATATGTTTCAACTCTTCACTATGCAAAAACTGAATAAAAGAGTACTGTTCTTCCCTGGTGTAAGTCTCAAGGGAGCCAGCCATCAGAGCCAGATGGACCCAGATTCAAATCCTGCCGAGCCAATTGTGATTTTTAGGCAGTTTTCCACAATTAACCAGGCAAATGCTGGGACAGTTTGCAATCTCCACCCCATGACTCTCACATTTCACAAACAAAATCCAACTTATCACACAGAACAGAAGTTACACATCTGCTTCCACAGATCAAAAATATGACAGGCCTAGCAAGCCAGCAATAGGCTAGCAAGCCAGTAATAGATGGAACCTTGCTCTGAAAATAAGCATAGCCTCTGGAAGAGGATGTGCCAAACACCAAACTAAAGTGAAAACATTCTAAAAACAATGATGATGACCGTAGACCCTCCACCCCCATTTGTCAAGACTTTTGTACTTTTCACAAACATAGAGTACTCCAAACAACTTTTTTTAAGTTCAATTCTTGTATTTATTTTTTAGAAACCCCATATCCTAAACTTGCACCTGATCTGATAGATCCACAAGACCCAGCTTATACACATAGCCCATGTTTCCACACAGTATATTTTTGATTTTGTTGACCTTCAGCTTCAAGCATTTGTCCACAATAATGGTAATTCTCATTTGCTTGTATATCTTCTAGAGACCAAACCTGATGCCTCCAAACTACCAGCTTGCCACAACTCTATACACTAACACCTGTTACTAACAGGCTCGTTCGCACTGGGCTAGTAATTTAGTCGAGTAGTTTAGTAGCTAAATTACTCGCCACTGATCAAAAATCGTTCACACTACAGTACACAAGTTTCATGGTATTTTGCCAGCAGGATGCATCGCAATCAAATGAATGAGCTGATACAGCTTAAGTTAAGCGCTATTTTAGAAGAGATGGATGCAGAAGTTTATGCGATAAAAAAAAAAAAGCAATGAGTACGAAAATGGGTTAATAGAAGGGATGCACTAGGAGCTTAAATTGTCTTCTGAAGGAATTAGCATTAGAAGATCCCTACGAATAGTTTGAGAATGTCCAAAAGTTGTGTTAATGAAAATGCAGTCGCAAATCCAGCATGAAGATACCTATTTACACTACATAATTACAGGCAGTTCTCTACTTTACCGGATTTAGTTTATGGACACTCACACCTCGTATTTATACACAGAAAGTCGGGTATTTCCTAATTCTACACAGTGTGAAGGAATTTATGAAACATTAAAGGAATTTCATAGAGATGCATCCAGTAAACTGAATCATTTTACTGGAGTGTAAACTGTTTCAGTACCTGCGCCTAAATTTTTGGACTACCTTTTTTTTTTAACTTATGAGAGTATATAATACTAAAAAGATTTTTATCACTTTAGCTAGTACTTCTAATAACAATAGGAATAATATCTTAATGTATAATCTAGATGCTATTGTAATTAAATTAAATAATTAATAAAATTGTGCACTAAGCAGATGTTTTTAATTTTCAATTTACTTCTCACCAAATCCAGGTATGTTTATTGTATTTTCCAAATCCATGCATGCAGATTGCTTCCTTTGTTTGTTTTTATAGTTGGGGACTTAATATTCTACAAGCATTCATGTTCTACATATTTAGAAACAAATTTTAAAATTGTTTCTTCGTTCCAGCGAAACGACATTTTTGCGGCAGCTAACGAACTCTACTAAAACTATAGGTTCAGACTTGTTTAGCCGATGATCGAGTGGGCATTGGTGCGTGGTGGGGGGTGCTACTCGCCCGGTTTAATAGAACGAAATGGATTGACTTGACTAATTTTCATTGTTCACACACGTTTAGTTACTAAATCACTCGCCACTCGACTAAATTACTCGCCCAGTGCGAACGAGTCTTTAGTGACCTGGATCAGTAGCACAAACACAGATTCCAACACACAGCCTCACTCATACCAATTCATACTGTCCAAAATTCCCTTTCTCCAAAATAAGGCTACCACAAAATACTCTGGCATCCTTTATGACACTTCCCATATTTTGAAGAACATGAAGACGCATTCCTTGACAAAATACCATTTCCACAACCTCACTCAAACGCAAGTGTATTGTGGTTATCCTCAAAAACTTGTACATAAACAAATTTATTCAGATAAAACCTAGCCCAAATTGATGTTTCCCCAATTCAAATCCCAGTCCTAGTTGCAATTTACACAGACCCCTAACCTAACGTTCCATCTCTTGCATAGCTTGCTTTATAAATGGGAAGTACATAAGAAAATCAATGGTTCAGATACCACACTGAGCTGTAGAGGCAGCTATGGCAGAGGCAGATTGTGAGATAACTTGTAATTCTGTCACTCAGTCTTTTGTCATATAAGTTTACTTTACTTGCCATGCCAATATGCCTCATCTGCCCTGCACCACCAAAACCGTGACCCTTTGCTCAGTTCTCAGTTGGTCTTAAACCAAACAAGCAGGTCCTTTATTGTGGGTAAAATGTTTTCCATCCCTTTCACATAAATGCAATTCCACACCAAAGGGGGAAAAATGCTTTCCTCTGTCCCATACATATGCTTCAGCAGAGTTTCCAATCAAACAAATAGCCCAATACATAAAGCTCAGTAACTTGCTAAACCACCTCACAGATCACTTCCCTTCAATGTACCTTGTTGCAAAACATCTACCTGGCCACAATAAACTATTCCAGCCTCAATATGATGCATATCTTACCAATTATTTGACATTCTACCCTAATGGGGAGCCTCCCTATACACCTACTCACCTGCATACATTTATCAGCTTCTGTTATCAGCCTCACCACCAACTAGCCAGCATACCTAATTCCCATGACACAGTAAATAGTTTACTGAGAGAGTCATCAGTGTTCTTTCTGAAAGCACCATCTCACCTGAATTCCAAAGGCAGTAACTGGTTTGTCAACATATTCTAGACACCGACGTCCTTGATGATACCCTCCATTTTCTTGACCAATTTTTGTCAATCTTGCCACTTACATTGTGTTATTATATTCCTCGTTTGTTTGTCCTTTTTATTTCATACTTCACAATACTCACTTCCCAAGACCTCCTGCCAAGTAACCCTTCCACCCCATTAACCAACATGGCACATTCATGTAGCAAACTTTCATGCAGGTACTGGAGTAAGACTTGCCATATGTTTAATTTATTTTCTCAAATCATTAACGGGTCACCCAAAAAAGTGTGAATTCATATTTTTTATGTTTCTTGCCATCACAGCCCTCCTTCCTTCAACTATGGTAAATGATGTAGTTATTTTTCCTGCCACTACTCAATTTTATTAGCATTTTTGTTTATCAGTGTTTATGTAGTCTGCCATGTTATCTCAAGTGATTGGGACACCATGCTGGTGGCTTATACCTGTTTCAGGGTCTGGTCTGGGCTAGTAGGGTAGCATAGATGCTGGTGTGTGATTCCTAATCATTAGTTTGCACATTAAAATAATGTGTTAAGTTCCAAATCTCTTGAGAGTGCTTATAAAGTTAGGAAATGTGACAATACTGGTGGTTATTTGCAAGGGGATATTACACCAAGCAGCCCCTTTGCAGTCTTTCCAAAAAGTAGATTCCCTTCCTTCATCCTCAGATACGCCATATAAACAATACACTACAGTACACAATACTCAACACAGTCATCTACAAAACACTTACGATACATGGAGGAAAGTACTTAGCTGCTACTGTTTCTGTAACCACATCTAGTGTGCCTCTCTTGGAAGGACCAAACCAACCTTTCGGCTGAAGACCATTTAACTTCACGATTTTGTTGCTTTTCTTAAATGCTAAGAAACTCCTTGATGTTTCGCAATATACTTCAAGGATATTACTTTTCAGTACTTCAGAGTTTTTAATGATTTATTCAACCAGTCCCTGATTCATATACTGAAAATGAACTACCTGACACACGACAGTATAAAAAATAACATAATAACCAAATCGGCTTTTTCTATTTCAGTAGTGATTGTAGACCCGCATACTCCTGTTGGCATATGAGATGAAAGAGGTCGAGATTTACTGCTGTTAAACTGGTAATCACCAACCGTGTATACATATTTTGGGTTAATATGTATAGCTTTCAACTACCCTTGAAGAACCCATACATTTTTTTTTTTTTTTTTTTTTGCCTGATCTTTACACCTCGTCAACAGCGAGCCGGGATGAGATTTGGGCAAAGAACGGGAAGGAATTCGGCCTTGGCCTTTTTGAAGGAAGCATCCCGGCATTCGCCTGGAGTGATTTGGGGAAACCATGGAAAACCCACATCTGGATGCCCGGACGGGGATTCGAACCTGTGTCCTCCTCCTCCCAAACCCGTACAGATGACAGAGTTGGTTTATATTCATGTAAATTTATGCTCTATAGACTCCTAACATAATTTGTTATCTTGGTAACTTGATTTCTTTTTTCAATGTATTTTCAGTGCACTTTTGGTTCTACCAGCTAGGAAATTATTGTTCTTTTTTGCACTATACTAGCACCTTGTTCCAGCAGTAACACAACTGAAAAAAGAAAATTTTCTCCAATATATAAATATGTAACCCAGATCTTGCTCTAATTAGTGTTCATAAGATCAGATAACATATATGTTTTGCCCTTACACTGGAGCTGGTGTGGCACATCTGACTAAAATAGTAATGTAAAAATTTAATGTTCACAGCAAATACGATAAAGACAGTTGACAACTGGAATAATCAGTCAACAGTTTTATAAAACTATTGAAGAGATAAAACATAGTTGCTGAGGTAAGTTCTGGTACAATCCAACCTAGAAGTTTTCAAAATAATATTGCACTATTGAAACAGCTCATAAGTAGAAACTGTGTCATTACAGCACAAAGAGAAGTACCACCCTGTAATTAAGAAACATAAATTTAATGTTGGTATAACAGTGTCTTAGGGAAGGAGTAGTCATTTCTTGCTGGGCTTTGATGAGATATGCTAATCTATTTTACCTGTTATAATTAAACAGAAATAAAGTTTTAAATAAAAAAAAAAAATAGTAAAAAATTTTTTTAAAAAAAAACACACAAGTGGTGACAAAATCAGAACATGAACAGCAAAACATGGTAAGAGAATTTTGAACATTGCCGATTAGTTTTTTTAACCCGTTAGATTTCATATTTTAAAAATAAAAAAAGAATGATGGTATATATTTAATGACAGCCTTTTCCCATGGTAAAATAATATTTAAAAACATAGTGATTTACCGTAAAAAAATCTTCTGCATTAGAAACTTGATAGTGACAATTGTAACAGCTGTTTAATAATTTAAAACAAGAACAAAAGAATAATTTAATGTGAGTGCATTCCACCAAATGAAGAAATTATTCTCATAACAACTGCAAAAGACACGATAATTATAAGTACTTAAAATTTTACACTAGACCAGATTTGCTTAGGATTATCACACACAAAAAAAAGTGTTAATATTTCATTAAAGATGCTAATCGTACAACATGAAGCATAAAACATGCTTCTGCTACAGCTGTATTACCTTGGAGTAGCAGGTTGTGAACGAGGCGTTATACTTCGTTGCTCAATCAAACTAGAAGTGCTACCACGGCTTTGCATACTGCTCCTTTTACTGCTTCCAGATAATTTGCCACCATCTGCAACACATACATCACACAACGTTGCTAATTTCTTACACACTGTAAATTTATGGAGTATTTAAATGTGTTCTGAGGCTGAAACGTGGGACCACGCCTGGAATTTATGTTGTTAACACTCAATAAGCCACATTTCTGATGGACTTAGATTCCAGTGCCACAGAAAACAACATTTTTGCAGTTTAAGAATGTAGCACATTGTTGCTGAGCAGCCCTCTCAAACAAAAATGAAAGTCTTAGATGTGAAAAGCTGAAAATTCTGATGGAGTTATAATGCATTTTAAAAATTCTATTCACTTGCCGTAAACTGGAATGCGATATAACAATTGAAATGAAAATTTTTGTGCTCAAGTTTCGTAAATTATTTTCACTGCAATTACTTCACACATAGTTACAATTATTTATAAGAGAAGGTACTGTGATACACAGACAAGTTTCAAAAATAAAATGCACAGAAAATTGATATCTCCACACACTATTTATATTTTAGTTTTGCTAGGAAGAATGCTAATACCTTATCTTCTAGTCAATTTCTGCACTACTGTACGCAATTTGAGATAACTAAATCAAATGTAGAAACTATATTTCCCAAGACAAGTAGCTAATACTGACAGCAGCATAACATTAAAACCAAGATTAATTAAAATACTGAATTCTATGTCATGACACAAACTAAGATTAATTTACCCTCCAAAAATGTCTCACATGAACATAATATTTGAGTCTATTTACACACTTCTATAATCTATTATTTCAATGAAACATTGCACTTAACTCCCAGGTTGTCCTAAATCATAGGAATTAAATGTATATTTCTGCACAGCGAGGGCTGGTGAGCAGTTAAAACTTAATGACTACAATAATCAGTGATCATAAACCCCTAATTGTAACCAGAAAATCAGTAGCTGAATTTTAAAAGAATCAAGAAAGGATCACACATGCCACAACAAGGCTAACATACTTAATACCAAATTAGAAAATTCAATCACTAAAGAAAATACAAGTGCCATACCATTTTTTCCATGTCACTATTTAGAAAGAGACTCTGCAGATAACATAAAGAAACCAGGCATTATTAAATGAGGGGAAGCAGTAGAACCCAATAAGAGAAAAACAAGACCTTGCCAACTACAGATCTATCTGCAGTTGAGTTTTGTAGCATATCATCTGCCTGACATTAAGAAATTCGTAGATGGCAACAAATTAGCTGCACCCAATAAACATGAGTAACTGTACCACACAATCACCTCTTAAAGAAGAGAGGGGCAAATAGAACTTTGCAACAGATTTGTGGATAGATTTACATCTATATATATACTCTGCAATTCACAAAATTGTGGGTGGCAGAGGGTGCTCAGCACCAAAGCTAATCTCTTTGTTGTGCATTCCAATCCCTAATGGTACGAGGGAAAAAAGAATTCATATAAGAATCATTGCGGCATCTTATTTCTCTAAACTTATCTTTCCTGTCATTCCGGCTCAAATAGGTTGGTGGACGAAGTACTTTACTACACTCGTAAGTGAAAGTGGGAGTACACGTTTAACAATAAATTTAAACGAAACGTGTGTTGTCTATCTACCAGAGACTCCCAGCCTAGTCTACTAATCAGTTCTGTGACGCTTTCATAAGGACTGTAGCAAGTGGTCACGAATCAAGCGGATCTTCTCTGTACTTTCTCTATACTTTCGATCAACCCCTTACGAAACGGATTCCAAATGGCACAACAATAGTCCAAATGTGGACACACAAGAGATTTGTACGCTATCTCCTTTGTTCATTATAATTTTTCAAGATTCGACCTATGAACCGCAGCCTAGAATTAGCTCTACCTACTAACGAATTAATATGTAAGTCCCATTTCATGTACCTTTGTACTGTTACTCCCAAATATTTCATAGAATCAACCATATCAATAACTGAATTGTTTAACTCGTATTTCTGAACAATTGGATTCTTTTTGTTAGTTATGCTCATTGTATTGCACTTTTTACAATTTAGCATAAGTTGCCACTCAGCGCACCATGCCAAAATAATATCCAGATCACGCTGAATTTCTAAGCAATCGGCCAAATTCCTTACTTCCCTATAAATAACCGCATCATCAGCAAACAATCTAAAAAGGCTTTTCACTTTGTCTCACAGATCTTTTATAAAAATTAAGAAAAGAAGTGGTCCTATTACACTTCCTTGAGGTACACCCGATGAAATATTTAGATTAGAAGAACTTTCTCCTTCAACGACAACATACTGTGGCCGACCAGTTAGAAAATCCTTTATCCATTCACAAAGCTGATCTGATATACCGTACGCTCGAAGCTTCGCTAAAAGGCGGTTGTGTGGCACAGAGTCAAAGGCTTTCTGAAAATCTAAAAAAAATGCATCCACTTGTGAACCTGCATCAATAACTTTCATTAAGTCATGTGTAAATAGGGCCAGCTGTGTTTCACATGATCTTTTCTTCCGAAATCCGTGTTGATTTGTTGTAAGCAAATTATTATCATCTAGAAAATTCATTATGCTCCATAACTCTACTATAACAGATGTTATAGATGTGGGACGATAGTTTCAAGGATCACTTCAATCACCTTTCTTGAAAATCGGAGTTACTTGCGTGATTTTCCAGTCTAAAGGTACTTTTAGCTCTTCTAATGATTTACTGAATATATCAGACAGAAATGGCCCGATTTCCGCTGCATACTCTGAAAATACTCTTACTGGAATTCCATCCGGGCCCGATACACGATCACTTATCTGCTTGGTTGCAATATGTCATTGCAAGGGGATAAGCATCTACTCATCTAGCAGCTGAAATGGGTATTCCACAGAGAAGCTTAATAAACGATACCACCTGTACCATGAGTACAAAGTAAAGTGTTCAATTCTTGGGAAGGTTAAATCCTATAAGTATTTATACCTTGTTCACTCCAAACTGGCGGCTCATGGCCCCACTCCTCACCTCACCACTCCCTCCCTATTTCTACAAGCTAACTGCTGTGTCCAGGTAGGTAAACAGTACATTTCCCCTTCATATAAAGAGGCAAAGGCAGTGGAGTGGGAATAGAGCAGACTGATCTTCAGCTGCACCCATTACATGAATGGGCTAGAGCAGTGGTTCCCAATTAGTGGTACGCGTACCTCCAGGGGTACGCGAGGTTGCTCCCGGGGGTACGCGAGGTTCTCTCTTGACTGAGGTATTCAATAAAACAATTGAAAAAAAAAACAATTGAAAAAGAAAACAATTATGCAAACATTACTACCGCCAAAATATATTTTAAGACAGTCAAACGGTGTGTGTGTGAATTACATTTCTGTAATGCTGTGGCTGTGCGAAGCACTAGACTGGAATGAACGCAGAGGCAAATGTAGCTATAAGGGGGTAAGTGAGGTTCAGCTCTTTCTTGAAGTGGTACTCGGGAAAAACTATTTGGGAACCACTGGGCTAGAGTAATAAATGGTACGAAGCAAAACAAAATTGGATCTGCACATATCAGGCACTGGAAAATCTAACTCCTGTGCGGCGCAGGCTAGGAAAATTTGTAGATACGTCATTGAACATTTACAATAATTACAATAGTCCAGTTGAAGGCATAAACAACTTCAACAGTTGTTTTACACTACAGTATCCTTGCAAGCCACCGTAAAAAACCAGCCCTTCTGAGATACTCAAGTGGGAAATGACATCAAACATCTTTCCAAACTTAGCCACAAAGATCTTATTTTTTAAAAAAAATCACTTGGTACAAGGATTAGCAATCAGAACTTAATAGTAGTAAGTCAAGCAAGTGACTAAAAAACAAACCGCCAAAAAATTTTGACATGAGGTTGTTGACACTATTCTTAAAGGATGACCTATTACAGACTGAATACATGTGGAAGGTAATTGTAAAAGCCAAGGAATTCACTCTGCTTCCTAATGCCAAGACTACAGTTTGAGTTTTTTGTTTTGTTTTGTTATTACTGTAATGGACTAGTGCAATTTCAGGCATGGAATGTTGTTCCATTGTGTAATAACTATACCAGAAAGGGTTTTCAGTCACTGGGCTGGGTAAATCGATCAGACAGACAATATAACAATACAATGTTTCACATTAAGGAGTTAGACCTGACACCTGTCTCCGATAGCCACCATGGCATAAATGGATGAGCAACGTGCTTTTGCTGAGGAAGAATTTTTCAAAAATAGTAATATATTGTATATAGATAAAATTCTCTTGGATAAATAACTGAGAGAGTCTGTTGATATAACACTTGACAATGGTAGCAGAGACTATGACAACTAAAATTCCAAGATTTATCAATGGCCTCACTCAGGTCGTTACCCAAGAAAATTTTACCGGTAATTCCGTTGTCACTGTTTTGTGCAAATGCTTCTAGCTTGCCCCTCATGGAGCAGTTCCAGATTTAAAAAAAACATAACATTGTGGTTATCAAACATTAGATCAAGTGGTTCAGTGTCAAAAACGAGTGGAGGAAGGCCACACAGCACTCAGGTTCCAGAAAAAATCAAGGCAGTGAAATGTTCATTTCTACAGTCTGCTCGTAAAGATGATGCGGCCCCTCAGTTGTATGATTGGAGTATATAACTAATATTGCATCAGGACTTGTAATTTCATAAATGCAAGTTGGTCGTTATTCACAAATTGTTGTAATGTGGTTGGCAGATTTGTGTGAGGTCATGTGAAAGCAGCCTTGGAAAAAAAAAAAAAATACTGCGTTGTTTTTTTGTTTTTCCTTATGGCTTTATGCATTGTCGACGTCAAGGTCATGAGAGGCACGAAAGGACTGGGGCAAAGAAATGGGAAGGAAATTGGCCATGGCCATTTCAAGGAAGCTTCCTGACATTCGCCTAGAGTGATTTGGGAAAACCATGGGAAACCCAAATCTGGATGCCCAGATGGGGAATCGAACCTGCATCCTCCCAAATGCGAGGCCAGAGCATTACCACCCACCACACTCGGTGATGATGTTGTTTTCTTTAGTGATGAAATAGATTTTCACTTGTTGGGATATGTGAATAAGCCAATCTTTTATTAATGGAGTACAATAAACCCCCAGAAACTCCACAAAAAGCCTCTGCATGATGACTCTGTAACTGTTTAGTGTGAAGTTAACAGTGTCGGGGTCATTAGAGCCTACTTTTTCGAAGAGGGAGGATTGAGGGTGACTGTGAACTCTGAATATGTTCAAATGATTCAGATTTTTTTGACAATAGGACTAAATGTCCTACAGATTCAGCAGGATGTATGGTTTCAGCATGACGGGATGGCCACTCATGAAGCCAGGAGGCCTCTCCAACTGCTGAGACAGCTGTACTCAGAGCACTTAGTTTCTTTACGTGGTAACATCCCCTGACCAGTGCGATGTCCAGAGCTTACTCCTGGGATTTTTTCAACATAGGTTTCCTTAAGATTGAAGTTTTACTAACATCGACTGAGTAGGCCTACTTTGCCAGCCCTACCACATGTGATAAGAGAAGAGATTGCTCATATTCCTCAATAAAAATTGGTCTATAACCAAATTTGATGGAGAACTTCCAAACTCACGTTCAGCAATAAACTGATAATGAAGGACACCACTTGAGTGAATTACCGTTCAAACAGTGAAACTTTTAAAACATGTAATGTAACTTCCCACGATACAGATTTCATTCAATTTAATACAGTTTTTACACTTTCTAGCGTCTGTTTAACGTTCAAATTACAGAGGGAGTTTTACCGCAACCTGTACATTCCAACAAACTGACAGTTGGTAGGATGTTAACAATTTTTTGTTCCAATCTAACCATAATATCAACACACCACACATAATGACTCTGATTCAAAATTTATCTATAGGCTTGTTAGATCTTTGAACCAGTTCACAAGTACCATAAACCTCAAGCTAATTTCACTTTGCAGGAACTATGCAAAACTAAGAACTACAGATCACATCTAGTAAAAAGCCAGTAGACTGTCTGGAAAAAATGTAATTTGGCATATTGCCGCATGAACGCCAGTGTACCGTCTGCCAGCATGGCGCAGCGGGTAGCGTCACGAATTGCGGTACCGAAGGTCGCCGGTTCAATCCCGCCCACTGACAAAAATTATTTAATTCTGTTTATTATTTCCAGAAGATTCTACATGTTTCCTAAGGTCACTTGTAACTTCTACACATTTCATTTGTTAACTACTCTTGTAATCTCTAGTACGTTCTATCTGTGTATAAATAGAAGAGCATTCTGCCCAAGAGGCAGTCAGTGCTGCGTGTATGTTTGAGTTCTCAATAAACCTGTTCTCAGTTTAAGTGCTGTGTTCATTGACAAGTAACCTTCGAATTCACACCTGCCCCGGTTGCAACGCGACATAGTTTGGTGGAGGCGCCGGGTACCCTGTGCAACAGCTGCATCATCGTGGCTCCGATTAGGCAACGTAAAAGTCGCCGCCTACACGGACTGGAACCGGACTACAAAGGATATACTCAGTACGTCCTTCCGAAAGTCCGCGTCATTAGGAAACCCATGGCGGCAAGCCAGCTGCACATTCGACACCCATCGGTGTTCTCTGGAGACGCTGGACAGGACCCTAACAAATGGCTAAAAGGGTTCGACCGAGTCGCCAAGTACAACAGGTGGGATCATACCATGTGCTTGGCAAATGTTTATTTCTATCTGGACGGAACCGCCCAGCAGTGGTTCGAGAACAACGAAGATAAACTGAATAACTGGGAAATGTTCCAGACGGAACT
>CM061921.1:245522828-245622232 GCA_031002005.1 Vandiemenella viatica
TTATGCTCATCAATATCTTGTAATATTACAGTGCCTTTTTCCCTGTTGAAGTAATCTTTGGTTAATTATTTTAAAATTGCCAGTATTTCTGCCATTGACTTCAGTATTTACTGACCTCTCTAAATGTTCTACAGACAAATTACTACCGAATAGTCGTAGTTGTGTCTGCTGTCAGATACTGTATTTTCTTTAAAATTTGTTATTCAGTTAATTATGGTATTGTTAAGTCGTTCAGTA
The DNA here is from genome assembly GCA_031002005.1 of Vandiemenella viatica. Lineage (NCBI taxonomy): Eukaryota > Metazoa > Arthropoda > Insecta > Orthoptera > Morabidae > Vandiemenella > Vandiemenella viatica. The sequence continues at coordinate 245,523,066 of CM061921.1, forward strand.
ATAACTGTTTTATCCACTAAAGATGCACATATGCTACAGTGGATATTCTTTTATAGGACATTGTATGCTCATCAACTCCTCCATAAACTGCACCAAAATATTTAATAACAGTTTAGGCAGCAAATGGCAAATAAGCCTCTATCATATTGTTTTTTATTGAAATAATTTAATAAAATTGAAACTTCTAAATACTTACTTTATCTAGAGTACATTAAAACCTGACCAAATAATGTACCTACAATCTGCAATGAAATATTCCCGGGCATATTGCTGTGTTGTAGAAAGGTGATATTTCGATAGTGGAGCTAGCCGTTAAATTATCAAGTTTTTACACACAACCTGGTGGTGCACATATGAAGTTTCATTGCAATCATAAACAAGGAAGATACTTGGAACATTAGTGATGCCAAATAGAATGAAACTGCTTTTAGGCATTATAAGTAACAAAGGATAGGTAAAATAAATCATCACTCATAAAAGTTGAAGTTTGGAGGGCTGTGGCATGTATAAAAAACACAAGAAAAATACAAACTTACAATATTTCAGTTTAAAATCTTTTTCATGTGGGGTGGATCGGGCCATTAGGCAAGGGAGGTGCATTACAAGCTAGGCCATGGAAAACAGTGTGGTTGTGTTATAGGTGGTGAAGGTAAACTACTGTGAAGCGAACTATTAATAATTCTCAGGAAAAGGCCGAAATAAATAAATTAGGAGAATAACCACCACTTACCAAAAATGAAAGTTGCTGCAGTGTCGAAACATGGAAAAACAAGTACATTTGTGTATGTGTTCAACATTAAAACTCATGTTATAATGTAAATGGGCACATATAAGTCAGTATTAGTAGTAGCCTGATTTTATGCTCTCAGAACTCTTGTTAACTGAAGCAAAGAAATGAGTGCAATTGATTGGGTGGATATTCATTGTAATGTTAACATTATTTCTTGTTGGTAAAAGGATTGTCGAATTAAACATTAAGATTTTATTGCAGCCATATTGCTGGGAATGTCTCTGTTCTTAAATATTAATATGTTTGGCGAAATTGATGAGTAGTTTAATGTCATGAAATGTTCCATTATTGATTTGGATTTGGTTTTGGTTTGGATTGTGACCGAGTGTGGTGATGTAACGGTTAGCGTTCTGGCCTTGCATTAGGGAGGACGGCGGTTCGAATTCCCGTCCAGGCATCCAGACTTGGGTTTTCCATGGTTTCCCCAAATCACTCCAGTTAAATGCCAGGATGCTTCCTTCAAAAGGCCATGGCCGAATTCCTTCCCATTCCTTGCCCCCCCCCCCCCCCATCCTTTCCCGTCTCTAAAGACCTTGCTGTTAAGAAACATTAAGCAGTTAAAAAAAAAAAAAATTGGATTGTCATATAAACTCGGATTTAATTAACATTAATGTTAGACTGCATAGAATTTTTATAAGTAAGATGAGATTATACATTTTTAATGGGTTTCCCTTACTTATTACCTTCCTAAGTCCTATGCCATTAGGTAATACAACATGTGCACATTCCACCGTAATATCGAAATTCTGTTACTCAGTGGCTGAACAACCCTTTGGGATCTCCCAGCTAATGGTATCATAAGCATTTACGATTTTTACTGGGATTAAATTTATCCAATATTATCTGTTTTGTTTCTGTTGAATGATTTATTTCAACATGTCAGGTGGGCCGTATTGGCATTTGTCTAAAATCATTTGAAATGGTAGATTTTATTTGGAGACTTTTTAACAGATTCTAATGCCTCAATATTGATAGCCACTATGCTGTCAAGCAAGAACTTATTGCAGATTTTCAGTCAATATTAGGATTTGACCTAAATGTGGTAAAAAGTATTACCTCTTTCATGGATTATACTTCTGTTTCTATTGCTTTTTAAATAAATATTTGCTTACCGTATTTTACGGACTGTAAGACTAAGCATTAAAAAAAAAAATATGCCATTTTTATTATTAGATTTCAAAGCCAGGCTAAAAAAATTCTTATTTTATAAAATCGATGTGACCTTTTAAATCCCTGAAAATTTTCATCTGAACTTTCTTCTTCTTAGTCTTCATCATCATGCTGTCCTCTTCATACATAAGATGGTCTTCACTGCCATCAAGAGCATTACTTATGCCACAGTTCTTAGCATAAGAAGAGAACTCTTCTTCAGTAAAGAACCTTTCCTTCTCTCCCACACACTGTTAATCCATAATTTCATACCAGCCTCATCCATCCAGCCCTTGTCATGTACGTGAACAACACCTGGTGGTAGTATTTCAGAAGGTTTTTGGCATTGTTGTGTGCTGGAAAATTATCATTGGATTAAGTTTAGTACTGTTAGCACAGCATGAAACGACAACAGTGTGGTTAATTTTTTCATGTCCACTTCTTTTTATAGTTACAGTTTTAGCAACTTTCATGGCAACAGTTCAATTACTTGGCACATTAAATGTCAGAGGAGTTTCGTTTATATTCGCTATTTGACTTGGTTCCACACTGGTTTTCTTTTGATGTTGAATAATAAAGTGATGGAAAGATAATATTTTCTCTTCACACTCTTGGGGCATTTTCTGAGATATTTTGGTTTTGGTTCGCATGACGCTTCATAAACCTGTAGCACCAACCAACTTCACCCTTAAAGTCTTAAGTTCCACTGTGGCGCTAGCTTACAAGCATGTATTTGAATCATTTTTGTATTAATTCCAATGCCATTTCAATACATCATCTTCTAGTTTTGGCCATTTTGTATTCAATCCTCTATTTGCAAATTTAGTCTTAATTTTTTTCAGTTCTTCTTTGCTAGCCCGCCAATCATGGTTATTTCTGTTGGTGGAGGGCTGAAATGCTGCCCAGCTGCTCTGTTTCCACGTTCTTCTGCTCATGCTATTACTTTCAATTTATAGCTTGCATCATATGAATACCTTTAATTTTTTTCCATTGTGAAACTAGCTACTAACAAAAATATTGTACTGTTACCGATCACACAAATCACTTTCAATTCAAGTTCACTGGCACTGTAGACAGCAATGACACATCATAGGCTAGACAATGTTCTGGATTTGTGATGGCGAGGCAGGAGGGAGACAGTGTTAGCAAGCTTGTGAATCCCCACAACTCATGTTCGCTACATCGGTGCACTGCTGCTGTCAGTTGAATCCAATGTTGCCAGATAGATATAGGTTTCCCACGACATCAAATAAATGTCCATTTTTAAGACTGGCAGGAATTTTAAATCAAACACTGGACATTTTTATATTAATTTCCAGTATACCATGTACTTGAATTTTGGAGGCAATTTTTTGAAGAAAAAAATGTCTTATAGTCTGTAAAATACGGTACATTAGAGGCCTGTACATAATATCTATGTTTTTTAAATTCATTTGTTGGCTTTTACAAGAAGTTATCAAACATTTATAAAACCATTTGTGTTATGCATGAATACTATAAGACAGATTTGAAAATGCAACTCTTGTTTGGGGTAGATTTTCCTCTTATGGTGCCTTTAAATATCTGAAATTGCTACATTGAATAAGTGGTTAAACCTCTTTGAAAATGAATGGACAAATGCGTGTTATTGTTGATAGTACTAATCACCACTCAGATGAGAAAGGTGATTATTATCAGAGACAATATATAGAGACTGATCACAGCCAGCATAAACTTTGGCACAGAAGAAATTGTAATCCACCTACTGCATAATGCTGTCAGTATGTGCTAAACCAGTGTCAAAAATAGGTACAGATTTGGATGGGAGGAAGTTAACCATGGCTTGCAAAATTTGATGACAGCTAGGGTATTGTGAGTGGTGGCATGGTTTTGACCCTACCAGTGCCTCTCTTGATAGCATCCTAGAACTGCAACAATGGGTGAGGGTGGGAGTGGAAGGTTGGACTAGAAATATAACATGTATTACAATGTTTAATGTGTGTTATATAGTTTTCCATGTCCTCAGTCCAAAAATTGAAGTACTGTGTTGTGACAAAACACACATATTGTGTTTCTTCAAATTAGGAGTTCAATACAGTACTTATGAATACAATGTGCTTCATCAATAGCACCATGGTAACAATTTTCCAGTTCTACACTTGTAGCTAAAGGGTAAAATATTTTTCATTAAGAGATTAGACAATTTCCTTTTCCCACAAACCTATAGCATAATATCAAATATTCTTTGTTACTTATGTTTCAGGTCATAGCATGAGCTTTGGTGATATTGTTTCAGATGGGGTTAAAGATACATGTCGACCTGTGCGTCGTGCAGAAGCTGCTTCAAATGAAGGAGAGAAGTAAGTTTCAAAACATAATACATTGTTACCAGTGTTTCAATACACAGTATTTTCAAACCCAATGAAACATGTAAGGTAACCCTGTATGTTGTTGTTTTTGTGGCTTTATGGCGCGTCGACAGCGAGGTCATTAGCGCCCTAACAAGTAACCCTGTATATGTGACACCTTGTAAGGATTTGTATTAATGTACAACATTGAACACACTATAATGACATAACTGATATCATTCTCATATGTGATTTTAAGTAACCAAAAGATCATTTGCACTTGTCCTGTAGCAGCTTTCGACATGTAAGGGTATGTTTTTGCTAGAAATTTCCATCTAGTAAGTAGATCGTTTTCTTCATCGTCATCTATGTAGCGTTGAACTTCATCTGTTTTGTTCCTGATGTCATTCGCTCTCCTGTACTTGAGAAATTCAAGTTTCCATTTTATATTTGGAGGACAAGAGTTGCTTACTACAGTTTGATTTGAATCGTAGGGCACAGTCTAATCTGCAGATACATAAAATAAATATTTAAATGTGCTTAAGAATAATGGATGAAAAATCAATTACAAGGAAAATACACACCTCCCATGTCAGTGCAAATCGTTCTAACAGTCATTTACAGATACCTGTCCTCCACAGAGAGCATGTTTGGGTGGCAAAACAATCCCCACAGAAATACTGAAATGGAGTGCAGTCTGCTGATTTTTTTTTTTTTTTTTCTTTTTCATTAACACAGAGTAGTGCCCAGTCTTTTAAGTATCCAAATTTTCTGAAAGTAAACTTAAACAATCTTATAAAATGGTACAACAGAACATAGAAAATAACAAGAAAGGTATGAAGACACAAAATCCTCCCTCTTTAATTTTTCAGTTAATTTATTCTTCGATAATGCCCGTTCATTAGCGATTTTGAGACTGTGATGCAATTTCTACCTGTTTGTTTTGTACCGAGTGAGTACCAGCGTCGCTTTGTCCCCACGCAGTACGTGAATACAGACTGAGCTTATGTCCTTTGTACTATATTTCCGGCATTTTTCCAGCAGAGATCACACTGGCAATGATAAACCGAGTGACCCTAGACAGTGTTTGCACGACTCTAATTGTTACACCACCTCTATGACCTGCTTCTTTTGATCTGTAGCGTAATCTCTCCCCCTTTATAATGTTATTTTTAGAACCTGTGTGCGTTGGTAGATTGCATCTATTTTGTGATATCAGTTAACATTATTACTTCTTTCTATGAATGAAATTTAGATAATCTTATTTCACCTGTATTTTCATTTTAGAATGTTAAGTTACAAGGATCACATAACTCTTGATATTTAATGTTTTGCAGAAACAACACTATTGCAACACAGTCAGAAGTGCCTGAAAATGAGCTTGTTGGACCATTACCTTTAGGATTGCCAGATGAAGCCCCATTGCTTGGAGCCACTAGAAAATTTGATAGAGTTCCTGCTCCAAACCAGACTGGAGTGAGTTATTTCACATTTTCATTTGTATGGAAAGAAATTTCTTTGCATTTAAATGTATAAAGTAATACTTGCGGTAATTATCATATTTATGTACATTACCAGTCAGTCACTGGAAAGCAGTTACTGGAAATGGTTTGTGAATTAATGCTAGCATATACATACTACCATGTCTGAAATGGTCCTTGACTATAGATGGCAATGCTATTTAACAAGCAGTGGATTGTGAAATTTCATGAAAATTTGGTAACGGTCGGTCTATACTTACAAATATAAGATTCTCAAAACATTTTGTAAACTTGGTTGTGATTATGACTTTAAATAGTTTGTACACCAGGTATGGTTGTTCTTGTTTCTTGGACTTCAGGCCACATGGACATTGGCTTCTTCTAAAAGGAACTGTCATACTTTGCAGTTCAAGGTAGCAACATTTGAGGACAATTTTGTGGTTTTATAGCACATGGCATGTAGCTCATTAAATATAAATTTGTTGAAATATGGGTTTGACTATTCTTTAAGAAAGTAAACACATAACGTAACTCTCTGCTACTTCTATATAGTTCAGCTAATCTCCAAATAATAATAGTGCTTAAGCACTGAGAAAAATGGGAGTGTTTCAGTTGAAGCTAGAGTTCTCTTTATATTATATCAATAATTTTTGGCTATTCACAAGTATCATAGATCTCTGGAATAGTCCATACCAAATACCTGGCCTAAATTCTAGCTTTATTGAATAGTAATGGTGAGATTGCTGATTTGGCCCTAGTTCCATCTTGTGGTAATGCACAGTTTATAATTGACTGTAAAGTATATTCATGTTCATCATGGACATTATGGTGAGTGATGGGTTTACTTATTTTCATTGCCTAACAGTATTTTAACTGTCATTATTATCATGCTGTAAATCATTTAGTATTTATTAATTAAAAAACTGGATAATCTAAGACAGTTTTGTTAGAAACTTTCATTATCTACTTGTAATGGAATTATTTTAAAATAGTCCAGTTTGAAGATATGTGGCTGTGACTGGCAGATTTTTACTGCTTATTAAAATATTAACAGTCTAGGAGTCAACTTCAATCTGCCTTATATTGACTGACGTAATTACGTTCACATCCCAGGTAGCAGGGATAAGGCAGCTTCTGAAGTAATTCTCGAGTTGTTGTCAGATAATCATCTCGAGCAGCTAGTTAATGAACCTACGCGGTGTCATAACGGTAGCGAAAACATTTTAGAGTTGCTGGTTACCAACAGGCCAGAATTATTCACCGACATTTCAACGACCACAGGAATAAGCGATCAGAAAGTGATAATTGCGACTATCAAATTAATGACCAAGCGAAAAAGGAAAAAAGGGCGGATTGTATACAGATTCAGTAAGGCCTCAAAGGAGTGTTTTAGAACCTACCTGAGGAATAATTACCATAACTTCAAGTCATCAAAGGACACCGTTGAAGAGATGTGGCATCGTTTTATACATATAGTCAGGGAAGGCATGGAAATACATATACCAAAGCGGACAATAAAGGGGGAGAATAATCCACCGTGGTACACATGCGAAGTCAAAAGATTACTCAAAAAAAACAAAGGAAAATACACGCACGTTCAAGAAGGAAGGGGTGTCGCAGCAATTTAGAAACCTTAACTGATTTAAGAGGACGTATTAAGAATGTAATGCGCGAGACCTTTGATGATTTTCACTCCAACTCTCTCTCTAAGAGTCTCACAGAAAACGCAAAGAAATTTTGGTCATATGTACGAAAAGTTAATTGTACCAACAGCAATATTCCAGCACTAATTCGTGAAGGTTCCGAGGTTAATGAAAGCCACGATAAAGCTAACGTACTAAATACTGTATTCAAAAATTCATTTACAAATGAACATAAGGATAGTATTCCCATTTTCCCACACCGTGGCGAGTCGGTGATGGAATCATTACGAATAGATACTGCAGGTATCATTAAGCAATTAGAGCTCCTGAAGTGGGGGAAAGCACCGGGCCCGGATGGAATTCCAGTAAGAGTATTTTCAGAGTATGCGGCGGAAATCGGGCCATTTCTGTCTGATATATTCAGTAAATCATTAGAAGAGCGAAAAGTACCTTCAGACTGGAAAATCGCGCAAGTAACTCCGATTTTCAAAAAAGGTGATCGAAGTGATCCTGGAAACTATCGTCCCATATCTATAACATCTGTTTGTAGTAGAGTTATGGAGCATATTATATGCTCGAACATTATGAATTTTCTAGACGATAATAATTTGCTCACAACAAATGAACACGGATTTCGGAAGAAAAGATCATGTGAAACACAGCTGGCCCTATTTACACCCGACGTAATGAAAGTTATCGATGCAGGTTCACAAGTAGATGCAATTTTTTTAGATTTCCAGAAAGCCTTTGACTCTGTGCCATACAACCGCCTTTTAGCGAAGCTTCGAGCGTACGGTATATCGGATCAGCTTTGTGAATGGATAAAGGATTTTCTAACTGGTTGGTCGCAGTATGTTGTCATTGAAGGAGAAAGTTCTTCTAATGTAGATGTTACATCGGGTGTACCTCAAGGAAGTGTAATGGGACCACTTCTTTTCTTAATTTTTATAAACGATCTCGGAGACAAAGTGAAAAGCCTATTCAGATTGTTTGCTGATGATGCGGTTATTTATAGGGAAGTAAGAAATTTGGCCGATTGCTTAGAAATTCAGCGCAATCTGGATGTTATTTTGGCTTGGTGCGCTGAGTGGCAACTTACTGTAAATTGTAAAAAGTGCAAGACAATGAGCATAACTAACAAAAAGAATCCAATTGTTCTGAAATACGAGTTAAACAATACAGTTATTGATATGGTCGATTCTATGAAATATTTGGGAGTAACAGTACAAAGGAACATGAAATGGGACATACACATTAATTCGTTAGTAGGTAGAGCAAATTCTAGGCTGCGATTCATAGGTCGAATCTTGAAAAATTGTAATGAACAAACAAAGGAGATAGCGTACAAATATCTTGTGCGTCCACATTTGGATTATTGTTGTGCCATTTGGGACCCGTTTCGTAAGGGGTTGATCGAAAGTATAGAGAAAGTACAGAGAAGAGCCGCTCAATTTGTTACCGCTTGCTACAGTCCTTATGAAAGCATCACAGAACTGATTAGTAGATTAGGTTGGGAGTCTCTGGTAGATAGACAACACACGTTTCGTTTAAACTTATTGGTAAACATGCGTACTCCCACTTTCACTTTTGAGTGTAGTGAAATACTTCTTCCACCAAGCTATTTGAGTCGGAAGGACAGGAAAGATAAAATTAGAGAAATAAGGTGCCGGACTGATTCTTATATGAATTCTTTTTTCCCTCGTACCATTACGGATTGGAATGCACAGCAAAGAGATTAGCTTTGGTGCTGAGCACCCTCTGCCACCCACAATTTTGTGAATTGCAGAGTATATATGTAGATGTAGACAGTCTTTGTAAGGAAAGAAACTACTGCCATCTTCCTGAAAATCAATCAGGCCATAAAAGATACATTTCAGAAACTGTAAATTTATATCATGTTTGTACTGATTGAAGATCGGTGTTATTGAAATAATCATGTAAAATACTCATGCATTATATTTTGTTTCAGCCAAGAATTAATAATTTGCTCAATAGTTTAAACGGAAAACAGCAACCAAAAAACCAAGTTTCTGTAGATTTTTGGGAAAGCTATGATCCAGATGAAGTTTGTAATACAGGTTTTGCTCTAATTGGATCTGAACCATTTCAAGTTAGAGCTATATGTTTTCTTTGCGGAAGTGCTGGTCAAGAACAGGTAAGTGTTCCATTTAGCTGTAGGTTAAAAACAGTTGTTACTACAATGATGAGAATTTCGTTTCTGAAAATGTTTGTTTGTAAATACTGCTGGTAAATACCGAGTTATCCTCCAGTATATTTAAAATATCTCTATTAATCTAGTGAACCAAATTGTATCAAGAACTGAGCTGTCAATTTTAATTTCTTACATCTGAATCTTTTACATAGTTGCTTCTATTTTGCTTCAAATTTTAAGTGAAACAATCAAAATTTACATACAGGAAAAGATTGTGCAGTTATTCAGGTGTTCTTTCAAGTGACATGAATATTAAAGTTTAAATTTTTAGTAGAATTTAATTTATTGAGATCGTTCTCTTCTATAATGGCTGTCAGTCGAGAAGCTGGTTAGACTGTATTTTTTTCCTAGAACCAATATTTTTTTCACTTGAGAAGAATGGAACAGGCTCCATTAAATCTTGGATAAAATACAATTAAAACTCACTATAATTTAGCTATTTCTAATTAATAATCACTCATAAATTTGTAGTTCTGACTATGGCTAGTAATTCCCAGAAAAGTTTTAACTTCATTTCAGTAACTCTCAGAATGAGACGACTAGTTTTTCGTGGCTATCTTTTTCTAACGAAGTAATTTTCTGTGAATGGTCCACCACACAAATGTCATACTAACTAAAATCTCTACTAGCGGAACTCAAAGAAGCAAAATATATGGGCTTAAGAACTGTATTCTAAAATTGTTCACATAAATGTGTGTTATTTATTCTTTATACACTATTTTGAATTTCTATACAAAATTTATGGTTAACTAAGAAGTCAGTTTGTTGATGGCAATAATGCTAGCAGATAATCGTAACTGTTAACAGTGTGTTGTATATATCTCCTGGCCATAATATTTTCTACTTATTGCCATTGATTCTGCTGGTCAGTTAATTGGCTGCATGGTTTTTGTAGTGAGGATAAGCCAGTGTGTGCAATCATTTTCTGAGTAATGAAGGAAATATATTTCAGATGTAGCGCAAATTGGTTACTCAAAATATTCCTCAGCTGGCTGTAATGCATAATTTTTTTGTTAGTTTCTTGTTAAATAATTTAAAGGATATCTCAAAAACAATATTTGTTATATTAAAAGCAATAAATTTTGTTAAAGTACCAAAATTGCAATTGTTACTCTGTTAAGAGCTGCCAGTTATCTTAAAAATTTTCTCCAATGTGCTCAATATCTTTAGACCAATTGATTTTTATTGTTGTAATTTTTGTGTAGCCTGATAGAAATGGTGTGAAATTGGTTAATACTGACTTTTAAAGCTGAACTTACGCTCGGCGTTAAATATTATCAATACTGAATTATGGAATCATATTTTCATCCTAGTGTTGATTGCGTACTGCATTTATTACTAACTTTATTTTTCTTGACAGCTTATCCACTGTGCTTCCTGTTGTGAACCATATCACAAATTCTGCCTTGAAGATGGTCTCCGTGATCCAAATATCAAAGCATTTGGCGGTACCTTGTTGTCAAACTGGGTCTGCCAACGTTGTACAGTATGCTGTGTCTGCGGTAAAGGGCAGGGCCAACAGCTGAGTTGCCAGCGCTGTCATAAAACTTACCACACTGATTGTCTCAGTGGCCGCCGCTTGCACAGTCCAGATAGACCCTGGGTAAGTTATTCATACATTTACTGTTTTATATAATTTGATAATTGTGCTGTGGAGTATGGTCCTTTGGTAGCACCAAAGTTGATACCATATCCTATATCCAGTCATAGGTGGGTTCTATAGAGGGTGTTTCCTCTCCATAGTAATTAGATATAACCAGGGTGGTTTCCCGTTGCCTTCCTCAGTGTTCCTAAGTTTTCTTCTGTGTGTGGATGACTGTGATAGTGTGCTTGTTCAGTGTATTGTGTTGTGGATGAAAGATGAAACAAACCAAGCGTGGTGGTGTAACGGATAGCGTTCTGGCCTCGCATTCAGGAGGACGGCGGTTCAAATCCCCGTCCGGGCATCCAGATTTGGGTTTTCCATGGTTTCCCAAATCACTCCAGGCAAATGCCGGGATGCTTCCTTAAAAAGGCCATGGCCGAATTCCTTCCCATTCCTTGCCCCCCATCCTTTCCCGTCTCTAAAGACCTCGCTGTTGAGAGACATAAAGCAGTTAAAAAAAAAAGATGAAACAAGGAAGAGGGTGAAGCTCAATGCCAGCCTATTCAGGTCTACCCTTCCGAAAGACAATAAAGGGTCGGTCGAGTTTAACATTCCTATCTGATGGATGAATCACCAGCAACAATGTCATCTGCCCTTACTCCATATACACTGCAGAGAGTTTTGGGATTTAATCTAGGACTCTTGAACACAATATGGTGATTAGGAACTGTGCACCCCACCTCTACTACTCTGCTGACCAAAGCCTGATAGTGAAAATTTCTTCCACTACTGAGGTTCAAATTGGCTAGCCCCAAGTCAGAAACCTGAAACCATTGTGGTGTTACAATGACCTGAGCCTTGGGTCTTGTTTTGGTAGTATAATAAATATTTTTGTTTGTACTAATGAGCAAGTATTCAAATTTGTAAGGGGAAAGTAAATTACCCATAAAGCTTACCAACATGCAGCTGCCCCCAACAACATATTCACAAACAATGGGTAGTGAAATGCCTTATAGTTTTTTGAGGCAGGTCCCAATTCCAGGTCCTGTAGTAACTTACAGAATTAAGTAATTTCTGTAATTGGTTCTCGCTATAGGCCCAGATATTGCAGATACTTGGAAGCACATATGTGATTTGATGATATCGGTTTTTCAGCTTTATTTTGCCTTTTCCCAATCAAATAACTTGAAACACTGTCACATGGCCACAAGATCACATGAATTTGTGTTGCTTTATCATATTCCCTAATGTAGATGTTTTTTCCAAAGCCACTGGTTGCTTAACATGTTCATATCTGACCTAAAAATTTTCAACCATATCTTCTCTCCAATAGTTGCCACCCTTCCTACATCAAAAATTTCCTTCCTGACAGCATAGCCATTTGTAGTAACTCCATCTAATCCATATAACAATACATCAAGAATTTTTTTTAACAATATATCCCAATTTTTTATGTCGCTCAGTTATTTAAGTCTAGCCTTTGTGTCATATCTTTCATTAAATGTAGCACAGTTTTACTCACCAACTTCATGTCAGGCCTTAGATCCTTTCATAGCACTATAGGTGGATATGACTTTTGGCAAATGCGCTCTTATATGAGTTCCATGCTCCACACTTCAGCTTGTATAAACTGCTGCAGAGCTGCACCCTAAACTAAACTCTTCTTGTTTTTTTAATACCAACCTGCAAACTCACTGGAAAAACTCTGTTTTTGTTCCCTTCTGAGAGGCAACACTACAAGACCTGCAGCATCCAATCAACTGATGACTCATACCACATGTACTACATCACATCATATGCCAACTGGCTTTTGATATCACATAGACATTAATCATGCAAATTTTATAACACAAACTTACCTCAGATGTGGAACAAACACATAAAACAGACAAAAACACAAATGACATAGAAATTTTTGGTTCTTGGCCCTTTATCAACAAGATAACATTATGGAGGGTGGGTGTTGTAGGAATAAGGGAAGTCTAAAGACAGGGTATTAGCTGAGTGGTTTAACAAACTTAGTGGGGTTAGGTAATAGAATCTCGTAACTTACCGTAAAATGGGAAAATATCAATAGGAAAAATGAAATAAGAGAACAGAAAGGTCAGAATCAAAGATAAAGGGGAAACAAATAAAGTTAAACAAAGGACCAAAACAGAAGAGAGGTGGGATGGCTATATGGTAACAATGAAATAATAGGTGCTAAGTAGCGAAAAGGAAATGAAATTTTTGTAACACTATAGTTCTTAGGCCCTTAGCATGTTTTTGCTTGAAAATAGAAGGTTATTTAACTACCTGACTAATGGTGTTCATTGATTGTTGGGAGTCTGCTACTTTTTACGTTGCCGAAATAATGTTCTTTGGCTCAGATGTGGTTTGATTTGATTAAAGTCAGTTTAAATTTGATATTATCGGTGGTTGTCTTTCAATTATTAATTGGATCAAAGTGTGTTTTGTTTTCATATGCTGGGTTAACTTTCTGTTTGAGTCTCCTGCAATACTTATTAAAGTAGAACAGTAGTTACGTTTTGCTTTTTTTATTTTTTATCTGTGTCTTCAGTGAAATGTGTCTACAGGGAACTATGTTTCCTTTTTGATTACATCATAATAAATAACCTAAAACAAAACATATTAAACCTATAATCAAACTGATATACATTACACTACTTCACATCATCACATTGTAGAAGTCACATAATTTTTTTGAGTCATTTTACATTACAAATATAAAGTAGTTACCCATTAGAAATGTATTATTATTATTATAAACCAACATTGGCAATGCCAAAACTTTACAAGCTTGCCACTAACCGTAGATAATACACTCCACTAACTGAACTGAACAATCAGAAGCGCCTGTGCGGTGAGTGGTGATGTGGCTAGCTACGGCGGTGCCGCGCTCTTGCTCTCTTTCACTTTTACAAGTCGGTCTTCGGAAAAAGATCATACAAAATAACAAGCTAAGGAGTGAAGGATCTGGTAACTAGTTTGCGTAGTTCATCTGTAGGAGTGCTCTTCTGAACTAGTTCATTTGCAAACTACACAAAACTGGTGTCAAAACATGGACAGACAAGTTCACATATTGGGCACTGAAATTTTCAGGTTTATGATGAGGCACGGATCGTTGGTTGTGGCAGCTTGTGGTGAAACAAAAATCAACATGGTAAGGGATATGGAGTGGGAGTTGAAAAGCGTAGACCTGAGCATTGGGAAATTTGTAACTATATCATTGGAACAAATCGTGCACATGTTGAAGATGTCTACAGAAAATATTGTCAAGTAAAATTTATGTATAAATATAAAATATAAACAAACTTGAATAAAAACTCAAAGATATTACACAATACTTAAAAAATCAGCTCTCATGAGTGGTGACTCGTGCATGTAGAGATAAGGGGATTGGGTGGAAAAGAAGGGAGATTAATGGGTGTCATCTTAAGTTAAGAGCTTTTGGCTTGTACTCAGTTTATACTAGTAAATTAATTTCAACCTTCCGAGTTCAGAGAAGCTGCTTCTATTTGGGAGGACTCTGATAGCACAGACAGTGAAACAAGAATTAAAATCATGTGTGATGGCATGAAAAGATACTGGGTGATTTTCACTATGTGCGAATACTGTCTGTCTGTGGCTATTCATTCTTATGGCTAGTGGATTAGTGGTTAGATCTGCATAGGAAGCTGGACAATACTTGCAGGTTAGCTGATATGTTGTATGGAGATTTTACGAGTGGCATCTCCTATAGTGGCAAAGCTTTTCACGGATACTGGGTTGGCAAAGGTGGTAGAGGCAAGGTTATATTAGTCCAGAAATTTTAAGCAGATTTTAAGGATAACCTAAAAAAAAAAAATTGAGAAATTTGGCACAGACCTTGGTATCTAAGGAACAAATCCTCAAAAGTCCCCACCTCTGGAGTGTCCAAGTCATACATAGTTTTGTTCAGGTCAAAAAGGCTTAAAAAGGGCCTCGATACCAGATCAGTGTAAACTCAATGTAACGTTTAAAATCTCAGCCTTGATAACATTTTATTGCAATCTAGATAATCAGAAAGGGGTTAACCAATGCATAAAAGTGTAGTATCAGGCCTAATTACGGTATAAAAGTAACAGTACACTCGCATTTTATCATGAAGGCTGTACGAAACATTACTTATAAAAACTAACTCTGCATAGCTGAAAAACTATCAAAGTTATCGTGTCAAGACATGCAACCAAAGTTGTAGTATACAGTTTCAACATTAAAAAGGTATATAGTTTCTCTGTCTGTGACAAATGATTGTCAAGATACCATTTGTCACAGACAGACGAACTGTATACCATTTTAAAGCTGAAACTGTGTACTACAACTTTGGTTATATGTCTTGATACTTTGATAGTTCATCATGCAATATTTTTCTTAGTCATGTTTCATACCAACTTCATTATAAAATGCTGTTACTTTTATCCAGTAATTAGGCCCGATACTATACTTTTATGCTGTGGTTAGCCTGTTCTGATTATCTATGGTGCAATAAAATGTTACTAAGGCTGACATTTTAAATGTTACGAGTTTACACTGATTTGGCACCGAGGAATTTTTAAACTTTTTTGACCAGAAAAAAATTATGTGCAGACTCTCCAGAGGTTGGGACTTTTCAGGTTTTGTTTCTTAGGTAGTAAGGAACGTCTGTGCCAAATTTCAGCTGTAGATTTTTCTTTTTATATTTGAGGTTTATACCTAAAATGCCTGGGCTATATATATATATGCAAGTTTTGCAGTGGGATCTATTGCATAGGAAATAGCCTTGGCGCTCTCAGCTGAGATGGGGATGACCATACTTGAGGGCTAGGCATTGACCGAGTTTAGGGAGTCCTCAGAAGCATCTGCTACAAGGAGCGAGGAGAGGTTTGGGGAGGAAGGATTTCATTTCTGGGCAGGCTCAAAGGAAATCATAAACTTGCCAGAGGACTTGGCTGAAGGAGTCAAGTCCTGGAAAGTACTGAGTAACCAGGACTGGACTAGGGTTTAGTGTGGTTGATAGGCTGTGTGGGTTGTGATGTAGCATATGAAAGTTGTTTGTGTACTAAATTCAATGGGTATCTCCCAAGCTCTTAAATGAGCTTGGGAGATGTTGGAAAACCATGTGGGGGCCTGCTGGTTAGAAGTTATAAGATTTCCACAAATGCCATTTAAAGTGCAGATTGTTGGAGACATTGAGATTGCTAGAGACATTGAGATTGCTAAGGGAGCAGAGAAGATTGTTTTCACCATTGGTTCAGATCATAAAAATATCCATAAGGAACTTCACCGGCTTCGGATTTGAAAACATACTGCCCTGTCAGGTGGGACCCCACACATACAGTTAATGAAAGGATTGAGGAGTTTATATAGTTCAGTGAGCTCCTCCAAGGTCTTACTCCACAGTTTAAGACTCAATTCACATAAAAGAGATATGGCGCAGATGTCTGGCGCAGACGAGGCACTTTTTTGAAGTCTCTTTAATGGAAACAAATGGCGCAATTCACACACAGGGTGCAGGGCAGGGGTGCGTCCCTTTGATGTCCATGACATGTCTCTTGGAAGTCTCAAATGTCGCCCCGAAGTGGCACATGGCGTCAACCTCCAAGTGGCGCCTTCTCTTGTTCATTGAGATTTGTGGCGATTTTGAGTTCAATTTATGGTTTTCTGAAGTCATTGAGAATTTTCCTAAATGATACAATTTTTAAAATGTGTATTATTTCAACCGCATTGTACAGGATAAGGTCTGACAGAAGATCGCTAGGGAATTAAATGAAACAGATAAGTTTTAAATGTTATCATTAAGTTTATTGCTATTGATTATTCCCAAGGGGGAATATTCTTAAAAATTACTACTATTAATCCATACAATATCTATCATAATAAGGAATTCATGAACGTTCAACGAAGTACTTACCCAGATAGTCCCAAATTATTTGAATAATTTTTTTGGCTGTCTTGGCTGTTCTTCGGTAATTGGGTTTCATATTCTAACATTCTCAGTGCGGGATGTTGAATATTTCCCTCCATACTTTGATTTCTTAAATTATTCCATCAACTTTGGAAGGAATGAAACATGTTAATGTATGTATTCAAGTACCTAAATTGTTAAGGGGACCACACCGTGGTTCAGGTCGAAAAAAATCGATTTTCGTTTTTCATCATATTTCGATAGATAAAGGTATTCTTTAAGTATCCCAAAAAGGATTTTGCAGATTTTTTTTTTTTTTTTTTCGGGCATTTAAATAGCATTTTCCTACCACATGCATTTTGGTGCCATGCCCACTTTTCTGCATATATTTTAGACCGTTATAATCCCTATATTGCACAGTAGGGAATTTTTTTTTCTGACTCCTGAGTGTGCTGGCTATCTTTGGAGAGCAACGGTCAGTATTCTCTTGTTTCTGCTATTTTTAAACAACACACCTTGAAACAAGCTGTTAGTTTTGTTTGAGTGCGTTTTCAGTACATATGCCCCATTATATCAGAAACTATCATAGATAAATGAATTAAATTTTCAGAGACTCTGCATAACATAAAAAGCCACCTCTGGTACTACATTAATTAATATTCCCCCATTAGGAAGTTCACAAAAAATATTTTCTGCAGAAAAAACTTAATATTTTTGTTAATAAATTTTAAAAAAAGTATTTCTTAAAAACTATCACATGGATAAAGTAGATTTTAGTACAGTTGAATCTATTAGCATCATGTAACATACAGTAAAAATATTAAGGTCCTGCATCAAATAGTTTTTTCAGAAATTGGTCAAATACTTGGTTAAATTAACATGGCTTAGATAGGCAGGGTGTGGTCCCCTTAAGTCACTATGCTGTAAGCATACACATTTTCTTCCCCTACATAACCTCATGCTGAGTATTCTGTGATCGTTGGATAAACGAGCAAGAGAAAAGAATTTCATAATATTATTTTTGTATTGTATGAAACCGAGAGGAATCTTTGTGATATCCACAGGAAATGAGGTGAATTAATTGAAGATCTTTGATTGCAAATCTTTTACGATTTAGCTCCATCACTGTTTCGTCCATATTTTTTTATGTCTACGGCCACAAATAACCATTCGCATCTGTCATTACTGAAATTGCTATAGCAAAGAATCATTTATAATTTACATAATCTGGAACTAATTTCGATGGAGCTTTAATTTTAACATCAATATTGCATCAGCTTTAAGTGTGTTGCATTTTTTAATCACAGCTGTATCATTGTCGAGTACTACCCTTGAGTTTCTATGTTCGAATTCAGTGTGGCTGAACCAGGTAGACAGAACACTTTCACGATTTGTCTGAAAAGATACAAAATTGGTATTACATTCAGTGTTACCAGCCACATTTATTGAATTAATTTTTACTGACACAGTCCGTATCTACTTCTGCACTAGCTTTGTTAATTGTTGCATTATGTCACTACATGCACCTTCAGATTCAGTTACTCATACATCATTCTGACTAATTTAATTGCTTTGCTACATCATTAACATAATTATCATAATTAATATGTACACATGAATTTATTTTAGACATTTATCAATAATTTTCTGACCCACCAGTGTGGCTGCACGCATTAAGGCGCAACCACACTGGATCGTAGGCTTACAGTGAGGCCAGATTCGAGTCCTGACCCCTGTGTACTGGCCATCCTGATTGCAATTCTTAGGCAGTTTTCCACAATTATGAAGGCAAATAGTCCCTAATCTATGCCTAATACACTACACATTACACAAACAGAAAATGCACTTACCACATTCTGAACATAGTTACACATTTCACAGTCAGATGGCATCATATCTGCTTCTCAATAAGACTGTTGCAGGCCTAACAAGCTGTTAGTCTGACTGACAAAAATGCTTTCAAAATAAGCACAAGCCTTTGAAAAAAGGACCTTTAGATTTATCTCTTCATTGCTACTAGAAAATTTCTTAGAAATTAGAGCTCCTGTTTAATTTTATCACTCCATTAAATTGACTAGCTTCCAAAAATTTTCCAACTCCATCATGCAGTTCTGCTGGTCACCCAGTTGCCCAGTGACAAATTTGCTATAATTTGTCATGGTAGCAAGTTCGTCTCCCAATTCTGTGGAGTTTTCCTTAGAGCTGTACAAATTATGTTTAGGAAACTTATTCTCAGTGCCGTATCATATTTTAACTCGTGTTTCAAATCAGGATAATTTACTATTACTATCATGTTCTGTTTTTCAAACTTATTGTCACCATCCTGTTTCAGATCATCTGCCCGCTCAGAAAATTTGGCATTGCATTCTTGTTTCAACTCGTACTTCAACTCAACTTTTGTCATTAAGATTAGCATTTAACTGTGTTACAAAAGTTTCCAAAAAGGCTTGACTATCAGCCTTATAAATTGATAGAAAATCCATTAAATAATCTAACAAATACAGACAAACAACTAAAAAGACAGAAGTTATACATAAATACTTTCTGCATGCAGTACTAGTCACCACTCTCACTTCTTAAAATTGTTTCTTCTCTCTTTTCTTTTGGACAGTTTTCATATCAGCACACACAATATTTGAGTCATTTGCATAGCTGCCACTACCCAATGCCCCAACAGCTTGCCCACTCTAGTTACATATTGTTCTGCCTCCTCATACACTGGAAAATGAGGACAATTTGCCCTCTTTAAATCTCTTGTCACAAGGTCCTCTTTAAAAGCTGTTTCAGGGCAACTGCTGGATTGACTAGCTTCCAAAAAATTTCCAACTCTGTCATACAGTTCTGCTGATCACCCAGTTGACCAATGACAAACTTGCTATAATGTGCCATGACAGCAAGTTCGTGTCCCATTATACTGGTATCTGTCCACTTCGTTAAAAAACAAGTCCTGTAATAGCCATTATATGGTATTTCCCAGGATTTATTCGGCAGCAGGTGGACTGATTACAGTAAAAATAGCAGGTTTATCCCAGTCACCAAGTGAGTATATCTCCCCACTACACTATTCAACTTTCGCAATAGTAATAAAAAGTAACTTTAAATGATGATGCCGACAATTCCACTTTACTTTTATTTCATAAAGAAAATACGTTTCTTCCGAAGTTTACAAAGGCACATGATACAATAAAAATGATATATATTCCTGCTAGCAGTATTCCGAGTGAGTCTTCAGGGTGCTACTCCAGCAAAATTTTACAAGCAAGATCGAAAGTTTTTGAGTAGATGAAAGGAAATGACACTTGCTTCTCAAATGTTAACATAATAAAAAAAAACATGTATATGTGATATTATTAAGTGTATACAAACTTATAACATTGACTGCACTAAATCAGACAACTTTAAATCATCAAAACCACACATATATGTTGGCTGGCACCATATTTTCCAATTAACATCCTTTAATAAGAGTGCCAAGTGCCACAGCACTTTAAATACATTCACAGATTCTATTTACAAGCATATACGTCTATTTCTTCAATAAACAAATCAAAATACTACATATTAGCTAGATGGTTTTATACCTTCACAACATATCTTTATTAATATGGGTTTCAATATTAAAATAAAAGTAATTAGTAGAAAGTCCAGTCTCAGTTACATTATAAGTTGATTGTCAGACATATTTTTCACTTGTTCAAGGAATTAATTCTCTAGTGAGCCTGGTGGGAGATCGGTAACACTTGGGCAGGGCATTCCGTAGGACATGGGTTCAAATCCCTGTCAGGTCATCCAGATTTCAGTTTTCCAAGATTTCCTGAAATCACTCTAGTGAAATGCCGGAACAGATCCTTTGAAAGGAAATGGTTGATTTCCTTCCCATTCCTTGTCCCCAAAGCTCTTCCTCATCTAATGATCTCGACATCAACAAGGCATAAAAAAGTAAAAAAAAACTGTTTGATTTGCATTGTATTAAGGTATTGCATGTTATAATAATACCCAGCTGTTGATTATCCCCATCTTCTTTACATTTGTGATGCAGCTAACTTCAAGTTTCTGATTTTGAAGGGAAGACAAATTTTTGTTGTATGTGTATTGTTTGAAAATGATGTCTGGATACTGTGGCATCCTTCTCAATGTCAGTTTATCAGTTTTAAGCGTAGTGATATTATAGTGTTATGAGTATACATTATGTTATAAAGTACCATAACATGCTTGTACATTTATTAGATCACTACCATCACCCCTTCAACATTAGCACTGAATAAAATAACCATAAAAAATGTTTAATTTTCACTAAAAAGAACCTCTATAGCTCAAAGGAAAACAATAGTCAATTAATTCACAAACCCAACTTGCCAAAAAAGAAAAGAAAAAGACATGCCTAATACCATTATATTACATGATTTCTTAGATCACAGCATTGAAGAAATACACATTCATGAAATAAATTAGCACAAGCAGTAGCATGTCTGTTTTTTTAAGGTTTGACTACTACAATGAGTATATCAAATTAACATCCATATGTTGACATATTAAGTAAATATTTTGAATTGAACATCATTTTCTGTGTATATTATACTGAGGAAATGTGTGTAATGCTGGACATGAATTGTTAAGTGCCATCTCACTTTTAAAAAGCATTACTTAACAGTGAACTTTGTTAGAACACATTTTAGCTAAATGGGTGTGGTAGATCAAAAAAAAAATTCGCAATATTATTAGAAGTGCAGCTGCATGGTACAACAAACTGGTTTGAGATTTACACAACTGCACTGTTGTTGTGTATAATACAAAAAACATTGGAGAAAAATAATCTTTAATTAGTCTTACCTTTAATAGATTTTATTTGCACTTCTCGTAGCACTTAGCTGTTCCTGCAAAGGCTTGCATGAACCTGACTTAAAAGACTGTTTAGTAAAAGAGTTTGAGAATAGTAATTGTGTGATAATAAGAATGAATGTTTGTAGATACTGCTTCTGCTGTTGAACTATTAGCTTTTATATACTTTCACGAACTACAATTAACCATTACTGTGATTGCGGGGGGGGGGGGGGGGATAATCATTCAGTCACAAGTTTAGCTTTGTACATGTTTTATCTTGATTACTAAATTCCTGTTCGAATAGTTACGGTGTTAATGGCTGGTTATGCACATGTTTGTATAGAGCACTAGGACTACTCAGATTTTTGTATCTCTCTTATTGCTTGTTTGTAGATTTATGAGTGCCATTTTTCATTTTTATTCATTTTATTTATTTTTTGTTTTGTTTTAGATTTGCTCTACGTGCCTTCGATGTAAAAGCTGTGGTGATGTAAATGTAACTCTTTTCATTGGCAACCTGCCACTGTGCAAAAATTGCTTCAAGCTGCGGCAAAAGGGAAACTATTGTCCTCTATGTCAGAGGTGCTATGATGACCATGACTATGACACAAAAGTAGGTTTCCTTACATAGCATAGTACATACAATGAAATCCTTATTTCATTTGATGGTATTAAGTCATATTTCTTCAAGCAACCTTTGTTTCAATCTTTTTTTTTCCTAGTGTCCCCACTCTTGTTCAGTTTTTCTTCGATTTCAGTGACAGCAGAACAGGCTATCTCTGTGAAACAGGATCTACTTTTTTTACCTTAATTCTTCAGAGCCTACAAACCCTAATTTACCATATCTTGGGCTATTGTTTAGTCATGGTGAATAATTTAATCATCTTATTCACATCTGTTGAAGAGCATGAACTGCATGTGGAAGGAGTATGTTTGTGATATGTGACTGCTGCAATATGATTTGAACCTTTAATGTTTATAATTGTAATACAATAATTTCATATTAATTTTTAGCATGAACTGCATGTGGAAGGAGTATGTTTGTGATATGTGACTGCTGCAATATGATTTGAACCTTTAATGTTTATAATTGTAATACAATAATTTCATATTAATTTTTGTTATTTTCTGGGACAAAATAGCTTGTAGTTTTAGACCTGCAGTCATGCATGCTACTGTTAGTTTACATTCCTCCCTCTTTTACATTCACATTCCCCATGTGTTTTACATTTTGTTTTTGAACTGTTAAAACATAAACTTATTTACTAATTTAAAGCTTTAGTATTTATAAGTGATTATGTAAATGATATTAAATCTTGATAGTAATTAAACTTATTTGTCTACCTTATGACGTTTGCAACTGTAATAACAGTTCAAGCTAGAAAGTCTTAGTTGTTTGGTTCTATTCATTTGTTTTCACAGATGATGGAATGTGGCAAGTGCAAATGTTGGGTTCATTCTAGATGTGAAGGTCTTTCAGATGAGAAATATCATGTACTAAGCTATCTTCCAGACTCAGTGGAATTTATCTGCAGGTTAGTAACAGGCATTGTTTTAATTATTACTTAACAGTTACAAAACAGAACTTTTTACTGAATAAAATGACCATTTCTTCACTTGACTGTTTGTCTTGCATACATCTTTTAGTCTCCAATCAAAGTTTTTTTCGTAGTTACTTTTTCTAAAAGATAATTTCCTTTAGTGTATTTTGAATACAAGATACGACAGTAAAGTAATAAGACTAATTTTTGTGTGTTGTGGCAACCCTGCAGCTAGCAAGAAAATACAATCATTGATTTTGATCTTCCCATCACTACTAGTACAAGCAGTGTATTGTTGCAATATATCTCAAGTAGTGGTGCAGTGAGTGAATACATGTTTTTATATCTCATCACAAAAATGAAATCGTGAAATATTGCCTAACAGTATTGCATTTCTTTTTGTGTTAAAATCTGTGAAAATGTGACAGCTTATGACAAGCTTTTCAAAACTAGATTTTGTCAACAACTCACTGGCTTAAAATTACCGAATGCTGGAATCGAAGACCACTTAGGAAGACCATTAACTACTAGCTCAGTAAAAACTCTTTCTGCACCTATTGTTGGCCGCACATTACTTGAGTGGTCATCAGTGCCGGATCTAAAGGGAGGAAGGGGGACAGGGAGCAAACTGGGGTACTTGTACGTGGCAGGAACTTCAGGGGGATGGCAAAATCGTGTTTGAAGGGGGGCAAATGTACGTCGCAGCAAACTTTTTTTCCACTACTGCCCTAACAACAGCCAATAATTGGGACAATCTGACAGTTTTTGCCCCAGTTTGGAAAATTCCTAGATCCACCACTGGTGGTCATTGCACCACATTACAGTAGTCTGTCTTCTCACTGGAGGTAACTTAGGCAGGCTCAGTTATGCACCTGTCAGTACAAACAGTGGAATCATTTTTGGGAACGGCGTTGCCTTAAGGATTAGCAACCTTGTGGTTTATCTGCATTCAGTGTACATAAAAGGCTGATCAAAAGTCAAATTGGTGGTTAAGGGAACACTATTTTCAAGCAAAACAGGTGGTACAAGGAACTGTAACAAGGTAAAGAAAAGTTCCAAACATTTTACCAACAGTTGGAGAAGCATTGATTTGAATGTGTACAGCTGGAGGAAAACTACTTTGTAGGAGATTTCAACTGACTAAAAATGTATATCTTTTTAGCATCAGTTTCATTACTTTGTATTTGTATCTCATACATTAGCGTATTTTAGCCTAAAAAGAATAAATATATATATTGAACATTACCGCTTACCATAGAAGAGGATTCCTGTGGTGTTGGTACACGAAGACAACACGAACACATATAGAATATAATTTTCGAGCCATCGCTCTTCATCAGTAGGAGTGAGATGGCTGCACGCTGGCAGCTGGCAGCCAACTGCGTAAGCTACAATGCCGGTAGCTCATGGTTGGGGGAAAAACAACATGGCGGGAAGTGAAAGGGGGGGGGGGGGTAGAAAAGCATAGGCTGGAAAATGATGATGAATAGCAAGTAGAAAGTAAAACTGTACGTAGGGACCCGTCACGGAAGTGCATTATACCTCAGTTAATGGTCCTAAATACCTATTAAGTAGTGGACATATGTGCAAACAACTAAAAAACAAAATATTCGGAAATTTCAAATTAAAAATAAGCAAAATTCGAAGTTACAATCTATAAAGATAGGCTCTTGTGAGCGGTGGTTCTATGGGAGAAGGTGGAAGTGAGGGGGATGGGTGGGAGGAAAATTCATGCTATCTTAAATTTAGACCTAGTGATTGCCTGGTACCCATTTGGTACTGATAGGTCAGTTCCCACCTTCTAAGTTCTGAACTACTGCTTTTATCTGAGAGGACCCTGATGGCGCGGACCGAGAAACATGTGTTAAAAATGTTGGTACCATGTGTGGTGGCATGATAAGATACAGGGTGGTCAAGGTTCTGGGTGTGTACTGATTGTCTGTGTCCATTCATTCTGATGGCCAGTTAATTTGTTGAGAGTCCAATGTAGGAGGCTGGGCAATGGTTACAAGTGAGTTGGTATATCAGGTGGGAGGATACACAAGTGGCGAATCCTATGATGCGAAAGCTTTCCCCAGTTACAGGGTTGGTAAAGGTGGTGGAAGACGGGTGCATACTGTATAATTTGCAATGGGATCTGTTTCAAGGAAATGAACCTTGGGGCTGTATTGCAGGCGGGGGGACCCCATTTTTATGGACCAAGTGTTGGTAGAGGTTTGGAGGTCTGCTGAAGCAGGTTCTGGGTGGGCGAGGTAGGATTTTAGGAAGGTGGTTTCTCATCTCAGGGCAGGCTCGAAGGAAGTCGTAACCTTGTCTCAAGACTTGGTTAACGGATTCCAAGCCTGGGAAGTAACAGGTGATCAAAACAGGGCTATGGTGGGTTTTAGAGGGTTGCGGATTGTTGATAGTTTGAGTGGGTTGTGATGTGGCACGTTGTAGTGGGTGCCTTGGTGGGCAAACTACGTTAAATTATCTTTCATACCTTTATGATTAATAATTGTGGATTTTTTATTTTAATTTTTATGAAGGAGTGAAAATTTATTAATTTTGCAAGAATCTCGACATTAGTTGAAATTTAGGAAAAATTGTCGCAATATGACATTTATTTTTTATTACTGGCGATTACAAGTCTGAGCGAATTTACCGTTAACATTAACACAAATTGGCAATATCATAAAAGCAACGCTCAGAGTTACAATTAGCCGTCATGAGCAAGCAAACAATTGTATATTTACTTTTAAATATATATCAGAATCAAAATGCAAGAAATAATGACAATTGGAAACAATGAAAAATACGAGTTATGCGACCTCAGACAAAGGTATCATAATACTGTGACTTTACAGTTAAAAAAGAAAATCATGGGCGCCAGAATGAACAATATATCATTCGAAAATAACTAGTTCTGGCAAATTATGCCACTAGCTCAGGGGTTTTTACAATTACAAAGTGAGAACATGGACCTATCCTCTCAAAGTCGCTTAAGGGTTCTGTTTCACGGAATGCACAATCAGATGGCTTGGTCGTAATAAGTTACCATTGTAGTTCTGCGTCTGATGTCAGCGGTGACCGGAACGGACCCACGGTGTGTGTGACTATCTCACAAGTCGGCTACAGGCATCTCTGGTCCGACAATGCGCGTCATCGCATTACTGGCGGTGTCGCCGTGACAAGCCTGCTCCAGCAAGGCAAGCTGGCAGCCAGAAATTGTACAACGGCAGTTGGCGAGAGAAGCCAACTTTCCAAGTCCACCCAGGACTAGAATCGCAGGCAGAATGTCCAGCTCCTCGCTCTTCGGTCCACGAGGAAACTTCTCGCTCCGCCCCTTGCAGTCTCGAAGCTCACATATAACAGAAATTCCCAGGATTTTAAGTTATACGCTCATTTGGATTGGATCTTCAGGTCGGCACCTCATGTCACGTGATATCCCCGATATGTGATTCGCCCAGCGTATCTAACAGAGGTCGGACATATTCGGCTGCGTTCGGGGACGACTCTCTGTTCTGGCGGCAGGCATTTCCCGCCCGGTGAGTAACCTTGTTGACCGCCTATCCCTAGGGAGCAGAGCGTGTGGTCCGGCAAACCCCAAATCCGCGACTTCTTGTCGCCAAGGTTCGGGAACACCAGATTAGCTTCAAGCCTACATAGCTCAATAATTCTTTAATATTCGCTTTACCAAGATACACTGTATGTTCACCATTTCATTACAGTCCTCACTTGGAATCTTGCAAAATTTATAAAATTACAACAAAAATCTATTTAGGTGGTCGCCCAAGATTTATGTAAATTACTCTTATATTATTACATATACAGGGTGCTTCAAAAAAATGTATACACACTTTGAACTTCCATAGAAAATTTATTTACCGTTCTACAAAGTTAAATTTCAGGAAAATAGAAAGCTAAAAGTCCAATGTAAATCAAACATAAACAACAAATGTTAATACTGTTCAAATTGGTGACCTGCAGCATCAATACAATTCTGAGTACGAGTCACCACAGATTCTGTACATCATATCAAAACGTCCAATGAGATTTCTCTACACACTGCTTGAATCTCATTCCAAAGAATGTCTAGGTTACGTGGTTTACGTTTGTACACCTCATCTTTTACTGTGCCCCACAAGAAGAAATCCAGTGGTGTAAGGTCTGGAGAGCGTGCTGGAAACTCGATTGGCCCCCTGCGTCCTATCCACCGGCCCGACAAATTTTGATCCAGGTAAGCTCGTACGTCCCTGTGATAGTGCGGCGGAGCACCATCTTGTTGAAAATAAAAATCATCATTACCGTATAATGCACAAATGGCAGGAAATATGGAATCAGCAAGCATTGTTAGGTAATTAATACCAGTTACAGTGCCTTCAAATCGAAAAGGTCCAATGAGTCCCCTTGAAGACAAACCGCACCACACATTTACACCTGGCAAATTTACAGCTTTTTCAATTGTAATGTGAGGATTTTCTTCACCCCAGTAAACACAATTGTGCCTATTGACAGTTCCATTAAGTTTGAATTGGGCTTCATCCGACCAAATGATGCTACCCATAAATCCCGGTTCACGTATCACCATCTCCTGAATCCATTCACAAAATTGCAACCTTCTATCTGGATCGTCGTCACTTAGCTGTTGCACCAGCCTTGGAATGTAAACACGATACTTGCCCCTCTTCAGAATGCGTAGCACGCTGCTAGCACTTACATCACTTTCACGTGCCCCTTGCCTTGAAGATTTGTTAGGAAAGCGTTGAAACAGTTCCAAGACTGCCATTGATGACTCATCACTTGTAGCTGTTCGAGGCCGACCTGAATGACCTTTATGCACATCACACACTGTTCCATGAACTTCGAACTTGTCTCATATACGTGTAATTGTTAATCTTGAAGGTGGTTCTGTATCATACTCCCTTCTCCACTGTCTTTGAACTTCATTTACATTCTCAAACTTCCAGTACCACTTAATAACCTGCTTACGTTCTTCAAAACTCAAACGTACGTCCCCCATGTTGATATTACAAATTCCAACTGATAATATAACATAGAGGGACGATTATGCTGGCACCTGGCGAAGAAATATAACACTAGCCTTGTAGAGCGGGAAAACAACAAAAGTTTAAAGTGTGTATACATTTTTTTGAAGCACCCGGTATAATAAAAATGCACCTTGTAACGTGGCGACAGCGCGTCATGTTACAACGTGAAGCCTGTTTCTGAACTAAATCTGGTGGATAATTGCTGGAAATCAGGGCTTCAGAGATATTTCTGGCATATTGTTGAAGGGCCTGTTGATTGGAACAAATGTGACTACCCCGAATGCCTAGGCTGTAGGGGAGGGAGCGTTTGTTGTGATAAGGGTGGCAGCTATCATAATGAAGATACTGTTGTAGGTTGGTGGGTTTGATGTGGACAGCTATGTGGATATAGCCATTCGTGAGGGAAAGGTCGACATCCCGGAAAGTGGCCTATGTATGGGAGTAAGTCCATGTTAATTTTAGGGAGCTGACGGTATTAAGTTCATTGAGGAAACTGAGTAGGTTGTCTTCCCCGTGGGTCCAGATTATGAAAATATCATCAATGATCTGACCCACTAGAGGGGTTTCAGATGGGCTTTAGCTATGAATGATTGTTCTAGGTGGCCTAGGTAGAGGTTAGCGTATGCGGGAGCCATACACATGCCCATGGCAGTGTTGCTAACTTGGTGATAAATTTTCCCATCAAATGAAAAAAGTTGTTGTTTAGTATTAGCTCGGCCAGGGTGATCGGGAAAGATCTGGTGGGAAGGCTATTGGGTGGACGCTGGTCTAGAAAGTGTTCCATGGCCCTGAGCCCATGGCAGTGGGGAATATTTGTGTATATGGAGGTCACATCAACCGTCAGTAGGAAGGAGTCAGGGGGGGAAGAGGTGTGGGTACTGTAGCCAGTCGAGTGTTGGTGTGTTGGGTGTCTTTGATGTGGGAGGGAAGCTAGCTGACAATGGGCTGTAGATGCTGGTCAACCAGGGCAGAGATACGCTAAGTGGGTGAGCCATATGCAGCAACTATGGGACGTCCTGGGTTGCCAGGCTTATGAATTTTAGGAAGCAGGTATTGGGAAGGTGTGTGTGGCTTTTTTGGAGTGAGACAGAATGGGGAGTGAGTCCTTGGAGAGGTCCACTAACCTGTATATACTCTTTTATTTTGTCACTCACTGCAGGTGTGGGATCATGGTTGAGTAGGCGGTAAGTGTTGGTGTCAGACAGCTGAAGCAGTGCTTCACTGACATAGTCACACCGGTTCATGGCCACCGTAGTTGAGCCCTTATATGCCAGTAGAATGATCAAGTCTGGATCAGAGGAGAGTTCCCTGATGGCCCGGGTTTCTGTATTTAGCGCTTTTTAGTGCTGTATTTAGTGTATTTTCTGCTTTTAGTGCCTTTGTTTCCTAATAATTTTATATATATATATATATATATATATAATTTAAAGGAAACAAGATGGGAGAGTGGAACAGTTACACGGTAACAATTTTACAATAAGAAAAGGTCAAGGAAACTTACTGGTCAGACTCGGCAATGAAATATTGTATACAAGGTATTTAATTCTGCTGATTGATTCTTTTTTCAAAAAAATAATCTGTTTATATATGTCTTGGATGTATAATATTACAAGGTGATCCCAATGTTCGTGGTTTGACACGCATGTACATGAGTTTAAAGTTTTTTGACATAATCCCCTCTGAGCTCCACACACTTCAGTGACATTCTAGTGCAGTACGACATTCACATGAAAGGATTTTGAAGGGTGTCAAAAAAATTAGGCTGAAGCAGTTATAACATAATCTGACTTGAAATGGGTGTCAGACAGAAATATTTTAAGATTTGGAAATAGATGGAAATCTAAAACCCACATTTGTGAATTACAGCCATAGCATTGGGAGCATTGTCCTTAAGAAACGGCACATATTGACTCTTCTTTTTCCCTTGATTGTTACTAGCAGGTTCCTCACAAGGTCAACATAATATGCCAGTGATTGTTGCACCCATTATTAGGAAATCTAAAAGCAGTAAACCCTCTTAATCCTATATATATATATGGTTGCTAGCTTCCGCGGGGCAGCCACCTCATCCTACAACCTGATGAAGAGCTAAGCTTGAAAATTTGTATTATGTTTGTGTTTGTGTGTTTTTTCGTGTTTTGACGCCGCTGGAGCCCTCATCTTTGGTAAGCGGTGGTTTTTCTCCTATCCCAATGTCTAATATATATATATATATATATATATTTAAAAAAAAAAAAAAAAAAAAAACAGAATTACTTTCCCTGCAGAACGGCCTTGTTTGGAGTGGTGAACTGGTCTGCTTCTACTGCACTGACTGTTGCTTTATTTGGGTAAAGTGATGGCACCAACATCTCATCCATAACAAACTGTTCAACATAACCTTCTGCTTTGGCTTCTAAGTGGGCTAAATTTTTATCAGACACCTTCCTCCCCATTACCTTCTGATCTGGTCTCAAAAGTTTTGGGGCAGAATCCTTTTTCAGGTCCAAGTACTCTGTTAGGTTGCATTATACTGATCTATTGTTCATTTAGAATGCCTGATATCTTCTCAATCAATTCACATACATGGTCCACATTTTCCTGAGTGATTGTCCCCACTGTCCTTCCTGTGCAGAGATCATCAATAGTATTGGTTCTTCCCCATTTAAATTCAGACGCTCACTTTTTTTACTGTGCTGTAGGCAGGGACATCTCCTCTAATGTTGGCACAATATCCTCGTAAATGGCCTTTGTTGACAACTCTTTCTTACACAAATAATTAATCACAGCATGAATTTTTTTTATTCTTCATTTCAGATTAAACATACACCTCATCTGTTTTCAGCTCCTGTAACAAAATAAATATTCATTCCTGAACGTTGTAATTTTGGACAATATTCTATAAAGTATTATGTGCAATTTTTGCAAAGTTGTACAATTTCGTTTTCCTGGTCATGGCACAATCTTGAGGAATGACTCTCATAGATAAACGTTAGTGCCAGGTATGTCATAGTTTTTTTTTCCATAACTGAGAATATTTAATTTAAGCTGCCGAATATTTCACCATTTAGAGACAGCATTTACATCTTGTTGATTGTCTTTGCAGTCTACTGATATTTCCATTCCATGGAAAATGTATCATTTAAATCTTCTTAGTCATCTTTACTCCATGTTTGGTGTTATAGATTTGTAACCAGTTACACATACATTCCATACACATGTAAACTTCCATAAAAGACGATGATTTGTCATTGTGTGAAAGATATCATGTAAAACTAGAAATATAGTAAGAATTTGTGATCCTTTATCGCTTATTGATTTAAAATTTATGGTACTGTGTAGGTAATTATGTCTTGCACAAATGGAATTTCCTAATGCCTTTCCGAATTTGAAAGCTGGAGTGTTAGCTTTTAGAAATTGCATTATATTTTAATGTATAATTAGAAGTGATACAGACAGACATAGGCCTATACTTTTTTTGAACTGCCATGGTTCTCATTATTATAATATTAGTTAATATATTATTGCAATATTTTTCTGATTACATAATTGAGATAATACACTAAAATTTTAACCTAAGTCGTACACTCACATAATTTGATTTCTGTTTTTCTGTACCTCTCTGTAACTTTATTCAACTTAACACACTTTCTTTTCATTGTTACATTGACACGACACTTCTAAAAGAATTTTACGATAGTGGTATTTCAAAAATTTTATGATCTCTTTTTACCATTGTTTACCTTAATGTACAACAGGTTCTGTCAGGTTTTCTGTTAGAATTATCATTAATGTAATCAAGTAGAGTAAATTAAAATTTAAAAGGTTCTTATTTTTTGTTCTTAATCTACTTTAAAAAAATTACTTAGCAGTCCAATGCATTTTTCCAGTTTTGTTACAACAGAATTCGTGCGAGAAGTTTACATATTTGTTGCACATGCATATTTTGAATAAGAAATTTTATTGGCATAATAAAATACTCGTTCATTAGTTGCATTTTCAAGATTGTTTGGAGTTTTTTAAATCTGATTCTTACAAACTAACAACTTCTTCCTTCAATTTGATCGAAACAGATCTACAGAAGGCCACGGAGATTTAATATACTCTGATTGTAGTTTATATTATGCATGGTTCAGCTCACTAATTAATCCATGTAGCTACCTGAAATTAAATTATAGTATCACAGGAAACATTATCTCTACCTGTATATATGTCATCTGAAATCTTCTCCTAGTATAATAGAATTTTATGGAAATTTTATTTCCAACTCTTGAGGCATCAGTGTTGATGGTTACTGATTTCCGTGTGTGGTAGATGGAGCCAAAAGTGATTTTTTTATTCAAAGTATCACATTATTGGTATTTTAACTTCATTAGATGTTCTAGCTTTGGTTATGTTGCAAAGGCATTACTGCCAACTAAATTTAATCTATCTTCCTATATTTTTAAAAAATATTCAACTTTTAATTAAGTATTTCAGCTTATTCTATTTCCAGCTTTAATGAGCTTCAAGTACTTTGTTCACCTTGCTTGCATTTCTGACAACTTATACTGAAGCATTAAAATTGTTCATGGCAGTCAGAAAAGTCATCTGCTTCTCATGTCTTCCTTTCTTAAGTCTAAAGAATATAGCTGTGGGCTTTTGCTACCATAAACTCTCTGTTCCCTAATTTTGGCTAGTTCACAATATTCTGCTTTGGATCCCCTTCATTTGATGGTCCAGTCTTTGAGTAATATAGGCTTCAATTAATTCTCTAACAACAACAACAACACCCAAGTTTAACAGCCAAGAGAGTTTTTTTATTTTATTTTCCATCAAAATGATTACTTTGCTGTTAGTAATTGTCCAAAGTTTATTAAAAATAATAAATACGTGACAGGTCTACCCTTGCTAGCGTTCAGCAGAACGAAACACGTTTGGTAGTTTTTTTATATTTTTTGTCTTATAAAATTTTATTATTTTTATTGATACTTGCACGTTCATTGTGGTCCATTGCTGTTTGTTCATTTCTATGCAAAAAGTAGTCTGAAGGGGTCATAACATATAGAGTTATCATTTTTGTTGTTAGAGATTATTCTTGGAGAAAATGACGAGAAGAAACTTCAAAAAAATGTGCTGGACCAAAGACAATGTCACGAAGGTCTGTGAATGTTTTAGATTTCTGTTAAAGAGAGTATTTTAGAATGTGATCCCTTTGTTCAGTTAACCACCTTTTATCCAAAGTATGACACAGTGTTTGGAGCATGGAACATAAAAGATCAGAGAGGAAGACTGATGGTCACCCGTAACCTAAAATGAATACTATGTGAAAGTTATTTGTTTAAGTTGGCTTCATAATATCCCCATGTGGATCTATTTTCTTGACAGCTGATATTAAAATCAACATGCAGTGTTAAAAAAATATTTTCTGGTAAACTTATCTGTCAGTGTGTATCACGGAAAGTCTTCGGTAAGACTTAAGTGAGCAAAAGAGAAAAGTAGTATGGGGGATGTTTTATAGACAATGAAACTATGCCTCATGTTCCTAGAGATATCTATAGATTCTAGGAAAGTAAAAAAGCATTTTTAGATAAGTTTCATATCTGAGAGAATTTTCTTTTTAAGCAAAGGAAGAATGTTGTAATTGGGTGAAGATTGAAATTTGTTGGTTTAGAGATTGGAACAGCATAGTATAACAAAATAGAGCTAAAAGGAAGCATAATGATGATAGTTTAAAGGTAAAAAAATTATGGGAAAATAATTAAATTAGAATTTTAAAGTCAAGCACTTAGTGGTAGAAATTGGTCAGAAGTGAGAAATTTGCTTTTATCTGCTTATTAAAAAGGGTTTCATAAGTTTGATTGGTACTAAAAGTAAGGGTAGGTAATAAAGAAACTTGCTATAGTAAGGGTTTAGAGAGGATTACATTTTTAATTAATTAATAGAGTATTTTATGTATGGACAGGGCCGCAAAACTTTGAATAATTATCACAAGAAGACAGAAGCATATTTCAAAAACGATGATAGGGCAGAAACTATCTAGAAAATTTGGGACTGCATTCTTTAGAAATCTGAACAACATTGGGGCAGTTTTTGGAAAGCCTTGAATTTCGAGACACTTGTGAGTTTTAGAGTTGATCACATGATGGGGAAAATCCTGCAAAGTGACAAAATCTGTTTAGAACCAGTTTATATAACCTGTATATAATATACTGGGGATAGCCTTGATAGAATTGTATTGCCAGTAATTATGCTATGATCATCACAATGAAAGATGTGGTTTTGTCACAATGTTGAGAGGCTCCAGTTGATAATGTTAGTTGGTCAAAGTTTAATAATGGAAAGGGGTGGAATGGAACTTTAAATATGGTGATGGAAAACAAATTCAGTTCTTTATAAGACTTCTACCAATGTTATTTAGTTTTAGTAAAACTCCAGCGTGAGTGATGTATTACCAGTTGGTTCCATATTTCTCATAATTTTAATTGCATCTTCTGAATAGATCGAAGTAGATAAATCTATTAACACTACTGATCATCAAACCAGATTAGAGAGACTAAACTTGTTTTGAATATTAAGATGAAGTGAACTTTAAAGTATTCTTCAAACTTTATTTTCAATAGTCTTACCACTACTACAATTTCAAGACTCTTGTTAATGCTCACCTAAAGAGCTGGCAGATCTTAGCGAAAGTCCTTGATAAACAGCTGTCATCTAACTGCAGAACATTCAAAGTTTAGTGTACAAATATTCTTTTTAAAACCCTCTGTAGCTGCACACAATCCTTCCATTGTAACTCTGCTACACTGGATTATGTCATCTGCAAATACTGTACTTTAACTTATTACTGTAAACCCACAGCAGAATTATTCATTAAATAATTAACAGCATTGGTCCTAATACACTGTCTGTAACAGGTGTGATTTCATTTCCCCTCCTGTACACCACATTTACTAACCTGGTACTTTGCTTCCTAACAGTAATGATTACTTTTTTTCTTTTTACACTGTTGTGAAACTGCAAGCATTACCTAATAAATTTATGTTTCATGGTAATTGTTTGTGGAGACTTGCTGTGTAATCATAAATTTTAAAAAGTTAGTTTCTGATTCCTTTGACTGTTGTTATAGCAGTAGCAAACTTCACGAATATTTTGTGACATTTTACGAGTTTTTAGGCTTTTTTGAAAATGGTAGTGTTCTTAAAATGTTTTGAAAAATCCTGGGTGGTTATCACACTATCATGAAATAGGCTTTTCAGTTTACACATATTCTAACAGAAAAGGTCTTAGTCAGACACAATTAATACTTATAGGTGGCTACAGAAATGCTACAAAAGAATCAATTACATACTATCTTACTGTTCTCTGCAATCCATTGTGTTTGTTTTCTTTTTGCAGAATGTGCTGTGACAAGCCTCCTGCATCTTGGTGGCTAGCTGTAGAAGAAGAGATGAAAGCTGGGTACCTGACTGTGTTAAAACTTCTAAGTAAAAATAGGAAGGCATATCCAGTGCTTAAGTGTAGTCCGAATCAGAAGTGTAACTTTCAACCAAAATTGAGCCCCTGTGATGACTTGGAAAATCCACAAGATTGTCTTGCAGAAGAAGATAATGGAGTCTATCCAGAGAGTTTATTGGAAAATGCTGAATATGCAATTGAAATTAAAACTCACAATTGCTCAACAAGTTTAAATGATTTCAAATGTGCTGAAAACTGCAACAATCAGAGCATAACCATGAACAACTGCAACTTTCCTAGTAGTCATTTGGATTCTAGGCATTCTCCAAGCCCAAAAGAAACAGCTTGCATGGGAGAAAGTTGTTTAACATTCTGGCGAGAGAAGTATAATTTAAAGGAGTGTTCAGTTCGTGTAAGGGACTGTGCATCTAAAGAAGTGCAACGTGCCCTTTTGCCAGTCAAAGTTGACATTCAATTTGGAGATATCTCAGATTCTTCCAAATCCCCTTCCAAGGTTCAGCATATGTCATTACCAACACCAACTAGTGATTCTGGTATTAGTAGCACAGACGAGGAACTGAAGCTTTGTGCTAGCAGTGGACCAGAAGAAATCAAAGATCAGCAACTGTCATGTGTAGATTTCCAAACTGATAATAGTTTCTTGCCCGTGGATGTTTTTAGTGATAGTAGGAGCAATGATAGCTTTACTCCGTCTTCTGGTGTTCCTGCAGACTATTTTTTAAAGCAGATAGCTGAAAATTGTACATGTTCAGCTTCCAATGATTCAAAACTAAAATCACCTGTGACACTTCTCTCTGTAAAGAATAAGGTTAATGCTAATGAGTATAATTCTGTTCTACAGTTTCATCAGGAGATTGAAGAGATTTTAAACCAGTCTCAGTGTCCGGAATTAGTTGATTTATACTATCACAATATGCAGGAAGTTTTTCCTTGGTTTGATCCCAAATGTGCCTGCATTTCAAATAAACCTCTTTGCAAAAATAAAACAAGGCTGAACAATGATAGAAAAGAACATGAAAAATCTGGTACAGATGACTACACTTCTATTGATGTTTCAGTTTTGGATGACTCATTTCAAACAGTTCCTGATGTTATGTTGGGAAAGAGTCTGGATGAATTCTACAGTGGGTACACTTTACAAGATAACAGATTCTGTATGCTTTGTAAAGGAATTGGTGATGCACTGCCAGCAGAGGAAGGGAGGTTGCTGTATTGTGGACAAAATGAATGGACACACACAAATTGTGCTTTGTGGTCAGCAGAGGTATATGAGGAAATTGATGGATCATTGCAGAATGTTCATAGTGCAATTTCTCGAGGTCGTCAGATACGTTGCGACTTATGTGGAAAGAGAGGTGCGAGTGTAGGGTGCTGCACACGAAATTGCCCCGAAAAATATCATTTTCCATGTGCAAAGAAGGCCAATTGTGTGTTTATGGATGATAAAAATGTGTACTGTCCATCTCACGCTAGCAATGCCTCAGGAAAAGTGCTGCAACTGGAGTCTGATTTTGATATAAGAAGACCAATTTATGTTGAGTTAGATCGAAAGAAGAAAAAGTTTGCTGAACCAAAGAAAGTTAGGTTAATGATTGGATCGTTATTAGTGGAGAATGTTGGAGAAATTGTCAGAGAGGTTTCTGATACAAGTGATGCAATTATACCTACTCAGTTCTTATGTACAAGACTATTTTGGTCATCAGTAGAACCTTGGAGGATTGTTCAATATCATATTAAAACTGTTCTTCACACAGAAAGTTCAACTATGCCAGTAGATGCTGGAAAAAATTTTACAGTAGATCACACTGAAGATAAACATTTGGTTGAGCAGAAACTTAATGAAATCTCTAAATGGCTACAAGAAACAGAAACAGAATGTACCAAAACGATGAAGCAAAAGTCACAAGCACATGTCAGATTGTGTCAGAAGGGGTTTTCAAATTTTAAGAGAAAACTTCCTCATCGTAAATATCAGAATAAGAAGAGAAGTCAAATATTAGACAATAATGTGGTACGTCAGGTTATCAATTATATGGTGGATGTTGTTTGCAGTAAGGAGACAGATGACAATTCTCTTCAAGATTCTCAGAATGCTGCTGACCTCCTACCCCCGGAGTTGAAAGAAGCAATTTTTGAAGATTTGCCACATGATCTGATTGATGGTATCTCAATGCAAGATATATTACCAAAGTTAATGACATACGAAGATGTAGGAGCTATGGAAAGATGTGATGCGTCATCTATGGGAATAATGAAACAGATGAGAGAGAAAATGCAGAAGATGGAGGAACAGTCGGTGATAATGGACAGACTACAAACAGATTACCAAGAATTGAGTGTGTGGATTTAGTTCTGGAAGATGAAGATGACTTATTTCTTGAAAAGAACTCTTTAGTTCATGACTCTAGAAATCTAGATGTTAAGAAGGAAACAGGTAATTTGTCAAGAAGAACTGAATTAACGCGCAGTAAATCTGAGGTTGCCAGAGATTCCCCCAGTTGCAAAGCTAGTGTACCTACAAGAAATCAGAAGCGAACCTGTAGCCTAACATGGAACTGCAAAATGGATTGTAGTGTTTCTCCTACCATGAAAAAACGAAAATTGTCTCGCACAGTTCAGAAAACTGAAAACCCCCTTCTGGTCGTTTTGGATTCTGATAGTTTTGTGCATGAATTACGCCTACCTGATTGTGTTCAGCTAAAAGTAACAAGATCTGCACCTGCTGGAATTTGCTTTGAAGAAGAAACATCGCCAAGTGATTCTAGATGTAGACCTCCAATGCCACAAGAAGAAGGAAAAGAAAATAATTGTATGGCATGGAATGCCCATTCGAAAGCAAGATTTCTACAATTAGATGGTACTGTTGACTCTCTCAGTAGCAGCAGCAGTGAAGGAGATACACCCAAACGTGTCTGTCGTAAACGTTGTTGTTCTAAACGAAGCAGTGTTAATTCTTCTTTAGTAAAATATAACCAGAGGAAAATTTCAGCATCGACAGGTGATCGTCTCTGTAGAATGCGCAAAAGTCAGTTCAGAGATGAAGATAGTGAAGAAGAACCTGTGCGCTGCAATAGATGTCGTCGCACTTATAGAACAAAGAAGAGTTATGAACGCCACTTACCTAGCTGTTGCAATGAGTTCATTCTTTCAACAAGTGAAAGTGACTCTGAAAACACCCATTCTAGTGAAGAAGGAGGAGTTAAAAAGCAACAAAAGGATGCATGTGTGTCTACTGATGATTCAAAATTTGTTTGTGAAAAGGCAATAGAACCTACTTACACTAGGTGTGCAATTAGCGGCTGCACAAATACAGTAATTGAGCCACAACTTCAAAATTCTACAGTAATTGAGAGGAGATCAAAGGCATCATCGAAGACTGGAATGGTAAGCAACATATCTGAAGATAACAGTCCTCGATATATTGTACCTAGTTGTTATTCCCAGTGCCAGCAGACTTCATCTCAGAATAATAATTTCATCCAGATACAATCTAATCAAAATTCAGGTGCACCTCCACTTATAATGCAGCAGGTACCATCAAGTAATGTAGTACCTACATTTATGGAAGCTTTTCAACAACAGACAGGACAATCCTTGCAGTTTGTTGCATCAGTTAATACACACAGTAATGGTTTGAATAAACAAGCATTTGTTGCTCCTTCAGCAGCAAATACTTTACTTCCTGGAACATTTCCTTGCCAATCAGCTAGTAGCTTTGTTAGATTTCCAGTTGCCCAAGATGTTCCTGCTACTGCACATCAGTCTACATCTGTGGGGCCTCTCATTCCACCAACACACCATTGTGGAATAGTGAATTCACAACAAATGTTGTACAACTCAACATCTGCATCTGACACATATGGAGGATTTTCTGGGGGACAACATAGCGTGCATACTGTTGGATATGCTGAAGGACATCGAGGAGGTTATAATGGAGGACATGGTAGTGGACAGGCAGGAGGACACCAAGAAGTATCATCTGGTGTATATCCTGGAGGCTATTCTGGATGGTTCTCTGGAGAGTATCCTGGAGGACAACCTAGCGAATATTCTGGAGGACACTATGGGCAACCCAGTGGTTATCCAGGAGGTTTTTCTGGAGAAATGTCATATTGTAGTCCACCTATGTATGTTTCAAACTATGAGACAGTTGTTAGCAACACTGTTATGTCTTCAAATGAGCTTTATTCTCCATTTCCTGGAATGGTAGCATCAAGTAGTAGTTATTCATCAACAACAACCCAGGTATATCAGTCTAATAAATCAGGACCAGCTGCTTTTTATGTGGTTAATAACCAAGCTCCAGTTTCTGGACCAAGCATTAAAAATTTTGAGTTTTTCAACTACCCAACAAATATGATACAGATAGAGTTACGCAATAGTAGCCATCCAATGATACAGGAGGTACCAACTGAAGACAGGGCGGTACAGTGTCCAGAGATGCCAGCAAAACATCCAAAATGTAGGAGTTTTGGAGTGAATACTAGTCCACCACGAATGGATACTAGAAAGAACTGTGTAAAATGTAACTGTGGTGGTCATGAAGGGATAAAAAATTGTTGTTCATTAGTGTGTGCTAAACCAAAAAAGTTAACAGTTGAAATGCTGAGGAAGCATGTTGTTATCAGTGCCAAGGACAGGATTGGAAAGACAAAATCACCTATTAAAATTAGTCCTTCAACAGGTGTAACCAATGAATCCAGTGTATCAAAACCCAAACTAAATAATCGATTGACATCAAGATCAAGCAGTAGGCACACTGAACGTATTCCTAAAGAAATTAGTCGCAGAGAAACCGCTGTTATTAACAAGTCAACAGTTCGAACAATTGTTAGGCGCACTTGTATTACTCAGAAATCAGTTGAGCACACAGATGTTACACAAAATGACAAAGTGGTGAAAAAGGTGGTTAGTAGATATAGCAGACAAGTGACCGAAGATGGAACTAGATGCCCTGTTTCACAGATTGCTAGTAAATCAATTGTAAGAACTGTTGATAGACTCTGTTGTCCTGTTATTAAAGAGAGTAATTGTAAGGGGGCTAATTCATTACCAAAAAGGCCAGTAAAACAGACAGGTGTACAAATTGAGCACCATTTAGAGGGACTGAATAAACAAACAACTGAAGGTTTACAATGCAAATCATATCTGTTCATAGAAAGTGGAAGTTGTTGTCCTACTCCAGAAAGTAATGCTCATGGATTGGGAAGTGAAGAAAATGACATATCCAGGACAGTGTCACCTACCAAGCATACGCATACCGATTCACAACAGAATGGAACAAACATTTCATCCTCAAAATCTGTGTCACAGAAAGAGTCAAGTAATGAAAATTGTAAAAATGTTGCTGATGATTCTGAAGTGGTGAACTGTAAAATGTCGCCACCTCCACTTTCAGAATCTGATGTAATAAATCACTCTTCCAGCAGTCGGAAAGGAGAAACTGAATCTTTGCCAGAGGTTAAAAAAAGTGATGTTACAGACGGTTTTTCAACAGAAGGCACAAATAAAACATCTGATATTGTTATACCTAAAGATGATAAGAAATCTAACAGTGAAATTTCACAGAAATTGATTACAGATAACACCTCTGTCTCTTGTAAAACTATCTCCCAAAGTGAAAGACTGATTGAATTGTGTATTACAAATGAAGAGAAAGAATCAGTGTCGCCTTATTCAAGAGATGATTGTGATGATGAAGATGATGATGATGTAGAAGATGACGATGAAGATGATGATACTGAGGATGATGGATGTAGTGGAGGAAATGTGGAAGAAGACATAAACTCTGAAATGGATGGTGAAGAAGAAGATGACGATGAAAATGAAGAGGAGGAGGAGGATGATGAAGATGAAGATTATGATCATGACGATGATGATGATTTTGAGAGTAGGAGTGGGTCACCTATTTTGTGCAACGGAGAGGATTCTAATGAAAAAATGCCATATATTACATACGAAATTTATTCCCAAGATGGATTTTGTTGCACTTCAAAGTCTTTTAGTGAAGCCTGGCAAAAGGTGTTTGAAGCTGTTCAGAATGCTCGAGCCACAAATAAGATGCCTCCATTGCCTCATAATCCTTTCAGTGTTTCTCACGAAAGCATACAGATGCTTGGATGGAAGCACAATGCTTTTAGGTACCTGGTGGAACAGTTACCAGGAGTTGGCCACTGTACCAAATATAAACCTCGTTATCACAAACAACGTACACCAAGGCCGGAAGATGACTTGGATGCTTTGCCACCACCAAATAAAAGTGGCTGTATTAGAACAGAAATGTTTAAATCTCGGCGACCGTATGATATGTTCAGCTGGTTGGCATCAAGCCATAGAAACCCTCCTAAATTCATTCAGCAAAATGACAACGAGGTTATAAGTAACAGGTGAGTTTCTGTTTATATTACCCTTGTTTATTGGTGGGAGACGGTAGAAAATTTTATCAGAAATAACAATTACTGAACGGTAGCCTATATCTTTTCACCCTTTTCACATGCTAACTCAACCAAATAATATTGTTTTGAACCAAATCAGTCTTTAAAAAACCTTTGCTCCCTAATGGTTTTGTAGATAATAAAAATAATATGAAATTGAATTTAATTTATTTTCCTATGAAAATTTGCTGTATTACTGCAAATCCTCAGTTTGCAGGTGATTAACATTAAAGGAACCCTATCTTCAGCAATGTCCTGAGTGCCAAAGAAACGGTCCAAATCTTGGTTTTTCTAATCTTTGCAAAACCATTTAGAAATTAGTCTTCATATTATTCCATGTGTTATTGTCAGATCAATAACTAGATAAAATAATTCATTTAAGTTATTAGATAGTGTTAAGAATAATAGATCAA
This sequence comes from Vandiemenella viatica, assembly GCA_031002005.1. Taxonomy (NCBI): domain Eukaryota; kingdom Metazoa; phylum Arthropoda; class Insecta; order Orthoptera; family Morabidae; genus Vandiemenella; species Vandiemenella viatica. Next base: position 245,565,834 of record CM061921.1, read on the forward strand.
AAATGAAAAAGTAAACTGTAGATTACCAAAGATGGTGGAATACGGGCGTTGAAAATATTTTCAGGCCAATAGCTCGGTCACATAGTTTGCTGAAAATTTGTCCATGTTAATTGGGTGTGAAATGAGAGTGCCTTTCTGTTTGGTGCAAAATCCATAAGACAAGGGGCTTGGTCTAAATTTTGTGTTTTGTGTTCCAAATTTAATGTGATCTTTGGTGGACTTCCATTTTTGATTGGTAAATTTTGGTTTATTTTTCTTCATATTAGAAGCTTTATTTTATACCACTAGATAAATACATAACTTTCACTAATGCTTTGTTTTATGTATTATAATAGTGTATTTGATTTCATTGCATTTAAGTGTTAGGGTGAAGTACATTTTGCCTTATTTAGTTTAATGGACTTAGTTGTTTAGTCATGAAAATGTAAACATGAAAAATTTATCGATCTATAAGTGGTGTGTAGCATGTCTGGACCATTTAGAGTAACAGAAAAACTGCAGTTTTTGACTTCATTAGGTTTATTTTCAACCATAAGCTTTAGTTTCTTTCAGTTTATATGGACTAGGTTCAACAGGACTTAGAGAAATTATGTGGTAATGTCACATGCTGTGAAATACCCATTTCAAAATTTATGAGAGGCTGAATAAACACCTCTACTGGGCTTCTGGTTGGATGGAGCACCAGTTTCCTTCAAACACTTCTTTCTGAATTGCCATATTCTGCTTTTAGTTTAGCGAGGATAGTAATAGGAAGAAAATTAGTGACAGTTTGGGAAGAATGACAAAATACTAGTGCTTCAGGTAAGAAGAAACAAGGAAAAGAAACATATTGATAGTTCAGAATATGGAATACAAACCAAAAAGATCAGGGCACACTTTGTAGTTATTAAAATTAAGAGTCATTAAAACTTGATTTCATTGAAGTCCCGGGCTGTGAACTATCACTGCCTCCTTTGTGTGTAATATTTGCTAGAGATGAAACAGATATCCTGCAACTATCCAGTATCCAGACTAACTGGCCAATATTTACTATCTTGTTGGTTACTGAATAGTAAGTCAATATCTGGCAGGTATTGGATTCTCGATAAATTATGAAAATTTCATAAAATTTCCTTTAAATTCACAAATTCTAAGTATATGATAAGCCTAAACACAAATAAAAACACTATCTCTTCAAATCAAAATACTGTTTATTATTGTTTTTAACATAAAAAATTAGTTCTTGAACTAAATTAACACCAATTTCTCTGTAATAGGAGATAATAATCAGTTTTGCTTGTCCTCGTAAACAAGGCCAGGTCCAAAGAAATGTCTTTTTTCATATACACTACTGCCAGGCGCTCAAAAATAAATTCTAGCAAATTTTGTGAAATTCGGGTACTGAGTCACTTTAAAAAGTACCAAGTCATGTGTATAAGTAAAAAGGTGACACCATTTAGTTCTGAATATACAATTAATGGCCTTTCCTTAGAATAGTAGATTCCGATAAATTCCTAGGGGTAACAATTTGTAATAATTTGTTGTGGAATGAGCATATCGAGAAGGTAATTTGGAAAGCAAATTGTATGCTCCAATTTCTAGGTTGTAATTTAAAACAGTGCACACTGGAATTTAAATTGGTTGCCTACAAATCACTAATGTGTCCTCACTTAGAATATTGTTGTTCTGTGTGGGCTCCCCATCAATAGGGATCAATCGAGGCATTGGAGAAGGTCCAAAGAAGAGCTGCCTGATTCGTCACAGGTTTATATAGTTGGCAGGAAAGTGTAAGTGCAATGTTGAAGGAGTTGGTTGGGGAGACCTGAATCACCGAAGGCATCGCTCTCCACAGAAGCTAATTGAAAAATTCACAACTGATGTATTTCGTAATGACAGCAAACAAATATTACTACCAGCAACATTCATATCTAGGAATGATTGTGAAAATAAGATAAGAGAAATCGGGGCCAGAACCGATTCATTTCTGTACTCATTTTTCGACGAGCGATTAGAGAATGGAATGGGAAGGATTTTCCGAGCGAGTAAACCTAAAATCCGACAAGAGTAGTTCTAGATAAATCACTTCGGCCATCCTAGTCTGAGTTTTCCATGGTTTTCCCACATCACTTCAGGCGAATGGCAGGGTGTTTCCTCAAAATAGTCCATGGGCGCCTCCTGCCATATCCTGTATATCACTTCCAAACAATTACACTTTCGGATAGGTGCATTGCACCCTCCACCACACACTTTTAGTGAATCACAGAGTAATAATAAAAATCATTAACTGGCCAACAAATATATGGGTCATGCTTCCAGTTAATTCAAGATTACTTCAAATAAAAGTAGATGTCGCTAGCATTATCTCATTAAAACAGTTCCAAAACGTGTCTTGAGATTTGTGAGCCACAGTTGATTCTGTCTCGTCCCTTCTACTCCTTTTAACAGCCATTGAAAGATTCCTCACAATACATTTTAATAGATTCCAATAGAATCTTCTGATGAGCTTTAGCAAACCCCAAATGGTTTGTCTTGAATCTTGGCTCTTGGAATGTCACAATCAAGTAGTTTGAATCTTCACTTACGGAGCCGATACGACTTTGTAATTCAGTTTTCAAAAGGCTCTCATGGATGGTAAGTCAGGAGTTCTTCGTGCTTTCTCATCATTATCTAAATATATTTTAGTGCAAAAACTTATGATATTACTTCGGAATTGCAGTAGAGATCAGAACTTGTTATTTTTGTTATTTCTTAAAAGTGCTTCAATAGCTTAATGCACTTTACCATCAAACACAACTGTTGGCTCGTCAAATTAGTGTGTATTCTGCGATCAGCCACATATAGCGATATTGCCCATTCTTGTTCCAACAGGAACTCTTATCATATAAAAGTTAGAATTCCATCTCGTTGCTGATATCTGGCATCAGCTGACGGTCGGTAAATTTTTCTTTTTGAATCATCAGCAATTTTTCTTGAGCTAAGCCTGAACGATTAAAGTGCATAATGAGATGTCTACCACTAACAGTCATTCCTGCAACCTCAGACTGCATCTTCAATGACTCAGTTAAAATTCTCTGAAGCAAATGGATGAAACATCTTGCAGAAGTGTGCTCAGCCACGCATACACCCTTCACCATGTTGGCACTGCTGTCATGACTCAGTAAATGTATTTTGTTTTGGTCAATAGCACAACTATTTGTGATCCTTTTAATCTCCCTTGCTATATTTTCTCCAGGAAGAGAACCAGGGAAATGCTTCATAGCAAAAACTCCATGCTCTAGTTTGACTTCAGAAGATACCCATGACCTGTGGAATTCAGTAAATAGTTGTGTAAACAGATTTAGAAGTTAAAGAAACAGCAAGAGCACCAAAATTTTTGTTTTATTTTTTCGTAAATTTTGTCGTAGAAGTCAGAATTTTTTGGGAAATGTATGTACGACTCGGTATTTATAGCAGTGTAAAGCTGCTTCTAGGGACTGGAAAATCCGTTTCTTTCTGCGATAGATAACAGCTCATTGTCTAGTGCAATGATTCCTGCAATAACTTAATGATATTTTTTGCTTTTGCTTCCCAAAGTAATTTCCTTTCAAATGATTCTGATATATTCATTTGCTTATCTTTCAATGTTGAAGACGAACTTGTCCCGGGGATGGCTAAAGGCAGTATAGGCAAGATAGCTTTCCTAATTTCATGAAAGTTTACTGGATGTTTCATTTTCAATTGGTTTGTCATGGCAGAGGTATCTGGTCGAAGACAGAAAAAAAATACGTCATTGTGATTTCTTTAAGTCCACAAAGAAAAAATGAAATGATTCAAACTTCATGTCAAAACATGCCTCACCAAAAGTAATTCAAAATCGAAAACTTATTGTCATTATTTATATCAAAATATTCCCAAAAAGGTGTCCTTTCTGTACTGAAGACATTTTTATTTTTCCTAACCTCAAATAACAACGTTCAGCCAGAAATTCGGCTGCCGAATATCCTGATATCCAGCTTGTAGGATGGCTGGATAACTGGTATCTGGTGTCCAGCCAAACATCTATCCGTTTCATCTCTAATATTTTCCAGGATTTTCTCAAAGGATGTTCTACAACCTTACAAACTCTCTCTCTTCATTTGCATTCAAAGCATCGTGATTTTCTGATAAGATGGTCCCACTAGAAATAAAAATCAAACAGAAGTTGAATGGATATAAAAATATACTTTACCAAAAGAGTAGAGACAGTGACAACTACTACACCTTGTCGCTTCTAATGTCCTGCTTAGTTGCTCTTTCAATAGCTAAGATGAAAAATCCCAATGAGAATATAATAATGTTAAGAAATTTTTAGGTTGCAGACCACTAAAAAGATAGATTCTATATGGCTATGCTCTCTAAATATTTGAAATAAAACTGTGGATTTGTCACAAATGTTGATAATCAAGTTGTTAAAAGGTTAAATAAATTAAAAAGCTTTGCAGTTCAGTTTGGTGAATCAGTTGACATGAGTATGCTATCCTGACACTTGCCTTGATTTACCAGGAAGGGTGTATACTGCTGAAGGTTTAGACTGCAGTAAATGCATCTGAGTCTGTATGCAAGGTGCTGCTAACAGAACTTGATGCCACTCAGTAGTTCTGAAAATAAATTGAGTCATCCATCCAGAAGTTTTGTATGATCCACTGGGAGCACCAAGCTGCAAAGAATCTTTCCTGTGAACTGAAGAGTATGATCAGAGATGTAGTGAAGATCATTAATGAAATTCATATCTGAGGTGAACTCTTCAGGTTGTTCTCAACAATGTGGTAGAGTATGACTCACTCTTCAAACTACATCTTCATGCATAATTGTGTTTGTTATAGAGGTTAAAAGTTCTTGCTTGTCTTTTCTAACTGAGAGAAATAATAGACAGAGAAAATCAGACTTAGAGTAGAACCTTAGTTGAGTGAGGAATGGATGACTAAGCTGGCATATGTGGCAAAAATTTTATGCCTTATTAACTAACATAACATTTATCTTCTGGAGTCTAGTACGAGTATTTTTGCAGTGAGAAGATTTAAGATATCCCTGTATAACAGGAAGAAATAAAAATGATTCCGTTTTTGGGAGAATGTTTTGATTTTTTCTAATGTTTATCAGTGAGTCATATTTGACATAGCAGTTCAACATTTGAGGACATTAACTAAAAACTTTAATAGTTAATTCCATGAAAACCAAGATCCTTCCAAGATAATTTCAGGAAAATTGCTTCTTGGAAGATCAAGAACATAAAGAATCAGATTGTCTTTTCATCAAGTTTTCATCATTATAGTGTTTAGACACATATTGCAGTTCCAATTTTGGTTGAAAAAGAATGTCTGTGTCTGATTGTTACTCAAACACCTAAAAAAAATTTCAGTCCCTCTAGTAATAAAAATCGAACAGAAGTAGAATGGATATAAATGCAGCATTTTGTCTCCCCCAAAACAATGCTGCAGCCTTGTATCATGAAAGTTTGTAGCAAAGAAGCAGCAGCAGATATTTCAGTAATTAAGGGGAGATGTAACCGATCGGAGCTAAAAAAAAAAATGATTTTAGAAATTGTGTTTTCCGATTATATAGTTATTTATCTGTATTGTGTGAAAGTTTTAGGTTTTAGACTCAATTGTAAGTATTTTCAAAATGTTTTACTTTTTGCTACCAAGTACAACAAGTGTAAGTAAAAAAACCTTCATAAACTTTGAGTGCCATTTTCTTGGATGTCTATATTTTAGCTCGTAGGAACAAGGAATAGAGAGATGATGAATTTTTCAGAGGACTTGTAGATTGCAGGGACAAATATTTATGAAGAATTGTGCATTTGGGGATATTTATATTGAAATTTTTACAGCAGTTTACTGCTTCCAAAATTAAAATTAAGGTATAAATTCTATTTGTTCTCGTATTTTCTCCATTCTTCATATAGTTACATTTATATATATTTAATGGTGGAAAATAATTAGATCAATATCTCTTATAATTTTGGTGAAACAGGTACCTCTATCAGGAGGGGTCAAAAAAATTTGGATGTGACTGTACAAGTGCTATTTTCTCAGGTAGGGTCAGTGTACTATGTCATAGAAAGGAGTTAACATACGACAGTAAGTGTACAAAGTTTCAGCCTTTCATGTTCTATATGGTGGCGTTACAGATGTTTTAAACCTATTTGTGCATTTTGGGTTATGTCTCCCCTTAAGAAATTTAATCTTAAAATATTTGGTTTAGTAAAAAAAAAAATCTATATTGGTGTTTATGACCTTATGTCTTAGACTTCAGTTGGTTCATTGAAAAATTTCTCCTGTTTTTGTCAGTCCACGAGTGTTGAAAGTTTGAAGAACTATGACTAGAGGATGCAATGCCACACATGGTAGGTTTCCTGACAAAAATATTAGATGTATTCATTACCTCCTATCTCTTTGTTCTTGGCACTGTCTGTCTTCTAACTGTTCAGCAAAATTAAAACATGTGTGAAAGGTTCATATATGGACACGTGTTATCTTAAAATTCCTGTCACCTGCCTTTACACTGGAAGGGGTAGGACCGTCATCGGTGTTACCTGGGTTACTAACCGTCCTATGACTCGTGTGTATCCCACTACCCAGTGCCTATAGGGAGCAATGGCAAAGTCTGGTGTGGCTCCCCCCTCCCCTATTTAGGTATATGGACTTTATGTATGTGCCATAGCTGCAATATCAGCCATTATGAAGAGGCCTGGAAGGACGTGTCGAAGCAAAAGGGGCCACCTTTGTAGGACAGTAGCTGGGAACCGTCATAAAGTACATAAAATTCTTCCGCCATGTGGCTCCACCTTCTCTAGGTACTTGATCTGCTACTTTTCATTATCAGTGTATCTAAGTGATATTAGCTATTTTCCTTTCAGGCCCTTACGAAGTTCACTTTTACTTTATTTAAAATCGGGTCCTCCTGATGTAACAAATCCAAAGTTAATTTGTAACCCTCAGAACTGAGAAGGTTTTTACTTTCCCCGTTTGTCAGTATGAGTGTCTTAATGACTGTAATGGCATTGTTAAGTTTTGTGACCTGTGGATATGGTGAGACAATAGGATGTTGCATGTTCTAATTAAAGATTAGCTAGGTAGTTCTTAGAAGCATAAAAATTAAATTTTGCATCATTAGTGCACTACACATAAACCAAATTTCCATTGAAATGAAGTCTTCACGGGTGTACCGCCGGATAGTGTTTTGAAAACACTATATTTTGACGATTAGCTCCGTCGTCGTCATCAGCATACGCCGGGAAAGTCTCCGTTCTTACCCATTTCCATTGATTGTAGGCTAGTCTGCTTCTAGGCAATATCGGATTTCCCACTCCTTTCCTAGCAAGCCTTTGCTGGTCGGTATGCTGTCAGTGGGATAGTAAAATGCCTAGAATTAATATGCATTAATAATATTCTTTTTTATTTGTGATCAGTTTTTACAACAATAGTCTGTATGTTCCAACATGGAATACGTAGTAGTATCAAAACATTCCAGGCTTATGCTGTAACATCTGAAATATTTATTTTCGTCATTGTGATTCCCATCACATTCAAATTAGCGCCTGAATGCTCTGGTCCCACCGTTTTTCCCACTGATTGATTCTGTTAGAGCTTTCAGTGGTGACATGATTCACTTTGTCTCTCCTCTAGTGACTCGAACATGCTACCCTTTAACTTCGCATTCATATAGTGGAACAGCCCAAAGTAACAGGGTGCCAAATCAGATGAATAAGGGGCATGAGTGATGATAGTTATGATTCTTCACCAAAAATTGTTATGTATGGAACGAACTGTGGTCTGGTTTATTGTTGTGATGTGGGAGAAAAGCTTACTCACACCAAAGCTCTGGGTGTTTTCTTCATTTATCCCTGTGAAGACATCTTAGAATATTGTAATGGAATGCTGCATTCACAGCCTATCCCTGCAGGTCAAATTTGTGTCAGCAAAATTAGAAGAGCCTGTTCTTCAAATTACTCTTCAACTGTTGGCATTTATTGGTTCTTGTTCAGCTGGGAGACTTCCAATGGAACAGTTGTTGTTTTGTTTCAGTTTTAATAGCCATACATGCAGCTTTCACCACCAGTAATTACTCTGAACAAAAAGATTTCTTAATTGGAAGCATGTTCTTTGTGTTCACTGCAAACATCAATGTGCAGCTGCTTTTGACCACTTGTCAACTGGAGAGGAACAAACTTTGCAATGTTTTGTTGCATGCCCAATTCTTTCCTTCAAGTGCACTGACATGTTCCATAACTTGTACAAGGTTTTCACTGATATTGTCGATAGTCAGAAGGTCTTCATGAATGCTCACCATCTTCTACTGAAGGGCATCCAGACATAAATCTTGAAAGCCAAACAAAATCCACTCAAAAACTTTTGTTTGGCTCAGGGCTCATCAGCAAATGCTTAGTGAATCATTTCATACTTTTCACTAGCACTTTTTCTGTGTTTTAAAAAATATTCACATATACCCACTACTCTTTTTTTCTTGTTTATACTAAAAATTGTGAGACAAATTAGACATTATATGCAAATTTCCATACAAAACAAAACAAACAAGCTAGCAAGTTAATACTTTGCACACAATTTTAGGAATGTTCCTACCTGTTCTTGTTGTTCAGTTCAGAAATTTTTTGTTATTACCTTGTATCTATATTGATAACTAGAAAAACCTCATATTCAAAGTTTGCAGAAACTACGGATATTGCAAAAGGGTATTACAATAAATATAATTGAAGTGAAAACGGATAGGATGCACAAAAAAATATACGGTTAAGTGTCTAAAGTAGTATATGACATAAAGAAAGAGCAGTACAGAAATTAGATCACAGAGGAAATACTGATGTGGCATAGAGTGGAAATAATATTGCCAGAAGGCAGCATTAGTATGGAAAGAAGAAAGAAAGTAAATCCACTTATCAAACATGAAGTTGCAAAGAAGAAAAATTCAGTATTTCATGCAACTCCTTTATAATGTGAGAAAATAAATTAAACACACGAGAAGGTCGATGGATGTGCCCATAGTATTCTCTACCACATGAATGAAAGGAAGATTCTTCTGGCAATAGGTTTCAAAACTATATTTGCAGGAAGACCATAAGGTGAGCAGATAATACTAGTGAAAATCACACCAGATGAAGCCAAAAGCAACTCCTGTCACATTGATTATTGCTGTGCAATTAAGAGTCCATCCCAAAACCACCTTTCCATCTGAAGTCTGTAGGTGGGAGCTGGCTTACCAACACATTCCAGATACCAATCTTTTATTATACTTCCTCCTCCCGTTTCCCAGCTCTGGAAAACCCATCACTTGTATTCACATAATATGTATTTTTTTTAAAAATCTTTTTGTTTCCTATTATATACTATCACTAATTTCTCCCCTCACTAAATAAATTGTTTTTGTTATTTTTATTATTTTATCTTTTTTGTATTATATGCTCCTCCCTCTCCTCCCTCCCCTCCCCTCCCCTCCCCCCACCTTTTTCACATTTTGTGATGGTATTATTTTCTCATTTTATGCTCTTTTCCCTTTATCCTGACTTTGAATCCAACAGCAAAAAATTCTTTCCATTTACTTGGTAGTGTTAATGGCAGATGGTGGTGTTGACCTTACCATTGTTTCGTTTTCTTTTGCACACTTTTTTTATCTTCCTGGCTTTTTCCCTCAGCTTTGGTTTGTGATGTGTTTACCTTCTCTGTTATTTTCATATTAGAGGAAGTACTGAAATGACAGATCAAATGTAAAAACATAATGTGCTCAAGATAATGAAGAAATTCAGCATTACTGAAAGTTTAGAAATGAAAGAATAGCAAGACATACAAAGAAGTAACTACAATACAAAATGATAAGAAGTACAGCAAAACATCATAGGTAGATTAGACTCATCTTACAAGAAGTGGAACTCTGGAGGAAAGAAATGCATTCACAGTAAAGGTACTGAGTGCAAACCTTTCCTAAATCAGATAAATGTATAGAGAAATCCTGTGTGGGTACATGTTAGTACTGTTCTGGAGTTGTATTGAAAGTCCAGTTTGAAGATGGAATTTGGTAGTATAATGAAAGATTTAAATGTTATCAGGATGGAAAAAGTAGATTAACACAGATAAATTTAGAGATATAAAATATTAAGTATTATGTGAGAGAATGGAAATGAGCAAACTTTTAAAGCATTGTCTTCCTGTTAAAAAAATGAAACATATGAAAACTTCTGTAATAATACTCATAATTATCATTTTTTATTGTTTCTACATTCATGGGTCATCTGGCACATCCTTTTTCGAGGCTGTGCTTATTTGAAAACAACGTTTTGTCTGTTACTAGCTTGCTAATTTTGAGGGAGTCAGTGTCTGTGAAATGTGTAACTTGGGTTCAGTGTGAAAAGTGTATTATTGTTTGTGATGTGTATAGTTTGAGGCAGATATGGGGGACCATCTTAGCATTTGTGTTGATGATTATGGAATATCTCACAGAAACTGCAAACAGGATGTCCTTTACGTTGGTCCCAGGATTTGAACCTTGGCCCCTTGTACCTCCCTGATCCAGTGTAGTGGCATTTTAATGTGTACAGCCACATCGGGGGAATTCTAATTATATTACAAGTCCAAATTATGAGCTGGGATTATACACAGAAGAATAAAAGGCTAGGCAAAGAGCCAGTTGATGCCTTAGTTTGGATTTAGGAGAAATAGGAATACAAGAGAAGCTGTTAGGGTGTCAGAATTATTTTTAGAAACAAAGATAAAGATGAATATACATATCTTTGTCATTTGTGGCTTTGGGAAAATGCTGACCCATAAATGGCAGAGAGTGTTTTAAACCACAAAGAAGTCAGGTATCAAAATTCTGAGGTTGGGATATTATTTATATGCTTTCTATGTTTCAACTGGCTGTAATAAAATCAGAGGAGTGAACAGAGAAAAGAAGTCAGAAAGGGCATCCAACAAACATTTTAGCTTATCACGATGTTCAACTTCTATGTGGACGAGTCAGTCAAGAAAATGAAAGAAACCAAGCATGGTGGGTGAACGCTTAACATTATGGCCTCGCATTCAGGAGGACGCGGGTTCGAATCCCCGTCCGGGCATCCAGATTTGGGTTTTCCATGGTTTTCCCAAATCACTCCAGGCAAATGCTGAGTTGCTTCCTTCAAAAAGGCCATGGCCAAATTACTTCACGCTCCTTGTCCCATCCCACCTCTAATGACCTTAGCCACCAACGAGGCATAAAGCAGTAAGAAAAAAAAAATGAAAGAAAACTTTCTGTGGGCTGAAGAGGACATAACAATGTTATATAGCATGTGGATGGCATCATTTTAACTTTTAATGCGGAAAGTAAACATGAAATATTCCTATCATTCGCCAAAGTTGAAGGGAGGACAGCAGGGACAAAAAACACAATAGTCTCTTAGCTGTCCATATGAAACTGCATCATTTTTACACAACGATGCAGCATCACCTTTACAGCCAAGAGACCATTGACTCCAAGTGAGTAAACCTTTGATCACACACACACACACACACACACACACACACACACACACACACAAAACAATATTTTAGACTATGCCCTTACTCATGAAAATAGAAACACTTGACTGAGCAGGCACAGGCATCCACAGTCAACATAGTTGGCATGAATAGTAGTCTTGACCATTATGATGGGAGTGGAGATAGTGGGTGAACAAAAACAATATTAGTTGAAACATTAAGTTTGGGAAAGAAATTAGTCAAAATAATAAGGGAACGTGTAAAAGGGCGAAAAATTCTTCTTCCGACTTGCTTAAAGGTTCAGAGAAATTATCAAATTACTTGGCGATTAAATGTCGAAGCTGGATCTGATGCACTGTAAATAGACAGGGAATTTTGTTATTTAAAGTGCAAAATTTCAATGGATGAGTGATGCCAATAACATTTTCAAAAAGTGCATCATAAGTAAAAGAGTTTCAAAAACAATATGAAGATGAAAGTATTTAATTAAGGTAAAACTTCTATCTGGCTAGGAAAAAGGGAATTAAAAATATTATAAATGTGTTGCCATAGTAGAATGCTGGAATCCAACTTCACTGATATAGTTCACAATTAGCACATTATAGAGATCACTTTTGAAGCAAGTAGCATAAGGAAGATGCTTCCAGCAATATGAGATAGGATGCTGGATAATATTTTGAGTTTTAGGGAATAAAGAATTCAAGTCTATAACAATGAAGGTTGTGGTAGCTTATTGCAGGTTTTAGAGAAACAATTATGTGATTAATAATAATCTTATGTAATCTCTGTTTACTTTTTTTCTTACCATCTCTGCTGAGGCTTGTCATACAATAAATTTCTAAGAAAAGTGTTCCTGATATTACAGTTATTAAATAAGAGCTACTGATACGTCAAAACAAGATTTTTATTAATATACTTTTTTACAATATGATATGATTTTTTTAAATAAAAATTTGATTCTTCCTTGCAGAAGAACAACTAGTTCCAATCTCCCTATGGCAATGAGATTCCGTCACTTGAAAGGAACAAACCCAAACAAAGCTGTTGGCGTTTACCAGTCCCATATTCATGGAAGAGGCTTGTTCTGCTTGAGAGATATAGAATCTGGGGAGATGGTTATTGAATATGCTGGGGAAGTGATTCGCTCAACTCTTACAGACAAGAGAGAGAAACTGTATGAATCAAAAGGCATTGGCTGTTACATGTTTAGGATTGATGACCAGTTAGTTGTTGATGCAACAATGCGTGGAAATGCAGCACGATTTATCAACCATTCATGTGAGGTGAGTACCATCTTCAAGATTGTTTATATTTCTCTTTTATGTACAATTTTAGTTTCAGTGTAATTGTTGCAGGCATTGTTGATTGAATTTTAATTGAATATGGTATGCGGTTCATCATGTAAAACTGTCATAATGAATCATACTCCATTAATAGATAGGATTTTGCAGCAGAAAAATATAAATCAAGAATTCTAACCATATATACATCTTTGAGCAACTGCGTAATAGAATGAGGGAATTAAATTTTTCCTGGCGTATTGATGAAATGAAAATTTCTTGGGTTTTCTGCCGGATAATATTTTTATTTAACTCGTCATACAACCCAGCATACAACGTTTTGGCAGCAACCTCCGCTGCCTTCATCAGGTACTGTGTCATACCGGAGCTAAGACAGTAACTGCCTCACGGACGATCAGGAATTTCTGTAAGTAGCCCGCTGCTGGAGAGACTTCCCGCTGCTCCCCCATTGGTCGGCGCTTCAATTGGCCCCAGACGGGGTGAAACCGGATGGCAAATGACACCAATGATGATGATGATGATGATGCATCACGTGGCTCCATGGAAGTCAACAGCCGTTCTCTTCACTATTGCTTAACAGGCGGCAATAAATAAATCGCATTTCAAGACCCCACAGCGGCATCTCGGGCGGTCACCCATCCAAGTGCTCACCAAGCTCAGATTAACCAGCGGTAGCATCACGCATAAAGCTGCTGAACAGATGGCATTAACCAAGCCGACCAATCACAGCGACCGATCTGCTGATTGGCTCGGAGGCAGCGGATCAGCTTTCCCATTGGTCGACACGTAAGGACAGCGTACTCCCGGACGGCTGTGTCCAATAAGTTGTAATTTCAAATCGTGAACAATTGGCTCACTCAGGAAAAGACCGGAATCTCTGTATAATAGAATGCAAATGCAGCTTGTCTGTATTTGATTTCCATTCTGGAAATTTTGTATTGTAATTTTCTGTGGATCCCCTGAATTAGTCAAGATAAATTCTGATTTTAGGTTTTTACCAGATCAGTGTATCTCTTTGAGTTACGTTGCAGTCTTACCTTATAATGAAATGGCTTGGTTATTTTACCTTTAAACTTTCAGCTATTATTAACTTGCAGTGACAGGCAAAGTGAGAGAGCACATTTCACTCAGTAACCTTCACGTGTATGTGATTTACGCTGTGTGCTCCTAAATTGTATTTGAAAATTCAACAGGTTTTGCTGATTTTTTTTTTTTTTATTTAATCTAAGCGTCCCTTTAGTAATTCTGATTTACTGGGATTTTGCTTTAAAGCTGCATCATACAATATGAACCATTGTTTTAATAAAGCAAATTACATAGTGTACTATTAAAAATTCCACAAGGCATGTCGCAGTAATTTGTCATGCGCTTACAATAGGTAAGGGCAAATTATCTGTCGAATGTTTTCACTTTTGTGGGTTGTTTGGTACACCCTCTTCCAGAGGCGATGCTTATTTCCAAAGCAGGTTTCCATCCTGCTACTGGCTTGCTAGACCTGACATTGTTTTGATTGTTGTCTGTAAATTGTGTAACTTGTGTTCCATGTGATATGTGTAGTTTAAGAGGCAGAGATTGGTGACCATCCCAGCATTCACCTAGACTTTTTTTCTGGCTTTACACCTCTTTGTGGTCATTAGGGGTGGGAAATGAGTGGGGCAGGGAACTGGAAGGAATTCGGCTATGGCCTTTTGAAGGAACCATCCCAGCATTTGCCTGGAGTGATTTTGGGAAACCATGGAAAACCCAAATCTGAATGGCCAGACGGGGATTTGAACCCGCATCCTCATGAATGTGAGGCCAGAGAAATGCACACTATTTGTTAGCGTAGAACTATTCCATCTGATACACAGATGGTGGCTGACAGCTTCCTCAATGGCTGGTGTCATTTTTAGTGATCTACCGTGTGCTTATAATTCTCAGAGGAACAAAGATGAGGTATGAATTGTGTTCAGAAAGTAAGAACCTTCGTGCATACATGCTTATATCTCTTGTGTGTTAATTTGTTGCAGATGCCATTGTGTGAAAGTCAATTGGTGCATCTGTTGCTTTATTGATTTAAAATGTGTGCGACAATAGAACCGAGCGTGGTGTATGAGCGGTAACGCACTGGCCTCACATTCAGGAGGACGCGGGTTCGAATCCCAGTCCGGGCATCCAGATTTGGGAGTCCAAGGTTTCCCCAAATCACTTCAGGCAATTGCCAGGATGCTTCTTTCAAAGGTCGTAGCCAAATTCCTTCCCATTCCTGTCTCCCAGTCCTTTGTCACCTCTAATGACCTTGACGTCAATGAGGCATAAAGTCACAAGCAAAAAAAAAAAGAGAGGTAGTAGAAGGACCCAATTACTGTGAAATTGGGTCCATTTTCTAAATGTAAAAATATCAAGTCAGCAGAAATTCCTTGGCAAACTACTCGAGTTTACAGTAAAAGTACAATGAGTGATGGAAAGGTAAGAAAATGGTTGAAGGAATTGAAAACATGTTTGATGAGCCAAGAAATGGGTGGCTATCTACAATTAATAACGAACTGATGCATAAATATATGTACAAATTCTTGAGGATAGATGGTTTTTGATTCTGAATCTTTTCCATGTTTATCAATATCGGCAAATTATAAGTGGAATTGTGACGTCATCATGGTTTCCCAAAATTACTCTGGGAGAATGCTGGAATGCTTTATTCAGAAAACTGCGGCAGAAATCCTTCCGTTTCCTTCACCCAAGTTCTTTTCCACCTCTGATGACCTCACTATAAGTGTAAAACACTAAACAAAAACAATTTACTGTGGAACACGAAATCCTATGGAACTATTGTGATACAGTTTCAACTGATGCTTCATTAATGATGTGCAAAAATTTAATTGCTTTGATGCCTGTAACATAATCCTCCTCCTATTCCCACTAGCATATGCTACTGTCTCATTATATATTTTCAGTGTCGTGGAGGGGAGGGGGGGCTTTCAACTGTGCTGTACCAAGCTTTTTATTTTGTGTAAACATTACTGACAAATATGGAACCAAAAGGTTACACATTTAATTGTTTGATAATATTCTTGCGATGATACATCCTTTCAGATTTTATTATTAAGGCTTATCTTAAAGGATCCAAGAAATGTTCACAAATATTGCCCTAACACCTTTAGAGAAAAGTTACTGATAATAAAAACAATTGTTTTTTGCAAAGATCAGCATCAGATAGTGGGCATTGTTATGAGGGTGGTCTGAGAAGTTTCCGACCTAACAAAGATATAAGACTTTTTTTTTTCCTACATAGTCTCCTTGTAACCCTACACACTTCTCCCAGTGATGCTCCCATCTCTGTTACCCATCCAAATAGGACTCTGCATTTTTCTCTGCAAAATAATTGTTCACGAAGGTGATTGCCTCTTCATTTGACGAAAATCTCTGTCCTCCGAGCGCAATTTTTAGATGAGGGAACAAAAAGAAGTCGCTTGGGGTTAGATCTGGTGAGTAAGGCGGATGGTCAAGCAGTTCAAACTGTAATTCGTGAATTTTCGCCATGGCAACCGCTGAGGTTGGGAGCAGGATTTTCTTTTTCTGCAAATGTGGCCGTTTTTCCGCAAGTTCTGCCTTCAGCTTGTCAAGTAATGATGCGTAGTATGCTCCTGTAATGGTTTTTCCTTTTTGAAGGTAATCGATTAAAATAACTCCATGACTATCCCAAAAAACAGTGGACAGCACTTTCCCAGCCGAAAAAAACAGTTTTTCCTTTTTTTGTAGCCGGTTCCCCCTTTGCAGTTCACTATTTGGGTTTTATTTTTGTTTTGGGCATATAATGGTGTATCCAAGTTTCATCTACAGTAATTAATCGGCGCCAAAACTCTGATTTATTGCGCCTAAACTGCACCAACAGAGCGTTGGAAAAGTTCATTTGAACACATTTTTGGTCTAATGTGAGCAAACGCAGCACCCAACGCGCGGACAGCTTTCTCATACCTAAATGTTGATTTAATAGATAACAAACACATTCATATGAAATGTTCATAACCTCTGCTATCTCCCTCACTTTAATTCGGCAGTCGTCTAGCACCAATTGGTGAACTTTGGTGATGTTTTCATCGGTAGTTGCAGTTTGTTGATGTCCCAAAAGTTCATCGTCTCCCAAGCTCTTACGGCCACATTTAAATTCAGCTGCCCAAAATTTCACTGTGGTAAGTGATGGTGCAGAGTCCCCATACACAGAATCCAACTCATCTTTGATTTGCGTAGGCGTATTACCTTTCAAAAACAAATATTTAATGACAGCTCGATACTCGATTTTGTCAATTTTCACAAAAACACTCGTATCAACTCACTCAAATGACTGTTACATAACAACTGCACGTCCAAAATGGCTGAAACTTTGGTGAGTAACTGTCAACAGATAAACAACGAAATTCACTAGTTTTTATTTACGAGTGCCGCTATCTTCACGTTGAGGTCAAAAACTTTTCAGACCACCCTCGTATTCCATACTGGGAAAGGTCACACAGTTTCTTTGTTTACAGTGTACAATATTTTCCTCAGAGAGAATACTTTTGCTTCTTTCTCATTAATATTTTTTTTTTCACCTTACAGTAAATCTCCCTGTTTCTTTTGTGTGTGTTGCATAATTTATTGATGTGCGTCATGCAGAAATTGTCTTATCTTCTGTATTAATCTGCAAATAGTTTTTCTGCAAATTTTTTATCTCATCAGTATTTATTTCTCCTTTAAAATGGTACCAAAAATTTTATAGACTTTTCAACACAGCAGTCATCTCCAGTCTGCTCTTATAGTTCTATTACCAACAGTTTCTTATACACTTGAGTACTGGTCAGATGCAACACTTATGTTTTAAGTGCTGACAGACAACCTTAGATGTAGAGTTCTGATTTACTTGCCATACTGTTTCTGCATTATGACACAGGTTGTGACACGTTTCCTCTAAGAAAAGGATAAACTCATTCAAGGTATTTTCCCTGTCGCTATATGTGAATTTCTGTTATTGTATTATTGGTGCATGGACCCTTTCCTTCTACTCCCTATCTACACTTTGTCAGTCTTACTCGTGAGAGTTTGGCTGTAGTCTACTAACAAATTACTGTATCATCATTCTACTCTTTGATTCTAAACTAGCTGAAACTAACCACAGCGTTGTGTTTGTCATACAAGTTTTTCATTGTCTTGAATCATTTCACTACATACAGACTTAAATAGTCTTCACTCTCACCCTGAAGAGAGGTTTCTTCTTTACAAAATCTTTTCCCTCCCAGAAATGGTTTCAGTACACTGCCCAGAAATAATTACTTTTATGGTGAACAAGGTCAAAACATTGTCATTGTTCCTTCCCTTGAAGTAATCCCTTGTAAATCAGGCACACCACCTGCTAGGCACCCTGCTATCTGTCATGTCGAAATGTTTTTGACAGATCTGTAACTGTCACCACCCATGTTGCTACTGGTTTTGCCATCTACCAATTTTTACTTCTGTGTTGAGCCATCAGGGACATTGATTGTGCCTATAATTAGCTTGGAGAGTGAGAAATGAAATACTAATATTTTATGTGTGTAGGTTCCTTGATGTATCTATCTTAGATAAGTTTGTTTTATATCTTTTCCCATTTTGTTCTGCCCTCTTTATTTGTCCTAAGGAAATATTTAATGTTGAAGCTACTCTCTCTTTGTTTTTAGCTCCTCTACACAGCGCTCAAACTTCTCATTTCCCCAAATGACAGCCTGGCTTTCACGATTTTACTTTGCAAGCATCTTAACTTTTATAAATAAAATATTATTGTATGAAAGACTAGTTCCAGGATAACAGTAAGCTTAGTTAAATTATTGGTTGAGGCCATGTCTTGTTTCTAGGATTTTTTTTTATTCAAAGACAATTCTTAATTATATGTTTGATGATTTAAAATTTAATTAAGTTTACCTCTTAATCTTCCTCTAAGTGATTTGAGCCCAAGATTTCTATATAACAGATATGACTTCCATTTTGTTTAATTTTTATTTCTGTTTTAGCCCAACTGCTACTCTCGAGTCGTCGACATTTTGGGAAAGAAGCACATTTTGATTTTTGCCCTTCGCAGGATATTGCAAGGAGAGGAATTAACTTACGATTATAAGTTCCCATTTGAGGATGTTAAAATACCTTGTACCTGTGGTTCCCGGAAGTGCCGCAAATATCTTAACTAATTATTTGTTTATGTACGTGTATGTAGTAGCCTGTATCAACCAAGTTGAAAATAAATTTTTGTAAGTGTTGACTCTTATACAGATTTGTGTAAATAGTACATTTTACCTTCAAATATAAATTACTTTTTTAAGGAAATGCTGTCAATTTTTTTCTATTTATGTATGTAGATGAGACTGAGTATGAATTAAATTGTTTTATCAGACCATTGAAAATTTTCTAATCAATTATCAGTGGAAATTGTTTGACATCTGTGTTGAAACCTTAAGTTTCAATGTACACTGTAAGATTATTATTTTGTTTTACAAAGTTATGTACTACCACATTTTCTCCCAAACTGGTTATAATTTATTAAAATGTTATATTAATTTCTTGTGAATCATCACAATTCAATGATGGATAAAAAAGAAATGTGGTTTTAGAGACATGGCTAGATTTTGATCTTTGGGTACATGCAAATGTTTACTAATCATTCAAGTTATTTGATCGTGGAAATAACACACACGAGTTATTTATGTATTACTGATATTTCCTGTAGACATCTTATTTGATTTCCACTGTATATAGATTTTACCAAGTGATGATCTATTCTGGAATTGGTATTTGTGTCCCTAATTCATTTCTTAAATTGTTCATGGGAAAAATACAAGTATGACATATTGCATGCACAGTTTAGCAAGTTCTTCCTTTTATTAAAAATGAGTTGATGTATGGATATTATTTTTTTATGCTTTTGCATGTTAACATATCAGATTACATTATCATGTAAGAATATCATTTATTTTTGCTAATATTGTCTCTAATTTGTTGCCTTGCTGAGGCTATTTAGTCCGATCCTACAGAGGACAGTTTTAAGTGGTTAGTTCTGGATGGAAACCTATGTTTCTTTAACCCTTTCCTCCCTGACGGTACTTATAAGTACCACTGTATTTACCACCATATAATTCGACAATACCAGTGTCCACTGCATTGATAAGCCTGTTGATGTATTGCTGTATGATTAAATCAGACAATGACAACATTTATTTTTAAATTTCTGCGTGAAATTGCCGAAAAATTAATTTTCTAAGTTTTCAGCATACAGACCAAAAAAAAACAAGTGGTACATTACTATGAATACAATGTAAGATTTGGAAACTGTCCCTAAATTGTAAACATCTGATGAAGATGTGAAGTATGTAGAACGAAGAAAATACAGTAAAAACATCATTCCAAATGTTGCACTACAATGTCGTTTGTGTCTACATGAGCAAAAATATTTTTTTTTTTTTTTTTAATATCGTGAGGCAAATATTTCATACCAACATGAACATAATTGATTTCAATTGCTATTTCTGTACATCATGTGATACACAAAGTCCCTGACGGTACTTATAAGTACCGGCTTAGTAATTAGCACTTAGAGTTCCAAAAAAAATTTGAAAAAAATATGTGTGTTTAATTTCAAGTACCTTTATACAAATATATAATTGAAATTATAAATTTCCCTTTTTTCCAATAGCCGGTAGGAAAGGGTTAAGGTATGTAATTCATTACAGATATTTGACACCTTCTTTTGAAAAAAAAGTTGTTGAGTCTACAGTATCTAACTGGTCAAAAGCCATGGAATACCTCCTAGTATTGTGAAGGGCCTGCTTTAACTCTGAGGATTGTAGCATCTCATTGTGTAATGGACTCAACTAGATATGACATTCACGAGAAGGAACCTGCAGCCATGCTGTCTCAACAGCTGCCCATATTTAAATAGCTGTGCAACATGATGGACTTTATGCAATAAAAGTTCTGTTGATCATATCTGAAATATAAGGTGGATCTATCCAAAATGCTACTCAAACCAATTACGCACAAGGTGGGCCGTGACTTGGTACATCATCATCCGGAATTTTCCCTCATTATCAGGACTCATGAAGTCCATATAGGGCTACCAATAATCACCAGCTGATGTCCTGTCATGGGTCACTTCCACCCATGTCATATGAACACACCCCACATCATTATAGACTCACCACTAGCTTGCCTAATGTCTTGCTGATAAGTTTGATCTATTAGCTGATGGGGGTTGTGCCACACACAAATCCTACTATTGACATCTGCCAACTGGAGATACAGCTTATCAAACTAAGATACCTCCTTCCAGTGATGTAGGGTCCAGTGCTAGTGTTTGCAAGTGCAGGTGAGCCACTGATGCTGTTGCTATGCTGGGAGTAAAGGCATTTGAGCTAGTCTTCTGCTATCATATTCCATGAATGTCATATGTTGTTACATACACACATCATTAGAGAATCTCTTATTGTCTGCAGCAGTCGGTTCATGCACTGACATTCATCTGTTGGTGTGGATTCATCTAAACATCCATCACAGGTGTCAGTAATTCAACAGACATTGTCAGCAATAATATTGCTTCATGTTCCTTCTATGAGATACTCTTGGTACACTCTTGACAGTGTGAAACACGGAATCCTAAGCTTCTCAATCACTTCTGAAATGCATAACCTATCTGTTGGATTGCAAAATTCATTCCACATTCAAACTCGGTTAATTCCAGTTGAGTTACCAGTATTATGTTGGTAAATTTTTCACAGGACACTGATGAGTCCATCTGACAGCACTGATGACTTTCTGCCTGATCTGTTTGACATGAGGTGCACACCAACCATACATCTGCATCCTCTGTCTCATGACTTTTGGCAAGTCACCATATATTCCAATTCTGCATTAGGTTTGTTTTATGATTCAAACATTCTAGTTTTGGTTTTATGTGCTATACTAGAGTCAGATTTAAGGCTGTTTAGGCTGTAATGCTAACAAATTAGTTCTTTGCTGGAATATCAGACAGTAACAAAAATGTTCAATTTTGTAGTTATGTTACTTTCTTTGTAGTCTGTAATTTGTGCTTAGTGTGGAGTTTGATGTGTTGAGTTATAACCATAGAAGAATTAAGAAAAATATATCTTGAAAGATGTGAGATATGTGCTCATTTTAGAAACAGTAGTGAGAGATCAGATACTTTAACCATTTTTTACATTAAGGTCAGTAAAAGTATCTTAGTTACAAAGAATACAGGGAAAATATGTGTGAAGTCTTCTCTTTTTCCCGCAGAATTAATTGAGGCATGATGTCTGGAGGGTAGTGTAGTGGTTCCTGCACAAAAAGTGTTGTTTGAAAGGCATTTAAATGCCTGTCTCAACATCAAAAAATAAAATGTTGATGGATTTGGTTTCTTGTCAGCTGAAATAATCAGTACTTGGTTTTACCATATAAAACTTAGGTTTATTAATTTTTTTCTAATGAAAAGCCAATTTTTATTATAATTATTTATACTGATGAGGCTTTTAAAAGAAATCCACAATTACTTTAATAGAGACTAGGCAAATAAAAATCCTTGGAGTCCATCCAGAACAGTAACTTTTGAGTCCTTTAACATTGTGAATTAAAATTAGAAAACTAGATGCTTTAGAAAACGGCTATTTGAACTGAAAACTTGCATGCACCTGAACATCATTTCTAATCATAAAGGTGTTATGTCTTTTTATGCTGAATTTAATTCTGTATCTTAGGTAAATTTCAGTTATCTATCCAACATATCAGTATATATATGTTAAACTGGCACTTTTAAATAATTGATATTTTTTCCTGTGACATAATATTGAGGTTTTTTGTCAAATCTGTTGCTCAGTCATTATATGTCCATTTTGCGTTCCATACTGTTTACTTTGCAACAGTGGAGCAGGAAGAAATGCCATGAGGCATTGTTAATATGGAAATGAAAGCTGAAGTAGATCCATCGCTTACTGACGCTGGAGAAATTATAGCTTCAATAAAAAAAAAAAAAAGTTAAAACACAATTTTCTGCCTGTGCCCTTCCTCATAAAAATGCAAATGAAGTACTTGGCTAAGCTTGATCAAGCATCCACTGTCAATCCTGCCATATGATTGATAGTTTTTTTACCATTATGTTCAAGAGTGGAGGTGAGGGGGGTGGGAAGTCGGAAATGAAAAGAATGCTGTTAAAAAATAATAAATATATAATAATGATAACAATATATTGTTATATTTTTATTTTCACCACTAATATATTTACTTATGATTACTTCCTTTCCTGTGCCTAACCGTTCGAGTAGTATTGTTTTTGTCACCAACCATCCTCTCCATGTTGAACGTAATGGTAGAAAACAACTGGGTTTTCGTGCATCTTAGCCGTATGCTTCATTTTCTACTTCCATGAGGATGGTTATAACCCAAAATATAGTGTTTATGTTGGGTTTTTTGTTACTGCAACCCTCCTCTTTTCAACTTTGTTATGTGATAGGTCTAATATAGCATTTTTTTCAATATTTTTTTTAAACTATTTATAAGACAGGATATGTCATATGTCTGAAAATCAAATTGAGCACAGCTTAAACTATACTGCTGCAGGAGCTCCTAACGGAATTGATAAACTGCCTGAAAACATGGTAGATGCAGCGGAGGTGCTTTTGCTGATGTTACTGAAGCAATGTTTGAATGCAGGCATTTTTTAA
The DNA here is from genome assembly GCA_031002005.1 of Vandiemenella viatica. Lineage (NCBI taxonomy): Eukaryota > Metazoa > Arthropoda > Insecta > Orthoptera > Morabidae > Vandiemenella > Vandiemenella viatica. The sequence continues at coordinate 245,589,291 of CM061921.1, forward strand.
AAGACATTATTGTTTAAATTATTTATTGTTCCTTATTTCTCCCTGTGTTATTTTTATAGCTATTTCAGTTAACTGCTTGGATATATGAATATTTTATTTGATGTTTTAATTAGCCCTGTCTTTTTTTATTCTCCCATTTGACTGCTTGAAGTATAAATTCACATGTTAAAATTTTAATTTGGCTTTTATGTTTGTGGCACCTGGAAAAAATTAGTTTCCTTTGGCTGTACTTATCAACTATAGTGATTAAAGGGACAAATACATCAAAGATTGAAAAAAGGGGCTTAAATTATTTCTGTAGTTAAAGTGTAGAATTCACAGTGATGGAATCACTAGACTAAAAGGAAAATGGTGGTTAAAATCAGACCTATAGGTTGAAAAATTATTAAACGCAACATGTAATAATAATTGTGTGTAGTCTTAGTAATCTAGAGCACAATCCATCTCTGCTGTATCTGCTTAACCTATCCTGGTATTACTACCAAAGAAATGTGGAATCCAAACCACCCATCATAGACTTCACATCAACAAAGCAAAGCTTTGTCAGAGGTGAATATCAATTTTAAGGTCTATAAGAATTCCAGCTGAGAAACAGATTTGAACCAGGGACCTCTTGTTCCCCCTTATTTCCCTTATCAACTGAGCCACCATACCACCCTAGCAATATCAGATGTGTAACTAAACCATAGTTGATATGAGACTTAAATTCCAATGAACTATATTTGAAGAAAAATACTATTTATTTAGGAAAGATTAAATTTAAAGATAGCTTTATAGAGTTCCACATCTGCTGATAATGTTTTGAAAATGGGCCAGCAGGTGAAAGTTTTAAAGTTTGTGTAATTGAGGTGTTTAAATCAGGAGGTAAATGCATGTTATTAACACCTTTGATGACAAAACGTATGGCGAAGATGTATCATGTATGTTGCAAAAGATAGAAGTAAGGTGATTACAAATATTGTGCCTATGAGCATTACAAAAATACAGAATTATTTTTGTATTGATGTAGATTACTTTTGCAGGGCAGGATTTTTATTGATAATACATTGTTGAAATTCAGGCATACTATGTTTGTTTTTTTGTTTTTTTTTAAGTAGAGGAACATGTGCATGAAATACGGATTTTGACATGCACAACGTAAATAAATATTATGTGGAGTGGAATTTTACCTTCAGAAATTGGTTGTTTGTTGTAGTGGCTTAGATTAGAAAATTTAAAGATATATTATTGGTATAGGGCTATATTTTTTATTGAAATGTAATTAATTCTGATGGCATTTGTATTAGAGGTTATTAGGCATTGGTGATCAAAGTTTTTCTATTCATATGATTAACTAATTTACAAAAATTCTTTCATCAGTATGCCAAGATTTACATTTTTGTGTATATTTTGAGTATTCAGAATTCCCAAATTTTCTACTTTACTAAAGAGCCAATAAATTATAAATGAACATTTTGAAATGGGCTTAGTGATACTTAAATCTTCATTAATGTGGCAATGGTATGTGATTTGAATAAGTGCAATGGCACATTAAATGCCACTTTTTTTCTATAGTCGTTTGTTCACATATTATCATAGTAAGTTAACAGGTGTTCATGTGTCCACTGCCCAACACATGATTATTAAATTTCTATTAAGTAAAGGTTGTAAACCAGTATAAGTTAAGCACAAATAGCATGCACAATTCAACAATGACACACTTTCGAAAGCTTCAAGTGCACAAGTGGAATAAGATTGTGAAAGCAACTTTGGTGAAGGTTAAAACTTTTAGAAGAACAGTAAAGTTCATTTGTTTTCAGCTGCCAAGTAAAGTCTCCCCCCCTCCCCTTTTTCCCCTTAAGAAATGGATTAACTGACTTGATCTTCACCTCTGATTACGGCTGCATTTTCAAGTACACCATGTATCCTGTGTGGGTCAGAATCCACATAAATCTGTGCATTCCTTTCACCTGGTAGAATTGCTGTGTTCTGTTAAAACATGACAATAAACTGACATTCTGACTGTAAAGTACAAGAATTACCCATGGGTTTTCCACCTTTAATCTATTATATTTTTTATGCAAATATAGAAAAAAGCATGTAAATATATAGAATTTAAAAATGGAGAGTAAAATTTATCGATTCAATTTTTATAAAAAGAAAGGGTAAGTTGAATTCATTTTGAGCTGTAATTTCATTGAGAGTAAATATTTCATAATTTGTAATTTTTTTGCTGAAATCAAGCAATTTTGTTTAAAAAAAATATTTAATATTTTTAAGTTAATTCAGATTAATCCACTGAACATTTTTCATGTATGTGCTGAATTTATCACAGCAGCTACATATCTATTACTATGTATAATCATAGTTATTTGAAAATTATGCATAAATTGCTCTGCAATTATTTGGTTGTCAATTAATACATTTGTTTCATTGTTGGTGAGAGTGGAATTATGATAAAGAGAAGAACATAATTATACCAAACACTATAATAATGAGTTAAACCATTTTTATTACACTTGGGTGTGGCATTGGGGAAGAAATGTGTTTGACCCTGTTCTGGATATCCTGGTTTGAGTTTTCCATGGTTTCACTAAATCACTCCAGGCAAATACCAAATTCCATCAAAGGGCAATAGTAAAATTATACCCTTTTATTTCCACCAATCCTACCTCTAATGAACTGAATGTTGATGAGCTCTAAAATACAAATAAGAACAATTTTCAGACAAAATATAGAGCTGTGTACATTTGTTCTACAACACTGTACGGTATATTGTTGGGCCTACTTTAGTTGGTTAAACCTTCAACAATTTAATTCTACAATTGATTATTGCTTACATCCTCATGTGCAGAGGTGGCCTTAAGGGGTGGCGAGCAGGGCAATCGCTTTGGACCTCGCACAACAATCCGATTAGAAAAAAGTTTATATTTAAAACTTTTTATTTTATCCTTAGCTATTAGTTACAACAATAAAAAGTTGGTTAATTCATAGTTGGGTACATATTAATAGTAATAGCGCCTAAATAAAATTTCACATTTAGATTTATTCAGTGTCACATTCTTATAAACGTAAGATTAATTAATGAATCAGTAAATAATATTTTTTTTGTAATTTTACGGTAAAATATTATTGGAAAATTTGTTAATATTTCAATTTCGCGACTCGCGCATTAGAAAACTCACGTGAACGGTCGATTTTGTTACTTTCATCGTGTTTACGATTTATACTCGGGGAATTCCCGCGTATCATTTCGTTAGTCATCTCTTCACCTTACGCTTATTTTGCTAACAGCTGTTAGTTCGAGCCACACTTGCCCCAGAACCGGATTAAAACAGCGCGGAGCCTGTATCAAAAGTGAACAAGAGGCTCTTAGTTTGCTTTATTGATTCAGATTTTACGATATAAAATAAAACAGCCTGTAGTCGCCGTCAGGGGCAATGGTAGAGCTAAAGGCGGGGAGCCCGTAGCATTTGCTAAATCTTGCTGTGCGACTAATCGGGTATACTGATTTTACCGATACTGGTCACCGCAGACAGTTGGCCGAGTGACGGCTCGCCCCCCTCGTGTGCACGCTTGTCTGTAGATCGTCCGTGTAATGGATATGTTCCTGCTCAGTCTTAACGTTTTCACGTTGTTGATTCGTGGAATCAATGTTCAAAAATTTCCGTAAAAGTAAGTTGCTTATGCGTATTTCATAATCTACAAAAGTAATAAAGTACGTTAAAATACTTTCTTTACATGATTAATGTTATCACCTCACTGGTATTCAAACGTAGTCTTCACAAACCACCACTGAAACTCTTTCGCACATTATACTGGAATGAAAGTTCTCGCGTTTCTGAACGCAATCACAATGAAATGTCAAACGTCAATTGCTTCGCACTTGACGTAACTTGTGGTTACTTTCGGGTCGTTCGATATTTTTTATTAATAAAGATGAAATCATTGTATTTTTAAATTAAGTACAGACTGTAAAGGCGCTGTATAATATTTCATGTAGTCTCAAAGACATAGAGTTTCTTACCAACACCTCTCTCGTTGCCACATAACTTACTCTGGTATTCCTTCCAGGAAAGGAGACCTGCAGTTTAACGTTGAATTCCAACCTCGGGGTGTACTAGCATTTCGCATTAACAAGTCAATGATTTCCCCGAGGTAAAATTCAACCAAGTTGCAACCGAAACTGGGATTTTAACTGGGGATCTCGTGTAAGCCAATCGCACGCCGTAGTTATCTAAGACAGGCCAAATTTATACGTAATGAAAAATATCTTTCCAAACATAATAAAAGAATGTACTCTTTTTCTATACAATGTGCTTTGTTTCTGCTATCCCAAAACAAAACAAAAATTAGGGTGCTACCTTTGTCGCAGTATATGATGGATGATAAAATGAAGTTTTACACTGAGCTTGGTGGGTGAACGGTTAACATTCTGGCCTTGCATTAGGGAGAACGCCGGTTCGAATCCTCTTCCGGGCATCCAGATTTGGGTTTTCCATGTTTTCCCCCAAATCACTCCAAGCGAATGCCGAGATGCTTCCTTCAAAAAGGCCATGGCCGAATTCCTTCCCGTTCCTTGTCCCCATTCCCATCCCGCCTCTGATTACCTCAATGTCGACGACGCATAAAGCTATAAGTAAAAAAAAAAAAATTGAAAAATATGAATGTTTAAGGCTAATGACATATTATGCGTATCCGGAATCCGCAAACGCTTAGGGAAAAACCGCATTTGAAGCTAGATGACATATAGGTGCGGAATCCACATGCTCGAGAGCGCGTTCTTCCTGGAAGGACGATCTATAATCCTCTACCTTCCTGGAAAGACGGTGTCGCCAGAAAAAACACACAGTCAAGCCCTGATGGCATCTAGGTGACCACTTGGGATTTATAGCCGGGTGATTAAAGACCAATTTTTTCAAGCAACACAACTGTGTAAAACTGATTTAAGAGGTTGAAAAATTGCCAATCTGCCATGTGAATACGGAAAATATTACATTTCTTTACTATTTTTAGTTTCGACTATTGTAAAATATAAACCCATCACCGCCTTCCGAAGCCAGTAATGAAGATAACCGTAAAAGATACTCCTTGGCGATGGACGAAACCATGAAAGATTCTTAAGTTAAAACAAAATTTAAAAAAACAATGGCAGCACAGTACATATATCCCCTTGCTGACTTTCGCAGTTGAAAATCCTAAATTAAAGAGTTTTTACTTAATTACCAGTTTCACTTCGTGAAAGAATTTTCTTATTAGGATTTCGTAACTAAAGATGACTAACAAAATGGTTCATGTTCTTGCGGTGCAGAATGGGAAATTGTCAATTTTTTTTTTTTTTTAACTAGTGATTTACGCCTCGCCGACGTCAAGGTCATTAGCGGTGGGATGTGACTGGGAACAAGGAACGGGAAGGAATTCGACCATGGCCTTTTGAAGGAAGCAACCGGTCATTCGCCTGGATTGATTTGGGGAAACTATGGAAAACCCAAATCTGAATGCCCGGACTGGGATTCGAAACTGCGTCCTCCCGATTGCGAGGCCAGAACGTTAACCACTCACCCACCACGTTCGATGGAAATTGTCAAAGTTATTCACATTTACTAAAATAGTGAATGATTTTTTCTTTTTGTGAAAACCGTTTACAAATGCACCAATTACGGTATCTGGAAAGCGTATTCATATTGTAACACATCTTAGAATTTCGCATAACGGAATTAGTTGCTAAGATAGCGAGTTCAGTTGAAGTATATGAAACCACCCTTTTAAAGTCATTTTTATAGTCAATTTTGATAATATTTCCCAGTAATATGTCCTATATAAGCATTTATTCAAGTAAATTCATTTAAACAGCTGTTAAGAAACTTAACCTTAGATTTGAATAGGTAGTATTTGACTTTCGTTTAATTTCACTAAATCAAGATATTTCGTTAGTTCAAAAGATGTTTAGGTAAATAGATAGCCAGAAGATGATTAATTTTGTTGTTAAAAGATCTTACTTAGAGTCTGAATTTGTTTAAAAGTGATTTGCCAGTTTAGAATTTTATCACGTAATTTTTCACTCTAAACTCGAAGTATTTAGCTATTGGAAAACAATTAAGAAATCAAGGGATAGATAGGAAGCATCATAATTTCGGTTTAAATAACATATTAAAATTTTAGAGAGATTCATACATTCTAAAGACCGTTTTTGAATATAATTTGATATAGCCAGACATGTGATTAACGAAAAAGTTCGATATTTCAGTCTTTTTCGGGGATTCATGAAAAGAAATTATATTCAGAGTAAAGTTTATTTAAATGTAAAGATTTCTGGAAAAGTTTTATTTCAAAATATTAAAGCATTTGATTGTAATAAAGCGAAATGGGTTTTGGCGCGAGAAAACGCCGGGACGAAATGACGCGATCATTCGGCATTCTTGAGTAGTGAAATTTAGAAAATTCGTAATAAATCAGGGAATGGACTTAGAGATTCCAAATTTTTACAGTTAACTTAATTTGACGTTTGTAACAATATCTTGCTACTACCAAAATTTCAGAGAGCTAGGATGATTTTTAACCGACTTCAAAAAAGGAGGAGGTTCTCAATACGTCTGAATTTTTTTTTTTTTTTTTTTGTTGGATGTATGTTCAGCGATATCTTCGCCAATTTTGAACCGATTTAAATGAAATTTTTATAGTGGATAGAGTATACCTCCAAAGTGGTCCCATATAAATTTCATTGAGAAACCACCCCTTCTACCCCTTTACAACCCTTAACTTTTATACAAACCCACACTTTTTATCCGATTTGGATGGAACTTTGGAAATGTATAGTAAAAAATATACAGAAAAATACTGTCAACTTTTGGTTTGAAAAACCCGAACCCCTCTTCCCCTATCCACCCCTTAATTTTTGCCAATGTTCTTTATACAAAGATAAAGTCGACACCATTTAACTGATCTCCATTAAAGCTGTCATATACATGTAATATTTCATGGAGAAGGTTTCTGACCAAAAAATCAAAAAAATCCACCCCATCTCCCCCTTTACACCCCTTAATTTTATAAAAGCCTATATTTCATATTTGATTTTGATTGAACTTTGCCAATGTATACTTTCAAACAAACAGAAAAATCTTGTCAACATTTGGTCTGCCAAAGCACAATCCCTCTCCCTCCTACCGACCCCTTAATTTTTGTCAATTTTTTTTTTTATAAAAAGCTATAATCGCCACCGTTTGACCTATTACCATGAAAGTTGGCGCTTATATGTATTTTTTTCACGAGGAAGGTTTCTGAACAAAAAATCAAAAAACAACCCCACTCCCCATTAAACCGTTTAATTTTTATACAAATCCACAGTTTTTATCTATTTTAGATAGAACTTAGCAAACTTTTACTGAAAAACAAAGAGAAAAATAATGTCGGCTTTTGGTTTGCAAAAACTGAACCCTTTTCCCCGTTTCCGCCCCTTGACTTTTGTCAATTTTCTTTTTGAAAAGCTACAGTTGACACCATTTGACCGATCTGTATGAAAGTCGGCACATATATGTATTTTTTTATGGAGAATTATTTCTGACCAAACAATAATGAAAAATACTCTAGCTCCCCTTTTACATCCCTTAATGTTTGTACAAACCCACATTTTAATCCGATTTCGGTGGAACTTCGCATGTGTATACTTTAAAGCAAATAGAAAAAGAAACATACTACTCACATTACTTTGACAAAAACACAAACCCTATTCCCCGTTCTACCCCTTTAATTACTGTCAATGTTCATTATATAAAGCTACCGTTTCTATCTGATTTTGAAGGAAGTATGCACATTATACTTCAAAAGAAACAGAAAAATACTGTCTGCATTTGGTTTAGAGACGCCAAACCTCTCTTCCCCTTTCCACCCCTTTAATCTACACAAAGCACAGTTTCTATCTGATACTGAAGAAAATTTGCACACGTATACTTTAAAAAATGCATAACAATTGTGTTTAAATTAGGTTGCAGAAGCCCAACCCCTCTTCCCTTCTACCCCCACCCCTCCTAATTTCCAATGTTCTTTATAGATACCTATCATTTTTATCAGATTTCAATGGATCACTGCAAATGTATACTTAAGAACAAAGAGAAACATTCTGTTTACAAAACCCAACCGCTCACTCCCTTACCCCATGTAAGTTTTGTAAATCTTCTTTACACAAAGCTACAGTTTTTATCTGGTTTCGATGGAACTTTGCAAATGTATACTTTAAAACAAAGAGAAAAATGTTATCCACACTACCTTAACAAAAACCTAACTGCTCTTCACCTCCACACCCCTTAATTATATTTTTATATACACCTAAAAATTTTATATGATATCAATAGAAATTTACAAACGTATACTTTAAATCAATCAGAAAATGGTCTACATTAGGTATACAAAAGCCCAATCCCTCTTCTCCTTTACCCCCATCGTTTATAATTTCCAATGTTCTTTACAAAATCCACAGTTTTAAGTACTGTCAAAATCAATTAAGCTATTTTTAAGTCATTGCAGGATATTTATAAAATGTATGTGTCCTTATGTCTCAACATGTATTTCAACTTGGACCCCGAGCTTTTACGTTGTGAAAACCAATTAAATATCTATATTTTATGTGTAATGAAGGAACTAACAGATATATTCCAGAGACAGATTTGTGTATGTGGTATATATTAATGTCCAGATGTTACATCTTTCGATTATCGAGCAGCAGCTTTAACAGATGTTATGATTAGATCGAAACACAGCCTGGACCAAAATGTAAACTGACAATCCTTAACACAGCATTCAATTCACCCCATTCTTAAAGTAGTTGTAAAGACAGATTTTTTTAAAAACATTCGCTTTAACCACTGAGCTACCAGGAAGTTCGCAAAATGAGAACTGCTGTGGCATATTTAAATACAAATTAACTATAATACCACTAAAAATTTAAAAATAAAATAATTGTTTAAAAAACATAAAAACCGCCTTCAAAAAAGGGTACTAAAAATTTTAAAATAACTTTATACCTTGCTTAGAAGAAAATAAATCTAAAAGGACAATATTTTACATTACTATTATTGAAATTTAACATTAATTAGTTATTTTTGGAGTCGGTGCCAGCCAAAATAAGAAAAACAAAAAGATAAAAACAATAATAAATAACAATAATACATAAAAATCATGTTACTACTTACCTACAATTAATTCTAGAAACATTTTTCAACAAAACTGAAACATATAGATGATACACCGATATTATAATAACTATAAAGTGTTTACTGCATGATGCAGCATACCAACTGACACTATAGCGCCAGAGACATGCCTGGATGACCAACGAGGCCGAGCCACAAATAACATACCGTTAATTTGTTTCCCTAAGCTGTTACCCGGAATAAAACTATCTTCCTCACGACATGCTGTAAAATATTTGGAATTTTTGTTCGTACTCTCGGTTCGCCTCGAATACCAAATAAAGTTCAGTAATTCGATCTGTGTGATCTGACAGCTGGCACCGATTCCAAAAATAACTAATTAATGTAAAAATTTCAATAATAGTAATGTAAAATATTGTCCTTTTAGATTTATTTTCTTCTAAGCAAGGTATAAAGTTATTTTAAAATTTTTAGTACCCTTTTTTGAAGGCGGTTTTTATGTTTTTTAAACAATTATTATTGTCATGATCAAATTAGATTTCGTAACATTTGTCTGAAACTGATCAGCTATCGCATAAAGTCCCAGGGAAAATAAAGATAAGGAAGTTCTCACGGTCCAATCCTATATATACCCCCTCTAGAACCTACTCTCGCCCCATTCAAGAAGCAGCAGTTAGTCTGTATAGACGCATTATGTAGTAAGGTGGCCAGCTCTGGGCTCGTGGCGTGGCAAACTGCTAATTTGTTTAGTATCGGTTGAATCTTTGTCATCATGGATGGAGTTTTATTTTGAAGAACTCATGTAGCAAAGAAATAGTGGTAGCGTGGGGTTTGGTCGTGCTCGAATGGTCAGTCGAATCTGTGAAATAGATTTGGAAAGGTTGTCTGATTGCCTGTGCAGTATTCTGACTTTGTAGAATTTTCAAGGAATATATTCATCTTACTAGAACTGAACAATCTTCATTGAACTTTCACCTTTCCTTAGTTTCTGGTTAAAACTACGGTGGCGACTGTGTTTAAAGCTAAGTCAGAACTGTATCACCTTAGGTTTGCACGATCACAGTTGAGACTCAAGTTTGTGCACCAACCCCAGTGCACATCTTTTTTCTTACAATATGTAGTAATAAATATTGGATATTACATATTAGCAGTTAACATTCGAAATTGAACCTACTAATGGGTTGTTAAATAACTAACCGCTAATCAGTAGCTGGTAATCTTTTTTGTTAATGATTATAGGTACTGTCCCACATTCCCGAAACATTCAAAGCGAGCATATCTAATCCAACGACAATACTTCCAATGTCTGTATCTAATGTGCATTACAATTCTGTCCGGAGTGAGACTGAGCGGCTGGTGTGTCACTACCCTCTGCTTTCTTTGTGTTTCCCTCCAATCCGCGTCGCCGGCCGCTTGCAGAAATTTTCATTCCGCCGACAGGATGCGGTAGAATAATAATAAAATAAAAAAAGCTTTTTAATGTAAAATGTTTTTATAACGGACTAAAAAGTATAAAATAATTTATCTAATCCTTATGAAGGATAAAACCACATACAGATTTCTAACTTCTTCTAAATTGCACTCAAACTTATACTTGGATATTTTTGATAGCTATAACCAGTGGCGGCTGGTGGGTTATCAAACTGGTGGTGCACCACAAAACTTGACACAATCGATAAGACGTGATAAAATATACCTGTTTTTATCAACTTGTTCATTATACTTTTGGATATTGCTTCTATACACAGAATCTAGCTGATTACGAATGTCGACCGTGCCTAACACAGACAAACTCATTACATTTTGTAGGTGTACTTGTGAAGAATCATGTTTTTTATTTTTTCACTCAAATGCGTCAAATCCTTGATTCCTGTTTCTGTCCAAATCGATTCTCCGCCAAAAATAATGCAAGGAAAACAAAAGAATGCATTAAGACGCTCACATCCACACAACCATTTCTTTCTATTATACATTTCACTTTTAAAACTTCGTGTAAATGCTTTATTTTTCGATTTGCACTCTTGTTTTAAATTTAAAAAGGGCCGTGGCGGTACCGGCCAATTTTATGTTCACTTTATTTTGAAAAGTTCTGTTATTTTCTTTAATATAATCAATGTTTATGCTCATTTTCACTAACACCATACACAGTATAGAATAAAAGTTCTCGAAAAAAATCGAAACAAAAACTAAAAACAATTATTTACGGTAATATAAATAAACAATTATTAGCGCGTCACACATACAGTGAAACTATACTGATAGTCTAATAACGAGATGTCAATCATGGCTGCCGTCGCCTCGCGCGCGCCCATGCCAGCCAGCCAATTCGTCAAACATCGGGTGCTCTCGGCAATCCTCGGTTCGCTCGAGCGGCGCACGACAACCGACTCATTACTCCGTACGTTTCTATGAACTATCTTTTGTTTCACGCGTCAGGCGTATTAACTCGTACACCTACAAGTTGTATTAGCAGTCCTCGTGCACTCGCCGAAGCGCACGAGAATTTGTCTTTATAGGAAAATAAGTCTTAATAGTTTAGTAAAGCGCTCAAACTGTTTCACCATAATTGGAGATTTAATTTTTTATACGTTTTTGTTTTTGTATGTTTAAAAATAAATATTAAAATGGTAATATAAAAATAAAGATGAAGTAGGTACTTAATATTTTGTCATTTTTAAATCTTTTGGATTGGTGGTTCAGCGCACGAGCGCACTTAAGGTACAGCCGCCACTGGCTATAACATTGGGCGCATGCAACAGATAATTGATGCATTAAAAGCTCTACTAACAATTTTATTGCACCGCAAATAATGTGAACTGATAAATAACTTCTTTCATTGATAGCTACTCTCTACACTTCTTATAGTTATGTATTGCATGCGCCCAATGTTTTTCGTCATCAATCTTACTAGTAATTTAATAGCTATCAAAAATTTCCAAGTATAAGTTTGAGTGCAATTTAGAAGAAGTTAGAAATCTGTATGTGGTTTTATCCTTCATAAGGATTAGATAAATTATTTTATACTTTTTAGTCCGTTATAAAAACATTTTACATTAAAAAGCTTTTTTATTTTATTATTATTTTATGCTTTTTAGGGTTATGTGAGTGAAAATCTGGAATGGATCACGCGGCGGCAACGCGACGATTGTTCCTTGCCGGACAGGCAAAACTCAAAGCGAGTTAGTTTTTCCAGAATTTCCCAGGCAACTTATGCAATGTTTCTTTATTTAAAAACCTTATGGGGACTATTAAGAACATTAAAAAAAAATAGCCAAATTGGTACACAGAAAAAAAAAGAATTTGTTTTCTCCGAATTTTCCAAAGGCAACTTTTCCAATTTTTAATCAATTAAAAAACTTATTCGCACCATTACGAACATTTAAAAAAATTTAGCCTAATCGGTACACAGAAAAAAAACTTTCAGTTTCCTCGAAATTTTTCGGTGCAACCTTTCCAATTTTTCACTAACTAAAAACCTTATTCCGACTATTATGAACATTTAAAAAAAACTAGTCAGACCAGTCCACAGAAAAAGTACTTTTAGTTTATCCCGAATTTTCAAATTTTCCGGACAACTTTTCACATTTTCATTCATTGTCACCCAGTTCTGAGCTATGGTCTAGATTTCAAGTCTCTATCTTCACACGGACAAAACCCAAAGCAAGTTAGTTTTTCCAGAATTTTCCAGGCAACTTTTCCAATTTTTCTTTGTTTAAAAACCTTATTCGGACTATTAAGAACATTTAAAAAAATTAGCCAAATTGGTACAAAAAAAAAAAAAATCAATTTTTCCCAAATTTTCCGGGCAACGTTTCCAATTTTTCGTTTACTAAAGACCTTATTCGGACTATTACGAACATTTATGAAAAATTAGCCAAATCAGTCCTTAGAAAATAGTACTTTCAGTTTCTTCCGAATTTTCCGGGCAAATTTTCCAATTTTTCATTAACTACAAACCTTATTCCTACTTTTACGAACATTTTAAAAAAATTAGGCAAATCAGTCCATAGAAAACACTACTTTCAGTTTTTCCCGAATTTTCCGCACAACATTTCCAATTTTTTTTCAAATTTTCATGCATTATCATCCACTTCCGAGCTATGGCCAAAAGTTCAAGTATCTAGCTCATCCAGAAGTTAGTTTAAAATCATTACTAAATTCCACCCGGACAGACAAAGCCCATAGCGAGTACATAAAAACATTTTAAAATACCGGGCGCGTTTCCCGGATTGCGGTTTCTCTAGTTTGTAATGTCCTGCAAGACAACACGTGCTTGCGATCGCGTCCCGTCCGGGCATCCAGATTTGGGTTTTTCATGGTTTCCCAAATCACTCCAGGCAAATGCCGGGATGCTTCCCTAAAAAGGCCATGGCTGAATAAAAAACGTGCTTGCGGATTCACAGGTACCGCAGTTTTTTGCGCTTATGCGTTTTACCGCATAGTATGTCATTCGACTTAGAGTTTAGTGTCGTTGCGATAACTGTGCGGGCCAGTATTAGTCTAGTGTGGCCCGACTTGTTTGTCGGGCACATATCTTTAAACGTTAAATGATATTAAGTTTTAGTGAATCTTACGTTATTAACAGTACGTATAGTAAAACGGTGAGTTGCTAAAAAGAAAAAAGAAAACTGTGTAAAACTACTTTATAATTATTTCCGAGTTAGTTTTATGTGCAAAAAATGATTTATGACGCGAGTTCACGTGATTGTGATGCCGGTAGAAAATTTGGGTCTGGTAGTTCAATCGGAAACCTACTGTCAAAAGAAAGCTGGCGCTTTCAGTAAAGATTTTATAGTTTTAGGAAAAGCCACAAACATTATTTTTAAATCCCTGCGTATATCTTTCAAGGAATTTATATCTTAGTTTATCATCATTAATAATTTGTCAATATTCTAATATAATATTTTAAAATTCATAATTTATTTATAACTTTTGCATTTCTCATCAATCATAACAAATACCTACCTTCGGTTCACATACTTTGCACAAAGGACATGGGCCTCGCGAAAAATCTGCCGCCCAGAGCCTCGCAATGGTTAAGGCCGCCGCTGCTGATGTGTGTCAAATTACTGTAGGTTATTTGGATAACTGCACAGTAAGATTAGTGTTGTCTTAATAACGGAGTAACAGGCAGTCATTAATACAGCCTAATATCTAGTGACTAAATTATGCCCTACATTTTAATTTTTTTGAATATTGAGTACACAGTTTCAAGAAGTTTACAAGAATCATTTTCATGCAAGGAATTTGGCATGTAATTCCATTATTTTTTGACTTATTGTCTAATTAATTCTATAATTTTACATTGGGTCTGGCTTACAATTATAACAGACAAACTTTTAATATGTATATATATATATTTATATGGACATATTTATATGGCGATTTTACAGCAAAATTTCAGTTTTCACTGAAATACCACAGCATTACAATGCTGTTTTACTACGATATGCAAGTTGTTCTTAAACTACTCATGGTTCCATTGGTCTCAGTTAATGAGCATATTTGAGTACCCACTACGATTACTCCTTTGTTTAATTTCCCATTCTTCTATGACGGCTTTCGTTATTGAAATAGTACTGATACATTATTAAAGAACCTTGTTTTTTACTTAAATTCTTTACGAGTTTTATTATTGAAATATTTCAGTCCTTTTCGCACTAACAATTATTTACATGCTGTACTGAAATTCTGAAACATCTACATTTATTACGGTATATTCACAACCTAAATATGGAATTTTTGAAAATTTGTTTATCCTTAGTGCTGGTAGTTTTATTGAAATATTCCAGTTATTCTTAAAGTACCCCATTATTCAGTTAGTCTCAGTTAGCGCAATTTACACGTATCTGTCGGTTATCTATTATGTAGTTATATCGCTGGCTTACAAGTAACACACGCTTAAATTTATGTTCTAAGCCTCTGTGGTAGTCTGGCTACTATTTTTTTTTTTCTTCGCTGTGCCACCCTGAGAGGAATACTTATGAGTGGGTAGGACCTCTATGTCATGCGAGCAGTAGAACAAATCCTCTGCCTTAGCATTATGCTACTCCGCAGCAGAGTATGCATGTCCTGTGTGGCAAAAATCCAGCCATGCTAAGACAGTAGACGTTGCTCTCCTCAGAACATGCCGGCTCATCACAGGTTGTCTCAGACCATCGCCTGTGAGCAAAGTGGAGATACTAGCTGGCATCGCCCCTGGATATATACGCCGGAAAGTTGCTACCAGCGTGGTAAGGCTTAAAGTGAATGAAGACAACCGACACCCCCTACATGGCTATACACCAGCGCCATCAGTCCCGTTCAAGCTTCATGCGAACTTCAAAGCCAACAACTGGAGCTCCAAGCAATGAAATAATACTGGCTTGGGAGAAGAGATTACAACAAGGGTTCGAGTGGATCAAGCCAAAAGAGGGTCTGAACAACCATGGCCCATATGGAAGTCGCTAAACAGGCTTCGAGTTGGCCGCTGCAAAGATACACTTGCCACTTGGGGATACCTGTGAGAACAGCCAGATACCACATGTTCGTGTGGGGAGAAAGAAACCATGGTACATTTGCTGTCTTGTCCACAAATTGGAATAAATGTATCTCAATTTGACCTCCAATCAGCTACTGACAAAGCCATCGCATTGGCAGAAAAACTACCACATATTTGAAGCTGTCATCGACACGAGAAGAAGAAGAAGTAGAACAAATAAATTAATAGGGTGTATACAATATTTACACTTATTAACAACAGTACATAACAACCCTGCTTTCTCTAATCCCCTTGTTACAGCCAGGTCATTTATCCTTGCGACTAATGCCAGAGCTTGACTTCCTGTGAGCTTCTATCATATTCAACCATTCCCAATTCTAATTTCGACTAAGCTGGTTCATTCCCACCTGTATCAATGGTAGCACTGTAGGCTGCGCTCGGCGCAGACTGCTCCCATCCTCGGCTGCCACTGCTACCGCTACCATGCTCGACTCAAAGACCTCCAGTTGCGCCTTGCCAGACAGATCCTCTTCACTCTCTGCAGTCCAGTTTTGATAATCGCTCCCCCATTCCATTATACCTGGTGTGGAGATCTACTAGCCAATTGCTTTGCCCGTTGATGCTGTCATCCCTGTCTGAATTACGACGTGTTTCACAAGCAATTGCTGATTCTTCTGACCTACTATACAGGTCGCTGCCTTCTGAGATTACACATTCCTTGTGTCGCAACTGGTTACAACTGCTGTCACAACTGACATAGTTTGCTGTGGTATTTTGTGAAATCTTATAAGTGCCCATCACCTCTACAGTCCTGACCCAGTTCGCATTTTGCAGCATCCAGGGTTACCATTAACATGGACATTAATTCTCAGATACTGTCATGTTTCATTAGCTATTTATGCAATAGGCAACGAAATATTCCCTATACATTACAAACAAGTTGTAGCCCTCTCTTGTCTTGACCGCGGTATCAGCACTTTGCTGTAAATGGTGCGCTGACGATTGCGCAACCGCCACGCGCGCTTTCGTACTTAGGCCTGTAGTATGGCCTCGGTTCAGTTTGAACAATGATAGTGTTACTTATTTGAAAGTTATGTATTTGATTTCTTTTCTTCCTACAATGATCACTTCTGGTATTACATACCAGTTATATCGTATAAGATCTTGGCCGTTGTTATGTTACAGAAACTTACCTACAAAGTCTATTCTAATCTGACTCAAAATCTATACTACTCTATAAATACTAATCTACCCACCACCATCATCCCGGAAAAGAGTTCCAAGTATTGACCTTCTAGATTTCCAGTAGGACAGTATCGGCCGACTCATCGGGAACAATTTCTGGCTTCCGGAAATTTCTGTAGTATACTGTTTACTCTTATCCATAAATAATTTCTCTATACTCGTAAATTTGGCCATACGACTTCCCTAAGCCAGTCCCTATACCCGACTGCCGCTCGGTCCAGTTATCTCTTTTTGTGCAGTTGAGATACCTTGTTTGCCTCATTATCAAGAATACTTGATGATCGCTCATCTAGAATTATGTCTCGCGTTGATCTACTCCGTATTATGTTGATATCCGGCTTTCTTACATCTTCCGCTATCGGATAGTCCCACTATATGTTCTGGGGTTCCTTCTGCCCCACATTCGCACTAGCTCGTTTCTCTCAGCCCTCTTTGGTACATTGGGCAGTGCCCGAAGAAATAATGTATTAGGCCTGGTGAGGGCTTAAAATATTTAAGTTGCAGTAGTTCTTGTATGTTCGGAAAAACGCTGTATAGTCTTCTGTCTGTGTAACTACTGTCCCAACGCTGCTGCCATTCATCAAGAAGTGACGCGCTGATTTCTACCACATTCTGTGCAACTGTTCCCTCACCCTCCTGCACCCTGGCCCAATTTCTTTTTTGCAACCACTATATGGCCCCTCTTCTAATTTCACCCACACACCTATTAAATTGGGCAGGGCATTTGTGAAGGTGGAATTGTAGGTTCCACTCAGTCGTAGCAACACACTTTTCTTCACTCTTAGGACAACCTCCGTAGGTTTCATCAGTCGAAGTCGGTGTGCCCAGACACTGGTTGAGTACCCTATTAGAGATGGTAGGATAGCAGCGTGATATCTTCTTATTGTATTGTTAGGAAGGTGAAATCTCCTTTGGCCCATACTGACAAATTTATTAAGCACAACTGAAGCCCTTTCAGACGTCTCAGCAATATGTAATGCAAAGTTCGGAGACTCATCCATGGTGACGCCAAGGTATTTGGTTGTCCGTGTGTGTTGTGTGTGTTTTTTTGCTTATTGCTTTACCCCTCGTCGTCGTCGAGGTCATTATTAGCAGGATAGGATGGCAGGCAAGGAACATGAAGGAATTTGGCCATACCCTTTTGTAGGAAGCATCCAGGCGTTTGCCTGGAGTGATTTGTAGAAACCATGGAAAACCCAAATGTGGATGGCCGTATGGGGATTCAAACCCTCGTCCTCCAGAATGTGACATCAGAGTGATAACCACTCATCCACCACGCTCGGTCCCGTGTTCTCTTTGTATATATGTTATTCATTTTGATAATAGGTTTATGTTCTAATTTGCCCTTGAACACCATCATCTGAGTTTTCTTTGGCGCAAGACTCAGCTTTGCCTCACCACCACTTTAGCTTTATTCTTTATATCTTGTCTGGATCGACCTTCAATTAGCAACAGCAAGTCGACTTCATAGGCAACCAGCCCCAGTATGCCATCCAGCCCCTCCAGTCGACTAATTACCCCTTCGAAAACGATGTCCCAAAATACAGGTCCTCTGACTGATCCCTGAGGGCATCCCTTGGTCAAATATTTATCTACCTTCCCTCGTGGTCATCTCGGAGTGGCGTAACGATTTTTACAATAATCTTTTATGTAGAATTCTTGGACACTTCATTTCTGTTAGGCGACGGAACAACAGCGGCCACTAAAGATTATCAAAAGCACCCGAGATGTCCACGAAAATTCCTATAAAATCATATAGCTAATTTTAACTAAGTATACCGCTCTATTTATTGCATCTTCGATCGACCGACCCGCTCTAAAGCTCTATTGGTTTATATTGATATCTATACTACTTCTGTGATATTGCAATTTAGCGCTCAGTACTTTTTCTTGAACCTTTCCCAGCACATTGAACAGGCAGATTGGGCGATAAGATTTCAGTTTGGCCAGATCTCTGTCCCCCTCCCCTTGGTTAATATCATAACTTCACACGTTGGGAACTGTGCCTTGCAGCAAACATATGTTTAGTAACGTACATAAAGGTGGAGCTAACTGAACCACCAGAGCCTGCAGAACTTTAGCCACTATTCCGTCCAGACCTGGAGCTTTATGTTTCGCAATACTGTTTATGGCCCTGATTACCTCACCTATTATTTTTTCTCTTTCCGACGTGGGTGTATACAACCGTAGTTTATCACTGCGCATTTTTCTGTTGGAACCGCTTTCATTGTCCTCTAAAACATTGGATAATAATTGTTGCAATAGTACCTCGGCCATAGTGCTCCAGTTCTTTGTCATGGTCCCATCCTCATTCCTCATAGTGGCCAAAGTTGTGAGTGGTCTAATTTTACCTGCAACTACCTTGTATGGTATTCCCCATCGGTCCAACTTAATATTTGCTCTGAAATGTGTTTCCCAACTTTGAGTTTTCGTCATAAGCAGTTGTTTCTTGAAAGCTTCTTTTATCTTTCTGTATCTACTGAGAAGGAAATACCTATCAGCCGCCACAAGGCAACGTTGGCATTCCCTTATCGCCTCTCGTATGTTTGATCTCAGTCTATGCAGCCACTCGTTCCATGGTATATCTCTCACCCCTTTTATTTTAGATAGTGGAATACTGCCCTTCATTGCTGTTTGAATCAATTTAATCAGCTTCCTCGCAATATGATCTATGTAATTCCACTCCATTAGTCTAGACCATGCCACTCTCCTGATATTGTACTGGCGTTTTATACTCTCCATTCGATCCCTGGAAATGTAGAATTATATTATGATAACTTGTTGTTTGATTGTCTAGAACTCTCCAGTGTTGTAACATATTCCTCACATGTTCGCTGGTAAGCATTACATTTTCATTGGTGGTGGCCCTCCAGCTGTCATTAATAGCAATGGGATTGTATAGTCTATTTCTTTCTTTCAGATGTAATTCGTAAATCAGCTCCTTCAAGTTCTCTCCTCTCTTGTTCATGTGGTTACTGTATCAAAGTACTGATTATGCGTTTGCGTACGCTGCTAAGATTATTTTCTGATTGCCTAGGCTATTGAAGATACCTCTAATTTTATTTGGGTAAAGATTTATCTGATCTTTATATTGGGACACCACTAACACCTTAAACCATCCTGTGCTGATTTCTACACGTTGTCCGATCATCACAGAATTGTGCTATTTTCGCTGTTATTATGCTCCTGTTTAGAACTATTATACCCGTCATGGGATGTTCCCCGTCAGCTATAATTTGCGCTGACACTGGCATGTACGGTATTGATCCTCTATTCCAATGAAGTTCTTGTAGGCATAACACATCTCAGCTGTTTTCTTCTGCTAAAGTTCTCAACTCACGGAGGACCAGTTTGTTCCATCTAGCAGTTATCTGTGCGAATTTTATACTATGCTTAGGGATTTCCATGAGTCATAACAAACTGTTTGTAGATCTCGTCAGGATCAAACAATTCGTTCCGCCTAACAAATATCTTTTTAACCAGTGTTAAATCTGGTTGTTGACCTTAAGCTCAATTTTGTCTACTGCTTCCTGTTTTGGAAAGGTTATCGACTTCCCTGCTGGGTGCAACAAACGTGTTATGTGTCTGAGTGCCATTGTCAGCAGATTCTCCTTTTCTAATTTATTCAGTTTCAACGTGTCAGTTTCAACGTGTCTATATTCGCATACAGCGGGGTAGGATCTACTGTATTATCTTCCACCAAAGTGTATCTACGTTGAGCTCTTTTTTGACACTATAAGTATGTAAGGAATGTAATTTCCGCAATTTCATATTTTTTCACTCTTCACTACCTTGTGCCATTACCAGTTTTATGTAGTATTTTCCCTTTAATTTTCTTGCATTTAAACCATCCGTCTTTGTTTCATTTTCAATCCTTGGAACAGAATGCTTCCTCAGCCATAATACTTCTCCTATTACTCACCCGAGCCCCGCCCATAACGAGGGAACCACAAGGGGGGAATCTCAAAAGACACCTTGGCGCCTCCAATGCTGGAGTCCTCCGTTTGTGTCCCCTTTTCGCATGTTCTTGTAAGTTTTTTTTTATTGATAGCTTCCTTGGCATCTCTTAACTTCGTCGCTCGCAGTGCATCCCTGCACCTTCGGGATGGGGTTTTCCTGTTTTAACAGTACTTTTATATCGGAATTATTACTACTTCTGTTTGTTGGAATTATATTTGTTTCCATCCTATTTCCCAACTATGACTTACTATTCATTGTCTATACGACTTAAGGCTCTTTGAAGCAACATTTGATACATAAGGTATTCCTTTCCCTTCTTTTTAAAGAGCTTGCCTCTCTTAGCACATAGTGTACATACTGCTGGCCCAGATGTTTTACCACATGTCTCCTGTTTATGTCCCATCTCTCCACAATGATTGCTGGATGCTTCAGGTTGCTGGCAATGCTTGCTCACATGACCCAGTTCAGCACATTTTAAACAACTAGGCACGGCCAAATAATGCTTGACTGTTACTGCCGAAACTCAATTGGACTAGACAGATCAACCATTTCCATAGAGACAAAGTGTTAAGGCTCAAAAGACTGTGTTCTGTAAAGGACTAGCTATGTACAATAAATTGCCACTAGAAATAAAAGAATCTGTACCTGTTGAAAGATTTAGGGAAAGAGTGGGTACAGTAGAACTCCAATTATCCGAACTCCGATTATCCGAATCACTTTTTTAACTAAGACGTAAACGTACTGCGAAAAGGCTTCCCCTCATTTATAAAAACCAACCCAAAGTTCGGATTACTGCAGCTCTGTTTACCAAGTGATACGGCGAAATTTTCATCCCTGAAGTGGAAAAGCACCAAAAATCTCTTGGAAAAGAAGGCATTTTCAACATGCATACAATAATTAATTAAAATAGACCCTTTTTCGAAAAAAATCGATTATCCGAATGGGGACCGGTCCCAATTGATTCGGATAGTTGGAGTTCTACTGTACTTGGCTGGAAGACTAGGGATGAAGTGTGATTTTGTAAAAATTATGAAGTTGAAGTTGTTCTCTCTGCTAAAAATATGGTGTATTTATAAACTTGTTAAATATATTAGCCAGAGGTTATCTGAAAATAAATAATAATAATAAAGTACAAATTCATAAAGAATGTGGGGCAAATGAGGCGGAGCACTGTAGACCCATTAACCAATTATCGGCATCAGTAGCGGATCTAGGAGCTCCAGGCCAGGGCAAAAACTGAAAGATTGCCCCCCCTTCGAACATTATTTTGTGAGATTCAAATCTATGTCTAGTATTTTTATTTGGAAGCTTTATTACTGTAGAATTACCGCTACAACGTTTTATCCTGTTTATTTATTGATTTTAATTAATCAAAAGTGTTAAAAATACAAGGGAAATGTAACTTCGCGAAACGCAACGTTTTTTGTCGTATCGAATCGTGACGTCAAAGTACACGTTCGTATTGTAAACGAAGCGAAGTTACTGGGCGTTTTTATAATTTTATGATTGTGTTTAAGTTTGATGGTAATTTATCAGCATATTGGTGAAATATTGCATACTTATAAGAATACTCATATACTGTAATAAATAGTGAATGGAAGCGGTTTTGTAAAATAATCTCCCAAAACAACGTTATTTTCATTATGAAAACGTGTTTTGCATCAAATCCAAATTCTACAGCCGCTGACGTCGTAGGAGTGAAGGCTGAAATGTAATTAAGTGTTAGATATTGGAATTAATAATTTTTCTTCTTTTAGAGCATTAGCTACGTACCTAATGTGAATCAAGGGACACACCAGAGTAACCGACAATGAAATATAGGTCTAGTATATTAGCGGAGTTTGTGATAAAGTTTAAATGCACCCCATACCAGAGTGGCAATTGATAGTTTTTGTTACATTGCACGTTGTTTTATAACAATTTTACTAAGTTAATGAATTGCAAAGAAATGACTTTCCAGAACATACCCTCATTTTTGACGAGCTTTGAAGTTAGTAACATAATAAAGTAGAAGAAAATCTTCTTTTCCAGAAAATCATTGATTCGAAATGAAGACCTAACGGTTATACCACCGGATTCTGTTTTCACAATACAATCCGATGGTACACACGTGAGGGCTTCACTGCATACACCAGGAAAGTCTACATCCTTACATAATTTTTTCACGTTTTGTTAATTAGTCTATTGTTTTGGTTTTTGTTTCAATTGAAATAGGTATTAGTTTTTACTTTATTTCATTTTCGTCTATTCTATAATTGTGTGTAGTCAAGAAGTATTTTAAAAGTGATACGTAACATCAAGAAGATCGATTTTTTTCCTTTTTTTAACCGACTTCAAAAAAACGAGGTTCTCAATTTATCTGTTTATTATTATTATTATATTTAGCGATATCTTTAACAATTTTGAACCAATTTAAATGAAATTTTTTTAGTGGATAGGGTATACCTTCAAAGTGGTTCCATATGAATTTCATTGAGAAGCCATCCCTTCTACCCCTTTACACCCCTTAATTTTTATACAAACCCACATTTTTTATCCGATTTCGATGGAACTTTGGACATGTATAGTCAAAAATAAATAGAAAAATACTGTCAACTTTTAATTTGAAAAAACTGAACCCTTCTCCTCCTACCCACCCCCTTATTTTATTCAGTGTTCTTTATAAAAAGCTATGGTCGACAACATTTAACTGATCTCCATTAAAATTGGCATATACATGTAATTTTTTATGGAGAAGATTTCTACCCAAAAAAAAATTTATGAAAAACTACCCCATCTCCCCCTTCACACCCATTAATTTTATACAAACCTACATTTCTTATCTGATTGAACTTTGCACATGTATACTTTAAAATAAAGATAAAAATCCTGTCAACATTTGGTCTGCCAAAGCTCAACCCCTCTCCCTCCTTCCACGCACTTAATTTTTATCAATGTTCTTTATAACAAGCTACAGTCGACACCGTTTGACCGATTACCATGAAAGTTGGCACATATATGTATTTTTTATGGAGAAGATTTCTGACCAAAAAATCCAAAAACTACCCTAGCCCCCCTTTTACACCCCATAATTTTTGTACAAACCCTAATTTTAATCCGATTTCGGTGGAACTTTGCATGTGTATAATTTAAAACAAAGAGAAAAAGAAAAATACTGGCCACACATTACTTTCACAAAAACGCAAAGCCTATCCTAATTTGTACCCCTTTAATTACTGTCAATGTTCTTTATATAAAGTTACAGTTTCTATATGATTTTGAAGGAAGTATGCACATAAATACTTCAAAAGAAACAGAAAAATACTGTCTACATTTAATTTAGAGAAGCCAAACCACTTTCCTAATTTTCATCCCCTTAATCTACCCAAAGCTACAGTTTCTGATTCTGATGTAAATTTGCAAACGTATTCTTTAAAACATGCAGAACAATTGTGTTTAAATTTGGTTGCAGAAGCCCAACCCCTCTTCCCTTCTTTCTACCCCCATCCCTCCTAATTTCCAATTTTCTTTATAGATACCCACAGTTTTTATCAGATTTGGATGGAACACTGCACATGTATACTTAAAAACAAAGAGAACTATAGTGTCTACATTCTGTTTACAAAACCCAACCATTTACTCACCACCCCATGTAACGGACTAGTCGAGTAGTCTAGCTTCTCTTCTGTGGGCGTAATTTGGAATCGGTAGAGAGTAAACTTAGGTACTAACCTTTAATGGAGTTGCTGCTGCTGACCTCCGGCGATCTCGGCTCCAATCTCCAGCTCAGCTGTAAGGCTATCATCTAATATCAGGTTCTGACACCACTGTGGATTAAGGCCACAGACCTGTGTTGTTGGTTATGGCTTCACCAACTTAAGCTTACTATGGTAAACAGCAGGTTCTCTTATATTCTACCAGTGAGAACATGGCCTAACTGCTTCTACCAGTGAGAACATGGCCTAACTGCTGTACGATACTGTTTATTGCTCGTCCTTGACAGAATACATATCATCTGTTTTGACGCCGTCTGTGAGGCTATCCCCGTAGGCTTCTATTGGATTTACATCTTCTGAAGTACTAGTAGATGATGGAACAATTACTTACATACATTGAGAATTGCTATCGGAGGATTCCACCAAGTGTTGCAGCATTGTCGACCCTAACGCGAGACCAGGCTATTGGGGAGAGAGAGAGGGGAGACTATTTTCTATCCGATATCTGGCATAGTGACGTGCCTACTGTCAATCCGTCACTGAGAAGACCGAACGCATGTCCTGCGCTCCTTATATTTCCCGTATCGAACATTCTAGACTTCTTTCGGCAATTGACCTGCCAGTGTCCCTGGCTGTGGTATGCGCTGATCGTTTTCGTCAGCAAAGTATGACTCATTACTCTCGTGCGGACGGCACGCGACTCTGGCGTACTGTCACGACTCACCTAACACTCGTTTAGATCTAAATCACACAACTAAATCTTTTTCACCAAAACTTGGCCCGTTACACCCATTTAATTTTTGCAAATGTTCTTTACACAAACCTACTGTTTTTACTGGTTTCGATGGATCTTTGCACATGTATACTTTAAAACAAAGACAAAAATACTGTCCACACTAGCTTTATAAAAACCATACTATTCTTCGCCTTTACACCCCTTAATTATTTTTTTATGTATACCTACAGTTTTTATCTGATATCTATAGAAATTTACACACATATACTTTAAATCAATAAGAAAAGACAGTTAATATTTGATATATAAAAGCCCAATCCCTCTTCCCCTTTACCCCACCCCTTTCAATTTCCATTGTTCTTTACAAAAATTCAGTTTTAAATCCCTTCAAAATCAATTAAGCTATTTTTAAGTCATGGCAGAATATTCATAAAATAAATGTGTCCTAATGTTTCAACATGTACCTGAGTTTTCAACTTGGACCCCAAGATTTCATTGTGAAAACCCATTGACAATATATATTTTCTGTGTGATGCCGCAACAAACAAATATATTACAGAGACAGATTTGTATATGTGACATGTATTAATGCCCGGATGTTACATGTTTCGACTATCAAGCAGCAGCTTTAACAGATGTTATGATTAGGGGGAAACACAGCCTGGACCAAAATGTAAACTGACTTTCCTTAACCCAGCATCCATTTCACCCCGTTCTGGAAATTGTTGGGGTATATAAAGGCAGAATTTTCTTGAAAGCAAGCGCTTTAACCATTGAGCTACCAGGAAGATTGCAAAGTGAGAACTGCTGTGGAATATTTAAAATAAAAAACGAACTATAATACCACTAAAAAATTTTTTTAAATAATTGTTTAAAAAACATAAAAACCGCCTTCAAAAAAAAATCACACTAAAAATTTTAAAATAACTTTATACCTTGCTTAGAAGAATGTAAATCTAAATGGACAATATTTTGCATTACTGTTATTGAATTTTTTACATTAATTAGTTAATTTGGGGTAGGTACCAGCCAAAGCAAGAAATACAACCAATAATAAATAACCATAATACATAAAAATCATGTTACTACATATCTAAAATTAATGCTAGAAACATGTTTCAACAAAATTGAAATATACAGATGATACGCCGATGTAATACAACCTGTAAAGCTTTTACTGCACGATGCATCCTACCAACTGACACTGTAGTGCCAGAGATATGCCCGGACGACCGACGAGGCTAAGCCACGGATTAAAATACTGTCCCTAAACTGTCTCCCCCAATAACAATATCTGCCTCACTACATGCTGTAAAATATTATGAATTTTTGTTCGTACTCCCCATTTCAGTAATTCGATCTTCGCTATGTGACAGCTGACACCGACTCAAATATAACTAATTAATGTAAAAATTTCTCTAACAGTAATGTAAAATATTGTCCATTTAGATTTACTTTCTTCTAAGTAAGGTATAAAGTTATTTTAAAAATTTTAGTGTGCTTTTTTTGAAGGCGGTTTTTATATTTTTTAAACAATTATTTTATCTACGATCGATATTTTTAATTCCTGGAAAAGGTTGGGAGTAAATGGTTGAAAACAGAATTTTGTACGTGACGAAAACATATTCGCCTCCTAACAAATTTCAATGGCTATTGGTGAGACATTAGGAAATCATTGGCCGAAATTGCATTTGTTGTATCTGTTAGAAGCAATTAGATTTGTTTTAAAGATGAAATAAAATAAAATAGAAAATTCATGATCAACAATTTCTGCAGATGAAAATAAATAGAAATATCTGATACTGCGGGGATTTAAACCCGGTTTGGAAAATTAAGGAGCTTATACCTTACCGCCTACACCACGCTGACTCTAGGTAATATATGCCAAATTTTGTAATTAAAAGGCATTTGGATTATTTTTGTTTTGTTGCATTTGAAGAAACAACGCTACCACAGACATAATCATTATCAACCAGTTCATTTGTTAAATGATGTGGCCTCTTAAAGTCATGAGTTCAGAAGACATATATCCTTCAAAATATATTAAGAAGATTGAAATCCGTTTTTAAATTGTCTGATGGTCTCCTTTGATGGTTTTAAAAGGTTCGTAGCTGCTTTGGATTAATCTTGAATATGAAATGATTTGGAAAATATACCTATTAAACTTTTATGGACTAAGTTATGATTAGAGTTTGTATTATAACAAATTTAACATAACAGCATTAAATATTATATACTTACATTACAATGATCTTCACGACAGTATAAACAACTAGTTGAAGATTCTTTACGTCTTCTCATAGCTACACCGCTTTTTTCTTACATTCCCATCTCGCGGGACATAAAAATACACTTTATCAGGTGCATTTCTTATCGTATTTTTGCACATAAGTACAATACAGTATTTATAAAATGGTTTTTGACCTCCTTCCATTCCGAAATTACTTATAAAATATAAAACTTTTGTAATATAACACTCCACAATATACAATACGCCAATGCAGTCTTGTACAATGACGTCACGGTGCAGCGCGCCAAACTGGCGGCTTTTAAATCGTCGGAACTTGTTTTTTTTTTAAATTTATGTTAAATTTTAATATCTTCATCAGTATTATATTTTTATGGTTATATGGCACGGTAAATAATTGAATTAAAATATAAAAATAATAGTGCATATACTCTATTGTCGCCACCCCATTGGAACTATAAAAAGAGGTCGCCGCGATCTAAATTGCCGGCCAAAGGTCCGAGCCGTCACGTGGTTCGTTGGCCTGGCGGGGAGCGGCGCGGTCTGGTGGGAGGTGACACGTGACATGCTCTCTCCGCAACAGCGAGAGCCAGGCGTCGTGCAATTTCAGCCCGTTGTCTTCGTTGATATTGTTTGGGCGTTTTGCAATTTCTAACGCCTCCTTTGCCCTCCTTGGCCACCATTTATCCTCACGCACTATAAGTGTGGTGTTTTCAAAGTCTATAGCGTGATTGGTTTCAGCTGCATGCCGTGCAATGGCGGATTTATCAGTGTTATTCGATTTATAGTTGCGGATGTGCTCATGCAGCCTCTCCCTTATAGTGCGCCCAGTCTCTCCTATGTACACCCGACCACAGGTGCACGGAATCTCATACACCCCGGCAGCCTGTAGTGGAGGCAGTCTGTCCTTGACCTTGACGAGCTTGTATACTGACTTTGCTGTGCGGTTTGTAGACAGGTTTTATGTCGACTTTTTTGAACAGCTTTCCGATTCTGTCAGTAACGCCACTTATGTAGGGTAAAACCACAACTTGGTGTTCCTGAGAGGTGGCGTGGTTAGATGTTGAACTGGCGTTTTTATCTGTCGTGGCTGCATGTAATGCCCGTCTAATACAATTATTATGGTAGCCATTGGACTTGAATGTGTGTTGCAGTGCCTCCAACTCCGTCGTCAAACTGTTTGCGTCACACACTTTTGTCGCTCTTGTACACAAGGTCGTGAGGACGCCTCTTTTTGTTGCTGGGTGGTGGTGCGATGCGGCATGTAGATATCTGTTTGTGTGTGTCGGCTTCCGATACACTGAGTGTCCAAGGGTCCCGTGGTCACGTTTGGTTACTAGTACGTCTAAGAACGGCAGCTGTCATCGTTCCTCCGTTTCCATGGTAAATTTAATTTTAGGATGTGCTTTATTTATATAATCCATGAATTTGTCAAGGGCACTTCGTCCATGGGGCCAAACAACAAAAGTGTCGTCAACATAACGTAACCACAGCAGCGGTTTGAGGGGCGCGTTATCCAACATTTCGGTCTCCAGCGCCTCCATAAAGATGTCCGCCGTTATCGGCGAAAGCGGTGAAGCCATGGCCGCTCCTTCCACTTGGGCGTAAAATTTCCCGTCGTACTGGAAGAACGTTGATTTAAGACAAAACTCGGCCAGGTCAGCCCATTCTTCGGAGATGTTGAGGGCCGATAGCTTGGTGCGTATTATTGTCACTGCTTCTTCCACAGGTACGTTAGTGTAGAGCGACACAACATCAAAGCTCACTAAAATGTCAGTTTCTTTGATTTTAAGTGATGATATGATTTCTACGAAGTGTGAGCTATTTCTGACAGTCGAAGCGATACCTTCTGACAAGGGTTTTAGTTTTTCGGCCACATAGCGGGCTAGTGGATGAGTTGGAGAGTTAATTGCGCTGACGATCGGCCGTAAAGGAACTTCTGGCTTATGTATTTTTGGCAAGCCGTAGAACCGAGGAGTAGAGGTGTTATTTCTCTTTAGTCTAGCCTTGGTTTCTTGTTCGATCTCCGAAGAATTATTGACAAGGGATGCCACTTCAGACCTCAGTTTACGTAGAGGGCTCCTATCTAGCGGGGCATATGTCTCCTCTTCTAAAAGCGTCACCACCTTATTGTGGTAATCTTCTGATTTCATCAATACTGTTGCGTTTCCCTTATCTGCAGGAAGTATCACGATGTCTTCGCGCTGGCGTAATCTATTTAATGCAAGTTTTTCCTCTCGCGGTAGATTGCTGGGAGGAAGTTTGGCTCGACTGAGGATTCGCGCCGTCTCACGTCGAATTTCGTCTGCCTGTTCCGTGTTTAACTTCCCTACGGCACTCTCTACTCCTGCGACGATATCCAACGTCGGCAGTTACATCGGTACCGGAGCGAAGTTTAATCCTTTAGCCAACACAGCGTTGGTGGCTGCATCTAGTTCTTCCCCAGTTAGGTTTACCACCGTGTTCTTTGTCTCTATCTTTGTTGTTTCCGGGTGTTGTAGACTTTTCAGTTTTTCGAACTTGCGTATATGTCTTGTTCTTGCTTTGTTTTGTATATTCACTGCAGATTTTGCTGTGGCTGCGTCGAGCGTCGTCCAATCGGCGTAGGACACACACAAACAGATATCTACATGCCGCATCGCACCACCACCCAGCAACAAAAAGAGGCGTCCTCACGACCTTGTGTACAAGAGCGACGAAAGTGTGTGACGCAAACAGTTTGACGACGGAGCTGGAGGCACTGCAACACACATTCAAGTCCAATGGCTACCATAATAATTGTATTAGACGGGCATTACATGCAGCCACGACAGATAAAAACGCCAGTTCAACATCTAACCACGCCACCTCTCAGGAACACCAAGTTGTGGTTTTACCCTACATAAGTGGCGTTACTGACAGAATCGGAAAGCTGTTCAAAAAAGTCGACATAAAACCTGTCTACAAACCGCACAGCAAAGTCAGTAACCAGCTCGTCAAGGTCAAGGACAGACTGCCTCCACTACAGGCTGCCGGGGTGTATGAGATTCCGTGCACCTGTGGTCGGGTGTACATAGGAGAGACGAGGCGCACTATAAGGGAGAGGCTGCATGAGCACATCCGCAACTATAAATCGAATAACACTGATAAATCCGCCATTGCACGGCATGCAGCTGAAACCAATCACGCTATAGACTTTGAAAACACCACACTTATAGTGCGTGAGGATAAATGGTGGCCAAGGAGGGTAAAGGAGGCGTTAGAAATTGCAAAACGCCCAAACAATATCAACGAAGACAACGGGCTGAAATTGCACGACGCCTGGCTCTCGCTGTTGCGGAGAGAGCATGTCACGTGTCACCTCCCACCAGACCGCGCCGCTCCCCGCCAGGCCAACGAACCACGTGACGGCTCGGACCTTTGATTGGCCGGACAAATCGAACCATCTAGACGGACGCGGGCTTCGGCTTTAAAACAAGACCACTCGCTGACCGAAGACGCAGTTCTGCCCTGGAAGAAGACCCCAGAATGAGGGTCGAAACGTCGGTTTCAAGAAACATGACGCGGCGCTACCCGGACAGCCAAGAATCAACTGACTCTGGCCGCGGAAGCCTACGATTACAGTATGTAATGTGTTGATACATGATATAATGCATCGCGAGAAGATTATGATCAAATACAGACGGATCGAGAAAATACATTTATTTGGTTGATTAAAGATGAAATAAAACACACACACACACACACACACACACAAGGGGTTTCGTATAATTTTACGGTGGAGAGAAAATTGCGTGTTGAATGTAGAAAACGTAAATATGTGGTAATGGGTTGAGTAGGACACAGGGAAAAAGTTAAAAGTTTTGCATCTGTTGGAGAGGATAATGGGGGGATGTACCCAGCAAGTAACGGAACTGGGTTACAAAACCTTTTTAAATGTATGCGGCAAGGTATGGAAACTGTATTATTGGTATCAAATTCTGGAGTTGGTGGGGGGTACAAAAAAGTGCAGAAATTTGTCTGTGGAAATTACCATAGGGTGCTCTCAAAAAGTGAAATAATAAAGGAGCTAGACTGGAAGTCATTGGAGGGTATAAGTTGGGTAAAGAGAATTCTGTGCATACGTTAGGCACATACTGGCGATGGAGCCTGATGAAATATAGGAGCAGCATGTTGAAGGAAAGAGAAGACCACGACAATAAATTATCATTAATTTTATGCACTAGGGGAGATTCCTTATGTAGGTAGTGGAGACAGAGACTGGTGTAACTTACCTAAAGAGATGATGTACAGTCGGGGACAGAATTCGAGAGACCCCTCGCCTTTCGATTATGCTTCGTTCTAGACACGAATACCGCATGGGACAGCATAACTGGTAGGTGGTACACTAAATTCATGATAAAATAGACCTCTCATACCCAGCACTTTACCCAAGACTAAAAAAATGAGCCCGCGCAGCAAGAAACTCGCAGACGCTCAGAGGGAAAGTTCGGAGTTCTGCAGTAAAAATAATCACGAATATCACCATTTTATTCATAATAATTATTTAAATAACCAAATTGATTAATTATAGAGAGATGGTAACACTTTTTTCGTAATTTTCATAACCGTTGCGTATTTTTGTTTTCCCTCGAATAAACAGTTAACAATTCGCTAGCAAACGCAATTATATGGCGAATACAGAAAGAATCGCTAAATTACGCACGGAAAACCAATAAGAGAGTTTGAATGAACTAAGTTACACTTTCTAACGCTGCAGCGTCATATAACTGTGCGTGTGACAAATACACATAAAGGTTAAGGGTAAGTAGAAAGAGCATTCACGAAAGAACTCTAATGGTAAACTAAGTCACGAAATATAAATAAACTATTCCCAGAAAATTAAATGGTGCGGAATATTAACACCTTAATTTTGTTTTCATCATACCATAATTAGAGGGTAAGCTAAACTTTAACGCAGTAGCAACAGTTTTAGTAGTAATAATAATAATTAAGAACAGTAAATAAATTAAAAAATCCGTCTGCAATGTGAATTAGCGGCTCCACATTTTAAATCTGGAAGATGGAAGTAGTAAAACTATCATCTCTCTCTTTGTTTCTAACTAACACTGATACTTCAATAAAATTTTCTGTCAAGTTTTTATTTCCTGCCGTCCAAGCCCGATGGGTTATAGGTAACACTGTTGCCTGGCATTCGGGAGGACGCGAATTCAAACCCCGTTGGGGATCCAGTTTCAGTATTCCATGATTTTCGTAAATCTCTCCAGCTGAACTCCAGAAAAGTTCCTTCAAAAACCGGTGGCAGAAATTATTACCCGATCCTAGTTTCCAATACTATCAGGATTCATATCACATTGCCACCGAAGATATGACGAACACAAAAAAAAAAAAGAATTACATGGTGGGTATGTGGTATCCGGCTTTCGGGAGGTCGTGCGTTCGAATACCCATCTAGCCATCCAGGTAAACGTTT
>CM061921.1:245623232-245669902 GCA_031002005.1 Vandiemenella viatica
TAAGATAAATCCAACAAGGAAAAGGTCTAAAACACACCACAGAGATGTAATTATTTTTACTTGAGCAATTATGTTTTGCTTCTAGCTTTACATCTAATCGAGGTCATTAGAGGCAGGAAAGGACTGGGGACAAGTAATGGGGAGGAATTCGTCCATGGCCTTTTGAAGGAACAATCCCGGCATTCGCCTGGAGTGATTTGGGGAAACCATCTAAAACGTTTACCTGGATGGCTAGATGGGTATTCGAACCCACGACCTCCCGAGAGCCGGATACCAAATACCCACCACGTAATTCTTTTTTTTTTTTTTTGTGTTCGTCATATCTTCGGCGGCAATGTGATATGAATCCTGATAGTATTGGAAACTAGGATCGGGTAATAATTTCTGCCACCGCTTTTTGAAGGAACTTTTCTGGAGTTCAGCTGGAGAGATTTACGAAAATCATGGAATACTGAAACTGGATCCCCAACGGGGTTTGAATTCGCGTCCTCCCGAATGCCAGGCAACAGTGTTACCTATAACCCATCGGGCTTGGACGGCAGGAAATAAAGCTTGACAGAAAATTTTATTGAAGTATCAGTGTTAGTTAGAAACAAAGAGAGAGATGATAGTTTTACTACTTCCATCTTCCAGATTTAAAATGTGGAGCCGCTAATTCACATTGCAGACGGATTTTTTAATTTATTTACTGTTCTTAATTATTATTATTACTACTAAAACTGTTGCTACTGCGTTAAAGTTTAGCTTACCCTCTAAATATGGTATGATTAAAACAAAATTAAGGTGTTAATATTCCGCACCATTTAATTTTCTGGGAATAGTTTATTTATATTTCGTGACTTAGTTTACCATTAGAGTTCTTTCGTGAATGCTCTTTCTACTTACCCTTAACCTTTATGTGTATTTGTCACACGCACAGTTCTATAACGCTGCAGCGTTAGAAAGTGTAACTAAGTCCATTCAAACTCTCTTATTGGTTTTCCGTGCGTAATTTAGCGATTCTTTTCTGTATTCGCCATATAATTGCGTTTGCTAGCGAATTGTTAACTGTTTATTCGAGGAAAAAAAAAATACGCAACGGTTATGAAAATTACGAAAAAAGTGTTACCATCTCTCTATAATTAATCAATTTGGTTATTTAAATAATTATTATGACTAAAATGTTGATATTCGTGATTATTTTTACTGCAGAACTCCGAACTTTCCCTCTGAGCGTCTGCGAGTTTCTTGCTGCGCGGGCTCATTTTTTTAGTCTTGGGTAAAGTGCTCGGTATGAGAGGTCTATTTTATCATGAATTTAGTGTACCACCTACCAGTTATGCTGTCCCATGCGGTATTCGTGTCTAGAACGAAGCATAATCGAAAGGCGAGGGGTCTCTCGAATTCTGTCCCCGACTGTACATTCGCATCAGATTGTAAAAGAATTTTAAGATAAAAATGTGCGAACAAAGGAAGAGTGTAGGGAAATTGTCACCGAGTTATAAACTCTGTCTCAACTAAGTATTAAGAATAATATTAGTTTACTAGTGGCTGCGCCATGTACAGCGTCGTATTGCAATCATATGATTAGGAATCGCAAATCTATCAGGTGTATCTTTTGAGAAAGATCAGAAAGAGTGCACAA
The DNA here is from genome assembly GCA_031002005.1 of Vandiemenella viatica. Taxonomy (NCBI): domain Eukaryota; kingdom Metazoa; phylum Arthropoda; class Insecta; order Orthoptera; family Morabidae; genus Vandiemenella; species Vandiemenella viatica. Next base: position 245,624,857 of record CM061921.1, read on the forward strand.
GAAAAGAGAAGATATTAGAAATCGTCTTATTAGCACTGTATTCTCCACATTTCACATAGTTTTTGTACATAATTTTCAAATTCACTAGAGGAAATACCTGCTTTTCTTATAGTTTTGTCTTAAAACCAGTTTACCCGTGTCAAAGTAAGACCAACGTTCAGACCTTTCAGAAGAGTAGGGCACTAAGACACAACCAAAGTATTTGGGATTACCTTGGATCGAGCCCTCGCCATTCGACAACATTTGGCTAACTTTAAAGTAAAAAGGTAAGACCCTTGTGAACTTTGTAATGAAACTGGCTGGTACATCCTAGGGCGCAGCTATCAAGTTCCTCGAGAAGCAATTCTTCGTGCGGTATACTCCGCAACAAAATACTATTTCATTGCTCCGGTTGCCAATTTTGACATCTAGCTCAACACCGTCATGAAAACAGTGAGAGGCGTCATTGGGTCTAACCCAGTATCCTGGCTCCCAATACTTTGAAACATTCCTCCATAATGCAGAGAAAATCAGTGCCGCCTCAAATGTGGAAAACAGCGGTAGAAAACCTCATGATTCCTTTCCATACCAACCTTCATATTCTGCCTCGTACTCGCTTAAAATTAAGGCAGCCAACCTGAGTAGTATAAGCTTTGGCCTGTCAGTGGAACGGAGGAAGCAGTTGGCAGCCAACAGGCCATTTCACGGTCGGTGGGCTGCTAGATAGTTTTGAACCCTGACAGTGTCCAAATTAGGGTAGTAACGGAAGTCAGCTTTGCGGATGTTCGGTTCTTGACATCCACGGATGAGGATGTTTTGCGGATGCGGAGGTGGAAAAATAAATTTATAATTATTTACATTTTAATATTTCATCAAAAATAAATTTAAAATCAAGTATATTTTTATGCCAGATTCTACATTTTTTCATAAGTAAAATCTATTTCCATACAATACTGCCTTATTGATTTATTTTTTACCTCAATTTTCAACAACAAAAAACGTGGGATGATTTCACAAGTGAATTAAATTATTTACAAATCATACACGCGTCTAAAAACCAATCTTTGTCATATGAACTTTGCGGCCAAACAATTTCGAGCGACAAGCACAAGGCCAAGCCACAGCACATCTCCGTTCCCCCCACCCGCCTTTCCACAGCTCTAGTGGCCCATTCATAGTTCATCTTGTAGGACCTACGATGATCCGATAAATGACTTTAAGGGACGTGAAAGGCGTTACAGGAATACACGTAGGACGTGCTGGATGTTGTTTTACTCCCAGACAACCAACACGAGTCCTTGATGTCCAAAAAACTATTGCGTCGGATCATGATTGGAGGAAACATCATGCGAGTGTGTGATAAGGAGTGATATTACATAATTTCGCTGATTTTTTACCTATTTTCAAGATCTTTTGATGATTTTGCAAAAACATCCACATTTTAGGTGTATATTACACTTTTTATGGTCCGTTGGTCTGTTGTATACGCATTATATGAATGGAGTGGTGGTGTGATTCATGCATGTTTAATTTTCATGTAACGCTTGACTTTTTTCCATGGAGGAAAATTGATATAGTTTTTTCCAATTTTTGTCTGTGAATTTACGTGATTTTTCGTGATTGTTACCTATTTTTGGTGATTTTCTGAATTTATTGCTTTTTCACGAAATTACACAACTTTGACACTAATTTACAATATTTAGAGGACCTTTTGAAATATGATGGATAATCACAAGTCCACTCGACCTGATGTGCAATTCCTTTCCTCCCTTTGAGTTTGGTGTGTGAATATCCGTTCGAGAGATGATATTCGCGTGTACTTGTTGTTTCTGTGTCTGAAATTGGTGTGTGGGTTTGTGTGTGTGTGTGTGTGTGTGTGTGTGTGTGTGTGTGTGTCATTGTGGGGAGATGATACGGTTGCTTATTGGCTGATGAGAGTTTGTACATGTAGCGGTAAGTGACATTGTCTGTGTATATTTAGCAAGGTTGAATCTCGATGTTTGTGAGATAATGCCTTTCTGCATTGGGAAGTTTGATTTTGAAGTGTAAAGAAGTAAAAATGCATATTAGAGAGTGATGACATGTGAAAAAAATTATGCTGTGAACATGTTGGTTACTAAATGTGCGAGTTCTACCGTTGGTGCTGTACTTGACCGTTTTCAGAATATAGTACTAGTTGGAAAGGGAATTGTAGTGCAAGACCATCTGTCTGAAACCATGCGTTTTTGTATTTCGGTGGAGAGGATGAATGTACATTGTATGCTATCATGTGTAATTGGAGCCTTGTGCATTTCTTGATGTTCCATGTTGTGGATAAAGTGCTATGTGACATGTGTAATGGAAATGTGTTTAGGAAATTTAGGGATTCCATGATAATATCCGTGAAAATCTTGTGTTTTTGCGTGTGTGTGTGTGTTTTTTTTTTATTTATTTCTTGCCAATAAAAGAACGATCCAAGAGCTTCACTGGGTGGAGTTACACTTTGGCTATCGGTAAATGTCAAATACTGAATTCCTTTAAGGAGTTTCAATATTTCTTCTAACAACTGGTACTTCGGATGGTACAGTGACATGGAAAATACATATACATATTTCAAATCTAAGTCCATTGGGGCGTTCCAGCAGGGAAATCACAAGGTTGGTAAAATTACAACTGATGACTGGAGCAGTAATGATGTTAAAATTTCCTTCATGAAAAAAAGAGAAATGTTTTAATTTCAAATATTGATTTAAGACTTTTTAGCCATTTGAATATAGATAAATGTTGTATTGTGACAATTTTTATATACATGCGATAGCGTCGAGATTCTTCCCAATTTTATGCATGATGTTAAATAAAGGGTAAAATATTTTAGGAGATGATAGATAGTATGCAACAAAACTAGACGCTCGATGGTGAATTTTTTCTTCGTCCTCCAGGACACTAACCCACTTGAATATGAGGTTTAACACATAAAAATATACAAATTTTGGGGACGGATGGTGATATTCCACCGGAACGTAAAGAGTATGTATTAACTTAGGACCTTGCAAACCAGATCCCACGGCAGCCGAGCTCCCCTAAGTGGCCATGGGGGCCTCTTGTGTGTATATTTTCTGTCGCACAACACTCGCGGGCGGCTGCTGGACATATCCCATCCCTCAGTGTGTTGCGTCGCGGGGGTGATCGTTGTGGTTTCTCCCAGCCCTGCAATGAGGTACAGTTCAGTAGTAAGAAGAAATTATATAAAAAATTGCGTTTTATAGTTAGCTATTATTAGCTTATTGCATTTCAGATCAGTGAGCTGTAACGCTCGGGGACTGGTATTCATGAGGACGCGGGTTCGAATCCCCGGTTTTCCATGGTTTCCCGAAAATAATCCAGGTGAATGGCGGGGTCAATCCTTCCAGGAACACCGAATCGACTAACAGGAGCTACTTCAGTAAGTCTATTAATATTTCCGATCTAGTTTCAAAATTTGTAACTGAATACACTCATGGTTTCGGCTTTCACGTACTAAGCAAACGTACAGTTTATGTACAGAACATATCGCTCAACAAACTTACAATTTACGTACAGCAATGTTTTTTTCTGTACACCTATTATATTTTACAACAATTTTTTTTGTGGATTATATACAGCTTTGATTTTCTGTATACCTATTCAAAAGACTCGACACATACCAATTGTGCACTGGATCTAAGTTTTTCTATGTACAGCATTTGTGCAATTCAAAAAAAAAAATTGTATCAAAGTTTTTTTTTTCCTATAGCTGTTTATTCAAAGATGAACGAAATATCCATGTTTACTTGAATTCCAGCAGTATTCCTAAAAGTTTTTAAATATTAACAAATAAATTACGCAAAAGCAATTGACTTTTTGTATTTATTGATCTCACGTACGAGTTTCGCTTCTTTTGCAGAAGCATCTTCAGCGGGTTTTTTCTGTTAATTACGTACAAATGTTATAAGTTGGTTATGTTGTTTTTGGTACAGTGGAATTATTATCTGACTTATAATCTACTTACATTTTGTGGTCCATTGCGTTTCTTTTAGCTCCATTCTCAGCTTCAGTTCTTTTGAATTTTTGGTGAGAAGTGTCTTCATTTTTCAGACGGTGCTTGTCACAACACTGTACTTTATTGCACTGCACTATGTGTTTTTTCTTGTGAATGGCTGTTCTGTTTTGTTTACTACCGAGTTTGTGTCGTTATGCGGTGTTGTCTTGTTTTATTCAGTCTTCAATTTGTTAGGGGTTTTTTGAAATGTAAATGATTGTTACTAGTTTTTTTGTGGTTTTGTTTATTGTTGTTTTATCTGTGTCGATTTTTTTTTTTTTTAGTTTCAGTGTTGCGTATAATGTTGGGTGTGTCAGGTTTGTGTATTCATTTATTATTCGTTTTCCTTCTGTTAGTACTTTTTGTATGTAATAGTTCACTTGGAATTTTAGTATTTGTGGTTTGTTGTTGTTTATGGTGAGTATTTTCATGTCTGGGTCAATATTTGTTTGTCGGTGGTTGTGTACATGTAAGTGTTCTACAAATGTTGAATGGTTATTATTTTTTGGAGTTCTTATATGTTCCTTGTATCTGGTTTCGAATTTTCTGCATGTTTGTCCTATGTACTGAGCTTCGCATTCATTGCATGTTAGCCTGTACATTCCTGAATTGTGATATTTATTGGATTGTGTGTTATTTTTAATATTCTTATATATTGTATTGTCTGTTCTGAATGCTATTTTAAGTCTATGTTTTTTTTTTAAATATATTTGCAGTTTTATAAGTGTCATCACATGCCATTTCTTTCCATTTTGTTGTGTATGTGGTGTATTATCTGGAGTTGATCTACTGTGGTGTGATGATGGGGTTGTATTGTGTGAAGTTTTCTTTATTTGTCTTATAATTTTGTTGTTTAGTTGGTGTACCCTGCATTCCTTGTGTCCATTTTTGGTGCCTATATAGTTGATTGTGTTAAGTTCTAGTGTGTAGTTATCTTTATTAAGTGGGATTTTGTTCAGTCTGTGGAGCATGTGCCTTATTGCAGCTTCTTTATGAGTTTGTGGATGGTTTGAATCAGTTCCGATTATTATGTCTGTGGTGGTGAGTTTTCTGTAAATCTGAAATGACTGTTGCTGTTTGTGTCTTGTTATGGTTATGTCAAGGAAGTTTAGTTTACCATTTGTTTCTTTCTCCATTTTAAATATGTTGAATGCCATATCGGTGAAGGATATGATATTGCATATAGAACTTTAAACTCACCACAACATTTTATCTCATCAGCTTATCATCACATCTGCCAATAATACTAGCAAAATGGTTTGATATTGAGTTTATACGAGTTGTGAAGAATCACATTTACGTCAGACAACAATACTTCTTGCATCCTCCATTACCATTTTCTATTTCTGTCTGTCTGCTGCATTTACAACGTGTCATCAGCAACACATTCTCATTACCAGGCATATAACAACAAGTAGTTTCTCATTATTATATCAGAAAACATAACAAACAACTGTAAAATATAATGAAGTAATATTAATTGAACAAATTTAGGTATGAACATTTACTAACACTAAAAGAATTTTTTTTTTTTTTGTTGTGAACAGTAACAGGCTAACCTTAATCTATAATACGGGTAAACTGAAACGCTCCAGGCAGTATATAACTGGAAATATGGCGTTATATTTTGTTACCAGTACAAGATTCCAAATGAATGAGTGTGTAAGCGGCATATTTTGTTTCGTGACCAATCAAGGTGCTTGATTGCAAAAGTCCGCTGTCCAGTCCTCCAGGGTTAAAATCCCGGTGGAGGGCAAGGAATATTTTAAGTGTTGTGTTTGATCATATGAGCTACGCCAGGACGTTCCGTGATGGGGATTCCATGTTAATCCTTAGGTCCCAGATGAAAGGAATTTGGCATGACTCTTTCTGGAGGATCGAAATGACTGACGTACGTTGAATGTCCTAGGAGTTATAATCTCTCTTGACCAGCAATACTATTCGAAAGACAATTGACGAACTGCCGTCTATGGCTCGTTAAAATATCGGCCCCGTTTGCAGAACAAAACACAAGGCATTGTCTAGGGCAGTGGTCCGCAACCTTTTCCATCTCGCGGCACACCATAAGATTATCCATCACACCTTACCGAACGGATGGTTGAGAAAAAAAAAAAAAAAAACCACCCTCACAACACGATTTTTTTTTGCGTAAAAAAAAAACAAGTAAAAAATCAGCGTTTGCATTAAATTAATAATCATGCAGTTTTATATTAATTAAAGTAAATAATTCGTGAAGAAATCGTTGGCAATGCAAACCTCATTTCTTCATCGACGGATTTGAGTCTTTCCCTCTTGGATGTTTTAATCTAACTTAACGTCGAGAAGCCCAATTCACATAAACAAGTAGTTGAAAATAGCAATAAAACATTAACTGCAATGTCGAAGATAGTTGGATATTCATTCCTTATTGTTAGCCAAAACGTATCTGAAGGAACTTCGAGAAGCTTTAATTTCAAAGTTCTGTCAGCTTTTAAATCTGCGAGTTCCTCTTGAATATTAATTGGAAGATGTTCCGAATTTGCAACAAATGGACCACGAACCCAGTCGAAATCTTCAACACTTTCTCCAAAGTACTTTTTGAATCTTTGCCTGCAAGCCTTTTAATTAAGTCCATCACCATTTTATTACCGTCATCACGTGACCATACAGTCGGGAACATCTCACACGACCAATTTTCAGTCCTCTGGAACCACAAATTCAGCTTGTTCTCAAATCCTTTAATCTTATCGATACTAACAAGAATAGGCTTGGAAAGTTCTGCTAATCCCAGCAGTTTAAACTGAGCGAGAAGCACATACACAGAACTTGCAGTAAATATAACGGAACCTCAAAGCGCAGCAGTAAAGGCGAGGAATAAAAATATTTAAAAAAAAAAAAATAAACAAAAACTAATAGCAAATGTGAGTAAACAAATAACATTTAATTTCTTAAAATACGATTCTACGTAGCAATTCGCAGCACAAGACACTAAAATGCAATTAATAAAAAATTGTAATTAATTCCTTATAACTGGTAAAATTTCGCGGCACACCAGTGTGCCGCGGCACACCGGTTGCGGACCACTGGTCTAGGGGCGAGGGGCTTCTTGGAGCAGTGTAGACGAGGAAATGTGGGCCTCGCGTTTGCTATTAACAGGGGAAATTTATACGGGGAGTGCCAAATGTCTTTCTGATTCACTCAGTCACAGAACGTGGAGGGTGAGTGGTAACAGTCAGATCAGGGTATTCAACTCCGTATGTCACTCTTACTATTTTTCAAGTATTTTTGAATATACCTATTTTCAATCAGTTTCGAAGATCTTAGTCTAAGTATAGGATTTTATATCCTCTGCAGAATGGCATTATTCGAATGATGTGTACGTCAAATTTCATGGGACTTGAATATAACGCTAGTCAATAATTCTATGGAACCACACTCACTTTGATTAGAGACAGCTTCGAAATGTGCCATGAGCAGCAAATTATTTTTTGTTTTGAACAGAACATTTTAAACCTTATGTTCGAGGGGCGAGGGTCCGAATCCTGGGTACACTGCATTAAACTATAGTTTCCTGGCTACAAAGCATATCCAAGGGACTTTATACAGTTTTTTGTAAGTTGCCATTCATCGCACCGTGCCAAAATAACATCTTGATCGCCCTGAATTTCTAATCAATTGGCACAATACCCTCACTACGTATATTTTATTTCGAATTCCTTATTCACGGCACATTTAAAATTTAATTCCTTATTTTCTCAGCACAGTCGCTTTGATAATATGTCCTTGGTAACGCTCTAATTTCGCATTCGGGACGACCTGGATCCCAATCCCCGTCCACCCAACCAGATTTGGATTTTACATGGAGCACAAAATCACACCTGGCGAATGCCGGGATGGTTCCTTCAAAAACGGCCATAGTCGAAATCCTTCCCGTTCCTTTCCCCCTGTACTTCCGCACCTCTAATGATCTTTTCGTTAATATTACTGTAACATAAACTGCAGTCCCCTTGTGAAACTTTTCCCTACTTAAAAGCTTACAGCCACTCCCGAATGGTCAATAATTTAATCCTCATAAGAACGCCGCTTTCTGTGATGTCAATTGGAAACGAATTTATGATAGTAACAATCCAATCTTATCTCCATATCCTAGAAATGCCAGATTTTAACCTGGTCGTTGAAATATTCATGGAAAGTTTGGTTTATAGGCTTTGTTAAATTAGAAACATCCATACGGCTAGTTTGTATAGTACTACCTTTATAATAAAATGTGTTAGGGTGGTTTAGGTTGGAGAAAAGGAAAACTAACTTCATTTTTAATACAAGTACATCTGAAAAAATTAAAGCACGGAGAAAACCACACCGTAGGATTTATCTAAAAAGTCGTAGGCTACAGCCGCCTTTGGTTGAAAAAAAGGGGAACAACGACAATAAAAAAAATGGTAATGTCGAATGGTTATTGTTAGTGCTAAGAGAACTGAATTTGTGTGGAAGATTTGTAATGTTGGAAATTAATCCCAATACAAACTAGAAATCGATGTTTTCCCGAGTTCCTTCCCGTTCTTTGCCCCCAATTCTTTCCCGACTCTAATGACATCGACGTCGACGAGGCCAAATTCCATAAGGAAAAAAAGCGTAAATCCAACACCAAAAATTATTCAGTGATCTTTTTCAAACGAAAAAGAAATGTAAAATCATTATTATTAAGTGTGAATAATTGAAACGTCAGAAAAAATTAAATGCATGCACCGGACTTCAACTGAGGCATATCAAATTGCGATTGGCAAGCCTTAGAGTAGTGCCACTGCAGGTGACATATGTTCAAATTAAGTATTATCTAACAGATGTAAAGCCATGACGCTATAGCCTTTTTACACTCGGAGAGCTAGCCACAATTCCTCATAACCATTGAAGTCGTTTGTTGTAGTGGTGTGTGGGTTTAACCGGGCATGCATGTCTAGTAATTATAGCTCGCTGCAGAGGGTGGGGGGCGTGAATAACGGAGGCGTGAGTCATGCTTGTTAGTATTAGGGTAGGGGAAATGACACGTGCAGTGGGTTGGGATGCGCAATGTATTTCCTTAGGGGACGTTAATTACCTTTGTGGAGGCGGGCGGAAGCCGCAAATCGCTAATGTATTTCCTTAGGGGAGGTTAATTGCGGATTTCCTTATGGGAGGCAGGCGGAAGCCATTAGAGAGGCTAATAGCGGATTTCCTCAGGGGAGGCGGTCAGAAGTCTTTAATGTGCATTCATGCGGAAGCTGGAAGTCTTTAATGGCTTTTTAATTGGTCCTATTGTGGTGCAGATCCCGCATATGAACCCTACTGGAGCAGATGTAAAGCAAAGCAGCTAGATTTGTGCGTATAAATTATCGTCAAACATCAATGACTAATATGATATTGGTGTGGTTGGAAGATAGGAAGTGTGTGAAGATGTAGAAGGTATACACTGGTAATGAAGCCTAGAGTAAAATTGGGCAACGAATTAGGAGTATTATGTGTAAGTGAAGATTTGATCATAACCAGCTACCAAATCTGGATTTCAGGCGTGCTTGATGGGTCGGTAATGCATTTATTCATAGTTAACGGAGTAGAGTACTGTATTAATTGAGGAAAGTACTGAATAGTTTACGTTAAACAGTAAAATAATGTAAATTAAAAATAAGTGCAGTTAGCTGTAACCAGATCTAGAATTATTGAGGATTCTATAAATGAAGTTAGAATTTCTCAACCGAATAGACATTGTGGGAGATACAGAATTAATTGCTAGAAGTATCTTATATCTTTAAACGAGCAATTCTTGTATATACACAGTCCAGTCACATTAATGTGACCACCGCCTACTTTCGACGTCAACGTGAAATAACCAATCACAGAAGGCAGGTGGCAGCACATTACAGTGGAGTGTATATAAAGAATCTCCTAGGGCATAGGAGATCGCCTAAGTCGACGAGAGGGAGTTGCTGGAGATCATAAGACACTACCCAACAAGGCGCCAGGATACGACGGCGTCAACAACCTGATCTTGAGGCATCTACCACCGGCTGCAATACAAAGACTGGTCCAGATTTTTAACTCCATCCTTCGGACGAAAAAATTCCCGTCGGGCTGGAAAGAGGCGGAAATAGTGGCCCTGCCTAAGGCGGGGAAGGATCACACCTTTCCACAAAACTACCGGCCCGTCTCCCTGTTGCCAGCGGTGTCCAAGACGTTCGAGCGGCTGTTGCTACGACGACTGATGGTCCACGTCGTAAGACTGCAGCTCATCCCGGACAAGCAGTTTGGTTTCGGCCGGAGCACTCCACGACACACCAGCTGATGCGGGTCGTCGAAGAGGCCACCGACGCCTTCAACCGGCGCCGATACTGCGGCCTAGTGCTCCTCGACGTCGCCAAGGCGTTTGATACCGTCTGGCACGAAGGGACTGTTGTATAAGCTGCAACGAGATGGAATACCAAGAGCATATGTCCGGCTACTGCGTAGTTACCTCAAGAACAGGAAGTTCAGGGTGAAGGTAGAAAACTCCTGTTCTACGAGGAGGTCAATACGCGCAGGAGTCCCGCAGGGCTCGGTACTGGGGCCGGTGCTGTTTGTCATCTACACGTCAGACATCCCCAGGCCGATCGCTGTCATGCCAGTCTACTACGCCGACGACACCGCGTATTTCACTTCGTTCTGGAGTCTGCAGCTCGTCCTGCGACGTCTTCAGGCAGCTTTGGACCAACTGGAGCAATGGGCCACTCTGTGGCGTATAAAGATCAACGCCAACAAGTCACAGTTGATCATTTTCAGTAGAAGAGGGCAGCCAGCAGGACTGTCCCTGCAACTGTTCGGTGAACAGATACGGCAGCAGAATACAGTGCGCTACCTCGGCCTCACCTTAGACCGCAGACTGACGTGGAAGAATCACGTCGAGGAGGTGAGGAGCAGGGTAAATCAGCGATTGGGTGCTCTGTACCCAATCCTGAATGCCAACTCTTCTCTGCCACCACGCTGCGGCATCCGGGTGTACCAGGCGCTCATACGGCCGGTCATCGATTATACCTGCCCAGTGTGGGTATATGCCACAGAGTCACACATGAAGAGGCTGCAGGTGATGCAGAGCCGGGCGCTGAAGAGGGCTCTCCACCTCCCATCCAGGTTCCCGATTGCGGACCTCCACCAGCTGACACAGGTCCCCACGCTCAGGGCGAGGATGACAGCCATGGCCGAGAAGTTTTTCGCCAAGGCGGCAGAGTGTAGGAATCCTCTGATCAACCAGCTGGGTGATTATGAGACGGAGGGACAGCGCTACAAGAGGCCGAAGTCGATATTCGACCCCGGATAGTGCCAGTGCAAGCGAGTGAGTGAAGCAAGTCCACCTAAGTGTCTGTGCTGTCCGGAGGGAGATTCAAATCAGTTGAAATATATTTTATATGTGTGCATATACCGTTCAGCACATTTTAGGAATAAGGTAGCCTGTTATGTTTATTATTTTGTGTTATTCTTTTCATGTTTTGTTTCCGTGTTAGTCTGCAAGTTTTATGATTTCGTGTTATTGTTCTGTGTCTATTGCTATGTTAGTCTGTATGGTTTGTAATTTAGTCTTACTATTTCAGTCTATTTTTTTAAATGTAGTCTGTAACATTTGGAATTTTGTGTTAGTGTTATTTTTGTATGTTTTTGTTTCAAACGTAGTCTGTTATGTTTGGAATTCCATGCCATAGTTTCCGTTTTCTGTTCAGTCTGTGAGGTGTTATTGTTTCTGTGTTAGACTGTAAATTTTTGTGGATATTACTGATATTGTGAAAATTTTGGTACAGTATGTAATTGCAGATATGGCTCTGTAATGTACTAGTCGTATTACTAAATACCAGAAAGAAACACCATGTGAAAAAAAAGAGAAAGAAAAGAAAAAAAAAACACAAAAAAGATATATATATGGTTAAAAAAAATAAAAAAAATAATAAAATTAAATATATATATATATATATAAAATGATATAAATGATAATAATAGTAGTAAAAGAAATGTATATATTTAAAAAAATCTGCAATGAAAGACTAAAAATGTTAAGATGTTATTACCTTTGCATAAATGTCACGTTAAACCCAAAATTGTTATTAGCTATAAGAACCAAACTGTAAGAAAAAGGGGCAGATGTCACAGCAAGAGTAACAGGCACCTCTACCCATATACAGCTAATCCCACAAAAGGAATTAGCAGAAATTTCATGCGCTCGGTCGGAAAGCATTTCAATCGTTGGCGTAATGCAGAAACATAGCGATTTATCCGACGTCCAAAAGGGTATGATTATTTGCTTTCGGGCCAAGGGTGGAAGCATTTCGGAAACGGCTAATTTTGTGAACTGTTCACGTGCCGCCGTGGTGAAAGTATACCGTGCATGGCAAAATGGCATTATTCAAAATCAGCGGCGTGGAACATGTGGTGCAACACGGGATATAGATGACAGAGGCGAACGAAGGCTACGGAGATGCGTTCGGGCAAATAGACGTGCAACTGTTGAGCAACTGACCGCCCAGATGAACCAAGGGGCTACCAAGAGTGTATCCACAACAACGGTTCAGCGAACGTTGCTGCGCATGGGCCTCCGCAGCAGACGCCTGGTTAATGCACCTATGCTGACTGCTGTTCATCGGTGACAAAGGCTGGAATTTGCACGTCAGTACCGCAACTGGGCGTCCACAGTTGGCGACAGGTGGCTTTTTCCGATGAATCACGTTTTATGCTCCATTGGACAGCATACGGCGTGAAACGTCTGAAAGCAAACACCCTGCAACAATTGCCGGAAGGATACAGGGTGGAGGAGGGAGCATTATGGTTTGGGGAATGTTTTCTGGCATTCACTGGGTGAAATCATCATTGTGGAAGGCACGATGGATCAGCACAAGTACGTATCTGTCCTTGCGGACCATGTCCACCCCTACATGCGAATAATTTTTCCTCAGAATGATGGCATCTACCAGCAGGAAATGCGAGATGTCATACAGCTCGCAGTGTATGTGCGTGGTTCGAAGAGCACCAGGATGAGTTTACCTTACTCCCCTGGCCAGCAAACTCACCGGATTTAAACCCAATCGAGAATCTGTGGGACCACCTCGATCGGGTTGTTCAAGCCATGGATCCTCAACCACGTAATCTAGCGCAGCTGGCCACGGCACTGGAGTCGGCATGGCTCAACATCCCAGTGAACACCTTCAGAAACCTAATTGACTCTCTTCCTGCACGCCTCGCAGCGGTCCGCTCTGCCAAAGGTGGTTATTCTGGTTTTTGAGAGGTGGTCACATTAATGTGACTGGACTGTGTATATATATTTTGGATCTCGGGAACGGCGCTAACAATTTGGATGAAACTTCATATTTAGATAACGTTTTGACTTTTAAGATTATCTAAATAGTGTTCTTCCCTGAAAAAAACAAACAATTTTACAAAATACGAACAATTTTTGCTCTTTGTATCTCGAAAATGGCTCGAAAACGGCTCTAACGCCATCATCTGGATGATTCAGGTACCAGGAGGCTACCTAATATTTTTCTCTTTAATTCCAAAGTACTTATATATTTAAATGAAAAATTTTTGTATGCTAGCTGACTCGAGGGAATACTAGCGCTGAATGTTTAATTGTAAAACATTTCAAAAGAAGATATTTAAAATGTGGCTTTGTCAGAAGTGATACCTATATTTACATAACTTCTTTGAAAAAAATATTGAAAAACTGATTTTCATTAATTGCTAGCAGTTGCATTGTAAAACATCTAGAAAGAAGATATTTAAAATTTGGCTTTGTCAGAAGTGATACTTTATTTCAGTTATACTGTAATCATTTCAAGGAAACCTAATAGAAAATTGTCCCAACCAAGTTACTCGAACTTCACCCAGTGAAGACTCAATTGAAGAAAATCCTGACGATTATTCACAATATTTATTTAACCGACTGCAGTTCTTAAGTAAGTAGGAAGGAAATATATTGAATGTAAAACAAATATGTAACTAGTGGGGGAGAAAGGTGGTTACTGCACTAGCTCTTGAAAAATTCAGGCCACGATCTCGTGTTCAAATTCCGGTGGAAGCAAGAATTTTTAAGATATGCATTTAACCATATGGACTACGGCGGGGCGTATGTTGTTGGGATTCTTTGTTGAATTGTAAGTCCCAGAGAAAAGGAACTGGACGTCCTACCTCTGATAGAATTGCTTAATATGCTTCCTTCTGTCCAATCTAATACTATCATATGAGCAACTTAAGAAAATAGATAAAATGGGTGTTGTACCACTTTCGAGACCTCGGCGAAATTAATAGTAACCTGTTGAAATTTGGTTTAATTGCTTCGTCAACATGTCCTCTTCACATTTTGCGCACTTGCTTTGCGGAAAAGTTGCTAGAAAAATAAAAAAAATACCGAAATATGAGGCTGAGCAACTGCGAAATGCTATCAGCACTTCAAAAATAACAAAAAACAATATATCGGTACAGGGATCATATCAACCTAAACAGTTTCGTTTCGTCATAGATTTCGTGGTTAGGTTGAAATATAGCCTGGACCAAGAGAAAAATTTTACTCAATTTTGCGTTCTGTGGCGTCCATAGGAAATGGTGTATATGTTTACAGTGGAAGCAATCTCTGACTGCTCGTTTCTATATAAGATCGCGGGCATCACCGTATTACAACTCGGATAAAAATTGTCTATTTGTCAATTAAATGCGACTTTTTCCAACGGAGAAAAGCTGAAACGGCAAGAAAACATTACAATAAAAGATTAAATCAACATTTTAATAGACTATCGCTGATTTTTCAACTCTGACGGCATCCAACGCCTGTGCATCGCTGTCATATTTCGGCATTTTAAATTCCTGGCAAGCTTTCCGCAAAGCAAGAGCGCAAAACTCAAAGAGGATATAATGACGAAGCAGTTAAAACAAATTTTAACAGGTTACTACCAATTTCGCGTCTGTTCCGAAGGTGGTGCGGTCCCCGATAAAATTAATTTCTCACAAACGTCTCTAAGAATTTTGATGAAATCTTGCATACTGAACAGAAATCGAAAAATGCCGAGCGAAGATCGGTCACCCAGCTACTAACAGTTAATCGGAATAGTTTTAAATAAATCTGAGAAACTGCTTTCCGAATGAAAACTCTGTGGTTAGAATAAAAGAATTTAATTAACTGTGTGTTACAAATGCGGCTCGAGCAAAAAAATTTATACACAT
This sequence comes from Vandiemenella viatica, assembly GCA_031002005.1. Lineage (NCBI taxonomy): Eukaryota > Metazoa > Arthropoda > Insecta > Orthoptera > Morabidae > Vandiemenella > Vandiemenella viatica. The sequence goes on from CM061921.1 coordinate 245,640,056, forward strand.
AAAAAAGTTTTTCTCGGCGTTGAGAATTAATGTCATATTCTCTGGTGAAAGCCGAGTTAACGAGGTGTTTGCACAGGATATTTTGACGATCGGAAAAAAATGAAGCAAAAATCAAAACACTTTACAATCTGGATCGAAAATTCTTAGCAGAGTCATAAAAACGACCAAGAGCTTTTGGAAGACTATGTCTACTAACAAATGGTATAAGCACTGTTAAAACAGATACAGATGAATGCAAGAAATCACTAATAAGATATTTATTAAAATTTGAATGGTTTATCACGGGATAACTCTCAATTACAGATAAATTAATAAACACTTCTTATCAGTTGCCGATAAAATATCTTTAAATAGCACACTATTTCAGAACAGCATTGATGCAACTAGTTTGATTCTGACATTGCTACTGAATCTCTTAGGAGTAGTTTCTATGACGATTTCAAATGATAGCTTTTACAGGGCGTTTAGCTGTTGGTATACGGCTTATATACCAAAATAATTAAATACAGAACGTAAACTTATATGTATATATAACGCTGAAATCATCATTTCCCGGCAGACTAAAATATAATGATATGAAACGATTTCCATAAAGTTCGATTTAGCATAACTAACCTCTTATGTTTATGAACCACCTATTAAAATTGTTTGGGATGTTATCTGTAAAAGAGTTTACTAGCACCTGGTAAACAAAACATGAAAAAGGACATATGGGAAACGTGGAATAAATACAGGGAAAATAGTTCCAAGCAGAAAGTCTCTCATTATCGTTTTCTTCACCTCTGTGTACCAAGAAATAGTGGCGTCAAACTTAGAGCCATCAAGAAAACTTTTAACGTCATGTAGTGTATCGGCGAGTAGGGATTTCCACCTGTTAATGTTGCTCTCTATATCACTAAAATTTTGTATATAAAAATGCTTTGCTCAATCTTGCCTGGGCGCCATGGAAGGAGTCCTTCCAGAATTGACTTATACAATCAACATTTAGCAGTATAATTATTTGCTTTTGAACAATAATGAAATTTTATATTATTACATTTATTCACATCAAAACTCAAGGAAAGGTGATTTGAATCGTCTAACACACATAACAAGAAAGTCGATACCGACATAATACATAAAATTGATTAAATGAACAATGAAATGGCGTCTTTACAGTTTTTCGCTTACGGGTTGAATGCACCATAGTCTGGCTCAGTTTGTTCTTGCTGATAAAAGTTATGCAATTACCATATGGTTGACTTCTACTGTGGGAAGTCAGCGCCGTCCGTTCCTATGGAAGAATTTCTGTGCTGAACACACACAGAACAAAAATTACTCGCCGCACTGTGTTAAGAACTAAACAAACACTTGTTTTAGGACACATTCGATGGTTATCCTTTTCGAATGGCGTCTCAATGGTCCAGCTCAAACTGTCTCTTCAAAGCGAGGGTTTTCTCATGGAAACAAACAACAAAGCTTGTATCAGCTTATAGTAAGTTACAAGTGCATTATCATTAACTCTTTCAAGCACGCGCTCATATAGCCGCTCTCTACCACGGCCTCCCCCGCACTGCTGTTTGCCACCTCACCCCGTTCCCCTCTCAGTCAGGTACCACTAATTCTTTCTTTGTTACATGCACACCTGCAAGCGGCCAGTAGGGCAAAGTGGCCTTGGGGCTTCCCCACAGACGCATAACAGACACAAAGGCGGTCCCTAACAGCGTCCAGTATGCAGGGCGAAATAAAATTGTCCGCGAGGCGTTTAGTCATGTTTTACTAATAAATATGAAGCATCACGGAAGAGGACCGCTTCATTATCTCCGCTGTTCGTTATTACGGAGTTGCGAGAGCACACTTCGTAAAACATCTATTCACTACGTCACCCATATTATCAAGTTATTATGTTATATCACATCGATCCATGTGCAATAATAATAGTTTATTATCAAATATGATGCGTCCAGAAAGAGGACCGCTTCAGACAGTAAGATTGGAATTCAATCACAGCCGTTTCCAGTAACACTAGTATTTGGGAAGGTGGAAGTGTTGTTATCCTTAAATTTCGACTTTTAGACGAAACAGATGCAAAAAAGAGTTCTTTATTCAACGATTAGCAACATATATTTTTCGGATTTTTCTGTTGGTAGTGAGAGTGGTTGACTGAGATAGTTACGACGCCATGATGGTGCCCTGCTACAGACGCAGGTTTAGCTGGTTCGATTTTTTGGTGGTGGAATAAATTTGCATTAGAACTCGCTGTCAGAGTAGGCTATGCACAATTTTAGATCACCAGATTGTGCACCAAAATCCTGGGCTAGTTCTCAAACCACTACACAAGGCATATGGAGTGAGTGCATACGACGCTGGTGATTCGTCCGTCGGATAGGGACGTTAAGCTTTGTTGCGTTCAGTGTCTTTTCAAAGAGAAGGCTTGAATGGACCGGCACCAGGTTTCACCCCCTTTCTTCCTTCATGTTTACTTTACCCACAACGTAAACAATACACCTTATTAAACTCAAAGCTATTGCAGTCATCCACGAAACACTTACATACGCTTCCATAACTCCGGAAGGTAAGAGGATTTTTTTATTTTATTTTTTACTTTCAGCTTTACGCCTCGTCGACGTCGAGGTCGTTAGAGGAGGAAAAGGATGGCGATAAGGAGCGGGAATGAATTCAGCCAAGGCATTTTAAAGGAAGCATCCCGGCATTCACCTGGAGTGATTTGGGAGACCATGGAAAAACCAAATTTGGATGACCGAGTGAGGATTCGAGCCCGCGTCCTCCCGAATGCGAGACTAGGCCAAAGGGAAACCATCCAAATTAAATTTTCCAAGACACTGCCTTGGGGAAGTAATAGCCTCTATGGCAACACTGAACAATGGAAAACTGAACAATATGATTGCGGAAATTGTTTCTTATCCTTCCCTGTGTATTTTACCACTTTATCTTCGGAAACACTTATTCATGAAAATTTAATTTATGGAATCTGTCATATTGAGAAGAGATACATTTAACATTAATATCTACTATGAACAATAATTGCCCTTTATTAAGCTTCCTACTATTTATAAACATTTCACGTGATAAGCATTCGATATTATGGAATTTGTTCCAGAAAGTCATTTTTTTTTTATATATGAAGCAATAATATTTTCTCTAGGCACCTCTACCTTTAGGTTGCCATTTCACCCCTCAGAACGTTTTTCCGCAGATAAACAAAATTATTTCGTACTTATACTATAATATATCAAAAAATTATTTAATTCTGTGGAGCAGAATGACTGCTACGGAACCGAGCGTGGTGGAGTAACGGATAGCGTTCTGGCCTCGCATTCGGGAGGACGGTGGTTCGAATCCCCGTCCGGGCATCCAGATTTGGGTTTTCCATGGTTTCCCAAATCACTCCAGGCAAATGCCGGGATGCTTCCTTAAAAAGACCATGGCCAAATTCCTTCCCATTCCTTGCCCCCATCGTTTCCCGTCTCTAAATACCTCGCTGTTGAGAGACGTAAAGCAGTCATAAAAAAAAATTGCTACGGAATAGATATGATTAAACGTTACTGTGGTGTAGATGAATTAAATTGAAAAATGTTTGTTATGAAAAGGAATCAAAATTACAACTGCTGTAATCGAATCACTCAATTTCGTGCGTTAACCATACACACACCATCATCATCCAAATATACAATAACACTTATGAGCATTTTCACACTGGGGTAAGGAATGCGAAGTTCATGAGTCAGGAACGTTAATAGGAGGGTGTTACTTGTTGATTAGTAACGTCCCGCGAAGATGAACTGATGTGGTTTCTAGTTTTCTTCCGCAATGAAACATTGTTCGTAAGTGTAGTACGTTTGGATGATTGTAATGGTGTGTATGTTAAACGTAGAATGTTATGGATGATCGATGAATGAAAGGAGGGAATGAAGCATGGTGCCGGCGAATTCAGGCCTACTATTCGGTGAGACAACTGTTGAATCTTACTTCCTAAGCCGAAGAACGAATCACAATCAAAAGTGTCGCATAACCTCACTCCATAGACACCGCCGAGAGGTTTAGGATTTAATCTACGACTTAGTACACAATCTGGTGATTATAAATGGTACACCACGACCTCTCTTACGTCAACTAACAAGTCCTGTTCTTCCGCCGTTGGGATTCGAAACAGGTAAATCCCTCGTCAGTAGCAGAACACCAGTGCAGGGTAGTTTTTCTCATATTTCGATTTTTCTAAGAACCTAAAAAAGCTCTGTACTTTTATTTGGAATTAAGTGTAACATTTTATTAAGATTTTGTTGAAATTTATAACGGTTAGCCGGGAATTTTTAGAACAAAAGGCGTTGTTAGCCCTCAGTAAATTGAATAACCGGGTTAAGGAAATTACGGTTCTTATCCTACCTCGTGAGAAACACTTTTCAATTTGTTTCGTCAAAACCGATTGAAATATTCTATATCTGGGTTTCTTAAAGTGTTCGCCAGTTGATCCTAGTGGGTTCGCGTTGTGGTGGCTGACTTGCTGTCTCGCGTGTGCAACACGCACAATGACACACGTGCGACAAATACTCCACAAATTAATCATCACTTCCCTTGGTAATTTTTTATTATAACTATTCTTTCCTTTAGGCTACCAAAATCCACGCGGTTTCTGATTGTTTCATTATAGGGAATATATCTGGTGTAACAAAGCTGTTAAACATAATAATCCAGTGTGTTCATAGAAATATTCCTCCTTTCACTCGATGTGCCACACAAGCAGTAGATATTAGGTAAAATTCGGGAAGGCCAAAAACGTCCCAAGGTTCTAATTCTGCATTTCACTATAGATTCCCATTATTCAACACTACTTAGTTGAGGGCGTCTACATGAGCATCATTTTTATGGCAACGTGTTGCGGGCAAGTATTATGTCTGAGTGGCCACAATGTTGCGGCAATACGGTCGTGTGGCCAGGCCATAATGCCGAGTTGCCCGGCATGTCCGCCTTGTTGCGGTATTGCTGTGTGTTAGCCAAGTGTGGCGGGCATGTTGGTGGTGAGATCGCTCGCCGACCGAACATTCACGGCAACTTCCCGTGTTGCCTGCAGGCCACGGTACCATAGTGTCTAGAGCGGTGCCTCATATACCGGTCGCCGTTTCGATTCCGGCTGAGGGCACTGGTGGTTTTAATTAAACGTTGTGTGAATCTAATGTCTTCCATACCCTACCCTAAATTAACATGAGAAATCCGTATGCTTCAGCAGAAAAGATACATACAACATTGTAGCTAGCTGTATGGCTGGAACGGCCGAATGTCATTCTTTTAAATAAAAAAAAAACAAAACAAATTGTGTTCGAGTACAATGCGTTTCATTTGGAAAGTAGGCATATTGCACTTTTTCCAATTTTTAATAAAATCATTGAAATAGTTCGAAGTATAGAAATGAATAACTGGTCAAACGGAAAGACTAAATTTCTTCAACGAAATACACTTACACCCAAAGTTGTATTCCTTTAGTACTTTCATCATTGTTTTGCACACCTGTTAAAATACGAGGGACTCTAAATAAATACATCAAACTTTTGTACGAGTCACATAAATCGTAGTGTGATAGCCAATCTGGTACTGCATTTGTTATTTTTATTTTTTCAGTCATACAAATCATTTCTTTGAAACCAGTTTTCGGGATCTTGTAAAGTTTTCAAACAAATAATTATAAAGTTCTGTGGCAGGTTACAGTCCTGGTAGTCGAAGAAATTTTCACCATCGGGACTTGGCCGGTAGGGTAGTAGAGGTGATGATGTACGGTTCCTAATCGCCAGATTGTGCGTCAAACTACGGGGTTATATTCCAAACCTCTCCACAGTGCATATAGAGCGAGGGTACACCGCGCTGTTTATGGTAATGGGGTTTCATCCTCTCCCTTCTTCATCACACATTTCATACATCAGAAACAACACTATACATGCACACTTGCAATGTGGGAAGGCAACGGGAAACCATGCCAGGTCTCTTCCCAAGGGTGTACTCCAGTGGGAGACGTCAACGTCCGGGCATGGAATCAGAAGACGATTTCTGTGTCACGTTTGTTAGGTAACGTCGCAACAACTCTATTTTCTTTCCTTCTTTTAATTTTGCAAGATAACACATGCAGCAGCCACTACAATTCCCTCTTCTGCCGTGATGCTGACTGGCGATCACACAATGCGTGTAGACGGGAAATGTTGAGCAATACTAAAGCGCATCAGATGGCCGGCAATAGTGGAGCCACACATTGCTGGGCCATATATTGCCAAATATGTTGCCGGGCAACTGTTGGGCAATAGATGCCAGTATGTTGCCGTAAAAATGATGCTCGTGTACAGGTCGCTTTAGGTATGTCAGTAATGAGGCAGACAGCATGACTTAAGGTAGGGCTACACTGCCGTCATGTCTCGTGATGTTACGTAATAATATGTGCCGGAAGAATAGCGTGCGACATTGTTTAGTACGATTCTTATCTTAAGAGTCGGTGAACTCTCTTATGGGCGCATCACTTGCAATATGTGAAAACAAAAGAAGCATTAATTTAAGCCGGCTGACATGAAGTGATCAAGTAATTTTGATAGAATAGTAGTTTTAAACATGAACCAGTGGTTAAAAATGGGATTAATACGCGGAGAATGTCAAGATACTCAAAGGTTATTAAGTTCACAAACTTTGAAAACTTCGTCGAGTAAAATTGCATCTACTTCTTCTGAAAATTCATCAGATATAAATGAACCAGAAAAACACGTCATTCCATTGGCATATATATAAAGATTATTTGAAAATAGGATTTAGGTGCAAAGAAGAATCTCCGTGCCTGGAGCCACAGTGTGCAATATGTTCAAATAGCTCCATGAAGCCATCATTGCTGCGAAGACGTTTAGAGACAAAACATCAGCAGTATATTGTAACTTCTAACTCTGAATATATACTCGCGTCTTTCCTTGTAGCATACAAAATCACAAAAACCTGAAATTCAGACAATATTGCTGAAGAATTAATTTTACCAGCTGCTAAAGATATGGTCATTTACGTACTAAAAACAAATCACTGGATAAAATATGTCTTTGAAATGACACAATTGCACGGCGCATTCACGACGTGGCAGGTAATGTTGAAAATCAACTCTCAGAACGATTAAAAAACAATTATTCTGCAGTTCAGTTGGTGAATCAACAGAAACTAGTGGACTTCCGAAGACCTTGGTTTGTTAGATATGTGTATAAAAATATTTCTGAAGAATATTTTCTGTTATGCAAGACCTTGGAGACTAGGGCAAAAGAAGCATATATTTTCAATCTCATCAATGATTTTTGTGAAGAATATGGTACAGACTGGTATTGGTATTTTGACTGATGGTGCCAAGGCGATGACAGGAAGAATATCTGGACTAACCATTCAGATTAAACATGTTGCTTCTGAAGGTAGACGTACGCATTGTGCGTTACTCAGAGAAGCACTGGCGTGCAATATAATCGTCGTAGAGATATTAAATTACGTAAAAGCACGTCCGCTCAAGACTTTTTTCATTATTATTTCCTGAAATGTGTATTGAACATGTTTCATTATTGTTGCACTGAGTAGTTCGCTGGTTGTCAGGAGGCAGCATATTAGCGAGGTTTATTAACTTCGCCTCGAAATCTATTTATTTTTGAAGGACAGTGACTTCAAACTCAAGTTCAGATTTGAAAATGAAACATTTCTTAAAAGTGTGACATATCTAGCTTATATTTTCTCTTGTCTCAAGAAAACGAATGTTTCTATGCAAGTAGTGTATTTCACTGTGCAGGACAAAATAAATGCCATCATAAAAAAAAAAAAAAAATGTGTTTTGGGAAACTTGCTTTTTCCTCTTTTGCATGAATTTGTTGCTACCAACACCTTATCTCTGGGTGAAATGTGTTCATATTTCTCAGCTCTCTGATGAACTAAAAAGGAACTTTCCAGATATCGGTAATGCTGAAGGCTGTATTCGAAACCCATTTATGGTCACAACCGAAAGCATAAATTCTGGTTTGAGCATTAAGCAGCATGAATAATTGTTGGAATTATCCGCAGATCAGAGTCTTCAAGCTGACTTTAAAAATATGTCTGTATTTGATTTATGGACAGCAAGATAGAAGAATATCTGGAGCTCTCACACAAAGCAGTGTATTTCCTGTTTCCATTCCTGACAACTTACTCGTGTGAGAGTGAGTTTTCACACCTGGTTATAATAAAAACGAAATACGAGGATTTACTGAATGCTCAATTTGAACTGAGATTGCTGTCGCACGTAGCGCCACTTTTAGGAACACGAAGGTTACAATATTTTTTTTTACTTAGGGCTTTACGCCTCGTCACCGTCGAGGTCTTTAGAGGCGGGATCGGACTGGTGACAAGCAACGGGAAGGAATTCGGCCATGGCCTTTTAATGGAAGCATCCCGGCATTCTCCTGGAGTGATTTGGGGAAACCACGGAAAACCCAAATCTGGATGCCCGGATGGAGATTCGAACCGGCATCATCCCGAATGCGAGGCCAGAGCGTTAACCGCTCACCCACACTCGGGAAGATTACAATAATTTGGATAGTTAAATGGGAAAGAAAGTTGTGCAAGGAGGAGATGGAGAACTTCATCAAACCAGTCCACTGACTGACAGCCAAATAAAAGATGAATTTAGAGTCGTCATCGATATAGCAATGCTTGAAGTTCGAAATAATTTCACTGGAACGTTACCGCCTAGGATCGTTCTTGATCGTTTTGCAAAACGATTATTAAATAAATGACAGCCTACCAGAAGCAGGCGTTACGAATCTATGCTGTTTCATAAATCTGTGATGGGGCAGAGTCTGCTTGTCGGTTTGTTCCAGCATCTTACAAATGCCATTGCACGGATATTTACGTGGTTTTCACTGCACCGGAGCAGAAAATTAAAATCTCTTGTCAAAACAAAACTATTATTATTTTTTTTTTTTTTCTGTCATCAGTCTCTTGACTGGTTTGATGTAGTTCTCCATCTCCTCCTATCTTGCACTTATCTCTTCTCCTTAATTATATGTTTCATATATTATAATCTCCGTCTTCCTCCACAAGTTTTACCTTAGACCCTTCCCTCCACTAACAGTTTAAGTAATCCCGTATGTCTTAAAGTGTGACCCACCATCTTGAATCTTCCATCTGTAAGACTATTCCACAAACTTCTTTCCTCACCCATCATTTCCTAACCACGTTAATTTCTTACTTTATCTGTCCACTTAATTTTTAGCGTCTTTACTGACACGGTAACATTCTGTCCTCGCATTCAGGAGGACAGCGGTTCGAATCCCCGTCCGGCGATTCTGATTTGGGTTTTTCATGGTTTCCACAAATCACTCCAGGCGAATGCCGGGATGGTTCCTTCAAAAAGGCCATGGCCGAAATCTTTCCTGTTCCTTGATACCATTGCTCTTTCTGGAGCTCACATGTCCAGTGTCTTAATTTTCCTTCTTTCTGGTATTCCTAAAGTCCATGCATCGCTACCATTAGGTTCTGTGCTCCACACATAGAGCGTTAAAAGTTCTTTCTGAGTCCTAGATCAATATTTGAAACTAAAAGCTCTTTTTTGAGAATGCTCTTTTCGGTACTAATATTCTGCTTTTAATATCATTCCTGCTTCGGTCCTCAGTTGTAATTTTACTTCTTAAGTAGCAGAATTCACATACTTCTCCTATTTTATCCGATCTTATTTTCATATCAAATCTGCTATTATTGCTATAATTTCTGCTACATTTCGTCACTTTTGTCTTGCTTCAGTTTATATTTAGTCCAGAATCTTTCTTCAATATTTTGTTCTTGCCATTCAGTAACTTCTTAATATCGTCGTCCGTTCTGCTAACAGAGCAACGTCATAAGCAATTTTTTTTAGCCTTCAACACATATACCACATTAATTTTTTTCTTTTACTTCCTTTACTGCTTCCTCTACATACAAGTTGAATATTAATGATAATTAACTTGTCTCACACCCTATTTAACTAATGAACCGAGCATTCGGGAGGACGACGGTTTTAATCCCCCTAATACAGATTTGGGTTTTCCATGGTTTCCCCAAATATCGGGATGCTTCCGTCAAAAAGGCCATAGCCGCATTCCTTCCTGTTCCTTGTCCCCAGTCCCATCCCGCCTCTAATGACCTCGACGTCGACGAGGCGTAAAGCCATAAGAAAAAAAAACTGTTTAACTGATGCATGTATCGCATGATTCTCTACTTTTACGAGAGGCATTTATTTGATTCTTATATAGATTTTAAAATTATCTTATATCTCGATATTTTAGACCTTTAAACTTTGAACATCCCATCTAACATTACCAAAAGCTTCTTATAAATGAAGAAACGTAATTAAAATATCTTTGTTTTTCTTGATCCGCCGTTCAAGTACTAATCTTTTTGTCTACAATCTGACGTAACTTCATAGCTACTGAACTGATTTTGACAGCTGGAAGCTTAGATACAGATTTAAAATCAGCTGCATGTATTATCGCACTTCGTCACTTTGCACTGAAAGAAATAATCAAAATCTCTTCTGACCATACCTTTCTTTTACACACACTGTCTCACAAAAAAGTGAACCACCTAGAAGTTGTGGAGGAACAAAAATAAACTTCACGGGTTGAGACAGTATGTGATTTTCTTTCAATTATTACAAAATCAAGTCAAATTTACGAAGAACTCGGCAATAAGAGCCAACTTTGTATGACGTTGCACCCCCTCTGGCCTCGATGCATGAGCTGATTCGGTTAGAAAGATTGTCACAGAGCCGTTGTTTCATCTCCTGAGGTAAGCTGGCCCACAACTATTGCATCTGGTTCTCGTTATACTTGATACTGGCACTGGGACCGAATTGAAGTCAGAGATGGTTCCCCACATTTTCAGTCGGGGAAAGACATGAGGATCTTGCTGGCCAAGGGAGTATGTCAACAGCATGTAAACAGTTCACAGAGACACTTCCTTGTATGGACGAGCATTGTCCTGTTGAGAAATAGCACCAAATTACTGTCGCATGAGAGGTAACACAAGATGTCCGTGACGTACAGTTGTGCCGTCAGATTTTCCCCAATCACTATCAGCCGTGACCTGAAGTCAAACCGGTGGCTCCCCACATTATGAAGCCAGTAGTAACATCGCTGTGCCTCTCAACAACATTGGAAGAAAGGGAAGTCTCCCCAGGTTGATACCATACTCGCCAACAGAAAGGTTGTGCAAAACCATGATTCATCGCTGAACATAATACGACGCCAATCATTGTGTCCAGCGATTCTGTACTGCCTCGGATGATTATCGTCGGCGAGTATGACGGTGATCTGGGGGAGGCCCCATTCTTCCAATGCTTTGGAGAGGCACAGTAGTGTTACATCTGGCGTTATGGTGTGGGGAGCCATTGAGTAAGACTTTATGTCACAGCTGGTAGCGATTGAGGGAGCTCTGACGGCATCACGGTCCACGGACATCCTGCGTTCTGTTATGTGAAGGTATCGTGGTGCAATTTTTCAACAGGACAATGCTCTCCACACAAGGCACATGTCTATATGAACTGTCTTCTAATGCTGACATATTCCCGTGGCCAACAAGATCATCAGATCTGTCCCCGATAGAACATATGTGGAACCAGTTAGGATGTCAACTCCATCCTAGTGCCAGTATCCAGAATATCAAGGATCAGTCACGACTGTTGTGGGCCAGCTTACCTCAGCAGAGGATACAAAGGCTTAAAATATTCTTGACTGAATAAACTACTAAAATTTCTATTTTAAACCCCAATTTACAGACTGCCTGTTACATGAACATGATGCTAACTGTTGAGAGCAAATTTGTAGGTGAACACCATTTTTCGTCGAGGACAGTATCGAGTGTTGTAATAAGGAAATATCTACTGCTCTGATTATTTTGTCACATAATTCCTATCAAATATTAGTAAATTGATAACGATAATTTACGAGTTGACAAGAAAACATTCGAGAGCTTCTCTTATCCGCATGGACAAAGTAAGGGGCAAAAGCTAGCAGTGAATACAAGTATTTCCGTGTTTTCTGAAATTTGAGGACGTGCCTTAGTGGTATCATAATAATTGTGTGAAAACACACTAATTTCAAGTAATGGCAGAAACTTTCGAAATTAACTGCATTTGTTCAAGTGCTGTTGTGCAATGTATACCATTCCCGATAGGCCCGCCGCTAGCTGTTTGAGCGCCCGATTATGCCGCCCCGTGTCTAACTACAGCCAGTGGTGGATCTAGGTAATTTGCGATCAGGGTCAAAAAAACTGTGAGATTGCCGCCCCTTCCAACATTATTTGCCGCCCCCATTGTTGCCATCCCGAGTTTCGCCGGCCGACATAATACGCTGCAAATTTCGTTTCGGCGACAATGGAGTGGCAATTATCGCGGGGCGACGACTGTCGATCACTCGTTTTGCCGCCCCCCTCGATGTGCCACCCGCGTGCGGGGTACGCCTTGCACACCTGCTTACGGCGGCCCTGATTCCCGATGCCAAATACATTGAGAAATTTGCATCGAAAATTAATCACGCGATCATTATATAAGAATGTCCACAATGCGCTAAAAAGTGATACTCTTAATTCGAAAATATAATCTATAAGTGTCTAAACTTATGACTTCAAAGTTAATACTCACAGGTAACACAAAACGAACAAAACACCTGTCATGATGTGTCTCATAGTGGAATCGGACGCTTTTCCTTCGAGAGTCCGTGTGCTCGTCAATACACCGCCAGATGGAAGTAACTTCCACGATTTTTATATATTCTTTTCCCCTTTATGCTTTCGAGTCTTGCATTCAGAAGGACGCTGGTTTGAAACCCCTTCCGGTCATCCAGATTTCGTTTTTCAATGGTTTCCTGAAATAACTCCAGACGAATGCCGGGATAGTTCTTTCAAAAGACCGAATTCATTCCTGTTCCTTGTCCCCCGTCCTTTCTTGCCTCTAATGACCTCGATATCGACGAAGGGTAAAGCTATAAGCGACAAAAATTCATTTAGGTTTACGCCTCGACGAAGTACACAACTCGAGGTGGAAGAGGATTGGGGACAAGGAAAGAGAAGGAATTCGGCCATAGCCTTTTTAAGGAGCTAGCCCGGCATTCACCTGGAGTGATTTTGTGAACCCATAGGTAATCGAAATCCGGATGGCCAGACTGAATTTAAATCCGCAGCTTCCCTAATGCCACGACCGGCCTCGGTGGTTTCCTGCTGCAGAAGGAGATGCCGTCACGCGAGGCATAAACTCGGTGAATTAGCATTCAGGGTGTGTACTCGCTACGTCAGCTCACATATGTACCTGGGTTTTGAATGAGTGACAGCGTAATTCAACTTGGCGTTGTACTTGATGACTCCCGCTGGTTGAAATTGCGCCTCTGCCTGTGTAAAACACGAATGATTATCGTGGTCAGAAATGTCAAAAGTAATGTGGACGCTGTTAAACGACCTGCCTGGGTGCTGGAGAATGGTTTGTGATTGTTTCTTCTGTTTTAGCTGATGTAAAAGCCGTCCTCGCAGATGGAAGAACTAAGCCTGAAGTTACTCGTGTTCGTCTGCCGTAGAGCATTTGGTAAGAAGCGTGAAACAATTACTACCAAACAATTCACTACGAATGTGGCTCAGCCGCTTAGCCTAACTGTTAAAGTGATTGTTTTAAGGGTCCTGTCGAACTCTTGCTGTGTGTTTGCGTCTTTCACAGTGCTCCCAAGGTCGTAAATGAAGTGCGTTCTGACTTGAAATATTTACATTACAAGCGTCAGTGTTTCGTTACCACAAAACAAAATATTTTATTTGAAATATTCTAAACAAATATTCGAGGGAGGTTCCATAGGAGTAAACGAAGTTTAAAGCATTTATACTGTAGCGTGTTGGGTATAGATGCAGAGCCAGATCTAGGGGTTACGTCTCCCCCTAGACCCCCCCCTCCCCTGGATCCACCACTGCTTCACAGCATCTACTGTTGGAGCTCGCTGGATTGAAGTTACTTCAAAGAAAACCGCATTATAAGTACATTAAAGTATCATTCTTTACTTTTTGGTAGATATGCTTTATTTTAACCATAAATTATGTGGAAATACTTTATTTCTGCTACCAGCGTCCTTTACAAATTCTGCGTAAATTTTTCCATAATAGTGGAAATATTTTTGGCTTTTAGGCGTAAAATATAAATACGCTATGCACTGTAAATTTTAAGCGAACGAAAAAATCGGTGTGTGAAATTTTCTATTAATTGGGTATTTAACACATCAATATTTTTTTCACACTTGCAACCAAAATTGTGCCCCTAAATTTTGGCTCCCCGGACAAGTGTCCAGGTTGCACTTCCCTTGAACGGGCCTTCATAGATGTATAGAGCTCTTCAAGTATATGACCAAGATATTTTTTCACTGGAAAATAAAGATATGATTGGTCAAAATTTAGACCACTTTTGTTGTCTGATCTATCTCAAGAATACTATTACATATGAATTACTAATTTGTCCGAAAATGAACCATATCCTGCATATACACAACAATAAAAACAATTACATCTAATATACTTTGTAAGTTGAGAACAAAAAAAAAAAATACTCTTAGGTTACTTTGAACTAAATTAATATTATTTTACTGAAAGGTACTTTAATTCAGAGTGAAATTCATGCTAATGTCCAGTACCTATAGTAAATTTGATTGAAAACTGACGATGGAAATAGCAGTAAAAGCGGCATTGCGGTGAAGCATTGTAGCGTCGTTACCTAACCAAGCGACTGCCATCTGACCTAAAAAAAAAAAAAAATCCTATCTACCACATGCGATATATGTGTTTAAGAAACCCTAACTGCTCGAGGCTTCACTCGCGCTTTCACAGCTTGTGGTCAGTTTCAGCAGTCACCCAGGCGAATTTTTGGATCGTCCCCACTTACCGCCTCAAAAAACTACATGTTACATAAAGAAAATTACAAACATTAGTTGCACAAAGACCGAGCATGGTGGTGTAACGGTTAGCGTTCTCGCATACAGAAATATGCAGGCAAATATGACCTTAAATACAGATAAATATGTATTAAAAATTACAAAATATGACCAAATATTTAAATTTACATGAAAACATTCTCAATTACACATCATTTATTTTATATAGTAGCGTCGCTTTCACGTAGAAGCATAATTTGCTTCCGTGCACTCATGGCCCCTTTGGGAAATTAAATTTTAAATCATCTTGTTGAAGTCACTTTAATTTCACATAATTTACGGAAAAGAAATATTTCATCTGTACTAAACTTCTTCTCTCCAAATTCTCTAACGTAATTCTGTAATTTCGCACTTTCAGAAAATTTTCTTTTTGACATGTCGGTTCTCACTGATCCACTGCAGATTTAACACTGACAGGATTATCATCAAAAGTTTTTCACTGAGACACTGACTGACGCGGATCGACACAGGCATGCTGCTGCTGAACTATCGAGATAAAAAGGCGGGCGGAACATTAACGTTTAGAGAGCGACAATAATACATAACTTTAATTCTTGACTGGTGAATTCTGACCAATTCATTGACAATTAGTTTGGTTTTTCCTCCAATGTATAGTGGAGCACAGCTCATGAATAATTATCTCAAATTCTTCTCATCTATATATAGTGAATTCCCGGTACTATTAAAAACTTATCAGATATTTTCTCAAAATATGACCATGTGACCATAAATATTATCGTAATATGACCAAAACTACGAATATATATAATACATTTAAATACAATCAGAAACGTTAAATCAGTGTTTTACTCAGCACTAAATGAAGGTAAGAAAAAAATATGACTTGTCCCAAAGATCCGAATCCTATTAATCACCTTAGGGCTGACAACACGTAAAACGTAATGTTTATTTACAAAATCAGTAGAGTGGCAGTTTCTTTCGAGCGCCAACGGTTCCGGAAGTTATATATTAGAACTAATATTTACCCGTTTCTTCGCACACGCAGATCTCGGCGTGTACATAAATGCTTTAAAGTTTTTTATTTTAGTACAAATATTGACGTGAAGAAGCAAACAATATTCATTTCATTTAAAAAAATTTGCTTTATTTTAGTAGTTACCTTGGATTCCGTTTTCATACTGATGTTCCAAAGTTTTTATTTTGTTAGACCTGTATTTTAACACAATATAATGTATGAAATATGAAAAATTAAAGCTATGTGACCAGTGGCGTAGCTAGGTCAACAAGGGCCCCGGTGCAAAATATTTATTTTGGGCCCTCAGGCCAGACGGGCGACCTTTTTTTTTTGCTTTGTGTTGCTGTTAGGGGCCCCCAGAGCTTGAGTTGTGTTTAGGGGCCCCTGAGCAATGGTTGGGGGGGGGGGGCAATCAGCAGTGAGGGGCTTCCTGGGGCCCCGTTAAACGACTGTAGAGCTAAAAAAAAAAAAAAGTCGCCAGTTTGCCATGAAGGCTCGTGGGCCCTCTCAACCACGCTTGGGGGCCCCCTGAGCGTAGGGGCCCCGGTGCACTGCATCGCCTACCCCCATAGTAGCTACGCCCCTGTATGTGACACATAGTATTTAATGGTCCAATAAAGGCGTACCGAAAATGAATTGTCCTTTTGGTCAGAAATTTGGAAGACACTTTCCTGAGGACATAACCTTTAATAAAAAAAAAAAAAAAATGCATATTAATTCAAAAAGAAATCCACCTTAGACATAAGGCAACACAAAAGTTACCGTCTGCGATAGTGATGGCAGTAAAAGCGGCGACCATTTCTGAACACATTATTGCCGCAAACGATAGCAACTTTTCGTAATGTCATATACTGTAAATACATTCCTATGCCGTAAGTAATGACATGTATTTCTTGCTTGGTAGCTTCTATGCAAATACCCACATTTCGAGCCATTTTTATTCATCGTATGTCAACATTGAAGTGGTTAGTTTGAAATGTGGCCTGGAACAAAAAAAAAATTTCACCAAACCCACAAGGAAATACAGGTTGGACATGCACAACGCGTGTTTTGTTTTCGAAAGTAGCTTACATCGTGTTACACGTCATCACTAACATGGCTTTCATTAGTTTAATAATTACTAACAATAACTGAATTCCTCATGCCTTATTTTATTTCAAGAACATTCTGGTGCAGGCTGCGTTTCAACCTAATCATAATTTATAATGATATTGCCACTACATAATCAAAAGCTGCAGACACACATAAACGCATTAAACGCATCGCTAACTACATTTTGGGTAGTGACAACATTGTCTATTTCAGGATTCCAAGCACGCGTAGCATTAATTATGACAATTAATTCCATAATACACCTTCAGTTTGAACTGCAACAGAACTGAAACACGTGCAATAATACATTCACTGTATCGCGATGTAAAGTTTGCTCTTGTTTTCTTCCTAGCGGTTGTGGTTAGGCTCAAATGCGGCCTGCACCAGATTCAAACCGTCGCGAAGGGCACTAGGAATTATACACATAACTGATTCTCCGATATCTCGAGAACTACCGGTAAGCGATATATCACAAAATATTATTTTTTACTTTCAAATCATCTCGTCGAGTAAGATAAGAATTCGCTATCAAACTGCGGCGGCACGGTTATCGTGATATATATTTAAATACTTTAATATCGATATTAAGAACAAAGTTACCTACCGTAAATATTACAATTCTGTAACTCTTAATGAAGGGTTAATACATTATGTGGCGATTTCACTAACGAATTTCGTAAAATTAAATTTATCAAAATTCAGAAAACTGAGTAAATATAACCAAAGACAAATAAGATATAAACAATGCAAATATTAGTTTATTCATCTTAAGTCAAACTTTTCAAGCGTTTGATTCAGGTTTTCGTTTATTTCTTTATTCCAAAAAACTGAAAAACTGAATATTCGAATTTAAAAAAAATTAAACAGAATCCTAGGTTAATTTGTGTGATCTTTTGCCAGTTTTTCGCAAAAGGAGTGACCATCTCGAATACAGTGTGATCTTAGGACCATAATTTTCAGTCTAGAAATGATTTCAATTACTTACTCCGTCTTCTCAGTACATATAAGTCATTAATTATTTCTGCAGATTTTAATATGGACCGTTAGCTCTAACAATTTGAAAACACCATCCAGATAGATGCGGTAGTTTGCATGATACCGGTTCAAACCCATCAGACACATGCAGCTTGCTTACAGATTTACAATACTGGAGATGAACTCAATAACAAAAATATTTTGTAACATCAATTTTTAAGAAATTCAGAAATAAGTGATTTTTTAATCGAGTTCATTAACCATTTTAGGTAATTTTGTTTCAACTGGTATATTTAGAAGAAACTAAAAAACATAGTATAATGCATCATAGAAAAATTGTGATGCTTTTCCCTAAAAGTACCTTCTATTTCATAGAAATTGGCGTACCCAGAACGAGATGACAAAATACACTATTCTTATTGATAATTGAAACACCAAGAAGGACACACGCGATTACAATGAAATTGGTTCCAAAGATTAGGGATATAATAAAACATAAACATTTAGAATTGCAGAACTGTTCATGCGTTCTGACCGTGAGAATGCAGCAGGATGTGAAGGAGCCACGTGCTGCAGTCAGAGACCCCAGACATCGTAGCATGGAATCAAAGAGATATGTTACTGGGTAACACACTACCAAGCGGTTTGTAGGTGCTTCCAAGAGCGTAGTCAGGTACGGGCAGGGGGGGGGGGCAGCTGCCCCCCCTCTAGCCGGACGTGCGTATGCGCTCGATCGGAGTTCTACCGAAAAGTAAACAATGTTAATCAACTTTCAAAATTTAATTCGGTTCACGTGATTTAAACCCGCTTGCTACTGCTATCTGCGGGAAAAACAGACGTTAGCGAGGGCGAGGCGTCACAACGCGCCACGCACGGTGCTGCGCATCGGCTATGTGCGGTTGTCGCGCGAGCCATGTTCGAGCGCGCCAAACCGGTTATTTGCCGCGCGAACCATTTCTATTGACGAGCACAGCTGCCGCGCGTGGCAACGCAACTCACCCTGTATTTTCGTGAAGCCAACGTGTACATATCACGTGTAAGAATTGCTCAAACTTTCACTGTGATGCATAACACTGTATACTAGAAACCTAAACGAAAAGTGATATGGTGGATATAGAAATTGTATTTTAATAGAATATAGTATGGTGAGAAACTCGTCGAAGACACGAGAAATGAAGCCATCGACGATATAAATAAACAAATTTTACGAGAATGATATCGGTAGAGTTCCCAACATCATTAATTGAGCCAGTGACCACACAATTTCAGCAGGCAATTTCAATTACTGAAAGACGCTGTGACTTCAAGATTTCTTGCAATTGGAGACTCGTGTACCAACCTGTAATACCTTATTCGAGTGTCAAAACAATCATTATCTTGAACAGTTCCGGATGTTTTTGACGCTTTATGTGATGCTCTGAAAGATTGGGCAAAGATAAGGTAAAAGCACCAATTTTATATTAACTTTTTTAATTGCTATTCAATTTTCATTGTCACTTTTAACGAGAACTTACTCCTTACTTAGGTAAAATGTATTGAGTTAATCATGTCATTTGGCGATTCTATAGATTCATTGATTGGATTTTAAAGTGATCAGGGCCGGCGTTAGGGGGGGGGGGAGGAGTAAGCGGATCAAATGTACCCGGGGCCGCGAGGCTGATGTGGAGCCCGATCACCGACTGTGGGCTCCAAACTCGTAAGTTGTAGAGCTAAAACAGAAAAAAGGTCGCTCATTTGGTCTGAGGGAGGGCCCTAACTGATGAATTCGCCAAGGGCCCCCAACTGGTTAACCCGATTCCCAAAATCCTAGCGCCGGCCATGAAAGTGATGGTTGTGGTGGTGATGGAGGTGATACTATTAGAGTCTGATTAGGTTGCGCATTTGCTAAAACACAGTTGTATTAAAAGGCGACAGTTTTCGTTATCCATTATAACAAACTTTTGCTGTGCCGCGTGAGCCAACTCGTACAAAGACACCACCGTCTTAACTGAGCGCGAGCTAAGGGAGACAAACTACGTGGCTCGGTACAGGGGGGGCGGGAAGGGTAGGTTGGAAGGCTACGCTGGGCTACGTGGGGGGAGGGGGGTTCCGAGCCAGGCCACGTAGCTTCCTTTCATAACATTTTTTACAGTTAAAGTGAGGAACAGAACTCACAACAACATGTAAATATTTATTTTCCTCAGTTAATTATCTCCGTATGTAATTTACAATCGTCTGACAAGAGAAAACAATACAAAATGTCTTCTGGAATCAAAAGGGAAAAAAGCTACATGCTACGTGGGGGAGGGGAGGGCAGAGGAAAAAGCCACGTAGGGCTACATGGGGTGAGGAGGGGGGGTTCACAGGAGGCCAAAATGGAGTTACGTGGTTTATGCACGTTCCCTAAGGGGTGAGGGTCTTTTGACGCGTGCCTAAATACCGGTAGACTGAGGCTGACTTGACCCGCACACAACGCGTCGGATCGTTTTGAAGTGTCCATTAATTACGAGAGGTTGGATCCCTTCCTCTAAAATGACATGAGATTTTGACGGAGACCCCCCCCCCCCCTACTAATCAATCTCGAAACTTTTCGTGACATTTTTTTAGGCCTCATGCTTCCAGGGGCAGTTATACACCCTCCCCCTAAGGTCAGATTCTGGATGAAATACCCCGCCTAAAGCCGACTTTCGAGTCATTTGTAGACCTATTGTTTTAGCTCTACAGTCCTACGAGAATTTCAAAACCTAACGTGAGATTTCCATTGACCCCTCCTCCCACTCCCTTGATGAGGTTTTGATGTGGTTTCGTAAGATTTCGCCGGACCCCCCCCCCCCCCATTTCACATCACGTAATTAATGGACGTCCCCTTTATACTGTGACATCGCAGGAGCGTGCACTATTAATTTATTTTTTATAACAATAAATATAAGAATGTTTTTTTAAAAGCAATTAATTTGTATATACCGTAAGGCTAACGACGGCTTTTAACTAGTATTACATACAGTACCTACAAAAAGTACGACTTTTATTTAATAACTATAGTTAGCCGCATTCGTTTGTATTTTATTTAATTTTAATACCATTAAGCAAAAGTTAAAAAGTCGATAGTATAAGAGGTAATTTGTGATAAAATATTTATTACTCTTGAAGTAACAGTATATATGTCCCACGTGCCCGGATTCGCCCGGATAACAGTTGGGCCGATCCAACGGTCTAGCATTGATATGATCATAAGAAAACTGTAAGGGTTTATCACATAAGGTCGTCCTAGACGACCATAACCATGTTTTCCCCTCAAAGTGCAAATAAAAAGATTCCCCAAAACAACCCTATCAAATACAAAGTGACACATAGGAGTAGAGCAACCGTTGAAACAGCGACATAAAAAAAGGACAAGTTGTTTCACCCATTCTGTGGCCGAATCTATACTACTACATACGGTGTTACAGCTAACAGGACCAGCTACATATTAACTTCTGTCTTGTGAATTAAGTACAATGTTGTTGGAGAGAAGTGCTAAAACGCTGCTGGGTACCTTTCCGAAAATTGCAACTTTTCTGTGGCTGTTAAAGCCACTAATTTGAAATGAAAATTTAATCATGATTTTTTGCAGACTTGCTTGCCTCTAGTAGTATATTTTAATTAATTTATTACTCGAATTTTCTGTCACTTTAAAAATATACATGAATACTGCAAAAACAGGTTTCATCACATTAACATCAATCAGCAGCTAACGATGCTAAGAACATCTCGAAAAAAAAAATACCGATCGCTGTTATGATGAATACTGTGCACCAGAAGGAACTAGACGATAATCGACGAATTGTGTCATCTATAATATCTTTCATTATTTTCTATGGTACACCATACAAATGACTTGCGTTTAAGAAGTAAAGAGCAACATCAAAATTTTCTTGAAGACCTGCTGAAACTAAGAATTTATTCAAGTGTTTTAGTTTTGAAACAGCATATTGAAAAAGTTGAGAAAATTGTTATGTATAATCTCCCCACAGATTAAAAACGAAATCACTGACGTAGGCGGCTTAGTCAATAAAAGTGAAATTATGCAGACCACAAAGGCGGATTATGCTTATATTGTATTGGCAGATGAGTCGTGTGGCATAGCTGGGAAGAACAGCTTTCCATAAAAATCAGTTTTTATGACGATTATAAAAATTTAGCCCACAAAAATTTCTGTGATTCGTAGATCTGATGGCGTTGAATGACAAATAATACCATCAGAAATTGATAGCTTTTAAGAAAAAGAAAGACATGGACCTGACAGGTGCGTTAGCCATGGATATGAATGGTGTTAATTGGTGGGATTCAAAAAAAAAAAAAAATTAAAGAAAAATATATAAAAGCCTTTATTTTCATTGTACAAGCCACAGACTTAAACTGGTTGTAAATAATTTAAATCAAATTACAGTAATACGGAACACAATTAACACCATAGAGTACATCATAACTTTTTACGGGAAACCTTTTTACGGATAAAGTACATGCCAAATATTTCAGCTTTATATGAGACCCACTGGTCTCAAAAATATACGTGTTTTGCTATTTTTAACGAGCATTTTTAAGACATTGTTAATGGACCTTCGAATCTTTTTAGAGAAGGGAATGATGCGGCGAGGAAAAGTGCTTAGTACCAGTTACAATGCACTGCTATTAAATAATATTTCACTATATGCATTGAATTGAAGACTCAGGATTATTGGTACCTATTGCGACTGCATTACAATCAAAGATGATCGACATGTATACATACATTAATACAGTAATATCTGTCATAAAAGATCATCGCAACAACGCAGACACGGAGAGCTAAAATATTTTAAACACATCTACCAGAACTGCAGCTGCCATTGGAACCGATATGAAAGTCGGCGCATTGTATCTGTCCAACAACATCTCTATACGATCTTTGAAAGGGATCTATTTTCATACCTTATTTAAATTCCTTGATAGTGTTTTTGGATTATACATTGCGCTTTTACGTGTTTTGTGTTAAACCTAACTCTAGTTATTTAGTAAATAATCAATTATAGGAAGTGTTCAGTTTTAGATCACATTACATGCCTTACAGTAAATCACGTCAGTTTGAAAAATAATCTATTTATCTAATAAGCACTGAAACTAACACTTTATTTGCAAAGAATTACATATTTAGCTAGCAGCCGAGAAAGCCCTTTCTACTTCCTCATTCGTTGGTTTGATTAAAATGATCATAAATAAAAAAAACTTTTTGAAAAACTTACCAACTTTCTGCACTTTTTTGAAATCATTATATCTGGGAATTACCTCAGTACGTGGATGATCCAGTGTTATGGTCACACTTTGTGCTTCAGTTGTGGTGTCCAGGTCTTCGTGGTCTATGTACGATTCAAAGTTGTTTATGTGCCCTCAATTTCTTTCAGTGTTTTTTTTTGGAGGTTGGTGGTGGGAGGGGGAGGGGTATAAAACGTCTACAACTGCCAATTGTGTTCTGTGTGAAAAGTACAATTGCAGGTACCAAAGCAGAACGTTTTCCATGACGCTTGTTACGACAGATCTTTTGCCGATAACATAAGTTTCAATAGTAACACAAAAAGCTTGTCAGTCGTTTTTTGATTAAACAGATGCAATGCTCCGTGGTGCGCGAACCCTGTATTCTAAGCAAACTAATATTAAAATTTCTTTCTTTGCGGTGAACGTAATGTAGATGATTTTTTCTTGGAACGTCCACTCATCAAACACTCAACGAAAATCTTTGCCATTGTTTCTTGAAATATTCAAACTGGACAATTATGTCAACTTTTACGGTATTTGAAAACTTTGCTATCATAGATCTTATAGAAGTACTAGAATTAGGAAATTGAAATCCACTTTTTGAAAAGAAATATCCCAAATACAGTGAAGTATAGTTTATGACAAAAACATTAAACACATCATTTATTCACTAGATTTTTAAATAGCTGTCAATAGTGGTAACCTTCTTTTTGTATTGTTTCTATTTTCTCCTCAGAAACAACTCTAATTCTATCTTTTTGTGTGTACGATCTGGGAGCTAGTTTTGCAATAGGATGACATAACTAAAATTACAGTAATACACACAACAAAAACAAACTGGAGTTCTTAAAAAAAAATTGAATTTATATACTTATGATCACGGACGACATAAACACACATTTATTACGGTGAGTCACATGTCAACTTGATGGTTACAGGTGAATGGGGCGATACTACCTGTAGAGAACGTGTCGGACTGGAAAGTGGCGACAGGGAGGCAAGGTGACGAAGACTGAAACATGTTTTCAACCCATTTTGCGGATTTCGGATCCGTTTAATTAGATAGTGGATCCGCGAGACTACCAAATGTTGCGGGATCCCGCATTACTGGATTGTATTCCCTAGCTACATCCCAGCTAAAGTTTAAGTAAGTCATTGGATGATTTTTTTAAAAAATATTCACGAAGTTTCTGCCAATGCTACAACCTAAAATTTTTTGCTTATGAAGTCGCACTATGGTATAAACTATGGAACGACAAAGGTATGAGAACAGAAAGTATTAGAGAACTAGACCTTACTAAAAAGTTAAATGAGACGGAAATATCCTAGAGAACCATCTAAAGTGTCTGTGTATGCTTGGTGTACACAGAATACATTTACAAGAAAATTATCATTAGTGTAATTATATAAATATTAATTAATTAAATTATAATTAATTAATATAATATTATAATATTAATTAATTTATAATTATTTAATTAAAATATTATAATATTAATTAATTAATTAAATATGTATGGATTACATTAATCAACTTTTTGTAGCATACATATTATCAGTTTTCTCTTACCTGCCCCCCCCCCTTAACAAAATCCTGGCTACGCCCTTGGGTGCTTCCACAAATCATCGACAGTAATTGCAGGAGGACCAGAACGTACAAGTTGCCAACCGACCATGCCCCATACATGTTCGCTGGGCCACATTTCAGGCGAACGTTGTAGCGTCTAGTTTATGACGTTGTTAAAATTAGAATAAAATTATTAGATGCATTAATTAATAAATTAGTTTTCAAAATTAATCCCGGGTAGGTGCCAAGAATGGAAGTGTTCTCTATCCGAAAGAAGCGACATTCCAATTCTGAAATACTTTTAATCAAAGCAATTGTAATTTTAAAATACCATTAAAAAACACAAATCTTCATCTATTCAAATGATATACTGATACATTGGAAAGGAAGTTATTGAAAGCAGTGTTTACAACACCTATTATTTACTTTGAATATAAAATTGATTGGTTTATTGAACAGAACTGAATATTAAAAGTTTCTTTTGAACAATTTAGAGCATGATTCTCATCTCAGAGCGTTGCCTAGGGTTGAATGACGCAAGAGTGTCTATACATCGCCGGCGTTCTTTACCGTGGCAGATGACATGCGGATAAAACACAGTTTCACGGACCCTTTTGATCAGCTGGGCGCAAGGTCACTTGGCGAGGAAGCTCCCCGCAGGTATTGACTCCTCCGGCAATCTCCCGTGGTGCGCCGGTGCGGATTGTTTGCTGGCCAGAAACAGAATGTCTTCTCTCCCGCTTGTTCGCCCCGTTGAAAACTTGCAGGCTCCGGAGTTTTAGCAGACGCGGGAAATTTCAGCGAGTCGCAGCGTTTGGTGGGTCGTCCACGATCTCCATTGGCGCTCGTCATGCAACATAAAAAACTTATGGTTTCTAAAAGTTGGTAATACGCTGTTTGATTCGGTGGTTCCCAACAGAGGCGTCCTGCTTCCTGACTTTTTCTCCGAAGCATCGTTTCTCTAGTTTCAGCTTTCAGCATTTCCCTGCTGAAATATACATGTGTAGTTGCCTGCAGGAGGGGCAGTGCCTCGGGCTATAAAACCTACCTGACGTCGCGGTTGCTATTCTGACTCTCCTCAATACCTAGTATGCGATACAGCATGTTATAGACAATGTTGCCCCAACCCATCACGCTTAACGCTCTTCCGCTGAACAGCTCAACAATACTCTCTGCCAGATTGCGTTAACCGTGGTAGCGTCCAACTTCTACGCGGCCATCACTGTAGGCCAAGTTGAGATGGAACTCGTCACAGACCACTACATTTTGCCACTCAGCACGCCTGTGATGGCGTTCACGTATGCATTGCAGTATGAGACATTGGTGCCACCAGTTCAGCAATCAGTAGACGGCGTCGAACCGTCGATGCATACGTGTCCACACCATTTCAGTGCTCCAACGTCAAGACTGTAGATTAAGCTGTTATGTCGGTTATGGCCAGGTGGACAAGATGCTGGTCATCCAACGCTTTTGGTCACATTGTATTATCCAGTACCTAGTCGTTGTTGTGTACAACTCTCTTGTATCCAGTGGTTCCACATACGAATCACAGTCACAGCAGCATGTATCGTACGAGCAGCAGTGTCACGGACTACAAACCCGTTTCCCGGAGAGCAATCATTCTGTCA
Source organism: Vandiemenella viatica (assembly GCA_031002005.1). Lineage (NCBI taxonomy): Eukaryota > Metazoa > Arthropoda > Insecta > Orthoptera > Morabidae > Vandiemenella > Vandiemenella viatica. The sequence continues at coordinate 245,666,495 of CM061921.1, forward strand.
CGTTAGAACTCGCTCACATGCTGATATTGCTCCCTTGGACATCTAAGACGCATACTGGCACTGTCTTGCACGTTTCCACTTCGTTTGGTGGCTCTGCACTGATTGAGTGTGGTGTAACAAAAATCATCCCTGTTGCACAAAAGAGGGCGCTGCTGGGTCTACGTGCACGCTATCTTTGCAATCTTAATCACTTATTATGGTTCCACTAATTAGTGCGTCCACTATTTTTGGAGTGATTCATACCATTCCTTCTGGGTGTTGCAATTTGCCAAACAGTAGTGTAGAATGAAACCTGGCACAGATAATTGAAAACGTAATACAAAGAACTCAGTATGCTATCGAGTGGTATTTTCGGGCAGTTTACAAGTACATGTAATTGCATGTTGCACCAACCACCACCAGCTTGGATACATAAAGGCGCGTTTACACTGAGGCAACAACGAGCAACATGTAGCGTGCTGCACATGTTATTTTGTTGCTACATGTCGCCGTGCGTCTTCATACTTTGTCTCATGTCTAATGTCGCGCAAGAGTTTGTTGCCAGTTGTCACTTGCTACTTGTCGCCATTGCTTGTAGCATGTGGCAAAAGCTTTTCAAGTAATTCGGCAACTGTTTACCAGCAGCGTGCGTCATGTCATCTGAAGCAGTGACAGCTGCTGCTTATTCGATCCTCGCAAATAGTAATAAAGGAAACAAAACTGAATACACCTTGGTGGTGTTTTGATACGGAAACTAACTATTGTTTCTTGTATCCCAATATTGTTTGTCAAATGAGAATTTCATACGATGGAGTGTTTCGCCAAACTTTATTTTACTATTTTTTAATGAAAAATGAAATAGTATAACTGACTCTATAACCTCTCCCTGGAAGTAAATTGATATATCCTTACGTTTAGATGTCGTATTTCCCCTACTGGTACACATTATGAAGCGTTATCAAGACGTCAATAAAAACAAACAAGTACCTGCAAGAAGAGTAATGGAAAATACTTTTGGATTATTAGAATCAATATTTCGTGCGTTTCGAAAAACTTCAATGATAAATGTTGAAAACGCATAAAATATCACATCTGCGTATGTATATCCACGCATTTTTTTTTTTTTTTTTTTTAAGGAACAGCTCAAGAATTCTTCACGGAACCTTGATATTGATACTCAAGATGGAACTGTCATTCCAGGCTCATGGAGGACGGTAATAGAATATGACACACGTATGGTTAAAATCAGATGAAGATGCAAAAGGCCTCTGGGATGACTTGGCTAGGTATTTTGTGACAAAATAATGAAAAGCATCTTGGCAAGATATACAAAGAAACAATACACAAATTTTACATTCTCTTATTACTTAATTTTTCACTATCACACGCAACTATCAAAAGCGAAAGGTCAACCCAAGAAAAATTTAATTTATACTTTCTAGAATCTAAATTGGGAAACATTTTTGTATACAAGCTATAAATATAGCATATATTAATAATATGAAAATCCTTTTGTAAAGTTTTTATTATATATACACAAAAATGTCAGGCGTATATAATCAAATCACTTCTCTTTAGGAGATGAGCTGCTCATCGTTGTAGTAGTCCTTGTATGTTCCAATTCAAAATTAGACCTCAAATTCTTGATTTTATTTCTTATTACTTTTTTTATTTCTTAGTTATTAGCAAGTAATTTGTTGCTTTTCACATTCCTGTTTTTATATTAAACACTTCTGTTGCTCCACATCATACGTTCCACTTCATATCGCCCGTTTTCTGTCGCACTTTTCCACCGCCAGTTGGATACAGGCAACATCGTGCGACACGCTATATTTTTGTCGCCCACTGGCGCATTCGACTGGCGACACGGCCCAACATGTGGCATGCGTCATTATTGCTTGCTAGATGTCGCAGCGTGTTGCTTCGCTTTAAATACTCCTTGCCGCATACCACATGTTGCCTCAATGAAAGCGTACCTTAAGGCGATACACTGTGGCTGTTGTGGCTGTAGGGTGCGTCAACAATGAGGTCTTTAGAACCCTGCACAGCGTAACAACTTTCCATAGATATGTCTAATGCAATCTTATGGAACATTATGACATGGTTGGTGTAACTGCCACATCAGATCTTGTAGACGCAATGGTGACTAAAACTGAAGTTCAGTTCGTGTTCTATTGATGGCAAGTCTACAGATCTATGGATCGAGGCAAGATTTCGACACTATGAATTCGATCTTTAGAAACTCGTTCTGTATTTGGCATTATCACTTTAAAAAATTGAATGCTGGGTATATGGTTTGGAATTTAAGGCAAGGATTGACTTTCGTAAAAGGATCGAAAGGACCCAGGCAAACATAAATAACTAACACCATAGCTTTTAGTCTAAAAGTCCCTCACAGTAAGATTAATTTCATATTGTTTCAGAATAACAGCTTTTAATGATAGAACAGCATAGGTATGAAACAAAGGGTTAGTAGGCGGAGAACAGTGTAATCGATATCCTTATATCGCTACCAGCGTCATACTTCATTGATCATCGTGATTGATATTCCCTTCCCCTCCCCTTCTTGTAATCGATACCCTCCCCACTGACTTAGAAATTGGTACACCCGCTATCTTAACTAGCCTCACGCTTCTATGAAAGTTGTAATTGATTCCCTCCTCGATGACCTTAAAACCGATACCCCCTTAACCTCAGCCAGGTTCACGCTTCAGTGAAAATTGTAATCTGTTTCCCCGCGCAAGTAACTGGTTGTAATCAGTACCCTCCCCATTGACCTTGAAATTGGTACTCCCACGCAGGTGTTCGGGCGTGGTCTCCCAACCGCCCTGGCGTCTGTCTGCAGCCACGCCTTATCAAGTAATGTTGTTCTAGTCAGTTGTATCAGATGAACACTGGTGATTCAAAGCGTTTGACGATAGGTTTATCGTCTAAGGATGACTTTGAACCCGTTGTTGTGCTCGAAAAAGTAAGGCACAACAAAGTTACACTAATGTATGAAGAATGGAACGTGCTGATCCAAGTATTGGACGTAGTGTCCGATTTATTCAACGCCAGCAGTGACCAGACTGACACACCACTCGGCGTGCACTCCGTCTCCTGCTGAACGGGGTGAAATCAATATGTTATAATCCCAGTTCCGATCCTACCAGTTTCGTCTTCTTCGGAGATTCGAATTTGAGGGACCTCAGTGACATGCAGGCTGAAGTGACCGTTGCCTTGACCATCAAGAAAGTGTGGCTATCTAGTTACTGAATACTACACAGAGTTTGTGGACATTTTAGCTAGTAAAATGCTACGTGACTATTGTATGACTACAGTGTAAAAACTGGTTGATATGAATATAAATGACATTTGTATGGCTCAAGTGACATAAAGCTTATCATTGAACTATATGCAACTGAAATATGAAATCATTGTGCATAAAAA
>CM061921.1:245670902-245699755 GCA_031002005.1 Vandiemenella viatica
ATTTCGCGAATATTGGTAAACAGGCCCCTTCGTTATTAGAGGCACTGTGAATCTGAGTTTATAATAACTGTAAACCAAGAGCGGGCATCGTGGAGAGCGTTTTTTTTCCCGAAGGGTCCCATGTCACTGCTCAAGATTTGGAGTTTCGGTAATAGGGGATGTTGTGTAAAAGAGAGTTGTTGGAGTGGGTATTTATCTGCTAGTTATTGTCGGCGGAGTGGCGATTCAGTAGTTTCTATGAGAAGAGCTTTTTTTTTTGCGCCTCGGCGACGTCGAGGTAATTAGAGGCGGGTTGGAACTGGGGACAAGGAACGGGGATTCGAACGGGCGCCCTCCCGAATGCGAGGCGAGAGCGTTACCACTCACCCACCACGCTCGGTATGAGAAGAGCGTTTGTGGGGGAATTTTTCATGGCTCTTACGCAGGTGCGGAGAGCGCGGTACTGTAGCTGGTTTAATTTCAGTAGATGTTGCCTTTCCATAAACGATGCATCCATATTCTATGCGCGATCTTATCAGTGATTTATAAAGCAGGAGGAAGGTTGCAGGATGTGCTCCCCACCAGGTGTGAGCTCTCGAAGCTGCGAACATCGTTCCACACACGACCACTGCTAACAGCGAAATGTACCACAGTTTTATAGTAAGCAGCAATATATATATATAAGTTTTATAGTGTGTTTTTTAGGAGAATCAAAGATACATTCCTTTTTTTAAGGTCAACAGAAGGAAGAACACAAGGGAGGGAGAAGGAGGGTAGGGGGTAAGGTGTAAGGGGGGATACCGAACATGATAGGAGGGTTGTAACGGTCTCCGTGTGGCCACCCAGATTTCAGTTTTCCATTGATTCCCGAAATAATTCCAGGCGAAAGATGGGATAGTTCCTTCAAAAAGTGATGACAGAATTCCTTCCCGTTCCTTGTCCCAAGTGTTCTGCCAACACTAATGACCTGGACGCTGACGAGTCTAAAAATCTAAGGGAAAAACTGAATAACTCATTTTCTTTACAGGCTAGTTATATTGTAAATGTCTATAACACAGAACGTCACGATACTATAAAATAATTAGGTAAAATACGAACTTTCAGTAATTGGGAATTTCTTCTATGATTCTCTTGTTACACTACAGGCAATATTAAATTCTGTACGAGGCAGATGCCATTGTACTGACTATCCAGGACCACTCCATCTGTCTATTCATTGCCGTGGATATTCTGCTGGATTCATGGTTACGATGGAATCCTGGATAATTTATTTAAAAACATTGAACCGAAATGAAGTTGCCAGAAGGTCTGGTTTGGTTGTTGTGAATCGTAAATTTGGATAATAAAGAAATTTTGGCAGATAATAGCTAGTGCACTCACTCTGGTGGTTAGAACTAAGTGTTAATGCTAGCAACCAGCTTTTTTTCTTCAAATAAGACATTACGCGACCCTACTTACTTTTCTCCGCAGATTTCACTGTAGGGACCTCCTACAGTAAACTCACCATTAACGGGGTGAAGCTTTTACATACCTGGAATGGTGCATTACATATTTACTGATAGTAGGGTTACTTTGTCTTTCAGACCTTCTAGGCGCAGCTAATGATACGTCCTTTATTTTCGACATTGATAATTACTGAGTTTTCAACTTATGTGTTTGGCGTACTATCAGAGTCGTTTCTTTATACAATGGGAAAAAAAATTATGGTACATTTGCACTTTCACCTCAAATAATGAAATCATCAGCAAAGACTAGGGCTTTTCTATCTTTTTCATGCACAACGTTCAATTTCTTCAAGATTGTCGTCTATCACAACAATGAAAACATGGCCTCCCCCAATTCACTCCAGGCGAATGCCGGGATATTTTCTTCAAAAAAAGGCCAAGACCAAATTCATTACCATTCCTTACCTCTAGTGCCATCCCGCCTCTAATGCCCTCGACGTCGACGAGGTGTAAAGCCATATCTTGAAAAAAACTATAAAGAGAAGCGGTAAAAAAGAACTGCCCTGTTGTACTCTTCTTGTCTCAAACCACTTGCTCTCTCTATTACCTATTCGCACACAGGCTTTTGTGCTTTTATACAACAGCATTTTAATCTTACTGATTAAGGAATTTCAGTAGCCGTCGTGATAAGTGCCGCCATTTCTGTTTATTTAATTTAAAGTGTTGTATTTAGCTTTTGTTTTATTTGTGTTATTTTAGTAGTAGCAGCATACAGTAACCATCATCACCTTTAAAAATTATCTGTAGGGATGTATATAGATCTTATTTGATGTTTGATTTATTGTTGTGGTCAGCTCACACATTTTACTGATATATGTTATTATCAAATCAGTACACTAACCGCCGTCTGGTCTATGCTTACAGTTATTGCCATAGTTAGGTTTTATTTAAGCCGAGATTAGGAGTAGTTACTAAGTATTGAATTTGATCTTGCTCCTTGAGGTTCGTACGAAAGGAGAGTTGCTATTTAGATCATTCGGTTAGTTAATTATTTCATGCACTACCCAGTTATTGTTCTGAAAGGTAGTATGTGTAGGGGCTGGTTGATGTGTGAAGACGCAGGTTGATCAGCGCGCTCAACGTGCATCGTTATATGGCCGGCAGCTGCCATAAGTGATTGCAGCAGATGTGATTTAGGTGACCTTATTGAAACTAGGCCTCCCACAGGTTCTCCTCTACCAATCACTATAACTGCAATCCAGGCTGAGATATTGAAATCTGTGTGGCGGTCATCTGACGGTGTCTGGCGTGTGGTTTCTGGATGTCGACGCCGCAGGTAATACAAGTCTGAATCCAGGGAAGGCGAGCTTGTACTACTGTCCAATCGGTTTGAAGTATTGTCTGGGACTGATTCAGTTTCACAGTTGTCAGCATGTGAGTTGACATCCCCCCAACCCAATAGGTCTGAGCAAGCGCAGAAGGGGATTCTAGTGGTCGGAAGCTCCAACGCTAAGTGGTTTTTTTTTTATCCTCTTTGGGAAATGGCGAATAGGTCGGGGATGAAATCTAGTATCCATTCATTGTGTATTCCGGGAGGTCTGATGTGGAACAGGCAATCCCGGATGCCATTGAACGGTCGGGGTGTAGTCAACTACGGATTGTGGCTCATATCGGCACCAATGAAGCTTGTCTCCTTGGGTCGGAGGTTAACCTCTCTTCCTTCCGGCGGCTTGTTGAAAGTGTGAACTCTGTGGCCCGTGGTCGCAAGATTTCAGCTGAGTTAACTGTCTGCAGCATCGTCGATAGAACTGACTTTGGAACTCTGGTTCAAAGCCAAGTCAAGGGTCTGAACCAGAGACTGCGGCGTTTCTTCAATAATCTTTGCTGCAGAATCCTCGATCTCCACCCTGGGGTTGAGCCGTTTAGGTTTCCCATGAATAGATCAGGGGTGTACTATACACATGAATCGGTGGCATGGGCCTTGTGGCGTGTATTGGAAGATTTTTTAGGCTGAGGGAGGAGGCTCCAAAACTGGAGTCACAGTTAAGGGCAGCCCAATAAAATTCAACACCACATGTTTGGAGTAGCTTAAACGTACCTCGAGCGATAAAAGTTCTTTTGATTAACTGTACAATGGTTTGTAACAAGCAGCCTAATCTAGAAAGCGTTATTAGTAGCACACAAGGTAATATTGTATTAGGTACAGAAAGCTGGTTAAAACCTGATACAAATTCGCTAGAAATTTCTAACAATAGGATAATTTTTTTCTGTTGCAATCCAATGGAGGTGGTGTATTTATAGCTGTTGCTAAACACCTGTCGTGTAACGATATAGATATTTATACAGTCTGTAAAATCTTATGGATTAAGCTCAAATTAGCAAGGACAGAACTTGTGATAGGCTCCTTGAGGAATAGTGTAAATAATATGGATCCTAAATTTCCGGGTCAAGCCATAATACTAGAAGGTGACTTCAACTTTCTGTATATCGACTAGACAAATTGCGTTCACGTTACTGGCGGCATGGATAAAACAGCCTGTGAAATCATTATTGACTCAGAGATTCATCTTGAGCAGCACGTCACTGTACCCACGTGGTGCTACAACTGTAGAAAAATATATATTAATATATTCTGGTAACAAATAAGCCTGAATTATTCACGAACATTTTTACCACCTCAGGAAGAAGTGATGACAGTAAAATTAATAACAGAGCACAAAAAGAAAAAAAACATCGTTTACAGATTCAAAAAGGCTTCAAACGAGTATTTTAGACCATACCTGAGGGATAATTACCTTCAAAGTAGCAAGTGGGACAGTTGAAGATATGTGGCACCGTTTTATACGTATAGTCAGTAAAGGTACGGACATACATATATCAAGTGGACAATTAAGTTAGGGAATGATCCCCGTGGCATACACGTGAATTTAAAAACTTACTTTAAAAGCAAAGAAGTACTAGGGACCGTAGTGATTTAGAAAAATTAGATGAGGTAAGAGGTCATGTTAGAAATGCGATGCGTTAGGCCTTTAATGACTTCCATTGCAATTCACTTTCCAAGAGCCTCACCGAAAAGCCGAAGAAATTTTGTTCCTACGTAAAAAAAAGTCAGTTGTGGCGATAACAATACGCCAGTACTAATTAATACAAGACGTTCGTGAAGTAGACGACAGCCGCGACACGCATCCGTATTTGTCACTAAATTTAAAATTCATTCACAGACCAAAATGTGGGTAACATAACCCACATCGTGTGGAATTAGAGATGGTTTCGATGTAAAATGGTGGCGTAGGTATTGTAAAGCGAATAAAACTGTTGAAGATGGGGAAAGTGCCTGGTCCCGATAGTATACCAGTACGAGTATTTTCAGAGTACATGGAGGAAATAGGACCGTTTTTGTCTGATGTATTCTGTAAATCCTTAGAAGAGAAAAAAGTACCTTCAAAATTCATTCACAGACCAAAATGTGGATAACATACCCCACATCGTGTGGAATTAGAGATGGTTTCGATGTAAAATGGTGGCGTAGGTATTGTAAAGCGAATAAAACTGTTGAAGATGGGGAAAGTGCCTGGTCCCGATAGTATACCAGTACGAGTATTTTCAGAGTACGTGGAGGAAATAGGACCATTTTTGTCTGATGTATTCTGTAAATCCTTAGAAGAGAAAAAAGTACCTTCTAACTGGAAAAATTACCTAGCTAATTCGTATTTCAAGAAAGGTGATTGGAGGGATCCTAGGAATTATCGACCCATATCTTTAACATTTGTTTGTAGTAGAATTCAGGAGCATATTGTATGCTCTAATATTATGAAGTTTCTAGATGAAAACGGGTTACTTATAACGAAACGTCATGGATTTTGGAAGAACAGATCGTGTGAAACACAGTTGGATATTTTTCGTTATGACGTAATGAAATTAATTGATACTGGTTCACAAGTTGATGCAATTTTCTTGGATTTTCTGGAAGCTTTCAACTCCGTGTGACATATACTGACTTTGGGCGAAAATTCGAGTGTATGATACAGTGGATCAGATTTGCGAATGGATACAAGATTTTCTAACTGGTCGGTCACAGTATGTCATTGTTGACGGGGAATCCTCTTCTAATCTAGATTTTACCTCTGGCGTACCTCAAAGCAATGTAGTAGGACCACTTGTTTTCCTAATTTTTATATATGATCTCGGTGACAACGTTAATAGCAAGTTGCGATTGTTGCTGATGTTGCAGTTATCTATACGAGCGATCTCGATATTTTTTCGGAATGGTGGTATAAATTACAACTTACACTGAAATGCAAGAGGTGTAAAAAGATGAGCATAACTAACAAAAATAATCTGTTTTCTCATTAGTATAAAGCAAACAGCTCAATTGTTGAAACAGTTGTTTCTGCGGAGTATCTGGGCGTCATAGTAGAAAGCAACATGAAATGGGACCTGGTGGGTAAGTTAATTCTAAGCTAAGATTCTTAGGTCGTATTTTGAAGAATTGCAACGCTCATACAAAGGAAATAGCTTATAAAACACTCGTGTGTGCACATTTTTATTACTGTTTTGGAATTTGTGATAAAGTACAGAGGAGACCTGAATGATTTAAGACGGCTTGCTATAGCCCTTTCGGAAGCGTTACAGAATGATACATAGTTTAGGCTGGGATTCTCTGGCAAACAAATGACGTAAGTTGGCGAATATGTGGAATTCTTCTTTCATTCACAAGTGCAATGAAACGTTACGCCCAACAACCTGTTAGGTAGCAATGACACGAAAGATTAAAGAAACAAGGTGCCGTATTGATGCTTATATTCATTCTTTCTTATTTCGGGGTATTCCAAGGGTGTAGCCAGGTACGGGCAGGGGGGGGGGCAGCTGCCCCCCCTCTAGCCGGAGGTGGATATGCGCTCGATCGGAGTTCTACCGAACCGAAAACCAAACAATGTTAATCTACTTTCAAAATTTAATTCGGTTCACGTGATTTAAACCCGCTTGCTACTGCTATCTGCGGGAAAAACAGACGTTAGCGAGGGCGAGGCGTCACAACACGCCACGCACGGTGCTGCGCATCGGCTATGTGCGGTTGTCGCGCGAGCCATGTTCGAGCGCGCCAAACCGGTTATTTGCCGCGCGAACCATTTCTATTGACGAGCAAAGCTGCCGCGCGTGGCAACGCAACCCACCCTGTATTTTCGTGAAGCCACCGTGGACATATCACGTGTAAGACTTGCTGAAACTTTCACTGTGATGCATAACACTGTATACTAGAAACCTAAACGAAAAGTGATATGGTGGATATAGAAATTGTATTTTAATAGAATATAGTATGGTGAGAAACTCGTCGAAGACACGAGAAATGAAGCCATCGACGATATAAATAAACAAATTTTACGAGAATGATAACGGTAGAGTTCCCATCATTAATTGAGCCAGTTACCATACAATTTCAGCAGGCGATTTCAATTACTGAAAGACGCTGTGACTTCAAGATTTCTTGCAATTGGAGACTCGTGTACTAACCTGTCATACCTTATTCGAGTGTCAAAAAAATCATTATCTTGAACAGTTCCGGATGTTTTTGACGCTTTATGTGATTCTCTGAAAGATTGGGGAAAGATAAGGTAATAGCACCCATTTTATATTAATTTTTTTAATTGCTATTCAATTTTCATTGTCACTTTTAACGAGAACTTACTCCTTACTTAGGTAAAATGTATTGAGTTAATCATGTCATTTGGCGATTTTATAGATTCATTGATTGGATTTTAAAGTGATCAGGGCCGGCGTTAGGGGGGGGAGAAGTAAGCGGATCAAATATACCCGGGCCCGCGCGGCTGATGGGGAGCCCGATCACCGACTGTGGGCTCCAAACTCGTAAGTTGTAGAGCTAAAACAGAAAAAAAGTCGCTCATTTGGTCTGAGGGAGGGCCCTAACTGATGAATTCGCCAAGGGCCCCCAACTGGTTAACCCGATTCCCAAAATCCTAGCGCCGGCCCTGAAAGTGATGGTTGTGGTGGTGATGGAGGTGATACTATTAGAGTCTGATTAGGTTGCGCATTTGCTAAAACACAGTTGTATTAAAAGGCGACAGTTTACGTTATCCATTATAACAAACTTTCGCTGTGCTGCGTGAGCCAACTCGAACAAAGACACCTCCGTCTTAACTGAGCGCGAGCTAAGGGAGACAAACTACGTGGCTCGGTACAGGGGGGGGGGGAAGGGTAGGTTGGAAGGCTACGCTGGGCTTCGTGGGGGGAGGGAGATTCCGAGCCAGGCCACGTAGCTTCCTTTCATAACATTTTTTACAGTTAAAGTGAGGAACAGAACTCACAACAACATGTAAATATTTATTTTCCTCAGTTAATTATCTCCGTATGTAATTTACAATCGTCTGACAAGAAAAAACAATACAAAATGTCTTCTGGAATCAAAAGGGAAAAAAGCTACATGCTACGTGGGGGAGGGGAGGGCAGAGGAAAAAGCCACGTAGGGCTACATGGGGTGAGGAGGGGGGGTTCACAGGAGGCCTAAATGGAGTTAAGTGGTTTATGCACGTTCCCTAAGGGTTGAGGGTCTTTTGACGCGTGCCTAAATACCGGTAGACTGAGGCTGACTTGACCCGCACACAACGCGTCGGATCGTTTTGAAGCGTCCATTAATTACGAGAGGTTGGATCCCTTCCTCTAAAGTGACATGAGATTTTGACGGAGACCCCCCCACCCCTACTAATCAATCTCGAAACTTTTCGTGACATTTTTTTTAGGCCTCATGCTTCCAGGGGCAGTTATACACCCTCCCCCTAAGGTCAGATTCTGGATGAAATACCCCGCCTAAAACCTATTGTTTTAGCTCTACAGTCCTACGAGAATTTCAAAACCTAACGTGAGATTTCCATTGACCCCTCCTCCCACTCCCTTGATGAGGTTTTGACGTGGTTTCGTAAGATTTCGCCGGACCCCCCCCCCCATTTCACATCACGTAATTAATGGACGTCCCCTTTATACTGTGACATCGCAGGAGCGTGCACTATTAATTTATTTTTTATAACAATAAATATAAGAATGTTTTTTTTAAAAGCAATTAATTTGTATATACCGTAAGGCTAACGACGGCTTTTAACTAGTATTACATACAGTACCTACAAAAAGTACGACTTTTATTTAATAACTATAGTTAGCCGCATTCGTTTGTATTTTATTTATTTTTAATACCATTAAGCAAAAGTTAAAAAGTCGTTGTATAAGAGGTAATTTGTGATAAAATATTTATTACTCTTGAAGTAACAGTATATATGTCCCACGTGCCCGGATTCGCCCGGATAACAGTTGGGCTGGTCCAACGGTCTAGCATTGATATGATCATAAGAAAACTGTAAGGGTTTATCACATAAGGTCGTCCTAGACGACCATAACCATGTTTTCCCCTCAAAGTGCAAATAAAAAGATTCCCCAAAACAACCCTATCAAATACAAAGTGACACATAGGAGTAGAGCAACCGTTGAAACAGCGACACAAAAAAAGGACAAGTTGTTTCACCCATTCTGTGGCCGTATCTATACTACTATATACGGTGTTACAGCTAACAGGACCATCTACATATTAACTTCTGTCTTGTGAATTAAGTACAATGCTGTTGGAGAGAAGTGCTAAAACGCTGCTGGGTACCTTTCCGAAAATTGCAACTTTTCTGTGGCTGTTAAAGCCACTAATTTGAAATGAAAATTTAATCATGATTTTTTGCAGACTTGCTTGCCTCTAGTAGTATATTTTAATTAATTTATTACTCGAATTTTCTGTCACTTTAAAAATATACATGAATACTGCAAAAACAGGTTTCATCACATTAACATCAATCAGCAGCTAACGATGCTAAGAACATCTCGAAAAAAAAATACCGATCGCTGTTATGATGAATACTGTGCACCAGAAGGAACTAGACGATAATCGACGAATTGTGTCATCTATAATATCTTTCATTATTTTCTATGGTACACCATACAAATGACTTGCGTTTAAGAAGTAAAGAGCAACATCAAAATTTTCTTGAAGACCTGCTGAAACTAAGAATTTATTCAAGTGTTTTAGTTTTGAAACAGCATATTGAAAAAGTTGAGAAAATTGTTATGTATAATCTCCCCACAGATTAAAAACGAAATCACTGACGTAGGCGGCTTAGTCAATAAAAGTGAAATTATGCAGACCACAAAGGCGGATTATGCTTATATTGTATTGGCAGATGAGTCGTGTGGCATAGCTGGGAAGAACAGCTTTCCATAAAAATCAGTTTTTATGACGATTATAAAAATTTAGCCCACAAAAATTTCTGTGATTCGTAGATCTGATGGCGTTGAATGACAAATAATACCATCAGAAATTGATAGCTTTTAAGAAAAAGAAAGACATGGACCTGACAGGTGCGTTAGCCATGGATATGAATGGTGTTAATTGGTGGGATTCAAAAAAAAAAAAAAAAAAAATTAAAGAAAAATATATAAAAGCCTTTATTTTCATTGTACAAGCCACAGACTTAAACTGGTTGTAAATAATTTAAATCAAATTACAGTAATACGGAACACAATTAACACCATAGAGTACATCATAACTTTTTACGGGAAACCTTTTTACGGATAAAGTACATGCCAAATATTTCAGCTTTATATGAGACCCACTGGTCTCAAAAATATACGTGTTTTGCTATTTTTAACGAGCATTTTTAAGACATTGTTAATGGACCTTCGAATCTTTTTAGAGAAGGGAATGATGCGGCGAGGAAAAGTGCTTAGTACCAGTTACAATGCACTGCTATTAAATAATATTTCACTATATGCATTGAATTGAAGACTCAGGATTATTGGTACCTATTGCGACTGCATTACAATCAAAGATGATCGACATGTATACTTGCATTGATCACATTAATACAGTAATATCTGTCATAAAAGATCATCGCAACAACGCAGACACGGAGAGCTAAAATATTTTAAACACATCTACCAGAACTGCAGCTGCCATTGGAACCGATATGAAAGTCGGCGCATTGTATCTGTCCAACAACATCTCTATACGATCTTTGAAAGGGATCTATTTTCATACCTTATTTAAATTCCTTGATAGTGTTTTTGGATTATACATTGCGCTTTTACGTGTTTTGTGTTAAACCTAACTCTAGTTATTTAGTAAATAATCAATTATAGGAAGTGTTCAGTTTTAGATCACATTACATGCCTTACAGTAAATCACGTCAGTTTGAAAAATAATCTATTTATCTAATAAGCACTGAAACTAACACTTTATTTGCAAAGAATTACATATTTAGCTAGCAGCCGAGAAAGCCCTTTCTACTTCCTCATTCGTTGGTTTGATTAAAATGATCATAAATAAAAAAAAACTTTTTGAAAAACTTACCAACTTTCTGCACTTTTTTGAAATCATTATATCTGGGAATTACCTCAGTACGTGGATGATCCAGTGTTATGGTCACACTTTGTGCTTCAGTTGTGGTGTCCAGGTCTTCGTGGTCTATGTACGATTCAAAGTTGTTTATGTGCCCTCAATTTCTTTCAGTGTTTTTTTTTGGAGGTTGGTGGTGGGAGGGGGAGGGGTATAAAACGTCTACAACTGCCAATTGTGTTCTGTGTGAAAAGTACAATTGCAGGTACCAAAGCAGAACGTTTTCCATGACGCTTGTTACGACAGATCTTTTGCCGATAACATAAGTTTCAATAGCAACACAAAAAGCTTGTCAGTCGTTTTTTGATTAAACAGATGCAATGCTCCGTGGTGCGCGAACCCTGTATTCTAAGCAAACTAATATTAAAATTTCTTTCTTTGCGGTGAACGTAATGTAGATGATTTTTTCTTGGAACGTCCACTCATCAAACACTCAACGAAAATCTTTGCCATTGTTTCTTGAAATATTCAAACTGGACAATTATGTCAACTTTTACGGTATTTGAAAACTTTGCTATCATAGATCTTATAGAAGTACTAGAATTAGGAAATTGAAATCCACTTTTTGAAAAGAAATATCCCAAATACAGTGAAGTATAGTTTATGACAAAAACATTAAACACATCATTTATTCACTAGATTTTTAAATAGCTGTCAATAGTGGTAACCTTCTTTTTGTATTGTTTCTATTTTCTCCTCAGAAACAACTCTAATTCTATCTTTTTGTGTGTACGATCTGGGAGCTAGTTTTGCAATAGGATGACATAACTAAAATTACAGTAATACACACAACAAAAACAAACTGGAGTTCTTAAAAAAAAATTGAATTTATATACTTATGATCACGGACGACATAAACACACATTTATTACGGTGAGTCACATGTCAACTTGATGGTTACAGGTGAATGGGGCGATACTACCTGTAGAGAACGTGTCGGACTGGAAAGTGGCGACAGGGAGGCAAGGTGACGAAGACTGAAACATGTTTTCAACCCATTTTGCGGATTTCGGATCCGTTTAATTAGATAGTGGATCCGCGAGACTACCAAATGATGCGGGATCCCACATTACTGGATTGTATTCCCTAGCTACATCCCAGCTAAAGTTTAAGTAAGTCATTGGATGATTTTTTTAAAAAATATTCACGAAGTTTCTGCCAATGCTACAACCTAAAATTTTTTGCTTATGATCGCACTATGGTATAAACTATGGAACGACAAAGGTATGAGAACAGAAAGTATTAGAGAACTAGACCTTACTAAAAAGTTAAATGAGACGGAAATATCCTAGAGAACCATCTAAAGTGTCTGTGTATGCTTGGTGTACACAGAATACATTTACAAAAAATTATCATTAGTGTAATTATATAAATATTAATTAATTTATAATTATTTAATTAAAATATTATAATATTAATTAATTAATTAAATATGTATGGATTACATTAATCAACTTTTTGTAGCATACATATTATCAGTTTTCTCTTACCTGCCCCCCCCCCCCCTTAACAAAATCCTGGCGACGCCCTTGTCAGTACTCCTGCATGCATATTTGAAAACTGTTGCATACACATAATTGGTCGATTAAGGATTGGTGATAAGGGAAATCTGAACCTTCTAATCTTTGAAGAAGAATTATTGAATGTTATACTAGCGGTAGCAATTTACTTGCAACAGGTTAGCAACATCGCATCAATATTTGTAGATGAGGTTGTACTAAGATGCGGTAAAACATCAGTAATTTTGACGGTCCAAGTAGCAAATTTTATGAGTGATATTTTAAAGAGGGCATGTAATTTGTTAAATTAAGAATTGTTAATTTGAAGAATTAAAACTACTACATATCACCCCAAAAACAACTGATGTTCTTGAAGGAAGCAATACTACATGCGAAAGTGCATCGTGAAAGACCGGAGAAACTGGGACTATTGGGTACAACATTTGATGCTCGGATTGAATATCCTACCTCACAGTAGGAAAGATCGTACACCTTATTAGCTTCTTTTCCGCGGAAAAGCAAATTGCACTGCCTGACAAGAAATGTGGAACACCCAGAAGTGGAGGCAGAAACGAAATGAAACTGGGTTGAGAGGATGTATGATGTTGTTTTAGTGTTTACAAAATCGAGTCAAATTTACTAAGCACGTAAAAGTATGAGCCTATTTATCAGTATGGCGTTGCACCCACTTTGACCTAGATGCATGCACTCATTTGGTTGTAAAGGTGTCATAAAGCCATTGTATCCTTTCCTGAGACATTCTGACCTACAACTGTTGAAACTGGTCCTTGATATACTGGGGCAGAGTTGATGTCCAAGCTATTTTGACATATGATCTATCGGGGACAGATAGGAAGATCTGGCTGGCCTCGGGAGTGCCTGAGCATCATTTGTATGAGATAGTCTTGTAGCACCTATACAAAAGTAAATAAACAAACAAGAAACACTATGACAAAACAGAGAACGCGAAATTATTTAAGATAGGCAATAATGTATTATGCATCTGTTATAGCTCTGGCCAAATCTTTTGGCGGGTGGCGTCAAATGCGCCGTTGCCAAGCCGTGCGCGTAATAGTTGTATTCACCTCTTTACTTGTAGTAATGTTTTTATTTATTTTTATTTTTTTTATTTTTTATGGCATTCGGCTACTGAGGCAACACAGCCAGCTCAATGTGATTCTTTCAATGTATTAGTTTCTCCAGTAAATATATTTTCAAGTGTAATCACTAGGACACTACAACACGAACACGACATTCATAGACACAACACTTAAACACCCATGCCCGCGGCCGGACTCGAACCGGTGACCATCGGCGCGTGGAGCTAGCACTCTAGCCCCTACACTACCGAGGCCGGCTGCAGTAATGGTTTGTAACGTGTTTTAAATAATTTATGATCACTATTCTGTCATAAAACATTGACGCATGTCATTTCGTTAAGAAAGTTAGGCATTGCAGATGCGTTTAATATAATTTGGGGTTTCAAAAGACCTGTTATTTATTATTCTATTATCTGTGCAGAAAAATAAACTTCTCGAAAGACTAAGGAAACTTATGGAAATACTCCTCTTTTATTTGTGGCTAAAAGTCCACGTGTTAAATTTTATTTTCAGTTTGTATATTTATAACTAAAATCAAAATTTTATTTTGTAATCCTCTGCACTGAAAAACTTGCATAATTAACGACAAAATTATCTGTTTATATATTACCACTCATCACTATCGTAAAATTCGTGAACTGTCCTCCTGACAAAGGACTGTCAAAGTCGCTAAGCTTTGTTAGAGTGCTGTATTGTTTCATATTTTTCTTTCGAGAAACAAACGTTGGTTATTTTCCCTCACGACACACGCCTGGACAGTTCTCAAACCGACATCACAAGCTGCAGCGCAAATAGAAATTTCTATGGCCATATCAGGAAACTGAGGGGAAGGGAGGGTGTAGAGACACTTATAGATAAGGATGGAGAAGAAGTTACTGACGATTTCAAAAAGGCAGTAATTTTAAGTAACTGGTTCAGTGAAAGAATTAGGGACAATGAATCAGATACAGGAGGGTCTAATTCGGAGAATGAGCTTAACAACACAATTAGAAATGACGATAGTAAAAAATTTGATATCCATCCTGAGGAAATCATGAAGGAAATAAGAAAGCTGAAAAAAAATAAAGGGGCTGGTAAAGATAATATTACTACAGACATCTTAAAGATAGCCGGATATGACATTGTACCTTATCTTGAAATATTATTTAAATTGAGTCTAGACACTTGCTGCTTACCACAGGACTGGAAAAGTGCAATAGTAGTACCGGTACATAAGGGAGGGGTGAGAAATAGAGTTGAGAATTACAGGCCAATCAGTTTGACATCAGTGGTAGGTAAATTAATGGAAAGATTGATATGCAACCACATCAGAAATATATGTGAGGAACGTAAGTGGTTTTCAAGCAGGCAACATGGTTTCAGGCAAGGATATTCATGCGAATCTCAGTTGGTGGGATACATGAAAGATATTTCAGATGAAATAGACAAGGGAGGCCAAATTGATAGTGTATCACTAGATCTGTCTAAGGCGTTTGACAGAGTAAGCCATAAAATGGTAGTAAATAAGGTAAAAACCATTGGAGTGGATAAGAAAGTCATTTGCTGGGTAGAAGAATTTTTAAAAGGTAGAAAACAGAAAGTTAGGGTAGGAAATGTAGTATCAAAAGAAGTGGAAGTAAAAATGGGTGTGCCACAGGGTAACGTATTGGGACCATTGCTATTCATTATTCTAATGAATAATTGTGTTGATTGTTTTGATTGTTTACTATCTGAAATTAAATTGTTTGCTGATGACATAATGCTATATAAAAGAATCAAAACGATAGAGGATTGTCAACAGTTGCAGGGTGATCTGGACAGGATATCTAATTGGGTTGGTAAACATGGAATGAAGATAAATGCAAACAAGAGTCAGCTTATTAGATACACAAATAAAAAACAAAAGGTTAATTATGAATATAAGGTGGGGAAAGAATTGCTTGCTGAAGACTTGAAATGCAAATATCTTGGAATTACTTTTGATAACAAACTTAACTGGGCAGGACACATAGGACAGGTGGTAGGAAAAGGTTTCAAAGTTCTGCACTTGTTGGAGAGAGTGATGAGGGGATGTACGAGAGAAGTCAAGGAATTGGGTTACAAAACTTTGGTCAGACGATTGTTCGAATATGGTAGTGTAGTATGGGACCCTCATTTTACGTATCAAATACAGGAGTTGGAGAGGGTACAAAAAAGGGCTGCTACATTTGTTTCTGGAAATTATCGCAGAATGCAATCAGTGACGGATATGATAAAGGAGCTGGAATGGGATTCATTGCAAGACAGGAGGAGAATGAGGAGGGTCATGGGAGTGTACAGGGCATATACTGGCGATGAGGCATGGAAAGATATTGCAGTAGATATGAAAAGTAGTGCATGGAAGGGAAAAGATGACCATGACCAGAAGCTGGCACTCTATTTCAGGCACAAGGGTGTAGGAAGATTCTCTTTTTTAGGCAAGGGTGTCAGGGATTGGAATGAGTTACCAAGAGAAATGATTAATAATTTACCGAAAACTTTGAAAGAATTTAAAGATAAAATTTGTAGAGGGCAAATGTAGGTAGGTGCAGGATAGGGGGACGATGGGTGTGTAGGGAAATTGCCACCGGAGCCTGTGCTCCATTGCAATTAAATTAAATTAATTAAAAAAACATAATTTTTTAGCAATATGGTTGTTTTTTGCGGTAACAAATCACTACAGTTTTTTATTTCATCAATATCAAGTACTTCCATATTTTTCAAGTCTTTTCCTACTAGCGTACATGTAGAAGACAAAATTTCACGATCATTGTCCACAAGAAGTTTGAAATATTTATATATATTGTGAATGATAGATTTACTCTGTTGTCTGCTTCAGCCGCGGTGATTCTGCTGTCGATGACTTGCGTCTTGTTGGGAGTAGTTAGTTCGGGAACACCTGGAATAGGAGAATAAGTCGCTTCCTAAGTATCCATTTTTAGTAGCAATATTCTCTTGGTAAATTTCCCTAATTATAATTTACTGCACTTTTTGTCGGTAAAATTATTACACTAAATTACTATAATTAATAAATAATCAAAAGGAATTATTTAAATCACACGTAAAAGTCGTAAATCGCTAAAAATCAAAATATCCTCCCTCGAGCAAGGTCACAATCACACTGACACTTTCTAATTCCGATTCTCAGGTTCACACATTTTTTGTGAAAGGGAGGTGGAATGTTTGGTGGTGGGTAGGGAGCTGTTGCCGCTTGGACTAGGCAACACAGGCCACACGGCGTTGCAATTTTCAGGTGATAGAAAGAGAGCGCATCGCGAGATTGTCCCCAAGTACGGCAACAGCGCGTTCACACTGACCCGCCAATTAATCTGGCCACAGCTATAGAAGAGGGCGTTCAAAGGAATTAGTTTCTCGGTGTATACCTCCTTCTGAAATTTTAAGAATGGGAGGACCAAATATCTTATTAAAATATCATACTTCGATTTAGGAGGGACTAAAATAAAAATAAAAGCCAAAGAAAATAGTTTAAAAGTGATTTTCTAATTGTATGCGTGGTATTTATTAAGAATGTGTGGTGGTTTTTAATAGTGCTAAAGGAAAATTTAGCGTGGGAGGATTTCCATGGAGAGAAGATGTGTTCATCACCAAAGTTGCACTATGATAACTTGGGTAAGGCAAGACTTTACAGGACAACTTGGAAAATAGTAAGTTACGTGAAACTGGAAAATATAATTAAAAAAATTATTTGGGCAGATATGTATGCTCAATTGTCAACAGATATTGGTCAGATTTGGGTATTTAATTTAAATATAAGAAATTGAGAATGCATTTGAACTAAACAACACATCAATAGGAATGTAATGAAATTAAAGAAACACAAAGTATACTCTCAGGACTAACCTGACACGGATATCGAAGGAAGCGATGTCTTTTTTAATTTGTTGGTGAAATTAGTATAGTACTCTTTGGAACATTAAGTTCAACTATCGCAACGTATTTCAAATCTAAAATATATAGACTAATACATTTACTGAAATTAATGAAAGAACTATTAACTGTTGTTAAACAACTTTGAATGTGATAAATGAGAATATATCTAATATAGTTCAGAAAGAAAAGATACTTGCAAAAGAATTTAAAAAGAATGAACGTTATTTTCTTGATTCTGTAAAAATTAATGTTGCAAAAATAAAGCATATAATTACTCTTATCTAACATTCATTGATTTTTGAACAAATTGTTTGAGCATACAAACCAATACATTCATTTTCCGTGGATCCCAGTATATGAGACCGGCTCTGAGGAATGTGGTAATTTGTATTATTAGTAACTGGCATTGCTAATGCGCAAAGGAGAATTCTTGAACCACATATAACAAACGTATCACAGATTTTTAATAATTTATACGTGATGACTTATAAGATTTGAAATTTTCAGTATGTAAGGAAAATTGTTACTTAATTCCTCAGTTATTAGATTTATTATTTTCGGGTAACATCTTTGGATATGTAGTTAATGTGACTTTAATTAACAACAGTGTTGATAATATGTACAGAGTAATCCCATTACGAGATAAAAACTTTCATCAGGAAGTTGTATGTATCTTCAGAGAGAGAAAGAGTTGTTACTTTTATACGACGTCAAACACACTATGAAAAACTAGATTCTTTTAAATTACAATGTAAGCTATTAGATCCGTGAAACAGAATTTGAAAGCAAATTCTCACTTTGCAGCCTATTACGACCACAGATAAAGCGAGGTGAATTATTCCAGCGAGTCTAGGAAATTAATACTGACTACATGTAGAAGATAGAGCATTTTTGGCACTATAAATTGTTGTATTTATTTCCAAATGAAGAAGGATTGGCTGCATTTCCTGGAGGAGTTGTTTCCACATATAAAATGATGATGGAGCGAAAGTTTTTATTCAGCCTGAATATACAATAAGAATAAAAGTAAATGGCATGGACGTTATCCCGAAACTTAATATAGATTCCTTTATTATTAATAATAAAAAGCAAAATATTTCGAATTTATTTCAGCTAACATTGCCTATACAACTTTTGGAATTGCTACTAAATGCTCTAACTTATTTCATATTTCAAAGGTTGGTAGGATCCCTCTGAAGGAGGCATACTAAGCCATAGTGTCAGAGATTAAGACGGCCAGTTTGTTCCCTCTGGGACCTATAGTTTGTAATGTGTCTTTTACGCCATATTCTATGGCGCATTTTATTATGTAAATGATAACATTAGACTGAATTTCATAAAAACTTGGACGACCATTATATATTTTTTAATAATTTCTTTATAAAATACGCAAGGTTCTAAGCCAGAAGGACTGTGATGGCAATAGTGAATTTTCAGTCTATCTCGGTGCAATGAAAATAAAATATTTATTGAGCTGTGCAAGCTTGGGAAGAATCGTGTTCTTCCTGAGAGACAATGACCTGTAGGAAATCGTTACCTGCTGGCCACTGGGTATCGCCAGCTAACAATAGGCATTGGGATGAGAGTTTTACCTGAGGCGACATCCGGGAACTGTGACTGAGAGGTTGCACGGAGGTGGCGGTAAACAAGAGGTCGCTGCACATAGCGGGGCATATCCACAACCCGATCATAGCGTCATCCCACAATGTTTGTCGAATCAGGCCGAACAGCGTGGTACTCACACGGGAGTCGTAAGGACGAATAAAATGTAGACAATATCACCTGGCATCAGGATGCTAACCAACGAACCTATCCCAATGAGCCTACAAATTAAAGTCTGTGAATTTCCTGTTAAACATGATCTTCGAGATGGCAAAGGCGAGGCCAGAGTTTATGTGCGTGATGTAAGACGGTAAAAATTCATTCCCTGGACGGTTAGACGTTGTTACTGACTTCGATTGTGGGACGCGGTTCCCGAGGTTCGAATGCTGGAGGAAGTCTGACGCTGCCAACTCGCATTCTGAGCCAAATGCTGGAGTGTGATTGCTGCTGTCTTATGAGTCACGGGTCTCAGGTATCGTTGGTCCATCTCGGATCATCGCCGACTCCAGTCACAGAGACACAATGGTAAATTGTTGCAAACAAGCCATCTAATGGTGCAATCCATGAAACTGACAGCAACCCTTAAGTTTCTTTGAGAAGAGAGGCCCATATTCCCACAAAGTTAGCGGCATAATTTGAAATGAGTAATTTTCGAATGGCATGTTTGTTCCATTCGTGGCATTGTAAAGTTACAGCACTATGATAACTATGTCTCGGGCTATCATAAATTGTATTGTACATTGCTTTTACAATGTCATTCTTACAGATATATTAATTTTTAAGTTAATTTCAAAGTAACTTTAATTTGTTTGCTTGATGATAACGGCTAATTATACTTCTGGGCATTGATTTGTAATTTTTCTATCATGTATTAATTTTAATGATAAATTTGCCCAGAATTTTAATTTCCAGTAAAACTAAATAAATGTCATATTTTGACAGTTTTCCTGTATTCCCAATAGCATCATGATTCTTGCTGAGCTTAGATTCGCAATATCTCGTAAAATTAAATACCCTTTCTAATAATTGATAATTATGAAATTAAAAGTGAACCCACAGAAACCCACCTCTACACTTTTATAATGGAATTCAACCACGGAACGTCCTGGCATAGCGAAAAAGGACCAAACGCAACTATAAAAAATTCCTGCCCCTAACGGGATTTAAAGTTTGAAGACGGGTCCGGGCTACGAAATTCCTGGCACTGACGGCATCCCGTACGAATTTTATAAATTGCACTGTATGATAGTAAAGGAACAATTTATGGCTATTTTAAACCAGAAAATGAAGCAGAAGGAAATACTGTATATTGTGATCGGGAGGAAAGAATAATAGTGCTAATCCCAAAAGGTCGGACATCTAAGAATTTAAAAGACTGCAGTCTAGTTCACCTAATTTATACTGATTCAAAGATATTAGCATGCAATCTCGCCGCCAGATTAAAGAATATTCTACAAGAAATAATAAAACATGTGACGTTGAATCTTGAAACCACATAAATTGTTCGGAAAGACTTCGGAATATGGCGTTGTTAGCAAAAAAAGAAAGAAATATTCATTTGGACTCTTGAACACAGATTTCAGACAGTCTTTCGATAGACTTAGCAATGAATACATCAGAAAAGTAATGTGACATTATGGTTTCATACGGGAATTTATTTCTCAACTAATAACCGAAACACATTTCGGCAAATCCAAAGTGTTAATCAGTGGAATTCAAGGAAAAGCCTTTAGTCTGGAGGGTTCAGTAAAGCAAGGATGGCCACTGTCAATGTTTCTTTTTGTAATTGGAATTGCGCCTCTTAATTAGGACTAGTTTGTAGAAAATCAAATTAAATACAATGTGTTTGTATTTATACTTTTCACATACAAATACCCAAATTTATTTATTAATATCAAACTTCAATTCATGAACCGTAAGTCACTATATGACACACTACTAGTCAGAATGTCCACAAACATCATATCAAGGATTATAATACTTAGTCACTATCAGTGGCGGCTGGTGGGTTATCGCACTGGTGGTGCACTTTACTAAAATATTAAAATTAGAAAATGCAGCAAAACAAAAATTGACATAATATATGTTTATTTTTTATACATTAAATCAATACGACGACATTTTTCTGAAGCGAAATGTTCAATCACTTTTTTATTAAAATCGGGTATTGTTTGTATGAATTTATTTTCAATACTAAGCACAGAAAGTGCATTTAGCCGATCCTGAGACATGGTATTTCGGAAAAAAGTTTTGATTCTTTTCAGTGTCGAAAAACATCGCTCGCTCTCTACTGAAGTCATTGGAATAGTGCACAGAATTCGCAATAGTTTCATTGACTCTGAAAATGATTCAGTCAGGTCATTATTATAGAACAACTGTAAAATTGCAATTGCACTATTTGTGTCGGTGAAATCGTCGCAACTGTATATTGCTGATAGTTTGTTTTTCAACTTGTACTTGTCCAAAGCTGCATAGGTGGAAACTGTGATCGTGAAATCTTTGTCGGGAAAAGTAGAACGGTATGTGGTAAAGTTCTCGCAGTAAAATAATTTGGCTGCTATCAAATGATTACAAAAATTGAATCTGTCTTTCACTTGAGTAGTAATTATATCGCACACTTCTTTTGCTATAACAGAGCTAGACGATTTAAACCTTTTTTGAGGTGGTTCTTCAAGTTGATCTATGGTGTTACGTGCATTTTGTATACTGATTTCAAAATCATTAATACAGTTTTTTATATGAACCAAATCAATATTTCTTTTTTGCATTTGTTTGAATAAAATTTCACTATGTGGCAGAATAGATTGAAAAAAATCAAGCCAATATAAAAAAGTACTGTCGTTCAAATACCTTTGAAGCATATCAGCCTGATTTATAGAATCGGTATCATTTTCCGTTTCTATAATGGTGGTCATGCATTCTTTTAAAGGCTCCTTGTAGCTATGTACTGATGCAACGGTCCGCGAATTAAAGTTCCATCTCGTTTGCGGAGCAGCTGGAATCTTCTTTGATACAATAGTTTTCAAAATATCTGTACGCTTCGGTGATCGTGAAAAAAACTTTGGAGAAGCTTGAAGGTTAGCAAAAAATTTCTGTACGGTTTTGTTTTGACTTACACTTTTTTCTATTATTAAATTTAGTTGGTGGGCGTAACAATGAACGAATGAAGCATTTGGATAGACGGTTTTTACGTTAGCCTGTACTCCACCAACATTCCCGCTCATTACAGCGGCGCCATCGTAACATTGTGCTATTAATTGTTGCGGAGTTATTTGAAGTTCCCGTAATTCTCTTATAATAACAGAACTAAGTCCTTCAGCAGTATGGGAATGCGGCGTAAGATATTTCCAAAACCGTTTGTGAACCTGTCCATTTTCTTCGTATCTTAAAATCATTACCATCTGCATAGTCGTCGATACATCAGTAGTTTCATCAGCTTGAACTGCTACGTATTCACATTTTGTTATAATATTGGACAATTTTTTGTGGTATACACATAAAATTGAGTCCAAAATATCGTTCTGAATAGTTTTTGACGTGACTTTGAAAACTGTAGACGACGTGAGATGCTCCTTCATGACCGTATCCAACTCTGATACAAAGTCTATTAATCCACGAAACACCCCAGCATTACTAGACTCAATAGTTTCATCGTGACCTCGCAAAGCTAACTCAAATGCACCACAAAACTTGACACAATCGATAAGACGTGATAAAATATACCTGTTTTTATCAACTTGTTCATTATACTTTTGGATATTGCTTCTATACACAGAATCTATAGCTGTGGCCAGATTAATTGGCGGGTGGCGTCAAATGCGCCGTTGCCAAGCCGTGCGCGTAACAGTTGTATTCACCTCTTTACTTGTAGTAATGGTTTGTAACGTGTTTTAAGTAATTTATGATCACTATTCTGTCATAAAATATTGATCCATGTCATTTCGTTTCGGGAACACCTGGAATAGGAGAATAAGTCTCTTCCTAAGTATCCATTTTTAGTAGCAAGATTCTCTTGCTAAATTTCCCTAATTATAAGTTACTGCACTTTTTGTTCGGTAAAATTATTACACTAAATTACTATAATTAATAAATATCCTAAAGGAATTATTTAAAACGCACGTAAAAATCGTAAATCACTAAAAATCAAAATATCCCCTCTCGAGCAAGTTCACACTCACACTGACACTTTCTAATTCCGATTCTCAGGTTCACACATTTTTTGTGAAAGGGAGGTGGAAGGTTTGGGGGTGGGTAGCGAGCTGTTGACGCTTGGACTAGGCAACACAGGCCGCACTGCGTTGCAATTTTCAGGTGATAGAAAGAGAGCGCATCGCGAGATTGTCCCCAAGTACGGCAACAGCGCGTTCACACTGACCCGCCAATTAATCTGGCCACAGCTATAGCTGATTACGAATGTCGACCGTGCCTAACACAGACAAACTCATTACATTTTGTAGGTGTACTTGTGAAGAATCATGTTTTTTTATTTTTTCACTCAAATGCGTCAAATCCTTGATTCCTGTTTCTGTCCAAATCGATTCTCCGCCAAAAATGCAAGGAAAACAAAAGAATGCATTAAGACGCTCACATCCACACAACCATTTCATTCTATTATACATTTCAGTTTTAAAACTTCGTGTAAATGCTTTATTTTTCGATTTGCACTCTTGTTTTAAATTTAAAAAAGGCCGTGGCGGTCCGGCCAATTTTATGTTCACTTTATTTTGAAAAGTTCTGTTATTTTATTTAATATAATCAATGTTTATGCTCATTTTCACTAACACCATACACAGTATAGAATAAAAGTTCTCGAAAAAAATCGAAACAAAAACTAAAAACAATTATTTACGGTAATATAAATAAACAATTATTAGCGCGTCACACATACAGTGAAACTATACTGATAGTCTAATAACGAGATGTCAATAATGGCTGCCGTCGCCTCGCGCGCGCCCATGCCGGCCGGCCAATTCGTCAAACATCGGGTGCTGTCGGCAATCCTCGGTTCGCACGTGCGGCGCTCGACAACCGACTCATTACTCGGTACGCTTCTATGAACTATCTTTTTTTCACGCGTCAGGCGTATTAACTCGTATCACCTACAAGTTGTATTAGCAGTCCTCGTGCACTCGCCGAAGCTCACGAGAATTTGTCTTTACAGGAAAATAAGTCTTAATAGTTAGTAAAGCGCTCAAACTGTTTCACCATAATTGGAGATTTAATTTTTTTATTTTTAGCGTTTTTGTTTTTGTATGTTTAAAAATAAATATTATATGGTAATATAAAAATAAAGATGAAGTAGGTACTTAATATTTTGTCATTTTTAAATCTTTTGGATTGGTGGTTCAGCGCACGAGCGCACTTAAGGTACAGCCGCCACTGCTCCCACGAATGTAAACCCGCCCCACGTCTTTAAGTATTCTCCATCAATCGTAATAGACAAAGCTATTCTGTCTTTAAAGGGGTACCGAGCGTGGTGGGTGAGTGGTTAACGTTCTGGCCTCGCATTCGGGAGAACGGCGCCGGCATCCAGATTTGGATTTTCCATGGTTTCCCCAAATCACCCCAGGCGAATGCCGGGATGCTTCCTTAAAAAAGGCCATGGTCGAGTTCCTTGTCCCCATTCCCATCCCGCCTCTAATAACCTCGCCGTCGACGAAGCGTAAGGCCATAAATAAATAAAAAAACAAATAGTAAAGGGGCGTCTACACGAGCATAATTTTTACGGCAATGTGTTCCCGGCAAGTATTACGTCTCAGTGTTGCGGCAATATGGTTGAGTGGCCGGGCAATAATGCCGAGTTGCCGCCATTGCTGTGTGTTGCCGAGTGGGCCGGCATGTTGACGGTGAGATCGCTCGCCGGCCGAACACTCACGGCAACTTCCCGTGTTGCCGGCCACGATAGCATAGTGGCTAGAGTGGTGGCCTCATGTACCGAAGGTCGCCGTTTAGATTCCGGCTGGGGGCACAGGTGGTTTCAATTAAACGTTCTGTTAATCTTGTCCTCCATTCCCTACTCTAAATTAAAGTGACAAATACGTATACTTTAGCTGTTTGCTGTATATTCTTTACAATGACGGCTCCTGTTTTACCTATACTGTCCATACCTACACCCATTTGCCTTATACCTGCCAAAATCCATCTTAAAACTTATCCTTTCACGAGTGCGTGTGTGTTTTTTTATGTACAGAACAACATCGTGAGCTCAGAGGCAAGAGACGAACCTGATATTCAGATCTTCCATCTGATTGACTGCTTGTTCCCCTTTCCTAGTATTAGAATCTCTTCAGACCATTTCCTCAGTTATAGTTGGTGTATGTTCGTTTGGTCCAACTAGGACCACGTTAAGCCTTCATCTGTCTTGAATCTTTGGTTTTGGATGTGTACACAACTGTATTACAAGCCTATCAGTTTGTTGAAAGTGATATGAAGAGGGGTGATAAATGTATCTCTGTGGAAGTTGCCGATGAACGCAAACAGAATTTGTTTGTATAGCTTATTTCATTTAGCAAGTGCAAAATTTCATAATGGTGTGTACTCTCTGAATTACTGACAAAAGTACTGCTGATTGTTGCTCCCTCGTGTGATCGCTATACTCAGTCCCATTATGAGAAAAATGAGCTACATTTTACAAGAATATAAAGCATTTGGCATTACAATGGCTTAGTATGAATCCTTCGGGAGGATCCTACCAACCTTCGGCAATGACATAGTATGCCTCCTTCGAGTTGTGGGCTTAGTAAATTTAGTAAAATGAGACAAGGTTAATAAGAGCCGTATTGATGCTTATATGAATTCTTTTTTTCCCTTGTGTCCCATTCGAGTTTGAGGCACTAAGCTAGAGAAAATAATCAATTTCACCACATTTTACCAACAGTTTTTATCGGCTGCCTTTTCATGAGTTTTGCTCATCGTTGCCATGCTAAAATTGAAAAATTTGATTTTATAGCCGCATGCCTTCGGTGACATCAAGTATGTAATTGGTTAGCTGACGAGGACCGAAATGCACTTCATTAATGACTACCGTATGTTTGTGAACGGCTAAAAAATCGTAGCATTAGTGTTATTGAAGCATATTGAATGTATGATGTATCACATGGAAGAGAAGAGATGACTATAACCACATGTTCGCACTTGATTTAAAGCATAAGGGAGGGTAAACATGTCCTCTCTGAAAGGGAGTCAGGGTGGCTGAAATACATAGCCACTGGAGAAGCTGAACAATTCACATGATCACTGAAATACTTAAAAAATTAGGGAATAGGGATGGGTACGAAATGCTTTCTAGTGAACGTATCACGCGTTGTTGCAAACACTGATATGTGGTAGCGAAAAACGTATCTAATCAATGACATGCAATACAAAACAAAACCTTGAGAGTTTCGCTTTCCATCCGTGAAATAATGATAGCGCCTATATTTAACAATTCGAGTGAAATAAATGTATAAATAATAATAAAAAAAACGCCAGTTGTTGTTTTTCAATCGTATCACAAATATTCTTCACGTTGGTTCTTGTCTATCTGGAGGGCTGGCAAATAGGCTTGAAAAAATTATAGGCAATTGGTTTGGAAGATGGAGAGATTGATGGTAAGTAATCACATCAGAAATGTCTGTAAGGAAGGGAATTGGATTTCACATCTGCAACTTGGATTTTAATGCACAGAGTATAGATTACTTTTGTTGGGAGGGGTCAGTTGCTTTTTTTATGATTAGGAACTCTTAATTAATCGAGGTTACACACTGCGAAGGCTTCTTTGAGATTATTGATGAGGTTAGCGCTTCGCTGTACGTCTCGTCTGTTTCAGCTTCAGAAACATCGTTGGTACTAAATTAATAAAGCCTTTAAAACATTGAAAATAGAGCTGAAATTTGTGAGTAATCGTCAATACTGTTAGCTATTAATTATATTGGTTCATAACAATCAAACTCTAATTCAACACGACGTGTAAAAGTGAACATGTTTTCCGTCTCTTCATCGATGACTGAATTTTTAATTAGAAGCACTGTGTGGAAGGGAGAGTGGTCTGTAACCATGAAGTAGCACTGATTTTAGCTATAAGGGAGTAAATAGTTATCACTTGTAGATAATGAAACCGAGACCGAAATAAGCTATAGAGGAACAACCACATTTCAGGTACCGTTCTCTCACTGTGCTAGTGATAGAAGATGGAATAATAACATGCACTGCTAGATCGATTAGAGTTGTGTAGAATAGTCAAATTATAAACTATGAATTTGAAGGGTATAATGTTTATGTAGTACTGTTGTACTGTATCACAAGGAACTGACTGAGTAATAGTAACAGCACGGTGACATGTTCTGTCTGTTAATAATATAGAAAAGGTTCTGGCTTAATCAAATAAATTTCACGAAATCACCCCAAAACAGGTACTCAGAGACATCATCCTCAATGTTCTACCATTTCAAATTCTGAGTTGTACACTGGATTTTCCATTTAGGCGTATTTTAAAGGGAAAAGTTTTCCTTTAAGTCGTCTATATCTAATTTATTATTCAATTTAAATCAAACTGGTTTTATATTCTTTGGCGTGGAAACAAATGTTTTGATTATCGTTTTGAAAATACGTAATGTTGACGAGGCATTTGGTCCTCCATACGTTAACTGACATTTAGTTACTATGTTTAGTTTGGAGCTGAAATATTTCTGTGTACACTCTTTGGCAAAAAAATTGACTGTGGTCGCCTGCGTCTAAGTCCCTTATTTTGCACAATGTGGCATCAATGGAGAGTTTGTCTTCCCAGGAAACTTTAGCGCATCTACTAGCTCCGCCATTAAACCATCCCATTGGCGGGTATTCAATTCAGCGCCATCTGTAATTCATTTCCTTAAATCAATGCCTGTAACATAACAGGAAGACTCCGCCCATCGATGATTCTGATTGGCAGGGTAGATCATCAATCTTCCCCTACATTTCAGTAAAAGGCTACTGACCAATCCTGAGTCAAGTAATGCATTTTCCAGTCCCGGGATTGGCTATCATATTCGCAAGATATGGCCGACCATCGAAATCGAACGAAATTCGGTTCCAGCTATACTTTTGTTTAATTCCGATCGTGAAACATGTCGCTAAAGTTGCAATGAACAAAATTGCATAAAGCGCCGCAAACATGAGGTTCAGTGATTATTTTATTCCAAATGATTTGCGTAAAACTATAACGATGTTTATTTATATATTGATTTGGCTAATTCCTTCCAATAATACTACACGTAATGAGATGTGTGGGCCAAGCATTGGGTGGAAATGTTCATAGATCCAGAATTTTTAGGTCTACAAAACTACAGAAATGATTATAAAGAGATTATTTCGCAAAACTGTCTAAGACCAGTTGAATGTAACTGATTTCCGAGACAGGATACGGTTGTTTACACACTGCACGAGCTATCTATTTCCACGAGCTCAGTTGGCTTATGGTTAACGCTCTAGTCTTCTGAACGATAGGTCCTCGGTTCGATTCCAGGCGTTCCGATTATTTTTTTGCATTTATTTTAAACAAGTCGAAGCTATCAATGACTTATCCGTAAAATATACGTCGACTCTTACCTACTTGCGTCAGGGAATAGTATACCTAAGGAAAGACTCAGAACTGAGTGCTTCTTAACAAACAACACACGTAACTATGAAAGCATTCATGGAGGTAACACTGGAAGAAACCTCGGGTTTCAACCTCGTCGAAATCGCATCGTCTGGTGACGTTAGGTGGACTACAACGAGATTGCACAGTCGTCAACGAGAAGAAATACTAAATAATATTACTGTAGCAATTTCTTATTATTCCTCTGGCTTTAACACTCGTCTACTTCTAAGTCGTTAAAGATGGGAAGGGAATGGAGACAAGGACGGAAGGAATTCTGAGCACGGATTTTCGCAGAAATAA
>CM061921.1:245700755-245891781 GCA_031002005.1 Vandiemenella viatica
GTTTAATTACAAAAAAAAGTAAAAACCGTTAATGAGACCTTTACATTTTTTTAAAATTCTAATCAAAAAGTAATAATAATAATAACAATAAACATGAATGACACCTTAGCAGACCTTTTGAGCTAGGATATTCTAGATCACTGCTCTTGGCGGGCAAATCCAAATGTGCTGGTGTGCCCACAGTGGGGTTGGGAAGCCTTGCTTTAGGCCTTAGCGAGGCCTTTAACTTTATTAGACCAATAGATTATACATATACTAGTTTCTAAGCCTGTCAACAATGATGAGTTGAACGTAGAGTTCTGGGAATGAATTTCTTTGTGCTTACTATAACAGTAGCAGAGAATACAGCGAAAACATATTCATAGAATACAAATAGCTTCTAAAACATAACGGGTTGAACGCAGTGTTGAAGCAGTTCAATTCTTTGCAGTTATTTAGCTAAATATTACTGTTATTAAATAAAATGATGTAATGTGGTACACATTTCTTAATTTACTGTAACTGTATAAGAAAATATTTACATCAACTGAGAATAAATAAACAAAAATCAATTAATAATTAATAAGTAAGTCAGTTTAAATGTAACACATACCTTTCTTTCAATGTTCTGGCAGTTAATTTCTTCATGGTTGCTGAACTAAATAGAATTATTATTAAATAACACCCATAACACCAATTTCGAAATAACATCTCCGGCCGCAATTAGTCTGGTAACAAAGACCGGGCGCGTGGGGTCAGCATTATGGACATGATAACCAATACAAAAGTTTATATAGACAGATGGCGTCTGTGGCAAAACATATAACTGGCTTAGGTAGTATCTTCCTGACAGACGCTGGTGAGTAAAAATATGTCATTATGACAGGAAGATGAACACATAGTACTACATGGGTACATTTTAGATGATTTACCAAACCACTTATCAACAACAGATGCAGTGTTATTTGCAGATGTTACTAGTATTTATATAATATGACCTGATGAAACTAGTCCTCAACAGAGAATTACTTCAACAACAAAAGCAGAAATGGGGTCCCAAGATAATTGTCTGTTTGTTAGCAACGAAAGTTTTAGTCATATGCTAAACAAAAACAATGGTAATAATTTGGAGAAGATAGGAGATACCAACATCAAGCAAACACCTCACACAAAAATTTGAGGTGTATGGTCTAGTCAAATTTACAATGGGATGAACATTAAGGATGAGTCATTAAGGAGAAATTAACGAAATGTCATATTTTATTAATTCTTCGTAAACAATGCTATGTGACTACGATCATTATTAAGTTTATATATGAGAAACAAGACTTTCTGGGCATATTTTTGATACAAAATCTTCGTGGGTTCTCTGCTGGATAATATTATCAAAAGACAAACTTTCGGCGGCTGCTCTACTCTGCCGCCATCATCAGGCAGAGCAAGTCACCGAAAGCTTGTCTTTCGATAATATTATCCGGTGGAGAACCCGCGAAGATTTCATATTATTAAGTTTAATTTTTGGGGGAAATTTAACCCATGCATAAAGGGCATTCACACTTCAAAGGAAAATGATAATAGTTATGAAAGGTGAGACACAGTGCCAGGTATTTTATAAAAACACATCTTTACTGTGTAGCTATAATAATCATCTATCTGTATTTATTGTTTCATATTTAGGTGTTGGGAAACACATAAATGTGAAACAATAAATAAGGATGATTATCACAGAGAGGTCTGTATCAACAAAAATGTGTTCTGCCAACCAAAGATTCTTTATAATTCATGCATGAAAGTATGAAAAGTACAACATAACTATATAAATTTAAACATGAGGTAAAAAAATATATTCCAGTCACTAGCTTCCATAGCATTAGTGAGTACATATGATATATCTGATATAAAATATCAATATATTTATTTTGCTTCAGGTAAACAGATATATTTTATATGCTTATGATAGTGATTATCATATTTACTTGTAGTTACTTTATCTTCTTTAGCATACAACTATAATATAACGTTGGATTTTGCTTTAAAAACTGAAATTGTATATAATACTATAAGCTTAATTTGCAACTATTATAATATTTATTTATGACTTTTTCCTATATCTTAAAATGTATCACCTCATACAATATAATAAATGCTAACACCTATTTGTAAATTGCACTGTGCACATTTGTAGCAATACTGAAAAATCTGTCTCCACAGCTTAACTAATTGCATCATGAAAGAAAAAAATATTTATTGTAATCACTATGACAGTTTATTTTTGGTTGGTTTTTAGATAAAATATAATTGTGTGCATAAAAATCAACCTGATTACAATCTTTAGCAATTTTCTTGGAAGATTCCTTTGTTTTCAGAGATAGTAGCCGGATTCCATCTCAGAGACTACACACCTCATTAAAATGCAAAATAAATTTTACTCAACTCACAGATCTATACATTTGTGTTATATCCTTAAGTATAAGCTATCAAACAGGCCAGTTGACATATTATTTCCAATTTTGCAAAATGGCACAGTATTACTTGGTGTGGAGGACATATTACATTTAATTTCACTCTAATGAAAATTGTTATAAGTGAAGAGAAATGTTTGATTTTTGTTGACCTTATCTCATTACATGCTATAGATACAATAAAGTAAAATGTGAAAAAAGCTCATAAGTCAAGATTGAATATAGCAGGTACAGAATTTGAGTAATCAGGATAGGAATTCACTTGTTCCAAATGAACCAAATCTAGAGACAGGAGATACAGTAGTGGACCAAAAAAAAAAAAAAAAAAAAACTGCATACAAACCATCCTGCCCTCAAGAAATGGAAACCATAACATGGACTTGAAAGATTTCCAAAATGAATATTAATTAGAGCACAATACTGGAGAGTTCCACTTTAAAGGAGAAAAGCAAGGAATTAATGTATTTTTATTTGATAATCTGTGGACTATCCTCTCGTTAATCTTAGTCTTTAATAATATGCTAGGCATTAGTATTATACAGAAAATGGGTTTCTATGCTTGTAAACAACAAATATTTTTTCATAATGTCAAAGAAATCATGAGCTGATAGTTATGGAGATTGTACCTTGGAAATAAAAGGTTCAAAATTACTAGCTAGTGCAATAGAAACAAAAATAAAAAACAAACCTATAAATAAAGTAAGCAGTAAATGACTTGAAAAGTAGGAAAAACTGGGTTATAAGGAATATAATTCTGGTATTGTGATTGATGTTAAGAGGCCTGCAAATGCAGACATGAATAATGCTTTTACCAATGTGAATTGGTAGACGATGCTTAAAATTTCAATGAAGTCTGGTGTAAGATGTTAATACATAAGAATTTAATCATTACTGCATTATGAGGACTTGGAGGAGACAGTATTAGCTCCTTTCAAGAAGATTACAACCTCTCCTTTACTTGATGCATTCAGTTATCATGTGCGAGGGTATGGCAGCTAAACTAATGCTTGTATAAAACATTACCTATTGCTTAAAATGTGGAATCGTTACAGAAAAATAGTTTAAAAAATATTTTTATAGTTTACCATCACATGAGGAAGATGAGATGACTGACGCATTTTTTAAACAAATATGTCATATCCAGATCTAAATTTTAGTGTTATAAACCATCATACATATTGAAATTTATAATCTTTAAGTAGCAATAAATATTAACAATTCTTAATCATACAATGGGTGCCAGAATTAGATAACAAGCGAAGGATATGATGGTAGCAACAGTGGTCAACTGTAGGATTTATTCTACTTAAAAAAAAAAGACATTTACATGGATGTATTCATAGGCAAATACTTTACTGTATGTAAACTAGGCATGATTTTCTAAATTTATTGTGGATTTAAAACTGATGGTAAATAAATTATTTCAGTCCGTGATTCTCTTACCAGCAAGATACAACTTCTCCGCTCCCTTATTCCTGAAATCAGTTGCTATTATATCGTCACGGTCCTCTCTTTCTTTCTATGTAGTGCTCCTTAATTTCACAACAATATTTACACAGAATTCATCAACAGAAAATGCTTGATATATGGCCAGTTTCTATCCTCCAATGACTCCCAATCTAGTTCCTTTATCATTTCAGTTATGAGTTCACTAGATGGTAATTTCCACAAGTTTGCAGCCCTGTTTTGTACACCATTCAACTAAAGAACCAATAATGTCAGTTCCATTCACTGTATTGCATTTAATGGCCCCTTAGAATAATACCTACACCAATGGTATAGTTAATATTAAAACAATATGCACACAAAAAGACAAGCACAGACAGGCATACACGTTATTATAAAAATACCCTTAACTCAGATTAGGCCGTAATAAGTCATTAATTTTTTAAACATACTAAGAGTAATGCACAACCAGTGCACATTATCTTCAGCAAGTGAACGCAAAGGAGGCTTCAGATGTCTGGAGGCATACTGATGGGTTTCTGCTGTTTCTCAAACTGTCGCCACTCTTCAGCAACTTACTTTTAATGGCAACCTACCAAAATTGACTTCTATACGACTCGAAAACAAAATGTCTTTGTCACTTTGAGGTGCAACTATCTGAAGCTTCAGATAACCACATGCCAATACATTTGGCATTGGTAATTTGCCATTTTTCTGAAATTTTCTTCAGAAAAAGAGATTTCACTTTTTGCACCACTTCTTACCCTTGCAAATTGCCATTATAAGAGTTTAGATTATATCCATTAATTTCAAAGGATTGTCTAACATGTGGAATCTCATAAAAATAAATGGGTGCTTTTTATCTGTTGTTATTACACATTTTCTAGGATGATTATTATTGCAATCCGTGCTTACAAGGAATTATGTATCCTCCATGTAAAGAATAGTTCCTATCACTGACATAAACTGAAATTATATTTTGCAACACTCCAATCAGAGGATTTCCTCTACCTTCCTGGCACTACTGGTTCACTTTTCTTTATATGAGGGTGAGTCAAATGAAAACCTTAAATTTTTTTAAAAATATTATATATTGTGCAGAAGTGGTACAAAGCTGTATCACTTTTCAACATAATCTCCCCCACGCTCAATGCATGTCATCCAGCACATACGAGGTTCATTCAAGTTCTAAGGCCTCCGATTTTTTTCTAATTAACTATTCACCCGAAATCGATGAAACTGGCGTTACTTCTCGACGTAATCACCCTGCAGACGTACACATTTTTCACAACGCTGATGCCATGATTCCATGGCAGCGGTGAAGGCTTCTCTAGGAGTCTGTTTTGACCACTGGAAAATCGCTGAGGCAATAGCAGCACGGCTGGTGAATGTGCGGCCACAGAGAGTGTCTTTCATTGTTGGAAAAAGCCAAAAGTCACTAGGAACCAGGTCAGGTGAGTAGGGAGCATGTGGAATCACTTGAAAGTTGTTATCACGAAGAAACTGTTGCGTAACGTTAGCTCGATGCGCGGGTGCATTGTCTTGGTGAAACAGCACACACGCAGCCTTTCCTGGACGTTTTTGTTGCAGTGCAGGAAGGAATTTGTTCTTCAAAACATTTTCGTAGGATGCACCTGTTACCATAGTGCCCTTTGGAACGCAATGGGTAACGATTACGCCCTCGCTGTCCCAGAACATGGACACCATCATTTTTTCAGCACTGGCGGTTACCCGAAATTTTTTTGGTGGCGGTGAATCTGTGTGCTTTCATTGAGCTGACTGACGCTTTGTTTCTGGATTGAAAAATGGTATCCACGTCTCATCCATTGTCACAACCGACAAAAAGAAAGTCCCATTCATGCTGTCGTTGCTCGTCAACATTGCTTGGCAACATGCCACACGGGCAGCCTTGTGGTCGTCCATCAGCATTCGTGGCACCCACCTTGATGACACTTTTCGCATTTTCAGGACGTCATGCAGGATTGTGTGCACAGAATCCACGGAAATGCTAACAATGGAGGCGATCTGTTCAACAGTCATTCGGCGATCCCCCAAAACAATTTTCTCCACTTTCTGGATCATGTCGTCAAACCGGCTTGTGCGAGCCCGAGGTTGTTTCGGTTTGTTGTCACACGATGTTCTGCCTTCATTAAACTGTCGCACCCACGAACGCACTTTCGACACATCCATAACTCCATCACCACATGTCTCCTTCAACTGTCGATGAATTTCAATTGGTTTCACACCACGCAAATTCAGAAAACGAATGATTGCACGCTGTTCAAGTAAGGAAAACGTCGCCATTTTAAGTATCTAAAACGGTTCTCATTCTCGCCGCTGGCGGTAAAATTCCATCTGCCATACAGTGCTGCCATCTCTGGGACATATTGACAATGAACGCGGCCTCATTTTAAAACAATGCACATGTTTCTATCTCTTTCCAGTCCGGAGAAAAAAAATCGGAGGCCTTAGAACTTGAATGCACCTCGTACAAAGTGCATAAATTCCTTTTTTTAAAAAATTCTTTTGGTAGTCCGCACAACCACTCATGCACCGCGTGGCGTACCTCTTCATCAGAATGGAACTTCTTTCCTTCCATTGCTTCTTTGAGTGGTCCAAACATATGGAAATCACTTGGGGCAAGGTCTGGTGAGTATGGTGGATGAGGAAGACACTCAAACTGCAGTTCTGTGGTTGTTGCAACTGTTGTACAGGCAGTGTGGGGCCTTGCATTGTCATGTTGCAAAAGGACACCTGATGACAGCAATCCACGTCGCTTTGATTAGATTGCAGGCCGAAGAAGATTTTTTTAGGAGATCTGTGTATGATGCACTGGTGACAGTGGTCCCTCTAGGCATGTAATGCTCCAAAATGACGCCTTTTTCGTCCCAAAAGAGAGTCAGCATAACCTACCGTGCTGATGGTTCTGTTCGAAACTTCTTTGGTTTTGGTGATGAGGAATGGCGCCATTCCTTGCTCGCTCTCTCCGTTTCCGGTTGGTGGAAGTGAACACAGGTTTCGTCCCCAGTAACGATCCTTGCAAGGAAGCCATCACCTTCTCATTCAAAGCGCCGAAGAAGTTCTTCACAAGCATCAACACGTCGTTCTCTCATTTCAGGAGTCAGCTGCCATGGCACCCATCTTGCATACACTTTTTGAAACAGGAGCACATCATGCGCAATGTGGTGTGCTGAACCATGATTAATCTTTAAACATGCTGCAATGTCATTCAGTGTCACTCGGCGGTTTTCCATCACTATGGCTTCAACTGCTGCAATGTTCTGCGAAGTCACAACTCATTGTGCCTGACCTGGACGAGGAGCATCTTCCACTGAAGTCACACGATTTGCGAACTTCCTACTCCATTCGTAGACTTGCTGCTGTGACAAACATGTATCACCGTACTGAACCTACATTCTTCGATGAATTTCAATAGGTTTCACACCTTCACTACTAAAAAACCGAATAACAGAACGCTGTTCTTCCCTGGTGCAAGTCTCAAGTGGGGCAGCCATATTTATACTGATACTGCGACGGTGTTTGTGCATCTGCACTATGCTGCCACCTACAGGCCATTCTGCATGCTGCTTGTAGCACGGTTACCAACTTACAGGATAATGGCGCAAAATTTTGATTTTTTATTACAAATTTAAGGTTTTCATTTGTCTCACCCTCGTATATGCTGCCCTACAACTGTAAAGTTAAAAATTGGCTAAGCCTGTCTAATTTTTTTGATATTATAACTATGCAGTTCACTGCAACCAACTTTTCAGTAAATGTTAGCAATTTCTTTCTGGGGTGATAATTTTGTTTAGCAGTTTCTCCATTTAATCATTAAATACAACATGATTAAGACATAAACAAAGATTAAATCACTTGTTTATGTTTTCTCATTGGCTTGTTTGTAAAAGCTACTTAATTATTTCACTCACATCATGCAATATCAGTGGAGATGGAAGAGAGAACAGGAGCGCCACATGGTAGAGGAACTGTTAATATTCGTTCTTATTATGAAAAATTCTTTTGTTGATGTATAAGGTTATTTTCAGATGACATAATACTGTATAATAAGATTGCACCAAGAGGGGACTGTGAACAAGTGAAGAAGGATCTTGGCAGGATATATAGTAAGGTGGAATTAAGATAGCTTTTTAGGTACACAGATAAAACAATAAAGGTTTTGTATTAATATTATTATTAATAGCAATGAAGTTAATACTCTGGTGGCAATTCCCCTAGTCATCTAATTACCTCTTTTTTTTATTTTCCTTTTTTATATATAATAGGAGTGTTAAATTCATCCCCAATTTACTTTTCTGATTTACAAATTTTAATTTTAAATTCATTAAGGAGTTTTGGTAATTTATTCATCACTTTGTTTGGTAATTTGTTCCAATCCCTGACACCCCTACAAACAAAAGAAAATTTTCCCATTTCCCTATGCATGAAATCCAGTGCCAGCTTGTGGTCATCGTTGCCTTTCCACTTCCACGCACTATTCCTAATTCTTTGACCAGTATCCGTCCAAGCCCCATCACAAACATATGCCCTATACATTCCCAACACTCTCTTCACCCTCCTCCTTTCATTCAATGACTCCCAACCCAGTGACTTTATCATATTAGTTTCTGACTGGATCCTGCAATAATTTGCACAAACAAATCTAGTTTGCACACCATCCAACTCCTGTATTTGATAACCAAAATGTGTGTCCCTAACTACACCACCATATTCTACCAATGGTCTGACCAAAGTTTTGTAACCCAATCCCCTAACTTCTCTGGTATGTCCTCTCATCACCTTTTCCTACCACCTGCCCAATGTGCTCTACCCAGTTGAGTTTGTTATCAAATATTATGCCAATATTTACACTTCAAGCCTTCAGCAAGCAATTCTAACCCCACCTTATAATCATAATTTATCGGTATACCTAATAAGCTGACTCTTCTCAGCATTTATCTTCATTCGATGCTGGACTACCCAGTTAGATATTCTATCCCAGTCACCCTGCAGCTGTTCACAGTTTTCACCTGTTTTGATCCTATTGTATACCATTACATTATCTGCAAAAAAATCTAAATTCTGACCGTAACCCATCAACACAAAAATTCTTTTGATTGTGTATTTCCTACTCTAACACTTTGCTTTCCGGTTTTTAAGAATTCCTAAACCCAGGAATTAACTTTTTCATCCAATCCAATAAATTTCAGTTTATTTAAAACAATTTTCTGGCTCACTCTGTCAAATGCCTTAGAAAGACCTAGTGCCACACTATCAACTTGGCCTCCCTTGTCCAATTCATCTGAAATATCTCGCACATAGCCCACCATCTGATATTCACATGAATATCCTTGCCTAAAGCCATGTTAATGATCTGCAAGTGAGTTTCTTTCCACACAGACATTTCTGTTATAGTTGCATATCAATATCTCCATCATTTTGCCTTCACTGATGTCAAATTAATTGGCCTGTAATTTTCAACCCTATTTGTAACCCCTCCTTTATGAACCAGTACTACTATTGCTCTTTTCAAATCCTCTGGTAAGCAGCAAGACTCCAGACTCATTTTAAATAATATTTCAAGGTAAGGCACAATATTGTATCACACAGTCTTTAAGAAATCTGTAGTAATATTATCTACAACAGTCAGTTTAAAAGTTTTTAGCTTCCTTGAGTTCCTTCATAATTTCCTGAGAATCTATTTCAAATTTTGTAGTATCCTCATTTAAACTTTTAGGGAGACTCTCCTCTGATTCATTCCCTCCAATCACAGGATGATAGTTCCTAGTTGTCTCACTAAACCATTCACTCATATCCCTGCCATTTTAAAATCCTCAGTGACTACAACTCTGTTCTTATCTACAATATTCTGAACACCTTCCCTTCCACTCAGTTTTCAAATATAGCCATAGAAATTTCTAGATGCATCGTTCAGTCGTCCTCCTGCACCAATAATATTTTTCATAAACCCATCCTTTGCTTCTCTCTTTGCTCTTATTAATTGCTTGTTTAGTTGTTTTAAGTAATCCCTACTGCCTTCCTGACTCTCAACTCTGTTGTGTTCCCATCTCACTAGCCTCTTTAACCTTCTCCACTCCCTATTGTAGTAGTAGGTTCTGTATTTCTCTTTATTTACTACTTTGGAATAAACATTTCCTCGACCTTTTTTATTATCTCCTTAAACTCCTCCCATTTTGCCTCCACTGTACTTGTGCCATCCTTCCATTTGCTGAAGCTTTCCCTGAAATATCTATTCTATTCCTAAGTCTGTGTCTTTTTATAACTATACCTATTTGCCCCTTTTATTTTGGCCACTGGTTTACTGAATCCCGTAATATCTATCAGTACTACATTGTGATCACTTATTCCTTCAGTTACTTGACACTCTACAAGATTTTCATCAGGTTGCACTGGAAAGATATCCAACATATTTGGCCCCCTTGTACTTGCTCTACCACTTGTGTAAAACCTCCTTCCCTTACTAAGGTATTTGCAAATCTCTGTTCCCTTTTTTTTTTTAATCTTATTTCCTATCCACTAGACACCTGGTAAATTTAAACCCCCTCCAATAATAACATTCTACGCTCACCTCTGAACTGTCAATGTGAATTTAGTTTCTGTCCAAGAATCTCATTTCCATCATTAATTCTTCCACTGCGATAATCAGCCAATATCCTGATTTTTTTTATTTTACATCAACCCAAAAATCTACTCTAGTAACTTATGGTCATGATCTATGACCACTAGAGAACTATATTAATATTTGCTAAACAGTTTGAATACCCCTCCACCAATTGCTCCTCTGTCTCTGCGGTACACTGTAACCTTCAGGAAAAACCTCATTCTATAGTACTCCATCATTTAGCCAAGACGCTACCCCTATAATAACTTGTGGTTCATGTATCTCTATAAAGTTTTAAAATTCTAACACTTTGTTCATTATACTTCTACAGTTCACCAATAACACCCTTATTTTTAGCATTAACCTTTGTATTTTCAGTTGTACACAATTCTGTTATTATTTCTTTAGCATTTGTGTTTTTTCCCCATTGTGCATCTGCAATCAGCATCCCTTTGATCACATTTTTTTATTCCCTCACCAGCAACCCCTAACCTAAAAAAAAGGCACATTCCTAACCCCATCATAACTGGAAGTTGGCTCCCTTACAGCTTTAGGTAACAACTCAGAAAGTACTCCCTTCCCCCTTCAATTTAGGTGTAGGCCATGCCTACTAAAACTCCACCAACCAAGAGAATATCAGGTGACAGTAAGCTAAACTGAGCAGGACTCATTGGCGAGGTGTAGAGAAAAGTGTTCAAATTATTGCATTGTTTGGAGAAGATAGTGAGGAGATGTATTGGTGAAGTAAGAGATAATGGTTACAGGACTTTGGTCAGGAGCTTACTAGAGCATTGATGGCTGATGTGGAACCCACATAATTGGTATCAAGTTTTGGAGTTAGAGTGGGTATAAAGGTGGTGAGCTTAGTTTGTCTGTGGGAATTATGAAAGGATGCACTCAGTAACTGAAATGATAAAAGAGAAGGGAAGGAGTCGCAGGATAAAATGTGAGTGAAGAGAGATGTGGGCATGTACTCATATAGGGCATATATTGGTGATAAGACCTGGATAAAAATGTTGGGAAGATTGAAGCAGCATGTGGAAGGTAAGAGAGGGCCATGATAAATATACCTCACCCTGTAGTGAATTTTAAAGGGAAAATGTGTGTGATTCATAATTAGGTATGCCTTGAAATTGCCACTGGGGCATGAGGTCCATCACAACCAATTAATAATGATAATAATGTTTGATGGGGAAAATTCATTGTATCTGGTTTGACTTATATCATTTCCAAGGTAAGTTTTTTGCTGTTTTATGGGCCTTCCAGCAATGACTGTGGAAGCCTGGTAGGCAATATTCAGTTTAAAAGCTTAAACACAGTAGACAAAAAAACTCTTAGTTGTAAAAATTAAGCTGTTTCAAGCAGAGATTTTCACATACCACTGGTTCAATTCACTTTAAGGACA
Source organism: Vandiemenella viatica (assembly GCA_031002005.1). NCBI lineage: Eukaryota > Metazoa > Arthropoda > Insecta > Orthoptera > Morabidae > Vandiemenella > Vandiemenella viatica. The sequence goes on from CM061921.1 coordinate 245,712,670, forward strand.
TTTTTCTGAACTAGATCTTCATTCAATACCATTGTGCCTTGATTAAAAAAAAAAAAAAAAAAATCAGATTTTTTTCTGCAATTGTGTTATAAAATTATGACTCCTCTTAAAGAAAGGAGATTGATTTAGCATTATTCAGTAGTAATTAGGTTGAAATTCAATCAATGAATTTTGCAGCATGAAGTGACAGAGTAGTATTGAACCAATTTTTTTTTTTTAATTTTCCCTGTCTTCAACGCTTGCCCTAACTTGAGGGGTCAGCCACAGCAGATGTCAGTTTGAAATTCACTGCAGCTTCTGAATTAGGGGAAAAAAAACTGTATCTCAGTAACATTATGGTGGAAAAAACTGATCCAACAAACACTGAAGTCAACATTATACACAGAAAGAAGTAGACTGATGTTCCTTACACCAAATTGTACTCCATCAGGGAGCCCAATTGTGTTTAAGCTTCGGAGAGCTGTTCTTTAGTCACCTCGGCTATCTTCATTTATTGGTATAAGCACTACATCTATCTGACACATCAGTATTCCATAAATTCATAGATTCAGATTGTTCTCATACTAATTAGCCAGGCTGTTAGGAATAAGTATGGAAAAAAGCACTATGTTTCCTACAAGCCCAAAGCTGGGTTGATCATATGAAGCTGTGGAAACATATATAACAAATTTGAAAAAAGGGGTCATTCATGGCAGATGGGGAATTAGGCATATGTAACTGATTGCCCACAATTAAGAAAGTTTCACATTATTGTTATCAAGGAAGGATAGTCTACAGTGCCACCAAAAATTGCAGCTTCATAAGCTTTTTGGGTAACGTTTAGGTTTTGAAATTGGAACCACCCGCGTTCGATTCCTAGTATGGTCATCCAGATTTTGGTCTTACATGGTTTCCCATAATCAGTATAGGAAACTGCCTGCAATGCTTCTTCATCTATGGTTGACGTCTGTGTCATTCATTGCATAAAATCCTCTCGCTGTTCTTGTAAATACCCAAAGAATTAAGTTTATCCCCTCCCCCCCCCCCCCATAGTTTATGAAGTATCTGGTATTAAATTCGGCTAAAACAGGGAAGTTAATCAGTTTTCTTAGCTGATGTGACCTAATACTTTATTCGTGTGGGAATCACTGTATGTTACTTTAATTAGTCTAATATTTCATCTAATACAAATTTAATATTTCGAATTAAAGCGTATGTAAATCTTAAATTATTTTTTTCTTATGTCAACAAGGCAACTCAAAAGCAACTAAGAAATACATACTGTTTTGGTTGGTGCTGTCATTAGATCCAAATTAATTCAATATTTGCCTCATGATTGCTCCTCCTTTTCCCAAACGACTACTGTTTTAGAAATATCTTAGTGATATCCAGTTATGAGACATAGCAGTTTTTCTATAGTCTTATCCATAACATTCCAATCTCTACCACATTCCATTAAGTTAAGGATGGTTTAGAGGGTTGAATTTATGTGATATCATGAAAATCACATTTGTTTAACTTTTACATGGTATTTTTCGATTTATCCTCTACTAATAAATTGATACGTTAATGGGTTGATATTAAGTAGAGGTAACTGAGAATCAAAAACTGGGCAAGTGAGAATTGAGACTTGTGCAATTAGAGTTCCGTATTCTAATTACCCAATCACATATCTTGAGTGTAAATCGTCAGACGACAATCACTTGGCATAAAAATCGGGGCATTACACCATTTCGCCACCCACACTACTAATGCTATTGTTCACTTCCAATCAAATTTATTACAGGTACATTAGTATGCAATGCACTCTGAATTAAGAGAACTTTCAATAACACAGTATTAATACATATCAAAGTAGCCTCAAAATAATGAAAAAGTTTGTTTGCTTTGCTCACAACTTACAAAGTATTTTCAGTATTTGTAGTTTAAAGACATACTGGGGACCAATTTCAAATTCCTAGTTAGTGCGTGTGGGTAGCAAAAGTAGCCTAATATTTACAAATTTATTTTCCAGTTAAAAAAATTGGAAAAAATATCCTAGTGCACTACTTGAGGAGCTCTAAACATCTTAACCCATATGCTGCTGTGGAAGTTTTTGTTCGACCCCTTTACTTCTATGAAACCAGACTCGAATATAATTTCACAAATATTTAACTATGATATACATAATGTACAAACCTGAAGTCTGAAACCTATTTCATTTACAAGATAGAGCTCTTTGATAGAATGACGGACAGACAGACAACAGTTTGCCCTTGTTTCCATTTCGATAAAATGGAACTTTGTAAATAGCTATCTTTCTTGCCTTCGAATAAGCTGTCTATTTTTGCACTTGTTCATTAATTGAGTCTTAGATATTCAAAAACAAAATTATTGGAATGCATTTCAGCATGCTTCACTTCTAATCAGCCGAAAGATCTAAATTGAATCAAAACAAGATGATCAGTTTAGAATTAATTCTATAGCACCTTTTCTCAGTGAACTTCACATTAGACAGTAAGCAGATTGAAATGTCGCAGAAAACAGAGGGCAATGCAGCAGTTAAAATGTCGCGTGAAATGACCATATATTAGGAAATTTAATTTTCACGGAAACAACACAACAAACAGCAGTTTACATGTTTATCATTCATGAAAAATTGTTTTTCAGGCTTAAACATGTTCTGGTATAGGTGAAACTCATGTTAAGGCCTGTAAAAATAATGGGAATAGAGCATGAGATATTCTCTTTTCAATCCAGGTACCTAAGCAGTGATATACCGAACTGCTCACATAACAAGAATCATATGAAAAGCTGTGAATGTTATTCTATTACAACTCTGTATCTACCAATTTTGTATATTGATGAATTATTTATTGCTACTAAACAAACACAAAAATGACTGAATCTAAAGATAATTTAGATTCAGTTATATTTTTCTTGGAGCAATGTCTCAAAAATTAAGAAATATGATTGTTACCTATGGATTTGTGGAGTACTATCACAGTTTTTTGAATACTGGGTATTCAATCTATAATGATGTAAAAATAAAATTACCTTCTAAATTTTTCACAACATTATATCAAACCAGTTATCTCCTGGATATGCTTATTTAATTTTCTCTGCAAAAATTTCTCCACTATAACTGAGAAAGATAGTAGTCTCATTATTGATATAATTTTCAAAGAGAAAATAAATATGAGCAGTAATCATCAATTCCAATTGGAAATGGATTGTCATACCAAAATATTCAGATAATTAGCCCACATTCATTGGAAAAATGAAAGATTTGTCAAAGTTAGACCAATAAATAAAAACTCATTAAAAATTAAATAATGAATGAGGATGATTATATTTATAATTACAATATATTCAGTTACTTAAATTGAAGATTTCTGGAAATCCCCAAAAAATGTTAACAGTCAATCTAGAAAGGGTAAGGAGGAATTTGGAAACAAATTGGTTTTAATATGTCTTGCACTCATAAGAGAGAACTTTATACAAAAGTTAGAAAACCTGGTAATGAGCTTCTCAGGACTCACTAAGCCAAAGATTTGCCATAAACACAGACATTATCAAATTAAAAATGCTTAAACTTTTGTAGGAAGGGAAGCTAGTATAACATCATCTGAATATAAAACAATAGCTATAAACATGATCATTAAACTTGCAAATAACCGAGCATCAGTAGGAGCTGCCTTTAAGAACTGCTTTTGATAGTTGTATAGTTAAAAAACATAAGAAGTATTCACAGGTCCATTAACAGTAGTTAGATCATTGTCATCAGAGTGGAAAATATGTATTTATTTCCCACAAGCCACAATGAAATATAAGAAATCATTAAATCTCTTGAAAAGAAAATTTCTTATGACTATGATTAAGTTCTCTCCCATACACCAAAATTTACTCAGTATCACTAAGATGTCTACACAGAAATTTACCGAGTGTGGTGGTGTAACGGCTATCGTTCTGGCCTCGCATTCGGGAGGACGGCGGTTCGAATCCCCGTCCGGGCATCCAGATTTGGGTTTTCCATGGCTTCCCAAACCACTCCAGGCAAATGCCGGGATGCTTCCCTCAAAAGGCCATGGCCAAACTCCTTCCCATTCCTTGCCCCCCATCCTTCCCTGTCTCTAAAGACCTTGCTGTTAGAGAGACGTAAAGCAGATTAAAAAAAAAAAAATCTACACAGAATTGTTCCCTTCTACTGATATCTGTATTTTTTTTTTTTTTTTTGTCTTATGTAATCCTTTGCCAGAACAAACAAGAATGAAGTCAATAGTGACCACTCGTGTAAATTGAATTTGGTGTAAAATGCATCGACATTATAGTATGAGTAAGATGTTCGCACTACTAGTAATATGTCTTCATACATTTCTTTTACTATTCTGATCATCTTTTCAGTTATCATTTCCTTCTTAAGCACCAATGGTGCTAAAAAAGGTTAAAAACTTCTGGAATTGATGAAAAAGTGATTTGTTGTGTAGAAGAATTCTTAAAAGGTAGGAAGCAAAAAGTTAATGCAATATAAAAAGAAGTGGAAGTGACGATTGTTATTCATTATGCTAATGAATGATTATGTTAATGGTTTACAATCAGAAGTTAGATTGTTTGCAGATGAATGTTATATAGTAGGATGAAAACAGTAGAAGACTATAAACAGCTGCAATGTGATCTAGACAGGGTATCTACAACTATATGCAAAGAAGAGTCAGCTTATTAGGTACACAGATAAACATTTAAAGCTTGATTATGGTTATAAAATGGGAAAGGAATTGCTTATTGAAGAAGCCCACTCCCAAGATTTTGTGCACCATTCCTGAATGTATATAAGGAAGTTCAACAGGAGGCTAACCAGTCTAGGCAGTTACAGCCAGCTTGTGACAGCTAGAAGAGACCTGACACCTGACTGAAGACAGCAGAAACATTATGTTTATACAACAACTTTTGGCTGGACACCTGAGATGACTGCGAGGAAACTGCCTAAAAATAGAAATCAGGATGGTTGGTATGAGAGGGCCTGAACTCATGACCAATCTTATGAAAGTAATAAGAGGCTCTCGTAAGGTTTTGCCGCCGCTGATTAAGGAAAATGGGGAGTTATCAGAAACAAGCGTAGAGAAAGCAGAAATTTTGAATAATATATTTAAAAAAGCTTTCACAATAGAATACTCAGAGGAGATTCCGATATTTAACAATTGTACCGAGAAAATTATGAATAATCTCATGCTTGATGTGAAGGGAATAACTAAACTGCTTATGAATGTAAAAACCAATAAGGCTTCCGGACCAGACGGTATTCGTACAAGATTCTACTCTAGGTACCCAAAGGAAATTGCACTGTATTTGATGAAATTATATACCGCCTCCTTGGATCAAGGAAAAATTGCAGCCTAGTGGAAGACCGCTATCGTAACTCCAGTGTTTAAAAATGGGAATGTTAATGATCCTCAAAATTATAGGCCGATCTCGTTAATCTCAATATTTTGCAGGATTTTAGAACATATCATCTATTCAAATGTCATGTGGTTTTTGGATGAAGGTGAGCTTCTAAACCCAAATCAGAAAAGGCTGATGCTGTGAAACACAACTTACACTTTTAATTCACGACTTGTGCTGTATTATGGATGGCAATCCCAGGTTGATCTAGTTCTATTAGATTTTAAAAAAGCTTTCTACACTGTGCCTCACACTTGGTTACTTAGGAAACTTCATGGTTACGGCATATCTAGACAAATATGATACTACGTTGCAGATTTTCTGAAGGGCAGAATACAGTGTGTAGTTCTCGACGGTGAGTGTTCATCACTTACCGAGGTGAGGTCCGAGGTACCCCAGGGAAGCGTGGTAGGGCCTCTGTTGTTTCTCATATACATTAATGATTTGTGCGACATAATAAGGGGGATGAAAAGATTATTTGCCAATGTTGCTATTATTTATCGTGAAATCAAAATCCAGGACGACTGTGTTTTGTTACAAGACGATATTATGAAAATAATTGCGTGGTGTAAGTATTGGCAGTTAGAGTTAAATGCTAAAAAGTGCCAAATCATGCATGTAAGTAAAAAGGTGAAACCATTCAGCTCTGAATATACAATTAATGGTACTATCCTTAGAACGGTAGATTCTGCTAAATACCTAGGGGTAACAATTCATAATAATTTGTTGTGGAATGAGCATATTGAGAATGTAATTGGGAAAGCAAATCGTATGCTCAGATTTCTAGGTCATAATTTAAATCAATGCACTCCAGAAGTTAAATTGATGGTATACAAGTCGCTAGTGTGTCCTCACTTAGAATATTGTTGTTTTGTATGGGGTCCCCATCAAAAAGGGTTAATGGATGCATTAGAGAAGGTCCAAAGAAGAGCCGCCCGATTCGTGACAGGAAAGCGTAAGTGCGATGTTGAAGGAGTTAGGTTGGGAAGACCTGGGACACTGAAGGCGTTGCTCTCAACAGAAGCTAATTGTAAAGTTCACAGCTGATGTATTTCGGAATGACAGCAAGCAAATATTGCTACCAGCAACATTCATATCTCAGAATGACCACGAAAATAAGATAAGAGAAATCAGGGCCAGAACTGATTCATTTCTGTAATCTTTTTTCCCACAAGCGATTAGGGAATGGAGTAGAATGGATTTACTGGGAGAGTAAACTTAAAATCCGACAGGAGTAGCTTTCGATAAAGCACTCAGGGCATCCTGATCTGGGTTTTCCATGGTTTTCTTGGATCACTCCAGGCAAATGCTGGGATGGTTCCTCTCATCAGCCCATGGGCGCCTCTTGCCATATCCTGTATATCCCTTCCAAACTATTACCCTTTTAGATAGGTGCAATGCACCCTCCACCACACGCTTTTAGTGAATTGCGGAGTAATAATGATAATAAATAATTCAATTGTACCTCCCAGTCCAGTGTGTGGTGCCTCAGGTTACTGAGTCACACTGGTAGGTGATTTCAATGGTATTATTTAATATGGAAATGATCAGAGGCAGCCTTATGGGGTGGCGAATAGGGCAATCACTTAGGGCCTCGCTCTTGGAGGAGCCTCGAACAGCAACCCAAGTTGAAAAAAGTTTATATTTAAAAAAAATTATATTTAGATATTAGTGATAACAATACAATAAAGTTGGTTAATTGACAGTAAAGTATATATTAATAAGTATCTAATCAAAATTTCTCATTTAGATTTATTCAGTATCACATTCGTATTAAAAGTAAGATTAATGGTAGCAAAATTAAATAATTTATTATGGAATAATAATATTTTTTTGTAATTTAATTGTAAAACATAATCAAAAAATTGATTACTATTTGAATCTTGCATCTCACATATTAGAAAACCTGCTTGAATGCTCAGTTTTGTTACTTTCATACTTGACGTGTTTGTTTTGTTTGAGGTTACTTTCAAACCACTCAATAGTTTTTGTTAATAAAGAATGAAATCATATATTTTGTGGTCTCAAAGACATAGTCACAATTTCTTACCAGCTGTGCAATGTGCATCTATCGTATACACCTATTTTATGCTGGTAATCCTACCAGGAATAGAAGCCGCCCAGTTTAAGGTAGAATTCTAACCATGCAGCAACCTAGCATCTTGGAATTAACAAATCAATGTTTTGCTAGAAATAAAGGTCAATTTTAAGCCACAACCAGGGACCTACTGTACCACAATCGCATGCTGTAACCATCTGAGATATTGGATCAAATCTAGATGTAGTGAGAAATATGTAATTAAACATAATAAAATAAATGTATTTTTTTAATATAATGTACTCTATTTTTGCTATCCCAAAACACACACCAAAAATAGAGTGATACCTTTGTCATAGCATCTGATGGATGATGAAATGAATTTTTACGAATGTTTTAGAATGGCACAATCTACATATTGCAATCATCTGATGAACATGGAAGTGATGATGAAGAAAAGACACTTTTTTAAGGCAATCATTAACGCGGATACATTATTTGGTCGTGAAGAAGTAGAAATTTCCAAACTCCTTCCATCTGCTTCTCCACATCCACCAGCCCGACACCGGATCATGCTGTCAAATAGAAAACCTGGAGCCATGACTCCAACTGAACAAGAAAGGCAGCATTGGCGAGACAGTTTAGAAAAACTGCTTGCAATCGTAAATTTTTTAACATCTCACAATTAGGTCTTCAGTGGTCATAGGGAGAAATTAATATTTGACTCAGATTCAAGTGAGACTAGTGGCAACTTTATAGATTTAGTAAAGTTAATATCCCGATTTGATCCAATGCTACAACTTCACCTAAAACCAGTAACAGACAAGATGATTAATGACCATTATCTCCAAACAATATATTCAAATTGAACTTATACAATTAATGGAAAGTCACTTGAAGACTCAAATAGTAAAGAGCAAATATTACTCAATTATTTTTGTTTGTACTGTACTTGTGATGTTTCTTGTATTGAACAATTGTCAATTATTATAAGGTTTTCTGATACAAATTTAGCTGACATTGAAGAACATTTTAGTGGCTTCTTAGCTGTTGAAAAAACCACAACTGAGAGTTTGATTAATTTATATAATCACAGAGCTGGAACAGCTGGGTATATCAATGCAAAACTGTAGCTGCCAAGGATATGATAATGAAGCTAATATGCATGGATAAAAAAGTGGTGTCCAGAAACATATACCTGAAATTAATCCACCTGCTTATTTGTTATTCTATGGGAGTCATAGCTGGAATCTCTTCCTAGGAGATGCAGCATCGTCTTTCTGCCGGACTGAGTTATTGCTGGATCGAGTTATAAGTGGGCTATTTTAAAAGCACATGTGAAATCCTTTTTGCTAAAACCACTTTGTGAAACTAGATGGGAATGCATGGTAGAATCAGTGAAGGCCTTTAAATACCAACCAAGAGATATATTTGGTGCTTTGGGGGATTTACCAGAAAATATGGCAGATTATCAGTTAGTTAGTGAATGCCACTCTATAGAATAGGAAATAACTACCTACGAATTTGTAGTTGCTCTCGTCATATGGTATAACATCTTTACAAAGATAAATGTTATAAGTAAAATGTTGCAAAATGAAAAATGCAACTAGACGTGGCTATAAAACACCTAGACACATTACACATTGGCTTGATAATTATCAGGAAAATGGTTTCCAATCATCCTTGGTAACAGTGAGAGAAATACCTGATGAAAATGATATTGACAAAGTTCATAATCATGAGAAAGAGACATAAGAGAATGAAATTTGACTATGAGGGGGAAGATGAAGCTCTCGAATTGCACGCAGAGGAGATTTTCAAATTAAACTATTTGTAATGTTGACTATATGCATGCAAGCTGCCAACATAGATTTGAAGTACGTAAACATGATGAGAACTTATTTGTTTTCATGTATAACATAAAAAGATCAAAGGAAATTAGTGACAGAATATTTGAAGCAATGCAGTGACTTGAAAGTACCTCTAGCAGTAGGAGAAACATCTGATATTCATGTACAAGAATTGTATGAAGAATTGAATGTGTTTATCTGTGTATAAGAAGAAAACAATGGCATTATCTTGGTGATGACTGATGAGATATATAATAGAAAAAATATTAACCGAAGTGTACCCCACTATCAAAGTAGTCCTGAGAATTATATGGTTGTGTCAGTAGAAAGAAGTTTTTGCTTTAATTAAATATTTTAGTTTAGGAAAAGCTGAAAACATCATTTTTAAATCCCTGCGTATATCTTTCAAGGCATTTATGTACTTCAGTTTATCCTTAATAATTTGATGTCTTTATGTTTTTTAACTTTTAATAACTCTTCTAATACAATATTTTAAAACTCAAAATTTATTTATTTATGACTTTTGAGGGTTTTTTTTTCGATCATCAGAAATACCTACTTTCGATTCACATACTTTGTACAAAGGGCAAGGGCCTCACAAAGATCTGCTGTCCTGAACTCATAATTGCTAAGGCTAACACTGGAAATGATACAGCCATCACACACCAATTTGAAGGGAGGATGGCGGGGTGACAAAAACAATAAAAAACAACCAATAAACTGGGTGGGCTGACTGTAAGCACCTGTGTTAATCTGGTTATGTGCTTCATGAGTAAGAGCTAAGCCCAAAATAATGTGCTTCTTTGGTAACGATAGTCCTCCATCCTTAAATTTTATCTTTCATTTCCATATTAATATCGCTTCTTAGTATTATTTTTTGACAAATATTTTCCACATTATAAGAATGAATACAAAACAAAATATACCCCATCTTGCCCCATGCAGTACCACAGTTTGTCCCTGTGGCAGGGCAAGACAAGGCACAAGAAGTGATTTGGTATTTGATTATTGCATAAGGAAGAATTTGTTTTTAATTATTATTGATTATAATTTAAACACTTGAAGACTGACAATTCTTGCAGTAAAATTTTCCACATTATTATGATAAAACCATTTTCTTACTGTGAAAACATTCAAATACCCTCACCTTATCCTAACAACAAACCTAATATACATCAACAAATATTGCCTTCAATTGACCCCACATTCTCGTTTACCACTTGATTAACACTAAATTCCTACAATATTACCTATCATTATCAATTAACGAGACATTAACTATGCCAAAAAATGTTATTTGATTGAACTATTAAAAGCATTAGCCAATTAGCAGAATTTTTCTGTTAATTGCTGTTGATTGTTATTAATTGCTTTCACAATAATGAAAACCAATGCAGAATGGTTAAAACTGATATAGAGTCTTCACGGGGTCAACGCCGTATGGTGTTGAAGAAAAACAACAACAAGCTTTTGGTGGCTGGCTCTGCCGCCATATTTAGGTCTGATTTTATGCAGGGAGCACCAGAGCTGCACCACCATACGGCAGAGAACCCATGAAGACTTCATATCATTGATATGCCATGAAAGCCTTCGTTCTCACATGGTTAAAACTGTTGGGACATTTTTTCCACAACTTATATGATAGTTTGAACATTCTTATCACCTATGTTAAGTATTTATGCATCACCTAAAAAGCTACATTATTTTTCCATTTTAAACCTAGTCTTCCCATGCACGTCCTTTCATATACTGTAATCTTCTCTCTCCGTTCCTCCGATCTTATGACTTGTTGCTCTCTTTCAGTCATCGAGTCCAATACATTTGCACAACTTTTTCTCCCTTCACTATGTCACTGTTTATTTCCACAGCAATCAATTATTTCACTGTCATATCCAGTGGCCTTCTTACACAATAATTCCTGTGTTTTCATTGGAATTATCCCATCTTATAGGAAAGGAACTACTGTACAAAAGATTTCAGTTATATTTCAGCATCCACCATTTCACAAAATTCTTCTCTCCTGGTTTGGTCTTTTTCACTTGAAAGGTCTCTGTTTCTTATCCACGGCTTGTTTGCGTCCTATTCTCTTGGCAGAACAATTCTTTTTCATTCATTTAATACTATTGATTAACGCTTCCTACATCAATGTAGCCGCTACTGATGAACCAGAAATTAAGACCACTTACCAGCACACGACTGAATGCCATCTGGTACTGTTATATTTATGTCATGCAGCAAGGAAAATATGTAAGTGTGGAATACATGACGAATCATTTTAGTGATGATACATGTGTCAAATGGGGTAATCCAATAACAAAAGTGACTTGACAAAGGGCTGAGTGTTATTGCTCGATGCCTGGGAACGAGCATCCTGGATATGGTGAGGCTGATCAGCTGTTTGCATGCTACTGTAGTGAACATATATGGAAAGTGGTTGAAGGACTGTGAAACAATGAGCAGGCAACAAAGTCATGGAAGTCTATGCCCCATTACAGAATGTGGAGGTCGGAGGCTTGTTCGCTCTGTAAAGCAGGATAGGGGGCGGTCTGTTGCAGATCTGAGAGCAAAGTCAATACTGGTGCACACACAAGTGTTTCAGAGTACACAGCAGATCGCCACTACATGTTCCCATGTTAAGCCAGTGAGATCATCAATTATGATTGCACTGGACACAAGATCATAGAGACTGTCATTTCAATAGAAATGTGTTGCCTAGTCAGATGAATCACATTTCTTGCTAGACCAGGTCGATGGTCACGTCCAGATATGCCATATTCCAGGGAAAGGTTGCTTGTATATGCACCACACCATGGACACAGGCCAGTGGGGGCAGTATTATGTTATGGGAAGCATTCACTTGTGCTTGGATGGAACCTGTGGCTGATCAAAGGAACCATGACACCTGTGGACTACATAAGAGTTATTGTGGACCACCTGGATCCTTTCATGTTTCATGTCTTGCATGATGGCAATGGCATCTTCAAGCAGAATATTTGTCCATATCAGAAGGCCAGAATCAAGCCACAGTGGCTTGAGGAGCATGATAGTGAACTCACGTTGATGTCTTGGTGATAAAATTTGCATGATCCCAACTCGATAGAGCACATCTAGGACATTGTCGGGTGCCAGCTCCACTTTCACAAAAAACTGGCTCATAATTTAAGGGAATTGTGTGACCTGTGCATAGATGTATGAAGCCAGATACCTCCAGAAACTTACCAAAAACTTTTCGAATCAATACCACATCAAATCGTCACTGTATTGCGTTCCAAAGATGGAACAAAATGCTATCAAGCAGGTTTTGGCTCATTAGTATAGATTCATATTGGTGTTTGAGCTTTTCCTTTTTTTAATGTATATTTTTCTTGCAGCATCTCTTATTATATCTCCTTAAATAACTCCATATTTGTTTTAGATTGCCTATTTTTGCCTCTGATTCTCGACTTCTTGTCTACTCTCCATGTTTTCCAGTTTTTATATCTTTTTTTTGTGTATTCACCCAATGTTTCCACACTCTTTATTTGCTAGATTTTGCTTGAATGAGATAGATTTAATCCACAGTCTGCCTCATTTTGGCTCCTTACATTGCACATTCTTTTGAAATGCTTTCTTCAGTTCAACACTGACTGGCAAAGCAACCTTCAAGGGATGACAAACTATTTTGTGAATATCATAATGTGGGATTTGAAAGTTGTTAATGACCACTATACATTGTGGTAAATTATTACATTTTTACCTGTTGCTATTTGTATCATCACAAATGTACAGATGCCCTGTTACTATGTTCCTGTCATATAGTGGGAGCAAGTTGTACAACCAAGTTTGAAAATCATGGAAACGGCTCTTCATTGAATCCTTTAAAGTTACTATTTGGGACTGCATACTTCTCATGCTGGTGTAAAAACAAACATTGTTGATTTGTTTCATTAGCAGGTTGAATGGCCATTGAGTAGTTGAGAAGGCATTGTTATCAGGAGACCAGCTGGTTAAACCACAATTTTTAAAACATGATCAACTCTTCTCATTAGGGGTAGCTTGCTGATCAGCATAAAGAATTGCTACACCATTGATTTCTGTTAGTTTTTTCCTTCCCTTTGCCTTTAGGCTTCCATTCACCTCTACAACATTAAATTATGTCAAGTAAAACCACAGAAACTTTTAAATACATTGGAATAAAGTTCTTAACAAATTACCCAAACTAAACAAAATACAAGAATTTTAAAGTTAGCACAGATAAAAGATTAATGTAATAATGTTTTATAATACAGCAAACTATGAGGAAGACGACAAAAGTGGTATTTTTTTTTCAGAAACTTATGTTGATATAGTTTTCAAGTTTAATTAATAAATATTTTTCAACTTCAGTTTGTAACATTTAGGAAGGTTAACAATTCTTACATATATATTGACATAACATATACTGTTTACCTCTTGAAGATGTCTTAGAATGAATTAAAAAGAAGTAAACCACAATAAATGGATAGACATATAATCGTGATATGATCCCTGGACCAAAATTGTTCATTCAAAAAAAGGTTAGATAAATTGTCACCTTTCCTGTAAATCTTCCCGCGAGAGTCACTCTATCATCTTTGTTCTAGATGTCTTGAACTTAGTTATAACAGCACAGCAAAATTTAGTATTACCGAATAATACCTCCATGTGAGACTTTAAACTTAACTCTTTTCTTAACTATCTCCACTGAGAGGGACAACAATGGGTTTAGTTTTATACAAAAGATAATAGCATATCTTCGGCGAAACTTACCTTTAGCTATTACTAGTAAGTCACAGCAACCGAAACTTCAGGAATCTAGAATTGTAACAACAGTTTTCCACTATTTCAACCAATACCGCCACGTTCAAAGCAACTATGACTTGAATATTGTATATCATTACTCAATGGCCGCCTCCCCATTTCAATACTACACGACAAAAAATGACACGGCTTCCCTACTGATTGCTGCAGAAATTTTTGTATTAAAGAACATCTGAATCTCGAAGCACATGCCAACATCTTTACCATCGGTAATATAAGTAGTTCATCAGTAAACTGTTCGAAACTGCGATCTCACATTTATCTTTCCCGTCTGCCCTTTCCGCACATAATCGTTAGTAAATTATATCTGTGAATTCCAAGGACTCTATCAACTTGTGCATTTCCAAGTTTAGCGTACATATATTTTGTGTGTGTGTTAGTTGGTAATTTTCTTTTAATGTTTGTATTTTTTATCACCAGTATTAATATCATTTTGGCAAGTAAGGCTAACGCAGAATTGAAGGTTGACGAGCAATGAAAATTTCAGTTCATCAAACGAATTTCCTCTTACGCAAAGGTTTATTTATTGGTAACTCGCCAGCTATACGACATTTTGAGTTCTGATTTCCACAGATTTAAAAATATGACATGTTAAATTTTAGTATCCTGGCATATTCGTGCTTTTATCGACTGTGCAATGGACGGACACTTCCTGTCTTTGACATTACCATAGAATTTGTTTCATAATGATGCACTGCAGTAGATTCATTTGACTTGACTATTACTGATTCAAGAGAATAACTTTCCATGATGATGTAATGTCCAACTCACATTCAGTGGGAATTAACTCTGTGCGTCTCCAAGACTAAACTGAAAACGTAAGCTTACACGATCCCAGGCCGTTGCTAATACAGTTTTTTTCGACTGTGCTACTGTAAACAAAAAATATTGCTAATATTAACATTTTAACATAAGTAGCTATTCAAAGTTATTCTCTGTAAAGCAGTGGTGTGACTACTACAATAGCACAAAAGTACAATAATACTCGAACGTATAAACTTGCGTTTAATATCTTGCAGCAGTGGTTTAAGTAGACAATGTGTGTATACATTTTTGAACATTATTTTTTAGTTCTTTTTAAAATTATCATCCACTATTATTGTTAACTGTGTATGAAGGATATTATTATTATTATTACTTCCAATAAAACATTGTTTGTTCCTTTTATATTTTGGCGACTCATTTAAAACCCGGATAGCAGTGTGGGCACGGAAAGGGAAAGGCCGGCCTATACAACCGTCCAAGTATTCTGATTGCAGATCTTTGCAAATCTAAACTTTGAAGTCATGATCGAACCGATGTCCTCTCGAATACCTGGCACAAATGTTGCTACTAACCCTTTAAATTCGGACGGGGCAAATTCCCCGTTGGCAGTTTCCCTACACACCTATTTATGCTAATTTTTACTTTAAATTATTTTGCTGTTTACATATATTGTTCAGAACCCCCCTTTAATACGTAAAGTTCAATTTATGGTCATTTTCTGTCTTCTATTTAATTCTAATTCCACTATTAAGCAAAAAATTGTTCAAGACCTAACACCATTCCTACTGCTTCTTATGTAAAATGACCTCCCGAATCCGAATATGACCCCCGGTTTCCCCCCATCACCCACAGTTTTTGGAGGACGCCCCCCACCTATTTTTACCAATTTTTGATAATTTGGAGGGAACAAAACAATTATTTTAGCCTTTACATTTCTTCTGAGGGACTAGATAGATGAAAACTGCAAAAAAATTGTTTGTAGCAAGAAGGTAAATTTGAGGGGGGCGGAGGGGGGGGAGGGAGGGAGGCTTGCACCTTTAAATTGTAAATAAAAAAAATAATAAAAAAAAATAGATCGATTGTTTCTGGTTGTTTGGAAATTTTTTCACTTATTTTCTATACATTCCAGGTTCCCTCATCCTCCCCCAAACCCCAAAAAATATATAGCAACAATAGATAAAAATACATAGCAAGACTTCAGAAGATTCACTGTATCACGCTGCCGCTCTCAAAACCTTGCGCCTTCAGGTTTGCATAGGAATATACCATGCTTTTTATTTCCTGTTCTTTTCTATTAACTCTATGATTACAGATAACTTGATTACAACTACAACCAAGTTGGATGTAATCATCGATCAATTCATCTTTTCCTTGACTTACCACTTGATGATCCAGTCTGTGGCTTAAAGTCTTTCTAATCCGTTTCTGGCTCTAGATTATAAGTTCTTGGGGGTACTGGGATTGGTAAAGATTCGTTGTGAGGACTTGGTCTTAGAGCTGAAGCGATATTATTTTATGCTTACTTTTGATAGAAAACCCAACAATGGAAGCATACAAAATAACAGTCTGTGAGATCACAACGAGGTTCACGCAAAACCATGGGAACAGCACATGACATTGATTTACGGGTACCTTTGAGCCATTTGGTCAAGCTACGGTAACAGGTAGTGCAACAAAAATTAAAGCCCTTGTCCTGATTTCCAACTTTGCATTTTTTTTTAACTGTTTAACGTTTCTTAACAGCTAGGTCTTTAGAGACGGGAAAGGATGGGGGGCAAGGAATGGGAAGGAATTTGGGCATGGCCTTTTGAAGGAAGTATACCGGCATTTGCCTGGAGTGATTTGGGAAACCATGGAAAACCGAAACCTGGATGCCCGGACGGGGATTCGAACCGCCGTCCTCTCGAATGCGAGGCCAGAACGCTAACCGTTACACCACCACGTTCGGTCCCAACTTTGCAATCAAAGTAATATTTATATGCAGTTTTAAGAAGCGGAGAAAATCTTTTAAAGTAAATTCCCCACAAACATAGCAGAAGCTATCAGGCATAACTAACAGAAAATAAATAACTTTATTGATCACAACTCACTTTTTTTTTTTTTTACTTATGGTTTTACGCCTCGTCCACGTCGAGGTCATTAGAGGCGGGATTGGATTGGGGGACAAGGAACGAGAAGGAATTCGGCCATGGCCTTTTTGAAGGATTTGGGGAAACCCAACGCCTTGTTTACGAGAGAGATAGCTACCTAACATGCGATGTACACACCTAAACGGCGTGATACTCAGTCAGTGGGAAAAGCGGACTCCCAAATTGTATATATATATAATTTAACGGGGTAAATCCATCCAAATTCACCTCCTTCCCACAAATGTTGATGTATTTGAACTTTTCACCTCTCTAGCCCCTTAGACGAAATATGAAAGTTAAAATAATCCTTTGTGTCTTTCAAAATTACTGAAAATTGATAAAAATTTGTGGAGGGCGTTCCCCAAAACTGTGGGTGATGGGGAGAAAACACGGATGTCATATTCGGATTAAGGAGGTCATTTTACATATGAATCAGCAGGAATGGTGTCAGGGCCAATTTTGATGCAGAACAGTGTTATTCGTCCAACATCCAACCAGCCATCATCACTAAGGTATGTCCTTTTTCCCTCACGCCACTTGTCTTCCTCTTTCTTCCAACACCGAGCGTGGTGGGTGAATGGTAACGCTCCGGCTTGCATTCGGGAGCACGCCGGTTCGAATCCCCGTCCGGACATCCAGATTTGGGTTTTCCATTGCGAATGCCGGGATGCTTTCTTCAAAAGACCATGGCCAAAATTCTCCCCGTTCCTTGTCCCCAGTCCATTCCAATCTCTAATGACGTCAACGAGACGTAAAGCCATAAGCAAAAAAAAAAAAAAAAAAAAAAAAATCTCTCAACACAGTGCCTTTATCATACCAGTTATCAAGTGTGCTTTTCGACGATTTCAACATATACTATTGGTTCCCCTTCCAGCTTCTGTATTTGATGCAGTTGTGACATTATCATTAACTCCCCTAGTCATTTTATTATTATTTTTATGAATATTTCTATGAGTGTGTTATTAGACTTCTGTATTAAAGTTAGTTACTTGATTTGTATTTAATTTGGGGTTTCCACAGTTTGTAGTTTGTGTAGAAATCATGGGTAGCTTAGTGTTTTTATATTAGTATTAATCCGTGACCCTGACGAGCCATCTGTTAGACAGCAGTTGTTCATTTGGTCTGCTGTTTTTTTTTTTTATAAAGGCTCAGGGGTTGGGACCGACAGTGTGTCTCTGTGTGGTATCGAGAGCGGGCGGCTGCGACCTGCCAGAGCAGGCAGTCTCGCTGTACACAAGCCGAAGCAGCTTGTATGTTAATGTAATAGTGGTGTTAAAAATAAAAGCAACATTATATCCATCAGAACGTTAATTTTATTAACATAGTATAAAATTACTACAAATTCCGAGCTGACGGTTTACGTGTGTAAAAAGGGGTGAATATGGGCCGACCTCAAGAATACACGCCAGCAGCAGCTCGTACAGCATACAGGGTTATTATTATATTATAACCGTAATGGTATGATCTGTCGATAAGGTTTGGATAACTCAAATAAATGTGTAAGGATTGTGATACCTTTTTTTTGCTTTATGCCTAATCGACGTCGAAATCATAGACAGATAGGACTGGGGTGCAATGAACGGGAAGGAATTCTGCCATGGCATTCTGAAGGAACCATGTTGGCATTCGCCTGGAGTGATTTGGCGAAGCCATAGAAGACCGAAATCTGGATGGCCGGACGGGGATTCGAACCCACGTCCTCCCGAATGCAAAGTTAGAGCGTTACTGCTCATCCACAACGTTCATTTTACGTAACTGGAGGACCAGATACTTTAGATATCCAGTAACTGGAATATCTAAAGGGAAGAGGTATAATTTAAAAAAATTTACCATGGAGATAAGGTGAGATCTATAACACTTAGCAGAGGTATCCACTTTCATAGTTTAACTGGCAGAAAACAACTTAAAGTTTTACTTAACAGGGAGAAAGTAGACTAACTTTTACTATGAAGAGATTCAGTTTTTCAAAGAGAAAGGACACTCACCACGTCTATCTAATTTTGTTTAGAGTTATGTGGTGCAATCCAATGGAACTTTCAAGGAATATCTACGGCTCTTTCTAAGGGTTTTTTTTTTTTTTTTTTTTTTTAAGTTTTAACATGTTCACCAAGTTATTTCAACATAGTGCGATGTGCATAACAAACAAAAAGAAGCTGCTGGCCCAAGAGCACAAAGTAAACTGTTGAGTCTTAGAAATTTTTGAATCCATTACTTATTAGTACGTAACAATACAAAAATTTTGGAAGTTCTGAATTTTTACTAAGAAAATAGTGTAATAAACTAAAGTAAGTCCTCATCTAGAATACGAAATCCGTATCACAAGGAACTGCTTAATAATATCGAAATAAAAAAGAAAATAGCTGTGCGTTTTGTGACTACTTCCCAAATCCTTTCGAAAGTATAATAAACATAATACAGAAGTTGCGCTGGTATTGTCTGGCAATATTAGAGCTTGGTGTGCCGAGAGAGAAGTTCCCTCCGACACCCACATGTTCGTGAACTCCAAATTAATGATGTAGTAGCCATGGAGGAAGGAATATATGGAGACGACGCAAGGGACCTTCGCCACATACTGGAGTGAAACCGGGTGGAGACAAGTGGGGAGGGGAGGCCGCCATATTGCTTGACCAGAGAAACACGGAAATATGCACAAAAACCTCAAGGAAATCATAAGACAACCGTGGCACCGCAATTTGATGATGGATTATTATGTAACTCGACGAGACACATCAAAAATGAAGAATAATTTTTTTTGATATCGTCCTTAGTTCTCGAGATATACTGTCTCAAAAGAGTGGAGTTTCTGGTTGAAATTCAGAAGAAACGTGTCCCCAAAATCAAATTTGCTGATAGATTCTTATGTAACACGACGATACAAATCGAAAATAAAGAATAAAATTTTTCGATATCTCGCTTAGTTCGCGAGATATACTGTCTCAAAAGTGAGGTTGTTAGGTTATGAGGGGATTCAACAATAACCGTGGAGCCGCAATTTGATGACGAATTCTTATGTAACTCGATGAGGGAAACTGAAAGTAAATAATAAAGTTTTTTGATATCTCGCTTAGTTCTCGAGATATTGTACCTTAAAATTGACGTGGTTAGGTTGAAATGCGGCCTGGACCAGAAAAAAACTATCGCCATAACCATATTTGATGATGAATTCGGACTAACTTAATGAGCAGGTAATTCTTTTTAACTTGAATAACAAACTGTTTATTTCTACAGTCCTTAAATTTTAGTTGATGTTCAAATAGGTTATATTTTCACATTCTATTTCAGTAATTGACAAGGAAGATTTCAAAATCTAGAAATATACTTGTAGTCATATTTATAAACAGAAACAAGTCATATCTGAAATTTAAAAAAAAAAGCATAAATCAATGTTTAGAGCTTTAAAAAATATTAATACTTTATAAAACCTCATAGTTTCTGAGCTTACTTAGAAGATATTGTACTGGTAGTGGCCTATATAATTTTGCTAGAAAAATCAGTACATTCAAAAATCAGAAGCTAACAGCTACTAATAAATAAATTGTTTGTTCTCTTCTGGTATACACCGCATTTCAACCTGCCAACATTTCCATTAATATTGCCGCTACAAAACCAAACTATGTAGACACATCTAAACACAAGAAATGCATCGCGAACTACATTTCCGTCAACAAAGTTTATTTCATCACGTTTAGTAGTTCGCACAGCACAAATTATCACGATTAATTTCATCGTGCAATTTCAGTGTAAACTTAAACGTGAGTAATGCATGCAGAATACCATATTCACAGTGTCGCGATGTAAACATGACCCGTTTAAATTAAATTT
This sequence comes from Vandiemenella viatica, assembly GCA_031002005.1. Lineage (NCBI taxonomy): Eukaryota > Metazoa > Arthropoda > Insecta > Orthoptera > Morabidae > Vandiemenella > Vandiemenella viatica. The sequence continues at coordinate 245,733,489 of CM061921.1, forward strand.
CCAACATTTGTCTACAATAAGGCTAGCTTTTCAGGTGCAAAGTAGTAACATATGCTAATTGTCTACACTACACCAACAAAAATTTGAGAATAATATGATCCTATTGAGAGCAATGAATAAATTTATAGCGAATGGCACTAATGTTGCGGTTGCCCGTCAGATACTTCAAGAACGATAATTGCAATGTGACTTACTTATGAAACGCTATTCTAGGTTTTTTCCTATCTCGTCTGTTTGTGCAACCATATGCATCACTACTTGGCATTACAGAAAACTTTAGAATATTAGAAAATGAAATATTCTCAGCAGCTGACACAGTGCAAACAGCACAATGTTTTGGTACTCCTACGATGTCCACCGCGCAGGCACAGTTTTTTCACGAGGTTTCACGGATTTCGCGTTATCTCGTCTCCATATATTCCTTCCTCCATGGTAGTAGCCGTTAATTTTGCAGTATTATCACAGGGGACCAGATGCAGACTGTATATCGATATACGGTAAGAACTGAGTGCAGTGTGTTACACTTTACTGAAAAAGAGATTTCGTATAGATAAATTTAAATCCTTCCTAAAGAAAGGATTTCATCTTTTTTTGGCTTTACGCCTCGTCAAAGTCATTAGAGGCGGGAAAGGATTAGGGACAAGGAACATAAAGAAATTCGGCCATGGCATTTTGAAGGAGTCATACCAGCATTTGCTTGAAGTGATTTGGAGAAACCGTGGAAAACCCAAATCTGGATGGCTGGACGTGGATTCAGACCCGCGTCCTCCCGAATGCGAGGCCAGAGCGTTACCACTCACCCACCACAGTCGGTTCCGAAAGCAAGTACGCTTTCAGTCCTGACTGGTTTTTACCCTTGATATTTATTTAGCTACAAACAGCATTGTGGGTAAGCAACGGGAAGGTAATAGGCCGTGGGCTAAAAGAAGGAACCATCTCACCTGGAGTGATTCCGAGACTTGATTCAAAACTAGGACTGATCGGTAAAGATCACCCAACCGGTTCAGTTAGTTCAGAAGCAATTGTAGGAGTTGCATCCTGTTATTTGCTGAGACAAGCTAGACTGAGAGGTCTGGTGGCTCAGTGGTTAAGGTTTCTGGTGATTGATAGGTTCCCGGTAAGGATCCCTGTTAGGGCAGGGATTTTAGAAAGTCCTTAACCCGACCTTCACCTCTGGCACAGCTTGATGTATAAGGTGAAGTACGCCAGAACGCTTTTGTGGTACGGATTCAACATTAAACTGTATGTCCCCTTTACCCAGTAGGGTTGCCGGCTTAGGTTAAGGAAGCCACCTGGTGAACCTTATCTCTGTCAAACCGGCCGCCGAATTACTCTTCTAGATATCCCTTTTTTTTCAGAAACACTCTTTCTGACCTGAGAGATTAACTAATTTTTTTCGGGTTTTACGCCTTGTCAACGTTGAAGTCATTAGAAGCGGGATTCGGCTAAGGACAACAAACAGGAAATAATGGCTATAAATATCTTCACGTCTTCTAGGGACTGATGAGTGCAGACTCGGCACACAAAACCTGCGTTCCCACGAGGTCTTGTAACGGAGGCCGCACGCCGAAGTGTACGGATGAGCGCGCGCCACAGGTTAGCCCTCGCTACCCCACCGCAACCTCCTCACCACATTGCCTAATGCCGTTTGACACAGAGCACTTTACAGCAACAGAAGGGGTGTGCTCTGCTGCAAACCGATGGCAACAGTGCACCACTACACACGCCAGTGATGTTTACCGACATAGAGTAGGTAGCTGCGTCTCATCCCCGCTAGCAGAGGTGGCCCCGTTCCAACTACGTGTTGTTGGCTATCCGTCCCGGGAGGCGTCCGTTAAGAGACGCGCTTAAGAAGGATCCCGGCATCCGCCTGGAGCGTTTTTTTTTATTTCCTGAGTTTACATCACCTTCTACCTTGTTACCTAAATTAGGCCCTTTGATTCTACAGTTTTTTTATTTTTCAACAATTTACTATTCTGTTGATATTTCTAATAAGTATGGATAATTATTCTGGATTGATTTCAGGAAACCATGGAAAACCGACATTTAGATAACTGGACGGGCATTTGAATCCGCATTTTCCAAAATAGCAGGCCCGAGTGTTACCGCTCACCCACCGAGCTAGGTGAAATAATTTAAGCAACCTCATGTACGAAATAGTTCTCAATCAGGGAAATGTTCGTTATTTGAGGTGACCCTCTTATTGGAGACATTGCTTCAGGACAATGACAGCAAACACTGGTAGGTCTGCATAAATACAGAATTCAAGAATAGTTGTTGACGGGAATACGTCTTCCAATTTCGACTCTGAGTGGAATCACAGAATTACTAACGACGTGAAAACTCTCCGGTTTGGAAGACTAGTGCGCAAAGAACAGATGACAACTGGGTAAACAGAGTCCGGCAGAGAAAAGTTGAAAGGGGTACATATATTAGACGACAATACTCCCGCCCTTCCTCACCCCCCCCCCTCCCAACTCCTCAACGACGCGGGAAAGGGACACAGTCCATGGGGAACGAAACGGCAAGCAGAAAAGTAGTTAACATAATCTTGTGTGGTATTTTAATGGGGATCTAAGTCCGAACGTATGACCCACAAGCTCGTAAAATTGGACCATCTCTAAGCATTAGTCAACTTAAAATCGAAGGGGGTGAAAAAAACGAGCGAAATGTGAATATTTCCAGATTTTCACCGAAATGTGCAGCCGATGTCATGATACTCCAAGAAACTAACACAACATACGAACAACAGATACAGAGCAGATGGAGAATACCAGGATTTAAATTAATAACCTGTGATTATCATCCTAAGTACGGCCTTGCAACTTATGTTAACTAGGGTCAGTAAGCTCTGATAATGACATTTTTACTACTACAGTTGAAAACATGACGACAGGCAACGTGTAACAAGCTCCCTGATACTAACTAGCCTAACCGACCCTATTCACCTCAGAAACGCACAACTATAGTTTCCGGTGATTTCAACAGCAAACATCTCCTCTGGAATGATCATAATGGTGAAGTACTTGAAGGCAGGATGGAACCTGAAAACCTGAAACTAATTAATGACGCTAAAGACCCGCCTACTTTTCAGTCAGCTCGATACTCCCGAGGATACACTCCAGACCTATGTTTTACAACCCAGCTTCAGAATTCACTCAATGGTATTTCAGTACAGATTATAACCTGTAATGTTGGAATCATTAGTAAGTTCATACAATGTAACTCAGGTAGTTAATTCTCCCACTATAATATTGAGTAATGGTAGACAATGTTTTCCTAGATACATGGGCGCCGGCAGGATTACTTTAAAGGGGGTGCATCAGGTTTTTTTAAAAAATACATTATACATAACACTTATTAACTAAGGATACTGAATTTATTGACAAGGTATTGAACAAATTTGGACAACAACCTAGGCGTCTTAAGTTATTATTCAAACAGTGAATTTAATAATAGAATTTTTGTTTCTTAATCTTTTTCTGTGTATTTTCTTTCATAGCAGGGGGGGTGGGGTGCAAGTGCACCCCCTTTCTCCCCCCTTCCGGCGACCATGCCTAGATACCTCAAAATACAGTATTACACTCAAGCTACCTGTTAATGAACTTTCTGATCATGGTGACCACGTATTAATCATGAACAATTTAATGGGAACTAATAACAACAGTAATGCTTTTAAAGTTCAGCAATTGATACCCGATAAATCAAGTAGTTATTTTAGAAATTACTTTAGTATCACATACTGGAATCATGTTTAGGCCTACAGTGCACATGGTATGAATAAAATATCCGACATTTTAGTAACACTGTATTAAATTACTTTGAAAGTAGCTTCCTCGTGATAAGGTGTCATGCTTTTCTATTTATCTTCCGTCTTTACCCCTCATCGACTTCGAGGTCATTAGAGACGGGAAAGAACCAAGGGTAAGGAACAGGAAAGAATTTGGCCATGGATTTTGAATGAACTGTCCTGGAATTCACCTGGAGTAATTTGGGGAAATCATGGAAACCTCAAATCTGGATGACCGGATCGAGATTCGAACCCACGTCCTTCTGAATGGGAGGTCCGAGTATTACCGCTCACACACCACACTCGGTCGTGCTTTTCAACAACAATAAAAACCATGGATAACTGAAGGCATTGGAACATCATACATTTCTAAAGGAAAGTTATATGTTGCCTCTGTGAACAGTCAGAATGCTAGTATTAAAGATCATTATAAGCGTTACAGTGAAATCTTGAATGAAGTTATTAACGAATCTCAAGTATGTTTTACAGAGAGGAGACTTATTACCCTGGAAGTAAAATTAAGATAATGTGGGATATTATTAAAAAAAATAATTGTTTAAAAAACATAAAAACCGCCTTCAAAAAAAGGGCACTAAAAATTTTAGAATAACTTTATACAATGCTTAGAAGAAAGTAAATCTAAATGGACAATATTTTACATTACTTTTATTGAAATTTTTAGATTAATTAGTTATTTTTGGAGTCGGTGCCAGCTGTCAGATCGCGCAGATCGAATTACTGAACTTTATTTGGTGTTCGAGGCGAACCGAGAGTACGAACAAAAATTCCAAATATTTTACAGCATGTCGTGAGGAAGATAGTTTTACTGCGGGAGACAGCTTAGGGAAACAAATTAATGGCATGTTATCTGTGGCTCGGCCTCATTAGTCATCCAGGCATATCTCTGGCGCTATAGTGTCAGTTGGTAGGCTGCATCATGCAGTAAATACTTTATAGTTAGTATAATATCGGTGTATCATCTAACTGTTTCAGTTTTGTTGAAAAATGTTTCCAGAATTAATTGTAGGTAAGTAGTAACATGATTTTTTATGTATAATTGTTATTTATTATTTTTTTATCTTTTTATTTTTCTTGTTTTGGCTGGCACCGACTCCAAAAATAACTAATTAATGTAAAAATTTCAATAACAGTAATGTAAAATATTGTCCATTTAGATTTACTTTCTTCTAAGCATTGTATAAAGTTATTTTAAAATTTTTAGTGCCCTTTTTTTGAAGGCGGTTTTTATGTTTTTTAAACAATTATTTTATTTTTAAATTTTTAGTGGCATTATAGTTAATTTGTATTTAAATATGCAACAGCAGTTCTCATTTTGTGAACTTCCTGGTAGCTCAGTAGTTAAAGCGAAAGCTTTTTTAAAAAAAATCTATCTTTACAACAACTTTCAGAATGGGGAGAATTGGATGCTGTGTTAAGGAATGTTAGTTTACATTTTGATCCAGGCTGTGGTTCGTTCTAATCATAACATCTGCTAAAGCTGCTGCTCGATAATCAAAACATATAACATCTGGACATTAATACATACACAAATCTGTCTCTGGAATATATCTGTTCGTTCCAGCATCACACAGAAAATATAGATATTTAATTGGTTTTCACAGCGTAAAAGCTTGGGGTCCAAGTTGAAATCTGAAGTACATGTTGAGACATTAGGACACATACATTTTATAAATATTCTGCAATGAGTTAAAAATAGCTTAATTGATTGTGACTGTACTTAAAACTATGGATTTTGTAAAGAACATTGGAAATTATAAACGATGGGGGTAAAGGAGAAGAGGGATTGGGCTTTTGTATACCAAATGTAGACTGTCTTTTCTGATTGATTTAAAGTATAAATTTGTAAATTTCTATTGATATCACATAAAAGTTTTAGGTGTGTATAAAAAAATAATTAGGGGGTGTGGAGGTGAAGAGTAGTTTGATTTTTGTTAAGGTAGTGTGGATAGCATTTTTCTCTTTGTTTTAAAGTATACATGTGCAAAGTTCCATCGAAACCAGATAAAAACTGTAGCTTTGTGTAAAGAACATTTATAAAAATTAAATGGTGTAATGGAGTGAGCGGTTGGGTTTTGTAAACAGAATGTTTCTCTTTGTTCTTAAGTATACATTTGCAGTGTTCCATCAAAATCTGATAAAAACGGTAGGTATCTATAAAGAACATTGGAAATTAGGAGGGGTGGGGGTAGAAGGGAAGAGGGGTTGGGCTTCTTCAACCTAATTTAAACACAATTGTTATCTATTTTTTAAAGTATACGTGTGCAAATTTTCTTTAGAATCAGATAGAAACTGTGCTTTGTGTAGATTAAAGGGGTGGAAAGGGGGATAGAGGTTTGGCTTCTCTAAACCAAATGCAGACAGTATTTTTCTGTTTGTTTTGAAGTATACATGTGGATACTTCCTTCAAAATCAGGTAGAAATGGTAGCTTTATATAGTGAACATTAACAGTAATTAAAGGGGTAGAAAGGGGAATAGGGTTTGTGTTTTTGTCAAAGTAATGTGAGTAGTATGTTTCTTTTTCTATTTGCTTTAAAGTATACACATGCTAAGTTCCACCGAAATCGGATTAAAATATGGGTTTGTACAAACATTAAGGGATGTAAACGGGGAGCTAGGGTAGTTTATTTCATTTTTGGTCAGAAATCTTCTCCATAAAAAAATACATATATGTGCCAACTTTCATAAAGATTGGTCAAATGGTGTCAACTATAGCTTATCAAAAAGAAAATTGACAAAAGTGAATGGGCGGAAATGGGGGAAGGGGTTCAGTTTTTGCAAACCAAAAGCTGAAATTATGTTTCTCTTTGTTTAAGAGTAAAAGTTTGCTAAGTTCTATCTAAACTGGATAAAAACTGTGAGTTTGTATAAAAATTAAACGGTTTAATGAGGATTGGGGGGTGGTTTTTGTATTTTTTGGTCAGAAACCTTCCTCGTGAAAAAATACATAGAAGCGCCAACTTTCATGATAATAGGTCAAATGGTGGCGACTATAGCTTTTTATATATATAAGAAAAAACATTGGCAGACCAAATGTTGACAAATTTTTCTGTTTGTTTGAAAGTATACATAGACAAAGTTCAATCAAAATCAGATATGAAATATAGGTTTCTATAAATTAAGGGGTGTAAAGGGGGTCATGGGGTGGCTTTTATTTATTTTTTGGTCAGAAATCTTCTCCATGAAATATTACACGTATATGACAACTTTAATGGAGATCAGTTAAATGATGTCGACTATAGTTTTGTATAAAGAACATTGGCAAAAATTAAGGGGTGGATAGGGTGAGAGGGGCTCAGTTTTTTCAAACCAAATGTTGACAGCATTCTTCTCTTAATTTTTAACTATACGTGTCCAAAGTTCCATTGAAATCGGATAAAAATGTGGGTTTGTGTAATAATTAAGGGGTGTAAAGGGAGAGAGGGGTGTTGTTTTATTTATTTTTTTTGGGTCAGAACCTTTTCCATGAAAAATTACATGTACATGCCAACTTTAATGGAGATCAGTTAAATGGTGTCGACTTTAGCATTGTATAAAGAACATTGGCAAAAATTAAGGGGTGGATAGGGGGAGAGGGGTTCGGTTTTTTTAAACCAAAAGTTGACAGTATTTTTCTGTTTGTTTTTTAATATACATTTCCAAAGTTCCATCAAAATCGGATAAAAAGTGTGGGTTTGTATAAATGTTAAGGGGTGTAAAGGGTTAGAAGGGGTGGTTTCTCAATGAAATTCATATGGGACCACTTTGGAGGTATACTCTATCCACTATAAAAATTTCATTTAAATCGGTTCAAAATTGGCGAAGATATCACTGAACATACATCAAAAAAAAAAAAAAAAATTCAGAAGAATTGAGAACCTCCTCCTTTTTGAAGTCAGTTAAAAAAATGGGAAAAAGGAAACAGATCAGCAATATACACAAGCAAACAAAAGTAGAATCTAATGTTTCTGTTGTTTATATATTTAATAAACGCTTTTTAATTTTTTTAAATCATTTTCTAACTTGACTACCAATGGTTCAATGACTTACAGTATGGATTTCAATGATACAGACTTCAAAGAAAAATTTAAATGTCTGTAAATTTAGCTACTCTAGAAGAAATAATAAAAGTTATCATGCCTCGAAAGAGTAAAATCTTGCCTGATAATGATGAGTTTTCCAGCAGATTAATTAAACTCTTCTGCCCAGAATTAATTAATGTAGTAAGCGATTTATTTAACATACACTCCATGACAAAAAAAAGTAAAGCGCCCAGCACGGGTTGCGAAGGTAAGTGATGTTATTCCAGTGATTAAAATAATAAAGAACTCAGCAATATGAGTTCATTATCAGTATGATATTGCATCCCCTCTACATGTGCTGATTCAGTTGGGAAGGATGTCGTAAAGCTGCTGTGTCCCCTCCTTAGGCAAGCTGGCCTGTAACTGTTGTAACTGGTCCTTGATATATTGGTTACTGGCTCTGGAACAGAGTTGATGTCCGAGCTGTTGCCTCACATGTTCTATCAGGGCAGATGTTCTGATCTTAATGACCACAGGAGTACCTCAACATCAAACAGGGTTCATACACATACGTGCCGCGTGTGGACGAGCATTCTCCTGTTGAAAAATGGCACCACATTTCGTCACATGAGACGTAACACATTAGGTCACAGGATGTCCGCGAGGTACCGTTGTGCCATCAGAGATTCCTCAATCACTACCAGCTGTGATCTGAAGCCATACTCAATGGCTGCCCACACCATGATGCCAGGAGAAACAGTGCTGTGCATCGGAAGAATGGAATCTCTACCCAGGTCGCCGCCGTACTCGTCTATGATGGTCGTCAAAGGTAGTGGAGAACTGCTTACCACAATAAATGGCGTTACATTGCATTCAGTGATGAATTGCACTTCTGCTCTACCTTGGCTGACCATCGTCGGCGTGTGTGGCAGCGAACTGGGAAGCGGTCTCATTCTTTCTATTTTGGAGAGGCACAGCGACGTCACTACGACGGTAAATCATACGCAGCCACTACGGAGGCAGGACAAAATACCTCCACAGACACTGGTACCAGCAAGACCACAGCGGCTACTGCAGAAACACCCGACTCGAGTGCTGAAACTTCCTCAAGAGCCGAAATCACAGAATGGGCACAACGTCCTCAGCACCCCAACGTCCCCGCCGGCGAAATCGCCCTACAGGAGCATCGGCTCCAATGCAGAACAACGGCTTAGACAGACTCCTTAACATATTCGAAAGAGTCTTTAATAGGCTACTAAGCCTCATTGAAAAAATGAACCGTCTGCCTGAGGACATCCAGGCAGCAGTGACGGTAGCATTTACTACTACCACCAGCACTAACGCTCTCAACCATGAATAGGAGACCCGAAATACGCGGCCTCTCTACCTGTGTGTGGAATGCAAACGGATTATATACTCAGTTACAAGAATTTAGAAGTTTCATATCGGAACATAACACTGAGGTGTGTCTCGTTAGCGAGACACACCTTAAACCTAGTCTGCAAGCCTCGGTAGCAAACTACCACTGTTGCAGGATGGACCGACTTACCGTAGGTGGTGGAGTCGCCATCTACCTGAGAAGGGGCATCCGTTGCCATAAACTACCACTACCCGACCTCCAAACCATAGAAGCCGTCGCTATTGATGTAAACACGACCGGCGGGGTATTCACAACTACCTCTGCCTACAGACCTCCTCACGGACCGTTTCCTGCGGCAAAAGCTGAAGCGTTAGCCTCCATAAGACTTAAAATTCTCCTAGGAGACAATTTAAACGCCAAACCTACTGACTGGCATCGCGGAATCACAAATCAGGCGGGAAAAGTCTTAAGAAGGGTATCAAAGAGGCATAACTTGTCTGAGTGTGGGCCCCTGATGAGCCTACGATCTATCCCCACAACGCTGGCAGGTCTGACGTCTTAGACCTCCTCATTACCAAGAATACCAGGGGCTTCATTGCCGCCTCCACAGTTGACATCCTATCATCTGACCATCTGCCTGTCATCTTCCAAGTTGGTGTAGGTAACTGGCAACCAGACGACAAACCTAATTATGACTTCAACACAACAGACTAGAGGAAATACCGAGACATGGTATCTTGCGCACTAGAAGACTCTTCTGTGGAGGGGAACCCTAACACAGCTCTAGAGACTTTTGAAACTGATGTCTTGAACGCCACCACCACCTTCACGTCGCAGAATACTCGCTCCGCACTTTCGCTCAGCTTCCGCCCAATCTTCTAGCAGCGATTATACACAAAAATAGGATCGCCAAAGAGTGGAGGCTTACCAGGAATCCTGTCACCAGGAAAGTGTTGAACTAACTCCAAAAATAACTAAAGGTGTCACTAAACTAGCATCGCAACCGGGAAAGGGACGTCCGTCTCTCAATGCTGAGACCAGACGACGGCTCACTCAAGTCGCGGTTCACGAAGAAAAGGAGCCAGCTTTCTCCTCTTCAGGGCGAGCAAGGGCAAGTCCGGTAGACAAAGCCAACGTCTTGGTGGATGCATTTGAAAACAGCTTTCAGCCAGCTCGTGGCAACGACGCCGACCTGAAGGCACTAGATTTATATTTTATTTTATTTTCCATATACATTTTAACCCAGCATCTAGAGGCTAAACTGGGCCGCTAAATCTTCTTCACTTAAAATACTATTACATTGAAAATAGTTACCATAATAATAAAAATACAACTAGAACCCCATGAATGGAACTAACAACTAAATTAGGAAATAAGTTACACTATGAACAACAGAATCTAATATATCAAACTACAAGGATATATATGTATTTGAAAAATTCTTTCTTTCCTACAGTCTGAACAGCTATCTTCAACATATATTAAGCGAGTAATTTAACTGTCCCATTTATACTACTAGACTTCGTCAGATGTCTTAGATGTCCATATGTCCACATGACCAGAACAGTATGTATGCTTTATAAGAGCCCCGACTGCAGCCCCTGCCATAACTCTCTCTCCTGGTAGACTGTGGCGGAGCCCCCGGCGCTTCAGGAAGTTACCCTCATAGAATACTTGATGGACTCCAGCAGTCACTCAGTAGGGAGACACCTCTGGAAAACTTCGGCAGGTCATGGTGGATGGTCATGGTAGATGTCTTCGTCGGTTCTCTATCTCAGCTTTCTTCCGCTCCAAGTATTTTTGCTTTTCGATTTGAGAGGTTATTTCTACACTTTCATTCAGCAAGTGTCATAGTCTCTCAGATCGCAGTATATTGTATATCCTCAGCTGCTGTTGCTGTGTGAACCTCATCTCAGCTGTTGTTCGACATTCTCACACCACGTGCTCTGGTGTGCTTTCTTCTCCACACTCGTGCCTGCTGATTGGTGAAAGTCCACGTTTATTTAGGAAGCTTCTGTATGGTCCATGGCCAGTTATGTACTGAATTAGCCCTGGGGAAGGTTGAAAGAATCCCACGCTGATTCTTGTCCATGCTGTTCTTTCTCAGCCAATATATTGCACCGCGTCTCCTCACTTCTAGATCCAGGTGCAGTACACCCGCTGTCACTGTTATGGCTGATGTTGATGTTGTACGATATGCCCCAGTGAGCCTGATTACTATGGTTAGTTGTAGCCTCTTGTTTCTTTCCTTCGGCTTAACCTTTCTGAAGTGTTTGGCCCAGACTCTAGCTGTGTAGCCGACAATTTATGCGAGTATACCATTGTGGTACGCCTTCATTGCCAGAGCAGGGATCTGGAACTGTCTGTGCCCTATACTTATGATTCTATTCATTGCCCGTAGAACTATTCCGTAGACCTCCTCCATGTGGGCTCGAATGTTAAGACATTCTTCCAGCCATAGGCCCAAGTATCTATTGACTGGACTTCTGCGTATTTTCCTGATCTATCTTAATAGTAGGGTTTCATTTCAGTTGATTTTTCTTTGCAAACACCATGTAATTTGTTTTATTGGGTGCGAGTTTAAGTTTAACTTCCTCACACCACTTCTCAAGAACTTTTAGCACTTTTTCACACTTCATTTCGATCTCAGTTCTTGACATACCTTCAACTAGCAGAAGAAAATTGTCTGCGAAGGCAACCTATCCTAGCAATTCCGATGTTTCCAGTCCTGTTTCTAATTCTAAATCCCAGAAAATAGGGCCACAGACAAATCCCTGAGGGCAGCCTTTGTTTATGACTCTTTTGATTATGTTGTTTAGGGCACCTCATAGTAACAGTCTTACACTTGCAGTAGTCTCTCAGACTTTAGTTCCGCCGCTTGGGACAGTGCATTAGCTGGAGTCTTGTAAACAATCCTGGTCACCGCAAGTTGTCGAAAGGCCCCAAGATGTTAACCATTATTCCTACAACGTATTTTTTCTCCGACCCTTCGATTTTTTCAATGGCTCGTTTTATTGCATCCTCAGTCGACGTTCTAGCCCTAAAACCATACTGATCTGGATTCATTCCTGTGGTTGTTCTAAAGTCTTGAAGCTTTTTACACAGGACTTTTTCCTTCAGCTTCCCCATGATGTGTATTAGGCAGATCGGGCAGTATGATTTCAGTATGAGTGGATCTTTGTCATCTACTTTCTTGAGTATTACCACTTCCCCACGCTTTCAAATATTTGGTATTCTTCTCTGCCTAAGACATTCGTTAAATAGTTTGCACAGAATTGGGGCTTCATCCAAGATCAACTTCTGGAGCACCTAAGCCAGGATTCTATCTGGTCCAGGTGTCTTTTCCAAGCTCAGAGAATTGATTGCTGTTATCACCTCGTCCAGAGAGATGTCGCTGTCCATTTCTCCACTGACATAGCATTGCCAAATTTCACGGTAGAAGTCATCTTGTTGTGTTTTCCTCTGGTCTGTCATGCTGCAGTAAGCTGTTCAACAATTCATCCACTGATTCCTTGCAGTTACTTGTGATTGATCCGTCCTCTGATTGAGGACAACGTGGTGTGAGGTCGTATTTTACCAGAGGTTATTTTATATGGATTTCCTCATGGATTAAGCTTCAGATTTTCTTTTACATACGACTCCCATCTACTTTGCTTGGTTGTTAGAATTTTTTTGCATGTTTTCTACTCTCAGGTGCCTGTATCTGACAAGAAGAAAATCTGATTCTGCAGCTACTCGGCTCCTTTGGTAGGCTTTTCTAGCTTTCCTTACTTTTGCTCTCAGTGCTAGCAATTCCGCGGTACAGGATCTCTCTGTTGTACCACAAATCTTCTTCAGAGGAACAGCAGCTCTCATTGCATGCTGAATCGCCCCTGTTAGTTCCTTCACCACGTTATCCACATCAAAGTCTTCTTCTGATACTACCAGAGTGACAAAAGCTTCTCTCACACTCTGCCATGATGCCTGTCCAATGTTGTATTGCCTTCTGAAGTATATATATCCTGGGTGAGCTATTCTCCTTTCTCTGCTAACATCAGTGTTGTGGATGCTGGTTATCAAGTTGTCCATCACACTCTAGTCATGCAGCAATTTCCCTGCAGCATTATTTGTTATGGTTACATCGATGTTCGTGATGGCACCAGTTGTGTTGTTGTAGGTGTAAGGATTACGTTATTTGTTTTCAACCTCCAGCTGCAATCCATTAATCAGATCTACCAACAGTTCACCCCTAGGACCTGTTCAACGACTGTGCCATAGAACTGACTTTGCGTTTATGTCAGTCGTTATTATCATTGATTCATCTGAGAGTGCTAAATGTATTTCCCTTCTTTTACTCAAATACGGTTCAATTTCATCTCGATACTGAAAATACATGTTAAATAAGTTGTAATTGCCCCAGTATGTGCTAATCACCACACATGTGGTGTGCTCATCACAAAATTGCACTACCTTAGTCATTATCATGTACTTACTGAATATTATTATGGCTGACATGAGCCTTCGTCCAGTTGTGATTACCTGCGACATCACCGGCATATATGGAATTTTTTCTTCTTGAGAGTACAGTTCCTGGGGGCAGATAATGTCCTTGTTTCGTGTAGGATGGTAGTACTTCTCTTGGCTTGAATTGTGTGATCCTTAACCTACTAACTGACTCAAGGATTCCCCGAGTAGACATAGCATTAAGGCCAGGGTAATCTCCCGTCTAGTGTGTTCCTGCCGTCAGTCTATACAAGATACCTGGATTGAAGATTTCGCCTCTCCTCTCAAAGACATGCTTTACCAAAGTGAGAAGATAGGCATAATATGTTGGAAAGTTTTTAGCTTTCAGTTGAATCCTATCAACTGCCCTCGTGATGAGGGAAAGAGGCATGCTTACCACCTGCATGTTATATGCTGAAGAGACAGGGTTAGTGTTTATACCTCCTCAAGTCTTGTGAGTCACAAGTTGGTTTCAAAATTAGCATATATTGGGTCAGGATGAACTGGTTCAGATTTGAGTTCCCTGGTTTCCACATTTGCTTTTTCGTCCGTGATGTTTTCAGTATTTGATGCTACCTGTGAGTTGGATGGGTAATTACCATATTGAGAATAACCAAGACCACGCCGTTTCAATTGCGGTATCCGAGGTGATTCCACAGAGATTGAGGAAATTTCTCTTTTTTGTGTGAGTCATTGCCCATATCCACGAACTCTTTCTTTGTTCTCTGCACCAGTTTTTCTCTGTAGTTTGCTGCTATTATTGCATTTCTTCTTCTTCTAGACGGTGGATTACCCTTCATTATCTTGACGCTTTTATCTGCCTTACCGATTGTTGCCAAGATTAGTTTTTTGATGATATCAGTTAATTGTTCTTCTATGGTTGTTACCACTCTTAGCACAGGGTATTTACAGGCTATAGTCGATTTTGTTTATAAGCCATTGTATCAACAATTGGTAGGTTGGGCATCTTTTCCTCTTTTTATACAAGATTTTCCCCTTTTCTGGTAAGGAATACATAACTTCTCTTGCGATAAGTTGAGACATTCGTCCTTTTTATGGTCATCTTTGACACAATGCTCGTAGATAATTTTTTCTTTTGGACAATGCTTACTCAGGTGTCCCAGATCTTGGCATTTTACGCACTTTGTAACAACAATGTAATCTATTACCGAAATTGCACAGAAATCAATGTAAGCTCTACGTTGTTCTAGAAGAATTCTCCTCACTGATGGACCCCTCTTGACTACTTGGTGAACAGTAGTTTTAGAAGTATTGGAATATGGCACAGATGCTGCTACTATGCTTATTCAAAAAGTGAATAACTTAAAAAGGATAGTAGAAAAAGACTCAGAAAGTGCAAGAGAAAATGAGTATAGCTTTTCTAGGCCTAAAAAGTGTGTGCGCATTAATACTAATAGTGAGTGCTTCAAAGTGGTCACAAATAATAAATTTGAAGTTCTCACATCACACAGTCTTGATAACGAAGTTGAAATTGGATCTAGTACCGAGAAAAGATGTGAAATATGAGACATTCGAAAAAACCACATTAAAAAAAAAAAACAAATTAATCGTGTGAACAGTGGAAATCATCAAGAAAAGAAAAAACAAGGCATTTGTTTACTTGCTTCCAACCACGGGTGAGGCCTTGCAGAAATTAATAGTAAAACAGATTCAAATTTCAAAGTCAGTGGTGTAGTTAAACCTTGAGCCAAATTGCGGGAAGTAGTTAAAAACTTTAAAAATATGTGTGACTTAAACTTTGGTGACAGCTGTTTGATAATAGGTGGCGAAAATGACGTTTACAAAAATGAAGCCTAACAAGCAACCAGATCTTTAGTAGAAACATTAAATATGCTGACCGACATAAAAGTCTATGTCACCAGCATTCCTCACCATTATGACTTGATACCATCATCATATGTAAACGAAGAAATAGAAACCACGAACTGAAAGTACCAAAAAATATGTAAAGCTTATCCAAATGTTGAATTTATAAACGTGGACTGCCCTCGAGAAGGATTTACTAGACATGGCATGCATAGGAACATTAAAGGCTAAGTAGCTTTAGCCAAACAGATACTGTGCCACATAAAGGCCAGATACAAACATGGGCAGCACTTAAAAATCATTACAAAGGAACCAACAGATATATGCCAAACAAAAATAATACCATCTAAAAACATGACATGTTCTATTCTGCAGAGTAGAGAAACATATGCACAGAAATTATATTCCAGCTACACATCACAAGCAACCCAAATAACAGTGAAGACTAAAGAGGAACTTAATGGACACACAGTATTGACACACGAGGATTCGACTGTTAAGATGCCAACCCAATCATCTACTAGAAGATGCAGCACCAGACAAAAAAATCACAACACCAAAAGATCAAAACTTTTTATGGTTCAACCTGGGAAAGCACAAATATCCATTATGAGACATAAAGAGGTAAATGGTCGTGCAAGTGTACATACTGTAAAAGCAAGTTCAAACTTTGTAATATACCATCATAATGTGCAAACCCTTAAAAATAAAAATGAAATTGAATTACTTTTCTCAACACAGCTTAAAGAGGTAACAGTTGTATGCTTCACAGAACACTGGCTAAATACTACACAACTAATGTTACAAACTTCCCTAAATTAACTTTAGCTTCACATTTTTGCAGAAGGGAGACCAAACAAGGAGGAAATTGTATATTCATTAAAAATAACATTGATTTCAAGGAAATAAATTCAATCCAAAAATATTCTATAGAAAACACTTCAAAATATCATGAATACACATTCCTAAAAATAAAATTATAATAATTTGTATATACTGATCTCCAGATGGGGACAGTAACATATTCCTTAACATGTTTGAGAAATTACTGAAAACATTACCATTAGTAAATAAAACTGTAATTATATGTGGTGATTTTAACTTTTCTAAAGATTCAAAGTTAAATGACATGTTTCACATCCCAGAGGTCCTTCCTTATCAGGGATCCATGAAACAAGATTGATAAATAGATAAATAAAAAATAAATAAATAATAAAAATATACTCTGAGCTTTGTATTCTCAATCAATCTAAAGGGTCTGATAGAACACATACACGCATTACAAAAAATTCTTCAACAACAATTGACAAAAATTTTCTAAATAGCACCCATTACATGCATGACGCCATGAATTTTGACACAGGTTATTTTAACCAAATTTTAACATTAAAGTTAGAATAAAACATTAACACACAGGCAAATATAAAATCACGTAGCTTAAAAGATCAACAGATCAATCAATTCAATAATTTCTTAAAAAATGAAACGTGGGAATAAGTGTATAATTGCAGAAACACAAATGAGAAATATGACTCCTTTATAAGTACATTTTTGCACTATTTTGAAATATGCTTCCCTCTAAAGACAAGAAAACAAAGTGAAATAAATATTCAAAAGGCTGGGTTACATCTGGTATTCTAGTATCAATAAAAAAGAAACAATTGTTACCTACAACTTCTAAAACACAGCAAACATCACCAGAATTTGACAAATATTTCAGAAAATACAAACAGGTTCTTAACAGGGTAATAAGACAAGCCAAAAAATTATAACATTCAACTGCAAGAGAATAAAAAGATAATATCTGATCCTTTAACGATATCTAACGCCTTTAATGCATATTTCTCAAATATTGCTGAAGATCTGATTAAATTTTTTTTTGACAAGTCCAACATCAACACTCAAGCTAATGTCAGCCAAAATAATAGTAAAACTCTTTTTATTCAGCCAACAAATGAAAAAGAAGTATTAAAAATTATTTGTGAGTTGAAATCTAAATTTTCATCTGGAACTGATGATGTCTCAGATTTTCTGTTAAAAAAATGTGCTGAGTTAATAGCTTATTCTCTCTCTCATATATGCAATAGCTCATTCTTTAGTGGAATATTTCCAGATAGGCTTAAAACAGCAAAAGTAAAACCTCTATTCAAAAAAAGGGAAAAAGATAAGGTGTCAAACTACCATCCAGTGTCAGTCCTCTCATGTTTCTCTAAAATCTTAGAAAAGCTATTTCACAAAAGACTAGTCAACTTCTTAGAAAATAATAAATTATTTTCAGATACTCAACATGGGTTCAGAAAGAATAAGTCAACTGAAACTGCTCTTTTTTCATTTTACACAGAAATCTTACAGACACTTGATGTGAAAGGTCATGTATCTGGAATATGCCTGGACTTCTCAAAGTCATTTGATGTAATTCATCAT
The DNA here is from genome assembly GCA_031002005.1 of Vandiemenella viatica. Classification (NCBI taxonomy): domain Eukaryota; kingdom Metazoa; phylum Arthropoda; class Insecta; order Orthoptera; family Morabidae; genus Vandiemenella; species Vandiemenella viatica. The sequence goes on from CM061921.1 coordinate 245,751,392, forward strand.
AATATCTTGCTTTCAAAATTAGAACACCTAGGAGTTAGAGGAGTAGCTAACAATTGGATAAAGTCATACCTGCATGATAGAAAACAGATTGTTGAATGTAGCTTTAAGACTGACAACAGTGTAAAGTATGTGCATTCAGATTGCAATCACATAAAATATGGAGTGCCACAAGGGTCTATCTATCGGCCTGTACTATTTTTAGTATATATAAATGATCTACAAACAACAAATAACAGCCAAAAATATATTAAATTTGCAGATGACACCACCATATTAATGAAAGAATATACTAAAGAGCAATTAACTAAAAATATTGAAGATTCTTCTAAAAACATTGTGAACTGGTTTTCTCAAAACAAGCTAATAAACACAGAAAAATACATGCTATACATTTCAGGGCAAAAAAATAATTTAGATATCCAGTTACCTACAGTAAAACTCAATGGTGAACTACTTAAAAATGTATAAAACATAAAATTTCTAGGTATATGCATACAAGAGAATCTAAAATGGAACATACACATTGAACACCTTTGTAATAAACTGAATACTATCTGCTATATGATGAGAATATTAGTTGGTTGCATATCTAAAGAAACAATTAGGAATATTTATTTTGGGTATGTGCACTCTTATTAAGGTATTGTAAGAACCGAGCTTATGCTTGGGGTGGAGCATAAACACGTTGTCTTAACTATAACCGTGTGTAGCCTTGGTTGTAACAGTTTTGACTTAGTTAAGATGATACGATCGCCACATAGGTTTTTAACCAGAAAACTATGAAAAGGTAAAGTTCAATAATGATAAATAGTTCATTGCCATTTAAATAAGTATATTCTTCCAAAAGTTTACAAAGCCAACAACTGTACAGGCAATCAGACGAATTTTCCAAAGAAATGTATTACAAGTTCGATTAACCAGTCGAGCCAGACCACACCCCAATAGTTCAAACTTCTAGTTGTAGTAATTTAATAAAAGTTCGCCACTCGCTCCCATTGTTCAAAAGTTTAGTTAATTTAGACAACCCCGAGGCCTCACTTGGAGAAATACTATTTTAACACGACATTATGGTTAACTTGAATAAAACAAGCGGCATTATTCCAAAATAAAACTTTCACTGATGTGCCAGATATAAAACTTTCCTGCCTACTGAGCTACGTGCTATCGCGTTCACGGTTCCTGGCAGACTGAGCGGCGAACAACTGCACGCACGGTCCTATATTCACATAGCACTTCCTGCTTCTCGAATATTCCTAGCGGCTTCTCGAATATTCCTAGCGGCTTCTCACGCAGCGTGGGAACAAATCTTTTTCCTCTATCCCAGGGGTGGTTGCTCAGATATGAAATCGCACGTCTGAAGTCCTTACATCAGCTAATTTGACCTTGAAATTAAAAATAATTCAATCTGCTTGAAACTTTACAAATAGCTAGATCTTTAAATAAACGTTAACTTTAGTTATTATGAAAAATATCCTAACTTTGATCGTTTAGCCGAAAATAAATAATTTAAGTATGAACTTTCGCAATCCCACTCCAGGCGAATGCCGAAGAATGATGAAATTGAAAAGATTGAAAATACTATCTTGAAAACTGTAAAACTGCTTTCTAACTTGAATAAACATGGAAAAATTACTTTGAAAATGAAATGCACTAATATTTTATCCAATCTAACTCGTGGTTCTAGGAACAAAATTTTGTCACGCAGTTACCAAATTTAACAGATAGCTTACAGTATGGTATCATATTCTGGGGAAACTCCCCACCAAGTTTCAAATGTTTAAAAATGCAGAAAAAAATTATCAGAATAATTGAAGGAGTACGAAGTAGAACCTCATATAGACTTTTACTTAGAAAGTTGCAAATTCTACCACAGCCCTGTTTATATATACTGGAAACTATAAAATTTATTTAAAAAATATAGAAGCTTCTGGGTATACACTACAAACAAACAATGATATACATGCCAATAATACTAGACAGACACTAGACTTTCATATACCACAAACAAATACTACATTCTGTCAGAAAGGGCCACTTCATATGGGAATCAGATTGTTTAATAAACTACCACAAAGGATCAAATCTGTAAGACAAAATACTAAATTCACATCACAACTGAAGGGATATTTGCTCGACCACTGCTTTTACAGTATTGATGAGTATTTGCAAACCAAAAGTTAGTCCTAAGTCAAAGTGATTTCATAAATATAAATAGGGAAAACGATATAAATCAGGTGTTAATTGTGTATTTGTAATTATAAATGTTTTGTCTTTATCATATTTATACAGTTATTTTATAGTTAATCACAGAATGGATAAAATGTGAGAGAATGGATGTTGTGTATGTATGTGTGCAGGGCCGTAACTATAAACTTGGAGGCCCCGGGGCAAAACTTCATAGTGAGGCCCTCAATATTTCTTTCTTTTTATATGCATGGGGGTTTTTACCTATTGGTCCATGCAATGGTAACAAAACTATCTACAAAAGGTTCACTATGCCAAATGTTCAAGTATTTATCTAGCTTATACAATTAAAAAAATATTAAATGGATTATTTTTATGATACAAGTTTAGGAAATTAAATATTCAGTGTGTATGGTTGTAAAAAGAATAAGGTTAATAATACAAAAGCAAAATACTTACAAAAGTACAATTTCTAAAAAGAGTGTATGTTTATTAAAAATTTATAATATAAATATTAAAAATACATGGTAAAATATTTGCCACACTGTTGTTAACGTAAAAAAACGTAAAACAGTAACATTTAATAAGATTTAACTAGTGGAAAACTTTTAATTGATAATTTAAAATATGACTTTTCTAAATAAAAGTTTAAGGTAGATTAAAGATATAGTAACAATGGATTTTAATTAAGTTAGTTAAAATTCATACTTTGCGTAAAAGACAAGGAATCAGTAACTGATGCATGGAAAGTAGTGTAGACTGAAAAGATTAAAGATTAGCTACATTTGATTATTTCGTAAACATTTGTTTCGTAACTTCAAAGAAGCGAATTCATCAGTTACTTTGTCAAAGTTGTTTTATTGAGCTCGATCATTCTCAACTGAAAGCAAAGCTAAGCTGCTGAGTCTTTCTTGCGCCATTGTACTTCTCAAGTAATTTTTGATCAATTTAAGCTTAGAAAAGAACCGTTCAGCCTTATATACTGTCACAAGAATCGTCAGATACATGATGCACGCTGTGACAACATCTGGGTAGCTCAGGGCCGGCGCTAGGATTCACGGGCCCCGGGTAAGCGATCTTAGGCTCCCCCCCCCAAAAAAAATTTACTTTACACATTGTTTTTTTAAAAAATGTAAATTCAGAAAATTTGAATACAAAAATGTTCAAAATTATTGGCGCAGATTTTAAAATTTGTGTTTGATTTATATTTATTTAGGCACCCAGGCTGGCGGGCCCCCCCTTAGGTTGCCCGGGCCCCGGGTACTTTTGCCCCGCTTAACCCCCCCTAACGCCGGCCCTGGGGTAGCTTGATGAAATCGAACTGTGGTCAACTATTATATAATTAGCAAATTCCCTAACACTGTTAATTTTTTTCCAGTTTGTTTTGAAACGAATTTTTCACTGAACATATTTTGAAGGAAAGGCTGGACTCACATCATTTGGAAACTTATTAATGAAATCAACTGCTTTTTGTGAATATCACTTTCACTTGCATTGGCTAAAAATTCAGGTTGTATTACTTGATAAGTGTCAAGAACAGCTTTCATGCCTTCAAGTTGAGTACAAAGTGTGTCTACCATTGGATAGAACACAGTGACTCGGAAACAAGATTTTGGGTCTATTAATCTCTCGTCTTCACTCAAGTCATCAAAGTGTTTTTTCACTTTCCTTAGTCTGTTCTGGCGAAATTCTTTGTATTATTCCCCATCGACTACAAACATCTGATGCTTCAGAAACAAGTTCTTCAAACCTTCCATGTATTTTGGTTACCCTTAACAATAAATTACCAGAAAACTGCAAAATTTTGGCCCGTTATTTTGAAAAATTACTGAACTGTGAAGAACCTCAAGACAGACTAGATTCAGTCAGTCACAAGCAAGCATTAAACCTTCAGAGCCACTAGACGAGAAAGAAATCCATGACATAATCCAAGGTCTGAAAAACAATCAAGCTGCAGGGGAATATCTGATTGCTGCAGAGTTGTGGAAAGAGGCAGGTAGTCAAGCAAGGCAGGAATTGACAAACATAGCCTACTGCAGGAAATCTGTCGAACAAAAATAAATCCTGATGAATGGAAGAACGCACTGATACACCCATTGAACAAGAATGGTGACAAAACAGATGTGAACAATTACAGAGGAATTTCCCTGGTAGCAGTGACATATAAGATACTGTCAAAAGCTCTTCGAAACAGAATTGATCCAGTAATAAACAAACAAATTGGAGGATACCGAGGTGGGTTCAGAAAAGGACGATCCTGTGTAGAACGGATTCTAAATCTGAAAACTGTAATACGAGACAGGGTTCCAAAGAACAAAAACTATGTTATAGTTTATGTGGACTTCAAGAAAGCCTACGACTCAGTAGATAGAGTCTCATTACTGAACATTTTACAGGAATTTGGTGTTGACTCAAAATCGGTCAGCATAATCAGGCAGACCCTCACGGGAACAAATTCAAAAGTGAAATTTATGGGAGAGATCTCAGAGGAATTTAAAATAAAAAGTGGTATCAGGCAGGGAGATGGGCTTTTCCCAATTCTTTTCAATTGCGTTTTGAAGAAGGTAATAAGAGTATGGGAAGAGAAACTCAAGGAAAGGGGAATTCACCATGAGATAAGATTGTTTGGCCTTCGTTGATGACATAGCGGTTCTTTCTGAAAGTATAGAAACCGCACTCGAACAAATCAACCTTCTTAAAGATATAGCAGGAAAAGTTGGACTTGAGATCTCTTTTGAGAAGACTAAATCCATGACCAATATTAGGAATTCACCAACAGTACTAAACACAGAGTACGGAAAAATTAACAAGGTCAATAAATTTAAATATCTAGGTGAAGGAATTCACATTAATGGGCTTGATAAGGAAGCAAATATATCAAGAGCAAGAAAACTAGAACTAGCATACCAATTGACTAAAGATACATACAATAAGAAGAATCTACCCAGGATAGCTAAAATCAAACACAACAACACATTTATCAAACCAGAAGGACTGTATGCCTCAGAATGCTTGTTCTCTATGAAAACTGGAGAAATAGAAGGGAGAGAAAAGGGAAAGGAAAATCTTGAGAAAAATTTGGGGACCACCAAAACTTGAAAATGGTGAGTTTAGACACCAGAGGAATAAAGAGCTATACAAACAAGAAGAAATTGAAAGGAGGTCAGACATGATCAGAAAGAGGAGAACAGTTTTTTGGTCACATAATGAGAATGGATAACAATAGACTTACAAAAACAATTTTCAATCATGTTTACAAGAGTAAGAAGGGCAACCAGTGGATCCAAGGAGTAAAGAAAGATATGATTGAGATCGGAATAACAGAAGATTTAGTACAAGATAGAGCAACTTCTAGGAGATTGATCCAAAATTTCAAGGGGAAGTAGGAGAGGAAATGTAGTAACATATGAACAGAAGAAAGGAGGAAACAGCAAAGTGAGAGGATGAAGAACTATTGGAAGTCAAGAAAAAAAGGATAGAAATGAATGCACGGGATTACTTTTCGTGGTCCTTAGATGGCCGATATCGAAGAGAAGAAGAAATTACCCAATAACTCATATTCATACAACAGATCCATGGTTTCAGATTGTAAGGATTTTGATACGAGGTTGAGAGACTCTAAACCTTCACACTGCCCAACCAAAAGCAATACAAAATCAAAACTTTCAAGTTTTTTCTTTAGCTGCTGTGCTTCATTTCTTTCCTTGCTTTTCCTGGAAGTCAAAATTATGCGGGTAAGGCTTTTCATCACGTCACAAAACCTGTGTTTCATTGCAAATCCTACCTCATGCCTACCAGCCCAGCGAGTTGGATTAAGAGTTTTCAGTGTGACTATCTAAATCAGTGAATCAGTCTGAGCCTCGATGTTGTACACTGACTTCAAGTCTTGCCAGCGCAAAATACTACGACCAAAAAGCAATACACGCTTTTAATGGTTTCAAAAAAACTGGCAGACCTCTCGATTTCCTTCCACAGCATCCTTTAATACTAAATTAAGGTTACGTGCAGTGCAGTGCACAAAGTATGTGCGTGGGGAATTTTCTTTAATACGCTGCTATACTCCACTGTATGCACCACTCATGACTGCTGCCCCGTCGTAGCCTTGTCCACGACATTTGGTCAAATCCAAGTTTTTCTCTTCCAATGAAGTAAGTATTTCTTCTGCAAGACCTTGGGCAGACTTACCTTTTATCTCTCTAAAGCCTAAAGGATACAAAAGTTTCACATATTTTGATATCAATAGGTGTCTCTTCATCATCATTAACTATTTTTACATACCTGTAAACTTCACTTAACTGATCAACTTTAGCAATGTCCTGAGTGGTATCAAAAATCAATTAAAAAAAAACAAGCAGTTTTGAACTTCAACAATAATTTCATTTTTGAGTACGTTCTGAATTTTAGGATTGAGGTATTTCACAGTCCCTTGCGGACACTGATTCAATTCTTGCAGTACTGGGTCATATTTTGACAAGAGCTGAACTATCGAGAGAAAGTTTCATTTGTTGCTACATTCTAACTTTTTCACTAGATCCACGAAATGCGATATTACATGTTGCAAGTGTTGAGGTCACAGTTAGGATTCTTTCAAGAACTTTTCGCCAGAAGCTTCTTTCATTCTCCAAATTTTAGCACTAGCTCACTGCACGTCCCAGCCTGCACCTGGTGCGACATGACACATTCGACTCGACATTCTGCTGTCTGCTCTACAGCTGCTTTTGCATGCGAAGCGTGTGGAGTATATGAACGGACACGCAAAAACATTTTGTCTAACACTTTGATGGATTTTTTTTTATTATTAACTTTTAGCTAGGTGCTGGGTATTTTATAGGAAGTTAGATTAGATATTAAAATAATTTTTTAACCATCAGTATGGGGCCCCTCGGGCTTGGGGGCCCCGGGGCAGTGCCCCGGCGGTAGTTACGGGCCTGCATGTGTGTCTGTCTGTGTACAGACTATTTTTTACTTATCCCATATCATTTGTACATTGTGCTATGTATGATGCAAAGGAACCAATAAAAACAAATACAAATCTCTCGGACCAGTCCTAAATTTAGGAGTGAATTTGCTCATAAATTGTTTCCTGTCTATTTTTCCAGCAAAGTTTTGTTTCATAGATCTTTTCTGCGATCTTGCCTGCTTCTATGGCCTTTGGAAGATCATACAGTTTGACCAAAGACCTTCTCTTATGGGGCAGTTCACACTTTAGTAGTTCTTTTAATTCCTTATTTTCCATTATTTTCTTCACATCTTCCTGCATTTGTCTCTCCACAATCACTGCATTTCTGGTATTATGTATTTTGAGAATTCTTATCACCTCTTTGATGGTTTTATAATTCTAGTCAATTTTTCAACAACTACCTCTGGACTTTCTCCTGTCCTAGAGGATACGAATACTGCACTTGCTGTAGAGGGGGAAAGGTTTGGTCTAGCAGTCGGAGCAGCCTTTGACATAGCCACTGAAGCATACATTGGTGCCACAATAGAGTTCTTTTGATCTTTTAACTAATTAGTTTCTTTCCTCAATCTGATGTTTTCCTTCCGAAGTTCTTCCTTTCTCCATTCAATGCGTGCAGCAACTATTGTAAAGATTGCCAGATTATCCTTTATTTCTCTCATCTTTTGATTGTTTAATTTAATTTCAATATTCTCGATAAGAAGGGAAACAATCTCATCATGCCAGTTTGCAACTTCGCTGGCTGCCTAACTCGGCAACATACACCTCAGTGTTTTTCTCAGTGATGAAGGTGACGACGACCATGAAATAGAGCCCATCACCTCACAAGAGGTTCACAGCAGCCTGGCCCACCTTCACCCCAAGAAGGCTCTGGGACAAGACAATATCGGGAACATCTGTCTGCGTAACTTGCCACCTGTAGCAGTAGACTATCTCGCTGCCCTACTTAATACCACCTTACAATCGCAGACCAATGGAAACATGCTGAAGTGGTGGCCATCCACAAAAGTGGAAAGAGCCCCTCAATACCACAGAACTACCGGCCTATCAGTCTGCTCCCATCAATCAACATGGTGTTTGAGCAACTACAATTTAGATGCCTGAACAACCATATAGCGCAGCAAGGAATCCTTCAAAACCATCAACTGGACTTTCGCCATGGACACACCACCGGCCAGCAGCAGGCGTGGTGGGTGAACGGTTAACGTTTTGGCCTCGCATTCGGGAGGACACTCTTTGTACACGGCTAATGTGCCGACACATGACAGGGTTCACACCGCCACATATGCTGACGACACTGCCTGCTGCACATTCAGCCGTAGCAAGGCAATTGTCACCTGGCGCCAGCAGGATACATTACGGAAAACAGAAGACTGGGCAAGGTGCTGGCATATACAGATCAACCCTGTCAAAACACAGGCCATCCTACTAACCAAAAGAACTGGGTCCTGCCTAAGACGGCTGCCAGATACACAGATTAAACTAAACCACACGCTTGTGCCCTGGTCCAAAACAGTGTGTAACCTAGGAGTCACACTGGACACATGACTGACCTGGTGACCACACATCGAAAATCTCTGAAAACGTGCCAGTGCGAGACTCCACGCACTGTACCCCATTCTAAATATGGACAGTAAAGTAGCTGCCTCAATAGGTGTACAGATATACTGCACCCTGTTCAGGCCAATCCTCAAATATGCCTGCCTGGCATGGGGCTATGCTCTTACAATAAACAAGACCCTATGATCTCCTGAATCCTGTGCATAAAATGCCAACCTAAAGACATATCAACAGCAAGGACATTAGGAGGTAATGTCTACCGACAAACCATCCACAATACTCTGTCTAAGACAAGGCAGTAAATGGGGTCGCTGCTGCTCATTATGGCAGTTTATCAGCAGGTACGATCCACAACAGTCATCTCGGTGACACGGAAGTAGCAACATTCGTAAATTTTCATGTAACTTCTGGGGACTTAAGGGACTTAAAATATTTTGACTTGGTTGCAGTTCGGAGACAGAAATATTTATGGCAAAAAAGAAACTTTGAAATTCTTTCATTTAACCACCACCAGTGACGAACTTAGTGCTTTTCATTGTAAGCCAACTTTACTAAGATTTGCAGAGGCAAGGGGATAATTAATCAGGGATGAAAGTATGTGAACACAGCTTTTTATGAATACATGCTTTCTTCAACACAGGATTTTGAGGTCCGATTCTATCTTCAGTAATGTGCTATGTAATCTGATACCAGTTTTAATTTTCATAACTTTGAAGAATATATTCAGTGATCTACACCAGTGACTTTAATTTCTGTGATTCTCCTTCCCACTGTTATCTCTTGTAGTGTAAAATACAAGATGGTTGGTGGCTGTTCTAGATAAAACCATGCAGAGACTTGGATAGGTATCAGGTAATGCATTACATCCACGGTCACTTGTTATCCCCTCGAAAAAGTTCCATCATACTGGTGATGTATAACTGATTGGCTGCTATTACAGAAACATTATCATAGGGTCTTTATAAACAGCACCTAGCCTGGTGGTTTAACAATAACAATCATCGTTGTCAATCAAGACTCTTCACTGCCCGATTATCCATATTTCTTTTTACTATGTTGTCCAAACATCAATGTAGACAAATGCCTTCGCTTTCATCCTCACCCAACTCCTACTAATATCCAATGAAAATAATTATAGAAAATAGTTGTTTTACTTGCATGACATTTATGGCTTCAATTTGAATTTTTACCAATTATTTGTTCCATCAGTTTTATAATCACTAAATCCATTTTTAATTGAACTGATAGTAGCTGGTGCCACATTTGTGAATAAGCAGTAAAACTATGTTAGTGCATTGATCTAACTAAATACTTGATTTACAATTGAATTACTGTATGTTGAATTTATTTTACACTCCAGCTAATATCACGCGAATCTTTTGCATTAGCTTGTAGTAACATAAAACCAAAAAATCTCCAATATTTCTTTATTTGATTGATTCTGGCACATCAATATTACCACAACAAGCACTGCTTTGCATATAGTTTATTTACCTATTTTGAGACATACTTTTTCCATGGCTTGGACCCTAGACTTATTCTCCACAATTTTGTAGGGATTTTAAGGACTGGATATTTGTAACAAATGCAGGGTTGGATTAAACTACAGACAGAGCTGAATTTTAAGAGATCTCCCAACATTTAATAAAAATCATATTGATTTTATCTTAAAAGAAAATCACAATCTAGCCTTCTTAAAATGATTCCAGACGATATAAAATATAATCATTTCAAAGAAATTAGAACTGTTTATTAATAATATGAATTAACTGTGATCGAGCTAATGTCTGGTGGCAATTTCCCTCAACACTTACTAATTATTAATACATATTTTTGCCTTAAAATGCTTCACAGTATTGAGCATATTGTTCATTACCCCCATAGGTAATTTTTTCCCCCAGTCCCTCACTACCCTATATACAAATGAAAACTTTCCTAGTCTCCCATGTCTGAAATCATTTCCTAATTTATCACAACTTCCCGTTCCACTTGCTGCCCCAAAATCTTCCACCAGTATATTTATTTATATACATTTCATCACCAATATATGTATTGTATATTCCCACAATCCTCTTCATCCACTTTCTATCCAGCAATGACTACAAACACAACTATTTTATTACTGTTGTTAAAGATTGCATCCTTTGGCAATTTCTACAGACCTCCTTCCTCCCACCAACTCCAATATTTAATGCTAATAATGAGGGTCTCATGTCATACGACAATATTCCAGCAATGGCCTGACTTAAAGTTGTGTAATATATCTCTCTTACTTCGGTGATACATCCTCTCAGTATCCTCTCCAACAGATGCAATAATCTGAACCCCATCCCTACAACCTCAGCAACATGCCGTGCGCAGGTTAGCTTATTTTGTTGATATTCTCAGGTGTTTATATATTATTCCTTCAACAGGCTACTCAATCCCTACTGAAACCTTTATTTTCCTATCTGTATATCCATATAAGTTGACTCTTCTTGGGATTTATTAGAGATGCTAAATAGATTATTGATGTAATATAACCTCTAACACACTACAGGTTCATAGTTTGACCTGTCTCTTAAAAACTTATCTCTTATCAACTATCACTCTGTAAAAATGTACAGGGAACTTACAAGTGTGTATTTGTAGGTCACATCTATTTAGAGGCTGTTGATGTACATTGTTTGGTGTAAAATCACTAAAAGTATTTTGTTTAAAAAAAATTGTTTCATAATATGTTAAATATTGTTCAAAAATTTTGTTTGATAACATAATATATACATTTATTCTGTAACATTATTTTATAGTAACAGTACAGTAAAAGTAATATTTTCAAAATAAAATTAGTTTACTCAAGTCACTGCTTGGTAAAATTGAAAAATTAGATAAAAATGAAGAGGGAAAGAGAGGGCCAAGATTTTGACCATCTAGCAGTTTATGCAGTTACCTAATCCAGTACTGTAAACTACGGCTACTTTGGGACAGTAGGGGCAACTTTGGGACACCAAGTTTTTAAGGAGTTTTAAATCTCTTGCTGCTGCCAGTTGAAAAGTATAACACTTTTGTTATAGTCATTTGAAGTGTCAATCTTTGATGCTTTATGCCAGCAGTTTTTCAGAACTTTGTTGACAAACTTTAATAGAAGGCAGCCATTTTTAATTTTTAGACTATTTTCAAAGTGCTCTGTTGTTCTGCATGCTTTCATATAGCAAAGAAAAACTAGAAACAGATGTGAGAATCAGGTAGTTGCAACAAGAAATACTTGCCTTAGCTATTGTTTTAGGCAAAAATAAAAAAAATATAAACAACAATATCAATTTTGATAATGTTTTGTAATGTTCAGATTTCCGTGGTGCAACTTTGGGACAGTATCAAAGCAATTGAACTGATAGTTTACCAATAACATATGGGGAATATTATATTTTGTCTAAATGATGATTCATAATCAAGGTGAAAAATACAGTTTTCAGTGCCAAATAAAGTTAACTGAGGTATGTTAATGGCATTGTTCCCTTATAGCTTCTCCAAATTTTAGATTTAATGAAATTGGAAGATCAATGAATATTTAAATTGGAAATAGCTCTAAATTTGTTTTGAACTTAATACTTATTATAACTGATAGATCTCTAAGGTGGTGGAATTAGATAGCTAATTTTTATAACAATGGTAGAAATAAAAAAAAAAATTCTTTAAATTTGAGATTGTGAAATACATACATTGTAGATCAGATTAAATACACACATTTGAAATATTCATTGATAAATCCTTAATGGAGCACATCATCCAAAAGACCTCTGAAGTCACCCAGCTTCGTCAAAGGAACAGATAGAAGAACGGGTAAAAATATTTCTGCTGACGTCTTTGCAGATCAGGGGCAGAAAGAAACACAGTACACAATAGAAGAAAATGTGTGTAATGTGAGACAACATAAAATGCTTTTACTCTAACTTTCTTTTCCTATTGATTTTAACCATAAAAATGACTTGTCCGAAAGTTTCCCCACTTCATGTGCCAACTTTGGTACATAAATAGATGAAAATTTCTGGGTGAAAAATAGTCTTCATTTGGTTTGTAATGCCATTATTCAAAAGAGGAAGGACAGATCTAACCAAATAACTCACTTTATTTCCTTAAATTGTCATCGTTTTTTCTGAATTCTCAAAAAGTCCAGATAGTGTACCAAAGTAACACCGGTTTATGGTGCTGGATAAATATCTTATCTTTCAAAAGAATGTTAGTCAATCCATGATGACAAGAAAAACTATTTATGCTGATAATCTGTCAATCATCCTTAACATGGTAGATTTCAGTCAAGAGAGACGAGACTATAAAATGTCCTGTCTGTTAGATCATCTAGCTACAATTAAGTGCCATTTACTTCAGTACACCTATGAAATTTGTGGGAAAGTGAAATACTTTAACACACAGATAGTTAAAAATATCTGGGAGTTCTCTTCAAAAATACTCTCATATAATTTACAAATATTAACATCATTAAGATAAGACAGAAGTTCACCACTAGGGATCATCCCCTAAGAAAACTCTCTCTGTAGATTAAACCTCAAAGTTCTAAGAACAGTAAGCATGTGTGGATTGGAACTGATCAATGTAGACTGTAATTTTAATCATCAACAAAACATGCAGGATAGTTATATTTTGAATGAAGACTAGGAAACAGTAAAGTCTTCCTAAAATGGGGAAATGTGAGTCAAGTCTCCTGTGTATTAGTGTCACACCTTAGGTTTTGTTCACTGTCTGAGGTTTCACCTGCTGAATCATGTAATCCTGAGCAGCTGAATGTAGTGGACACAAGCTTTCATGCATAAATTTGGTAAGAGAAATTTTAAGATTTTTTATAGAACAAATACCACTTTGATGCTGTAGTATATAATGTGACTGCTTTCCTTATATTATCATTCTTAGTCTGTTTTCTTTTATATCATCATCTAATTTAATTTTACACACAGGTGATTCCTTAGAACATAGGCTGTATATAAACTACAATATTTATTCTGTTTCTGCTATAAATATTTGGTGTTGGTTTTTAGAGATGTGGCTGTAGCTTAAAGTTTTTGTCTTCTTTATCTATATTTGTTTTCTAACCAATGAGTATTTGGGTGGATGTGCAGAGGTTGAGTTTAAATTCTTTTGTGGATGCCCTTTTGTGCACCTAATTTAAATGCTGAAAGGCAAATTATGAAATAAGTCATGGAAACAATCCACAAACTTGATTTAAATCTGTGAATGCCAATAGGGATCCACTGCAGTTTATAAATGGTTCTACAAATAAAAAGGGAACTGAGCCGTGCTCGGCTCGCATTGTTTATTTTCCCCGCCCTCGATTGTCTTCTGATGCTGGTTCCTGCAGAGCCCGCATGCTAGTTTCGCCCGTGAGAGCGCGCTGTGGCCCTGGTGGTGTCCCCTACCGGCTGATAGAGTTGATTTTCGGGAACACAAAACCGGGAAGTCAGTCGGTCGGCAGCAGCGGATTGGTTCGTTGGGCCTAATATTTTCCCTAATTGACTGCAACGTTAGAGGTCTGCTGGTATAAGCGAGGACTTGTAATTTGACCAGGTGGCCTGGAAGTACCACATGATGTGGGTTTGTGACCCGACCGAGACCGTTCCTCGCTCGCATTAATCGAGGGAATTCTTCCGCTGTGCTCTATGTTCGTGAGCGGTTTTCCGCCGATAGGGCAGCACGGCAGCGAGCAGGGCTGGTGGTGGCTTCGAGGTGATAAATTGCCATTTTCTAGCACTGTCGGGTATTTGAGGTAGAATACCTGATGATCCCAACTACAAAGTGCGTCGCTTACTGCATTCTTGTTAATTGTGCTTAATAATTTTGTTACGGGAATGGACAAAATTCCCCGATATGTGGTGCTAGTCATTCCCGCTACCTTATCAGTGTGTGTGGGTGGTAACAACTTATGCGCCGGCATGTACACACTATAGTGTGTCAGAACCTTTTGGTAATAACTTGATTCTTAAGGTTAAACTGAAGGACGCTAAGGTAAACTGATTCCTGTTTGTTTAAAATAATTGCTGTATTTTGCCTCCTGTGTACAAATTTGTGTTTGATACTAGCTGTAAATTTGTTATATGATGGTAAATTGGTAAGAGCCTGCCCTGTTATATTACGTTTCCAAGCACGTAAGGATTTTCTGTTTGCATGTTTAATACAAGTGGAGATATTGTGATTAGGGATATTCTCATGGCTTAACAAGGTTGTCATCGCATTAACATATATTTGTATTGGTACAGGATTTATTAAGATCATAATCTGCAAGATCGAAGCCTTCTTATGTATTATATTGTATTATATTATTTGTGATATTCTGTATAAGTTTAATCATTGACCATGATTCTTGTAATAAAATGTTTGAACAAGGTTTGCACTTTATAACCATGCTCCCACATGCTTCCCACTGAGTCCTTAGTTGCAACCACACATACCAGGAACAAATTCTTAAACAGTTACAATCAAGGAATTGTTCTATAAGGATTTTGCATTTTGAAGTCCTTTAGCAGACCTCCCAAATTAATAGCACTGTATGATACAGATAATGCAAGCTTTAAGATTTTTATTGTGTTAAATGAGGAATCAACAGAGCTGACATGAAATTTTACATGAACCATGTACTTCTTCTGTGGTCCATCTTTCAAGGTTGAAGGTTGGTGACCAAACAAGAGACATGCTGCACAATCTGTCTCCACCAGTTTTGATCTCTTGCTCCCTGGGATAATAGCACTATTATCTGGTTTGTTTTTTGCACACTCTAGTCCAACCATCATATTGGACATCTTCCATGTGGTAGTTGACCTATTTTTCCTTGTATGATGATTCTTTTCAAGGTTGTCTCCACGTCACCGAACAACATCAACAAAACACATCATCAAAAAAACTAAACCTTGTTTCAAAAGTTATTTGAAAGTGTATTTACATATTGTAATACCATGTAGAAATGCAACACTTAGGTCAGTCTGGTGTTGGCCCTGAGATGTTGTTGTTAGCCACTAATACACATTGCCATGAGGCAGGTGGATCTGGGGCTGGAATGGCTTTTCATTTCTGAGATTGGATCCGGCTTGGGTTTGGTACCTAAGGATGCTGATAGAGAATCTTCAAAAACTATAATTAAACATGAGATGAGCAAGAAGATCTATCAACTGAATCTGATGGCTGTGGAGAGAAGTATCTTTCTCAAGATTTACAGCTAGAAGAGGAAGATTTTCAAAGAAGGCATGAAAAAATGAAACAAAAATATTGGTAAGCCTTTATGAGCAAAACCCATATGAGCAATCAGTGGGGTATTCATTATAAAGTAGCCACAGAAAAAATCTGACCTACCAAAACACTACCCACAGTCAAGAGAACAGATGAACAAATAATAAAGAATTGGAGAGGAAGAGTAACTAGAAATTTTGTTTCTGGATAACAAGCGAAGAGAAGAATCAGAAGAACAAGTTACACTAAGAAGAAACATGTGACAGCCCTGCTGGAGTAAAGAGAAAGAAAAGATATTACACATGAAGAAGTAATAACCACACTAAACAAAATGAAAAATGAATAAGTTCTTGGTTCAGATGGAATTCTAACCAAGGTCCTCCCACCCTATATAGAATCCTAAACTAATGTCTATATCATGGTAGATTTCCAGGAATGTGGAAAAGCAGTGAGGTGGTAATTCTAAAAAAGGGTGTTGATAAGGATCCTTTTCTAACAAAATCTTGCCAGGCAAGGATACATTTTTATCCAGACCTTAGCAGTGGGTTTATTTGTTAAATTTGCTTGGAAGTGTGCCAGATAAAATCTTATGAAATAAATTACAAAACCACCAGGATCTCAACAGAGTGAATCCCAGTAAATATGGATTTTGAACTGGTAAGTCAATAGAGGATTCCTAAATCAGTCTATGGAAATAATCAGTAGTAGTACAAAAAAGTATGTAGTAGAAATTATTGTGGAAATTTCTGGGGCATTTGACAATCTGTGGTTACCTGTACTGTTCGCATGGCTGGGAGAGATGGGCTATCTGCAGGGACTATTGCAGATTTATAAATGTTCCCTTGAGATGCTAGAACTCATCCATTACAAGGTCTCTGACTAAAGGATGCCTACGAGGTTTGGTTTGCAGTTCTGTTTTCTGGGAGATAGTGATGGAACCAGTGATCAATTCATTACAAATAACACGATAAATGCTGGGTATAACTGCATTTGCTGATGGAATTTTTTTGCTTGTGGAACGAATTTGAGAAGAACAGCAGTATGGTTCTTAATTGCATTAGCCAAATGTGCATTAATGTCAAGTTAAGTATAGCACACCATTAGATAACATTTATGTTGCTTGTGTGGGTAGTGTGGTTTAACTGTCCTAAATCAGAGACTGATAATTTAAAAAGCTGCTCCATTTAGTAATATTCTATTATCTGTATAATCCCTAATAGAGTATTGTTCTTGATACTTTAAATTTGTTAAGAAGGTAGTTGATGTATTTGGATAAATCATGATTGGAAAGAGTGGTGCCTGTCGCTGGAACATGAAGAATGGTGTTGCGTGCAGTGGGTTGTAGAAGGAGTTTATTTTGGCATATAGTGGAGGGGAACATGAGAAATAAATGAGGTTCACCCATGGTTTTGTTCACTTTGCATTAGGGATGAAAAGATCAGGAAGATGATTGAAACAATCAGGGTGAAAGATGAAATGATGAGAGAGTTGGGGGGAACAGTCTGTGCCCTTGAAGCTTGGCCTGTGGAGGCTCAGCCTATTGTGGTTCAGCAATTGGAGGCTGTGCCTGTGGAGACTCAGCCTGTGGTGACTCAGGCTTTGGAGACTCAGCGAATAGAGGCAAAATGTAGAGATGGTGGGTATAGAGAGGAGGACAAGAAGGATGGTTGGGAGCTCATAACAGGTTGCAGGGGAAATATGGTTAATAGGATGAAGAAGTCAGACACTCCAGAAATTGTGAGGAAAAATAGATTTGACCTGTTACCAGATTTGGGAGGAGATAAGCCTCATGGAGATATAGGAGTAGTTAATTTTTTTTATTATTTTTTAACTGCTTAACGTCTTCTATAACAACTAGGTCTTTAGAGACGGGAAAGGATGGGGGCAAGGAATGGGAAGGAATTCGGCCATGGCCTTTTTGAAGGAAGCATCCCAGCATTCACCTGGAGTGATTTGGGGAAACCATGGAAAACCCAAATCTGGATGCCCGGACGGGGATTCGAACCGCCGTCCTCCCGAATGCGAGGCCAGAACGCTAGCCGTTACACCACCACGCTCGGTAGGAGTAGTTAAGGTGCAGGCCTTTAGGAATAGGGTGTGCAAGGAAATAACAGAAAGAAAAGGGTTCTGCTACTAGGTAATAGCCATGGGAGAATTGTAGGCCCTCTTAAAAGGGTCACCTGGGTACAGGCTATTAGGTCACAAGCTTTTTCAAAGCTAGTACATTTTAGGTTAGGTCATAGAGGATATATGTTCACTTTCCAGGGGATACACTACAGAAGATAGAGCAGTGATAGTGGGAGATGCAGAGAACATTATTGATAGAAATGCTAATTATAGTATAGAGAGTGACCTGAAGAAAGTGTTGAAGAAGGCAAGCATACTAGGGTAGAACTCATATAACTCCTAAGCCTCCATGATCAGCCAAATTTTAAACCACACTGTGAGGTGGGTAAATGTTGGAAATGGAGGTGTTACTTGGTAATGGCATTAGTTCTGTCATGGAGGTTGTGCCTGACACCATTGGAACGTGGGGTTTCACTAGGCATGGCCTACGCCTAAATTGGAGGGTCAGTGGAATACTTTCTGACTTGTTAGCTTAGGCTATAAGGGAGCCCACTTCCAGTGATGATGGGGTCAGGACTGTGCCATTTTAAGGTTAGGGGCTGCAGGTGAGGGGATAAAAATAAGTAATGAAAGGGATCCATAGTTAGAAAAATCACCAATACTAAAGAAATAGATGAAGCTTTTGAAACAATAATAGAGTAGGGCGGATTTGGGAAGGAGAATGTTAGTGCTGAAAATATCACAAAGCCAGTAATAGGTGTATTACTTATAAACTGTTAAAGTATAATGAACAAAGTAATGGAGTTTGTAAACCAAATAGAGATATATGAACCTCAAGTAATTATAGGGGTTAGAGTCTTGGTTAATAGAATTAGTAGTAGACAATGAGATTTTCCCTGATGGTTATAGAGTATACTGCAGAGACAGAGGAGAAATTGGTCGAGTGGTATTCTTACTGGTTATAAAAGACTATTACAGTTCACTGGTGTTAAGAGATGATGACCATGAGTTACGTTTGGTAGAATTTTGGGGCAGTAAAAAACAAGAAGTCAGGGTGTTTGCTGCATACTACAGTGAAAGAATGAATGATAATAATAATATTTAATTAAATAGCAATGGAGTGCACGCTGCGGTGGCAAATTCCCTACACACCCAGCTTCCCCCATTCCTGCACCCACCTACATTTGCCCTTTACAAATTTTAACTTTGTGAGTGGCTAACATTCAGGCCTTGTATTCGGGAGGACAGGACGCCGTTTTGAATCCCTGTCCGGGCATCCAGATTTGGGTTTTCGATGGTTTCTCCAAATCACTCCAGGTGAATGCCGGGATGCTTCCTTCAAAAGCCATGGCCGAATTCCTTCCAATTCCTTGTCCACTGTCCCATCCCACCTATAATGACCTCGATGTTGATGAGGCGTAAAGCCATAAGTAAGATAAAAAAGTCAACTAACCATAGCACACAATATAGTTATAATACCACTCATAGGTAACATGGTCATCAATCAGACATCAGAACCAAAATTTTCATAGAAATCCTCACACACTGACAAGCATCCAAAACGTCAAAGCAGGTGCAGATACAAGTTCCATTATGCCGAATATAGTGCCCACACTTGGACTGGCATAAATTATTGGGTCATTCGATTAGGAAACTGGGTTTTTGCATATTTTATCCACTCTGGCCTCATCACCTAAAATCTAGTGCCAGCTTGTGAACATGGTCAACTTAGGCTACTTACACCACTGAGAATTCTTCTACCAATATCCATTCTAACCTCATTATATGCTACATAAAGCCCCAACTTCCAGTGACATCCAGCCCAGCTCCTTTATTATGTCAGTTGTTGAACGTTTTCCACTAACAAATCTAGCTTCCCTCCCTTGCACTCTGTATTTTATGTAAAAAAATGTGGATTCCATATTACATCACTATAAGCAAGCAATGGTCTGACTGTGGGTTAGTAACCCAAGTTCTTCACTTCTCTGGTACATTCCTTCATCATGATTTTTATCCCGAAGCACATATATTGAACAATGTGAGAAAGAGAGTTCACAACCCAATACAAATATCACCATATATTTTAGGCACAAATCTTCAGAAGAAGACCACACACACACACACACACTCGTCCATGCATACAGCGAGTTCAACAGAACTAACAGCAAGCGTGATGGAATCAAAGAATTGGGGCAGAACTGTCAAGGCCACTGATTACCTGGGCAGTAGTCTTATTACAAAAATCATCTGACAGATGACTTGGAGGAAGGTGGAGTAAGTGTAAATCACCATATTTACGCATGCATGCACAAAGAGAGATGCAGACACACACGCCCATGCCTACGGCATGTTCAGAACAATTACCGACACCAATAATGGAATCAAAAAGTTTGGTCAATACTCTCCTGCCTCATGACTGGCTGAAAAACAGAATTCTCCTTACATATCATCAGTCACATGAGTCAGACAGTGTAAAAAGATGGCATGTTCACACCATAAACCTCAGTGTTTATCTCATATGGAGTGTTCATCACACCCAATTGATTACATGTACCATCAACCCATTTGTGTGAGTAGCGGTGGAAGCTCAAAGTTTTAATGTTTTATTTGATAAAAAATTACACTCATCTATAATTGAGATAGGTGTACTTATAATTCAATATTAATTCTATTTTTAATCAGTTCTTACTTAATTTCTTATAGGTCTATTTTTATTTCTTTTAATACTTTATTTAAGTAGTCAGGAAACACTATTGCTTGGCATGGCGTGGGAAGGTTCTGATTAATGGTGCGCTGTCTGAAAACAGTTTAGTCGCTGTCTTCCTGCTGACATTCGTGCATGAATGTGTTTTTAATCTTTCTCGATTGTGTGCTTTGGTGATCTTAATCGTCTTTTATTTTTTGTTTTATCTTAATATATAGGCCTACTATTTCATATTGTTATTAAAACTTTTGAATTGTAATTCTGTGAGCTTTTGCTGAGGCTGTATGGTTGCAACAACATAACTACAATAGGCAGCGCCTTAACTATCACTCATGAGTCAAATGGGGTAAATGAAAGGATCCTCCTCGAAGATTGCAATGATAAGCGACCAAGCGAAGAATAGCAATCAGGCGTACCCTGGACAACATCAGAGAATGAATCGACATGACCTGATGGCTAATCCTTTCACCCAAGAAACATTACTACCCAAGCCCTTTTCAGAGCCACAATTAACAATCATCTCTGTTAACATAGAAGGCATGTCACCAGCCAAGGAAGAGCTGCTACAAGATCAATGCAGTCAATATCAGTGCCATATATTGTGCCTAAAGGAAACACACAGAAGCTATGAAATGCATAGACCAAAAATAAACGGAATGCATCTCGCTATAGAAAGACCTCATAATCAATATGGAAGTGCAATCTTTGTATGTCCATATGTACAAGTAATGTCCACTGCATTCACGGAACAAAATGACATTGAAATTCTCACTCTAGAAATGACGAACAGTACCATTTCGTGTTTCATAAGCCACCTGGTGCTGTATTCACTGTCAACATACCACATAATTTCCATAATAAAGACATACAGATCGTGATTGGTGATTTCAACAGTCATAGCAATGTTTGGGGCTATGACCATGAAGATGAGAATGGAGCTGAAGTACAAGAATGGGCTGAAGTACAAGAATGGGCTGAAGTACAAGAATGGGCTGAAGTAAATCACCTACCTGCATCATTCAACAGTGGTTGGTGGAGGCGTGGTTTCAACCTTGACCTCATATTCAGTAGTAGCAGTATTAGCCACCAGTGCGTTAAATCTCTCTGTTGCCCAATACCCAACCCACAGCATAGACCAATAATGTGTCAAATATATGCCGCAGTTAGACCACAGGAAGTACCTTTCCATAGAAGATACAACTTCAAAAAGGCAAATTGGTCTGAATTCTCAGAACTATTGGATTCCAAAGTTCTTTCAATAGAACCAACACCAGAATGCTATGACATCTTCACCATGGCTGTAAAGTGATGTTCCAGAATGTCTATCCCTCGTGGTTGTCGGACATCTTACATCCCCAGTCTAACATCAGATTAAGCTGCTCTACTTAAAGAATACAGCAATTTATTTACAGAAGATCCTTTTGGTGAAGCAACAGTGGAAGCAGGAAACAAACTCATTTCCATTATTAAAGAGACAAAGCGGAATCAGTGGATTAAAACTGTTGAAGACTTAGATTTCGCAAGAGACAGCCATAAAGCATGGAGACTACTGAAGCATCTAAACAATGATCCAACTAAGACCAAAGTTCATTATAATGTTACTGCCAACCAAATAGCACCACAACTGCTATTAAATGGGAAAGCTAATCACAAGTCCAAAATTCCCAAACTGCGGAAAGAAGGCCAAGAGGAGAATAATGACCTCACAATACCATTCAGCATGGAAGAATTAGATAAGGCTATAAGAAATTGCAAAAATTGAAAATCAGCAGGCCTGGATGACATTAGGACAGAACAAATTAAGCACTTTGATCTAACAACAAAGAAGTGGATGCTTCAGCTCTTTAACAACTGTATGAGTAAATGTCAAATTCCAAATATATGGCAGAAGAGCCGAGTGATCGCCTTGCTTAAACCTGGCAAAGAAGGAAACATTCCAAACAATTCTAGACCTGTTGCAATTTTAAGTCACCTCTACAAACTGCTTGAAAGAATGATCTTAAACCGGCTG
The DNA here is from genome assembly GCA_031002005.1 of Vandiemenella viatica. NCBI lineage: Eukaryota > Metazoa > Arthropoda > Insecta > Orthoptera > Morabidae > Vandiemenella > Vandiemenella viatica. The sequence goes on from CM061921.1 coordinate 245,774,084, forward strand.
TTGGCTGTAGTTGATCCTTTGCTTATTCCTGAACAAGCTGGATTCTTCCCAGGTAAAAGTTGCACAAGACAACTACTAAATATCAGATGGAAGCTCGTAAGGTAAGAGGGGTGGTATTTGTTAATTTGTCAGCAGCGTTTGACACCATCAACCTTCAGCGACTACAAGCAGTCAAGTTCTACAATCTGACCAGGAAGTTCAGTCTTAGTAAGTTCATTGCTACTCTTCTTCAGAACCGCAGATTATTTGTTGACTTCCAAGGACAGCGTAGCCGTTGGAGGTCACAGAAGAATGGTCTACCACAAGGAAGTGTGCTAGCCCCATTATTGTTTAACATATACACCAATGATCAACCTATACCACCCAAATTCAGGAGTTTTGTGTATGCTGATGATCTTGCTCTGGTCTCACAGAGTAAAGACTTTGAATCAGTGGAGAGCACCCTTACCAATGCTCTGGAAGATTTGTCAAAGTATTATCGCTTGCACCAGCTTAAACCAAATCCTACGAAGACACAAGTATGTGCTTTTCATTTAAGGAATAAAGAAGCAATGCGTAGGTTAAAGGTAACATGGTCGGGGGTCGAACTAGAACACTGTGACCCTTGACAGATCACTTACATTCAGGAAACATTGCATGAACTCCAAGCTGAAAGTTAAAGCTAGTTCGCCTCCTCGTGGTGCTAAATGAACTAGCACATACTGGCAGTCAGACAATCCTGAAGGATCTCCTGACTAAGACACTAATTCATCTCAACTGTGTTATGAACAAGATACCAGACAAAACAAACGGTCCTTCTAAGGACCATTTGACTAGAGAACTCGGGCCCTTGGTTCGAATCTGCCATATAAATATATATACTCCAAAATATCTAGGAGTGACCCTTGACAGATCACTTACATTCAGGAAACATTCCATGAACTCCAAGCTGAAAGTTTCTATTAGGAACAATCTCATAAGAAAACTGGCTGAATCGCAAACAATTTGAACGTCTGCCTTAGCACTATTTTATTTGACTGCAGAGTATGCCTGTCCTCTATGGCACAGTTCAAACTATGCCAAACAAGTAGACATTGCACTTAATAACACATGCAGAATCATAACAGGCTGCTTAAAGTCAACACCAGTCAAATGGCTCCACCGTCTCGCAGGAATAGCACCACCTTCTGTTCGAAGGAAATAGCAGTGAACAAGGAAAGGAGGAAAGTGAACCATGAAAAATCTCATCCACTATATGGGCATATCCCTCACAGGCAAAGACTGAAGTCCAGGAAAAGTTTTCTAAGAATATCTCAGGAACTTACGATGACAACTGAAGAAGCCAGGTTACAACTATGGGAAGCTAAGGTTCCCCTTCCACATGGCTGGGGAAGAGTGTCTGAATCTTTGTCACCTGGTTATGACAAGGGATGGTTGACGTGGAAGTCTTTGAATAGGCTGAGGTCAGGAGTGGGTAGATGCAAAGTGAATTTAGCAAGGTGGGGCTATGCTGAGATCAATGATATCAAGTGCGACTGCGGTGAAGACCAGACTGTCCAGCACATACTCCAGTGTCGACTGTGTCGAGTATCCTGCTCAGCAGCTAATCTGTATGAGGCCTCAAAAAATGCACTGGAAGTGGCCAAGTTCTGGTCCAGTATAATTTGATGTTGTGATTGTGTAACTGTATAATTCTGATACGAAATAATAATAATAATGAGTCGAATAATTGAACTTGTGAATATCACTTGCTAACCTCAATCACTTCAGTCTCAGAAATGATACAAAAAGCACGTTTCGAATTTTCGATTGTTCTGTAAGTTATCTTGATATATTTTTACTATCATTATATTAACCAATACTTGGCATTAAAAGGTTAATTAATTTAATAATAATTAATTGATATTGCTTTATACATATAAGGGTCCACACCACAGGTATAGCCTAAGGGCCCACAGATACTAAATGAGGCCCTGCCTCCTGGTTGGAACCCACTTTCTGATATGGGTCATCTCTTCTCATGGTGGATTTACGGTGGCTGGCTGACAATCATCAAAAGATGTAACAACCCTATTTATCTGTTAATTTTTTTCATTTCATTAGCCTTTTGGTGCCCAAACATCACCGGAATCAAACTTTTCAACAAATTATCTGAAGGGAAGTAGATGTGTAATCATATGACAATTTAAATATAGCATATACAAATAATTTAATTAAAGAATTAAAGATTTTCATAGTACAGTAAAAAATTTGGAAAATGACATCAATGACACATTTTAAACTAGTTTGAATAAAATTTCAATTTTAGTGTTATAAATCTTTTTCTGTTTCATTTTGTAACTCTTTAACAATAATACATGTCTGTTATTTAATCAAATGGTGTCCTGTGCTAAGTAAGGAAATCAGATGGCAGCAAGCAGAAAGACAGTGATGATTAAGATATCAGTTATCTATTCCTTATTTTAGTAATATTCTTACAACAGAAAATTGTGCAGGGGTGGGAGGAGTAATGGCGAAGCTTTTTTTTTCTTTTTGGGTTTATTGTACTCGCGTTATCCATCTTTTGTGGTTACGTATGCACGTAATACATGCAGTGTGTCTTAGATTAAGTGAAAAAGAAATGTACTGCAAGAAAACTAGCACTAATTTCACGAAGAGAAAAAAGGCTGAAATGAACCCTGGACCAATACTAACAATAAAATAATACTTTCGATAGGTATGGGAGAGCGGGGGAAATACACGCATGCGGGCAATCACATGCAGGCTGAAATACACATTTTGAATGGCACGGGCTTAGCCCAGTTGGTGCTAAACCCTTCTGGCAGGCGTAACAACTACAGTGCCACCCACTCCAGACATTTTCCGATTGCGTTGCGGCGGTAGTAAAGTGAGGTTTATTTTCAATGTGTTTGATGTAACTTTTGTCAGCTATATTTTGCAAGGAAAGTGCTACCATAAGTTGCTTTAATGCAATTTTTTGCATATCTACTACTAGCCCTAGATGTTTCATTTAGTTGTAGATCTGTCAAGGTATTTGAACTAAGACCTGAGTTCTGCTTAAGTTAGTCCTCGAACTCACTTTGGGGTATTGGCACGCGGCTCTTCAAGCGCGTGGTATTCCCCCTTCATAATAAAACTAGTTGGTTATATTTTCAATTCCAACGAGTTTTTTTATACTTCAGATTACTAGATATTATAAAAGAAAAAACCAGATAGTAAAATGGACCTAAGAGGAGCTTCATAAGGGTCTTGATGCCACAAAATCAGGAAGAAAAATGAGAGAAGTATGGGTTTGTCAAAGCTACTCTGCGTAGAAGAATGATATTGAAGAATACCAAGGGAAAGATGGAGAACTAGGGTACCGATGTGTTTTGGGTATTAGGCAGAGCCATGAAGAATGTAATGACTGGAACATTTCAAAACATTACAAGTGGGATGTTTGCTATACAAGAAAAAGCACTCTTTTCACTCCTATATATAAAAAAAAGTTTACAAAACATCATTATTTTCTCAATAATGTACTGTTTAGTAGATGTAATTAGTAAAATAAACTAACAGATAATAAAAATAACATGTATTGTCCATTTTTATGTATTGTTTGTATTGCTTGTTATTACCCCATACCGTGCGTGTCATTACCCTAGGGGGTGGGGAATACCACGCATTTGCACTTTTTTTATTTTAATCATAAAAATTAAGGTAATGTTAATAATTATATTCCATCATTTGGAATATGTCGAGAAATGTCCATAGTAAGGTAAACATTTGTCTTGGTAGATATATAATGAACAATTTAAATCGATTTTTCCTTATGTGCGTGTGTTTCCCCCACTCTCCCCTACCAATAAAATAATTTTTGTGTTATCTTTCTACAGATTTGGCTGTCATGTGAAATCACCGCATTATTTAAGTTCAAGCCATGTTGTAGGTAATGTAGCTATTGTGGTATCTTGTAACTCAATATTACAAAATTATTTTAGATGTTATCATAACTGATATCCACAAGGACTTAGTAGCGAGCAAACATTTTCATATAAAGAAACTCTGGTTCTTATAAATATCATATATATATGTAACTGCGAAACTTGCCCTTCAGAGAGTGATTATTATACTTCTTTCATTCATATGGACAACAATGAGTCAATAATTATTTGTAAAATAGTAGCATATACAGGTCTCAAACTTACCTTCAGACATTGTTCCTAAGTTAATGCAGCGGAAATATCTGTAACCGTAACAGATTTCCACTATTTCCGTCTATATCGCCACCCGCAACAGTAACTTATTATCAAACGCGAACCATCCTCACTCAATGGCGGCATACCAATATTTACATCTATACGACTCAAAGAAACGAGGCAGTTTCCTCACTCAATCCTGAATCTTTTTATCAGAGAACATTTGCATTTCGAAGCACACGCCAATATGTTTGCCTCCGGTAATACGCGCAATTAATTAGTTTACTTTAGAAACTGTTATTTCACTTTTCTTACCCATCAGCCCCTCCTTAACGCGCAATTTGTTAATGCTATGAAAATTATATCTATGAATTCCACGGAAACTATAATCGTGGCCATCACCATCCATGGAGGAATTCCTTCCTCCATGTCACCATCTTCAACATTATATACATAAAACCTTTCCAGAGTACTTATATTTTCTTTTGTTGTATTTTTTTGTTTTAATTTCATTTGCAAGAGCGGCGAGTATACTCGTAGATTTTAAAGGTTAGGAGCAATGATAGTTTCTGTACATCAAACGAATTTTCTTGATCGTAGAGGCTTGTTTTTAGTAGATAATTTGTCAAGTTAGACGACATTTCTGAGTTCTGCTTCTCGCAGATTTAAATAGAGTCTAATAGATGACCACTACCTGCCTTGAAGATTATCGCAACGCCGCACGACAATCATGGGCGCCGTCAGAATTACTTTAAGGGAGGTGCATCTGTATCATTTTTTATAGATTATGTATAGTATATACTTATTAACTAAGGATATTGAATTAATTGACAAGGTGTTGAACAAATTTGGACAACAACCTAGGGGTCTTAACCCTTTACTGCCCACTCTGAAGTCACGTCAAATTTTATCGTTATATTTCGCATTAGGAGCGTTATTCCTTTCTTGACCAGTGTGATTTGAATGCTACAGTATGGCTGCTTTAAATTTAGGTTGTTTGCACCATGGAGGAAGTTCCTCCATGGTTTGCACTGACACCAATATAATCAGGCCCGTAACTACCGCCGGGGCAGCCGGGGCACTGCCCCGGGGCCTCAGAGCCCGAGGGGCCCCAAACTGATGGTTAAAAAATTATTGTATTTTAATATCTAATCTAACTTCCCATAAAATAACCAGCTCCTAGCTAAAAGTTAATAATAAAAAAGTCATCAAAGTGCTAGAGTAAATGTTTTTGGGTGTTCATATCTAAGAGCGGACAGCAGAATGTCGAGTTGAATGTGTAATGTCGCGCCAGATGCCTGCCGAGTGATAAGTGCAGGCTGGGATGTGCAGTGAGCTAGTGCTAAAATTTGGAGAGTGAAAGAACCTTCTGGCGAAAAGTTCTTGAAACAATCCTAAATGCGACCTTTACACTTGCAACATAAAATCTCACATTTCATAGATCTAGTGAAAAGTTAGAATGTGGCAACAAAGAAAACTTTATCTCGATAGTTCAGCTCTTGTAAAAATATGACCCATAATTGATTCAGCGTCCGCAAAGGGCTGTGAATAACCTCAGTCCTAAAATTCCGAATGAACTTATAAACATATTAGCCTTAGAAATAAAAAATTAAATTACCGTTGAGCTTCAAAACTGCTTGTTTTTTCCATTGATTTTAGATACCACTCAGGACATTGCTAAACTTAATCAGTTAAGGGAAGTTTACAGGTGTGTCAAAATAGTTAATGATGAAGAAGGGACACCTATTGATATCAAAATATTTGAAACTTTTGTATCCTTTAGAGAGGTAAAAGTTCAATCTACCCAAGGTCTTGCGGAAGAAATACTTACTTCATTGGAAGGTAAAAACTTCGTGGACAAGGGTACGACGGTGCTGCAGTCATGAGTGAGGCATACAGCGTAATGAAGAAAAGCGCCACACGCATACTTTGTGCACTGCGCTGCACATAACCTTAATTTACTATTAAAGGATATGGATACTGTGGAATGAAACCGAGTGGACTGCCAGTTTTTTGAAACCATTCAAAGTATTGCATTTTTGGTCACGGTATTTTGCTGGCAAGACTTGTAGTAAGTGTACGTCATCGAGGCTCAGACTGATTCACTGAATTCGAAAGTAACACTGAAAACTCTTAATCTAACTCACTGGGCTAGTAGCCATGAGGCAGTGTATGCACTGAAACACAGGTTTTGTGACGTGTTGAAAAGCCGTACCCGCATAACTGTGATTTCCAGGAAAATCAAGGAAAGAAATGAAGCACAGCAGCTAAAGAACAAACTTGAATTTTTTTAATTGCTTTTGGTTGTTCAGTGCGAAGTTTTAGAGTCTCTCAACCTCGTATCATTCTGGCAGTTAAGTTCTATTTATTTATTTACTTTTTTTTTTGCAGTTTGTTAATTTTAGGAATTGTTATTACATAATGCTAGTGGCCTTGATTTGGTAACGTTCTAAATATTTGATTTGCTGTTCACATAGCAATACAGTAGTAACATCTACTAAATTAATGACGACGGAAATATAGAACCAATAAAATTGAAAAAAAAAAATTAGGAATACCGAAAACTTTTGCTATCCATTTAATATCAGTTTTATTCCTGGTCCAGGCACAATTCAGCACAATGCGTATGGAACTTCTTTCACCAGCATTAATCAATACCTTCACTAACATGGCGCTTATGAAAGCAGTTTGATTGGTTTTTAAAACTGATTTCAGAGTGAATTATGCTGTAACAAAATGTGTCAGTAAGGAATCTGGTCAACTTAACCACAACCTCCACTAATATATCTTTCGAAAATCATATTTTTTATTACCCTCATATGAATAACGACGGGCATCACCTGTGGTAGTAGTAGGAATGTATTCAGGAAAAGCTTGTAAGGAAAAATGAATAACGATCGGGTCTACTGGAGATCGTGATTCCGCCAAAATAACATTCAGCAATGACGTCATTACACTGATGTAAGTCAACCACAAGACATATTACTTTCAAGCAGTAATTCCGTTGTAATACATCCTGGACCGGCATAATACAGTTTAATGTACTTTGGAAAATATTTCTAGAAGATTCTTGCGTTTTAACACGGCAATTCCTGGCGGAATAGCGATATTCAGTAATCCCGATTTATTTACTTTACTTTATTTTACTTTAAATAAAGGAAAGTATAATGTCAAAAATGGATAACTGTCATTTATTTGAATGATATGTTTCGCGATTCGTACATTTCGTGTAAACTTTCTCTGAGTTTTTAATAAACTTCATTGTTTCTTATCTTCTGCCAAAAAAATTCCGAGGTTATGTTTTAACCTAGTACTTATAACTGATACAGGTAATATAACGTAAACATAGAATACCCTTCTTCTTTCATGATTTTTTGCATCTGGTTGTCGTAGATAAATAAAAAGCAATATGTAAATTTAAACAAACGTACTAATTGTAACTTTGTGACATATTATTGCCTCGCCTTAATTTTTTTTCCTGTTCTCCGTATTTCTAATATCTCTGCTCACTGCTATTTTGCGGCAATAATATCGTCGTTGAATTGCGAGTGTCACATCGCTTATACAGTAAATAGTCATATCCTTGATGATTTTAATCTAATAAACAAGTTACCTTAAATCTCATTGAATTGCTAACACACATATCAAAAACTAAGGGTGTCATGTATAATGATAGTAGGAATTTATTCTGGAAAAGCATATAAGGAGAAACGAATAAGTCATTTTTAATTATATCTTTCCTTATATGAATACGTCACTCTGGTTAGATTATCAGAGTATTTGGTTAGGATTTTACATAAATAACTGCATTTTACTTTAGATCATGGAGACTATAATTTCGAAAATGGATAACTGTTATTTATTTGACTAATACATTTCGCATTGCGTTTCTCCAAGTTTTTAATAAACTACATTGTTTCTTGCCATCTGCCAAAAAAAATTCTTAGATTATGGTTTAACCGAGTCCTTATAACTGATACAGATAAAATAGCGCAAATATTGAATCCCCTTCTCCTTACATGAATTTCTGCGTCTAGTTGTAAATAAACTAAAAGCAAGATGATGGAACCAATGTAATATGGTGGCTGTTGATTGGCGAGTGAAGGCTGGCACGTGACCATTCTCTAGCCAATAGCAATAGTTGCTATTTTTTTTAACTGCTTTATGTCTCTCAACAGCGAGGTCTATAGAGACGGGAATAGTAGCTATAGACGCATACTCCAGATTAGCATTTTATATAAGAGGATTGGGTAATTTATTGTTAAAGATAACTGAAATATGTGGAAAGTTTGAATAACTTGTTTCTGAAGCATCAGACGTTTGTAGTCGATGGGGAATAAACAAAGAATTTCGCCAGAACAGACTAAGGAAAGCGAAAAAACACTTTAATGAGTTGACTGAAGACGAGAGATTAATAGACCCAAAATCTTGATTCCGAATCACTGTGTTTTATCCAATGGTAGACACACTTTGTACTCAACTTGATCGCCTTGACAGGTATCAAGTAATACAACCTGATTTTTTTTAGCCATTGCAAGTGAAAGGGATATTCACAAAAAGCAGTTAATTTCGTTAATACGTTTCTAAATGATGTGAGTCCAGCTTTTCCTTCGCAATATTGTTCAGGGAAAAATTCGTTTACAAACAAACTGAAAAAAATGAAGTTGCTAATTATACGAGAATAGTCGACCACAATTCGCTTTCATCAAGCTACCCAGATGTTTGAACAGCGTGCATCAAATATTTGACTGTTCCTGTGACAGTATCTGAGGCTGAACGGTCCTTTTCTAAGCTTAAATTGATCAAAAATTACTCGAGAAGTACAATGGCTCAAGAAAGACTCAGCAGCTTAGCTTTGCTTTCAATTGAGAATGATTGAGCTCAACATATCAACTTTGACAAAGTAAAACGAATTCGCTTCTTTGAAAGTTACAAAACAAATGTTAAAGAAATAATCAAATGTAATTTATTTTTAATCTTTTCAATCTACACTACTTTCCATGCATCAGTTCCTGATTCCTTGTCTTTTAAGCAAAGTATGCATTTTAAGTAACTTAATTTACATGTATGGTAACTATATCTTTAATCTAACTTAAACTTTTATTTTGAAAAGTCATATTTTAAATTATCAGTTAAAATTTTCCCAATAGTTTAATCATATTATAAGTTAACGTTTTGAGTTTTTTTATGTTAATAACAGTGTAGCAAATATTTTACCATGTATTTTTAATGTGTCCTCTTATAAATATTTAATAAACATACGCTCTTTTTAGAAATTGTACTTTTGTAAATATTTTGCTTTTGTATTATTCATCTTATTCTTTTTACAACCATACGCACTGAATATTTAATTTCCAAAACTTGTATCACGAAAATAATCCATTTAATAATTTGTGAATTGTATAACCTAGATAAATACATGAACATTTGCCTTGGTTAACCTTTAGTAGCTAGTTTTGTTACCATTGCATGGACCAGTAGATAGAAACTGGAATAAACCACCATGCATATAAAAAGAAAAAATATTGAGGGGCCTCACTATGAAGTTTTGCCCCGGGGCCTCCAAGTTTATAGTTACGTCCCTGAATATAATATTATCTTTGGTAGGTAGCATTGAATGTTGGACTTCACTCATTTGTTGTCTTCCTGTGCTGGTGCGAGTTTACCTATTATTTACAGTGATACTATATTCATTTTTCAAGAAACAAAAATACTTAATAATAAATTTAAGTCTCATCCTTCATTATAGCTTCATGTAGCTATAAATATTGCATGTGTTATGAGTGAATTTAGGTCCGTTTCTCTGAAGACACATTGGACAATAATGAAATCATACCTCACTTTGTTACAGAGTCATGTACCCCAAAAAAGTTTTATGGGAAACGTAGAAAAGTTGAAGTATATGAAGTTAGGAATATTCCGGGGTATGAATCAAAAGAATCTGTCTTGGCTTCAGATAGTGATGACCAGGGGCGCCGAGTTTTAGAAAACCTCGTGGGTGCTCATGCCCATTTGATCACATTTTTTTCTTTTGAACTGGCAAAGAGTGTGACTAGTTTCGACGAGACTATCACTGGCGGGTTGCTGATTTGGCAGGGAATAACATATGCTACTTTTTATCCGTAAAACATTTAGGGTTTCATGCAAATTAAATAAAAACCTTCAAAATCCTTGCCAAACATGAACGATGTCTCAGGCACCAAATAGTATTATATAATAGTGAAAATCGCATCTACATCCATGCAGTAGATTTCAAATAATAAGCGAACAGACAGGCAAAGTAGGAAAGAAAGATTTTGCATTTTCTGAATTCTGTTCCAAGCCAAAAAAACACACCAAATTTCATTAAAATGAGCTCGACCTTTTTAACGTGATAGATTTTTAACTTTATAATACTAATAGATAGATAGCCAATAATTTGTGTGTTCCTATTGGAAATCAGGAGTTTATTGTTGTATTTTATTTGTGTCCACAAGGATCGCTACGTGAATGAAGTCGCAGGTACAGCTAGTAATTAATATACAGACGAGATGGGAAAAAAAGATGCGTAGAAAATACTAGAATGAACATATACCTATCATAATAATAAAAATGAAATCATTATATTAACAGTGTGTAGCAAAATTTTTATCAGCCTGATATATGTATTAGCACATACTTCATGTACACAGTTTTATTAAGAATTGTATGATCAACAAATCAACATTAATAAACCTTTTTTAAGAAGCTACATTTTTAATTTATATAATATCAATTTTTTTCAATGCAAACTTATTTTGTCAAAACTACAGCTCTATTTATAAATGTATCAGCAAAATCTTGTAGGATCACATCATCCCCTTTTCTCGGTTTACGTGCACTACCATGCGATCATTCAATCTTTGACAGTGGCGTAGCTAGGTCAACGAGTGCCCCGGTGGAAAAAATTTATTTTGGGCCCTCAGGCCAGATGGGCGACCTTTTTTTTTGCTTTGTGTTGCTGGTAGGGGCCCTCTGATCATCGGCTGGGGGCCCTCGAGTTGGGCTTAAGGGCTCCCTGAGCAGTGAGCAGGGGCGGATCCAGGAATTTGGTTTGGGAGGGGCTTGAGCGGATTTTGGTTTGGGGGGGGGGCTTGGCTTGAGTGGATTTGGATTTTGGGGGAGCTTGAGTCGAGAAAGGAGTAGTCTTTATAGTCTCCTCTGGAGGACCTGGAAACTTTGGGGGGAGGGGCTTGAACCCCCTAGCCCCCCCTGGCAGTGAGGGTGTCTTAGTGAGGGGGCTCCCTGTGTCTCAGGGGCCCCCTTAGACGACGGTAGAGTTAAAAAAAAAGTCGCCAGTTTGCCGTGGGCCCTCTGAACTGCGCTTGGGGGCCCCCTGAGCGTAGGGGCCCCGGTGCACTGCACCGCCTAGCCCCATAGTAGCTACGCCCCTGATCTTTGATGAGCCGCAGCACTCCTCAAATAAGTTTTTCTTCTTCGTAATGCTGAAAATGATCGTTCTGCGGTGCATGCCGATACTGGAATAGTTGAAACGATTTTTAACAATTTGATGATTTCAGGCATCATATCTTGGGTAGATTCGCAATACCAGATTATATATATATATAACCGTTTTTCGCATTGTTCAGCCTGACATTTTTGTTCATGCAATTATTGTTAATAGTCAGGGTCGGCGCTAGGATTTTGGAGCCCGGGTTAACCGTTCTTAGCAGTCACGTAGCCGATTCATAGGTTGGGGCCCTCCCTCACACGAAATGGGTTACTTTTTTTTTTTTTCACCGCAATGAGGTCGTCATGGAGTTCTTTCATGTAACTGCATCATTTTAATCAATAAGAAATAGTTCCACCTAACTCAAATGTGTCATAGCATTTTTAGTAAAGTGCTGGTCGCTACGGCCAATGACATTATCCAAAACTACAATATATATTTTTTATGTCATTTAGCGCGCGAGTAAAATTAATGCGGTTCACTTGATGAATCGTCTATATATCTATTTATCCTCCTTATTTTTGGAGTTATTAGTGTTGGTTCGTTGATCATCCAATATAAAAACTGAGTGAAGAGCCGATTTCCAAGGGTTTTGAAATTTTTCGCCAGTTCATTGGGATGATACGACGTGCTTGGCAGTATCATCTACAAATTTTTTGCAGATGGAAAGAAATCTTATGTAAATTTGCGTTTAAACCTTCTAAACGAATGATAATTTCTATTAGAATTGACAATAAAAACAGATTCAAAATATTGAAGACTTTTTAAAAACCATTTTGCTTTTGCGCATGTATTACCTACCTTACTTTTTGTGTCGTTAAAAAAAAAACATAGCAATACACTACTATTGTTTGGAATTGTTTTTTAGGAAGATATACTACAACACTATATTGTTGGTCAAAAAGGCCACAAAGAGAGGTTCATCGCTAACTGCCTGTAGTGATTCAAAACAAGCCTGATGTTTCCATTAACTACGCACGAAAACAACACGCTAAAAATTTCTTATTAAATCTTCTATAGTCTCTTGAACAACCAGATGAATTGACAATGCAGATGAATTGCCCTTGTTTCGATAGCTTTATTCCACAACTGAAGTCAGTAAGCGCTTCAACATCAGAAGCACCATCTGTATATAGACCCATACACATCTTAATATTTATGTCGAATCTTCTTAGTACTGTAGTCATTGAAAATTTCAAACAAATTTTGTCGGGTATTGTTGATATTGTTTCATATTACACTTTGCGTTCACGTAACGAAAGATGTGTGTGACATATTGATTACTGGAAATATCAATAGTTTTATCAACCATAACTGAATAGCAGACTGCATTTTGCACTACTTTTATTATTTTATGCAGTATTTCGTCACTAAAAATTGCACACGCTTCGTTAGTGATATCGTATGACAACCGCACATATTTGTTGCCACGTGTTTAACTCGAAAATATCCTGTGCCCACAGCTTCAACATCGAATGCAATTTTATTATTAGTCCTCGTGGTCCCTTATGGCTAGCCTACCGGTCACTAAAAAAAGATTTGTTTTCATATCTTACACTTTACTTTTTGATAGCAGTCAGTGTACATTGACGCCACGTTTTAAGTTGGCTTTATGCAGTACACAACAACAGTGAACTTCAGACTTTTCATGCTTTTTAAAGCTTTGTTTCATGATGAGTGAGTGCCTTAATGTACTCATCTCCTCTTGATGATGTTTTCGGCACTGAAACGCCACTAGACATGGTTTCTTTACAGGTTTGGCAAACCCCTTTATCTATATCTCCATCTTTTTAGCAGCCACGAAATAATTGTCTGCTACTTTGAAAATTGTGCCTTTTGTTCTGGTCAATTGAATTTGCAGAAATAACATCTTCTGGTTGGATTTTCTGAGCTGTACTAAGCTGAGAAGAGCTACTAGTGAGGAGTTCTTCAGTTTTGGGCATATTACGATTTCAAAGGACGGATTTATCTATCAAAACTATTAATTTTCAGAAATAAACACGATAACATCAAGCGCAGCGTGCTCTTGAAGTTCATGTTTTGTTTACCAGCTCGACTAGGAACTAGTGAGACACCTGAGAGAGCCTGCGGGCCGCGGCTGCACGGCGGACGGGTGAAGCGCGACGGATGGCGGGCTAGCGCGGGGTCGAGTTGTTCAATTTGCTGGTGTGCGGTTCATTACGAATCAAACCTACACTTAACACACAGCAGATAGTGTTAGGTATGACCTAACGTAGTGTTTATATTCTCCTTGGGCATGGCGTGCACACTCACACCGTAAGCAAGTGCGATCTCGTCGAGACGTCTAGCATCGCCAGGTGGCGCATGACGTAATTAATACAGGTGTCGCTCGAAGTCCATTACTGATTACTGTTGACGTCAATGCTTATGGGTGCTCCGCACCCACTATTTACCTCTCATGGGTGCCCGAGCCCCCGAGCACCCACAGAGTCGGCGCCCCTGGTGATGACGATATTGAGGTAGTAGAAAATTGTCAAGGTGACATAATTATAGCCGAGAGTAATAATGATAGTGCAGAGGACATTGATAATGGTGTACTTGTGAATAATGAAAGTGATAACGAGAATGTTAGTGATGAATCTCAAGCCAATTATGATTGGAGGCGTTCTAACAACCGTATTATTCTTCCTGTTCCACCATCGAAGAGTTCTCTCCCTTGTGCACTGGAAGAACCTCGTCTACCTTTGACCTACTTTAGACAGCTGTTAGATGATAAAACTATGGGAAATGCTGCATATCAGACCAATTGTGTATATTTTTACCTGTAGTTAATTGTTATCTCATTATTCTTTACTTACTTCCAATTTTATTGTAACATGCAGCTGCATTCTTGCCTTGAAATAGAAATACTAAATTATTTGTACAAGACTGAACAAAAAATTGTAACTACCCACTGTGACCTCAAAGTCACAGAACTATTTTGAAAAAATAAATAATTTCAAAAACAAAAATTCACCTTATATGTGTTAAATACATTATTCTTTAACATTCTGTGCATATAAATATTTCTTTCTACATTAAATAATAATTTGGGCAATAGAGGTTTAAGTTTTTTTCCAAACAGTGAAACTAACAATAAAATTTTTGTTTCTTAATCTTTCTCTGTAATTTTCTTTCAAGCACCCCCTCCCGGCGCGTATGATGACAATAAAGTATTATGCTTAAGATGTTACCGATTCAAGCGAATTGCTGCAGTAATTTTTCTTCACAGAACTATTTTTTTTATATATTATTTATATTTTTTTTTTTTTTTATTTTTTATGTGAAGCTTGTATGCATTATCAAATATTATTTGGAAGTTAAATTTCCGCTACTTGCAAACTTTTTATTTTCAAGTCATTGACAAAACGTGTATTGCAGGAATTAGTAATACCATAAACCAAATATGTTGTTAGTAGTAACTGTTTAATACACATTGATATTCAAAATTATTCTTTCTAAAGCAACTGGCATAGTAATATGAACAAGAAAACAGTACAAAATCACAACAGAAATACCATAATACATGTTTTGCGTTTAATTTCTTGCAACAGTGGCTTAACAAGAAATTATAATTAAATCTCGTTTCTTTTGTTCATCCACGTTTGTACGGTATAAAAAGTAATGTTAAGCGTTAATTTGTTTTTGATCTTCGTCTACCAATCGTGTTAACTATAACAGAAAGTTATTGTTGCATACACGCTGGAACTACATTTGTTAGAGATATACGATTTGTTGACGTGCGTTGTAACAGGATTGCGCACAAGCAACTGGATTCAGTTCTGTGGTCTGTTTAATGAACTATCCCGTCATTCACATGGAACGTTAATGAAAACCAAGGAAACCCGAAATCTATAAGGCCTCAACAAGGACCAAATTGGTTTCCCCTCAAATGCCAGACATCGTACCGAGCGTGGTGGGTGAACGGTTAACGTTCTGGCCTCGCATTCGGGAGGACGCGGGTTCGAATCGCCGTCCGGGCATCCAGATTTGGGTTTTCCATGGTTTCCCCAAATCACTCCAGGTAAATGCCGGGATGCTTCCTTCAAAAAGGCCATGGCCGAATTCCTTCCCGTTCCTTGTCCCCAGTCTCATCCCGCCTCTAATGACCTTAGCCGTCGACGAGGCGTAAAGCAATATTAATAGACATCGTGTAAACGTTACGTTTAGTCACCAGGACTGGTGGAGGTTTTTGCCCCCATGGCAATTTTTTTTCACACCTTCTCAAGCTTATGACCATGTTTGTTTTCTTAGCTGTTGGAAAAGTAAAAGATATTGAGGGATGATATGCAACGCATATTATGGGTTAGTTTGTAGGATGAACTCAGAAACTGAAATAATAAAGGAGTTGTGTTGTGAGTCATAGTGGGATACGAGATGGGTAAAGAGAATAGTGGCCTAGTACAATATAATTCATATGCTGGCAACAGGGCCTGGATTAATATTGGGGAAAGATTTAGGAGCAACGTGGGGAATGGAAGAGAGGATAACGAATTTGAATTAGCAAATGTTTAGGATTTAAGGGAGAAGGAAGTTAAACATTTTATCAGTAGGAGAGTAAGGGACTGGTGTAAGTGACCACGAGAGTTGACGAACAATATGCCGGAGACCGGAAAGGGTTTCAGATGTAAAATGAAATTAAGTTGTAAGAAAGTGTAAAGGGAAATCACCTGGGGAATCAGCTCAAATGAAATTAATTAATAATAAATAAAAATATTATTTAGAATCTTCCTCTGAAACTTATTCCAATCACTGACTCCATTAGCTAGAAATAAAAAACTTCCCCACTTCCTTATGCTTGAAATCAACTACTCACAACCCAGCGCCTTAATCATTTGAGATTCCAAGTGTGTTATAGGGTAAAGTCCACAAAAAAATCTAGCTGCCCTCCTTATCCCCCAGTTTTAATTCCTGTATTTGACACAGAATACATTACACAAAATATTCGACTGGTTTGATGCAATTCTCCATCCCTTCCTATCCTGTGCTAATCTCTTCATTTCTACATACCGCTTACAACCCACATCCTCAGTTATTTACTTCATGTATTCTAATCTCTGTCTTCCTCTACAGTAGTTACCTTCGACTGTTCCCTCCACTAACAAATTAACCAATCCAGGATGTCTGAAAATATGACCTACCAGCCTGTCTCTTCTTTCTGTAAGCTTCATCTACGAACTTCTTTTCTCACCCATCATTTCCAAAACTCGTTCATTTCTTACTTTGCCATTCCACTTAATTTACAGCATTCCTCTGTAGCACCACATTTCAAATGCTTCAATTTTCTTTCTTTCCGGTATTCCTAAAGTCCATGTTTCGCTATCATAAAGTGCTGTGCTCCACACATAGAGTTTTAAAAAGTTCTTTCTAATTCCTAGATTAATATTTGAAATTAAAAGGTTTCTCTTTTTCATGAAAGCTCTTTTTGCTAGTGCTATTCTGCTTTTAACATAAGTCCTGCTTCGACCACCGTTTGTAATTTTGCTTCCCAAGTAACAGAACTCACTTACTTCTCGTATTGCATTCGATCATATTTTTATATTTAATCTACTAGTTTTGGTATCATTTTTGCTACATTTCATCTCTTTTGTTTTGCTTTGATTTATATTCAGTCCAAAATCTTCGTTTAGTATTTTGTTCATGCCATTCAATAACTTCTCAATATCCTCAGCCTGTTCCGCTATCAATACAATGTCATCAGGAAATCGTAGGATACTGATTTTTTCTGCCTGAAAACTTATGCCACATAGAAATTTTTCTTTGACTTTTTTTATTGTTTCTTCTACCTACAAGTTGAATTTTAACGGGGATAGACTACAACGTTGTCTCACACCATTTTTAACTGATGCATGTCTCTCGTGATTCTCTACTTTTACTATAGCCACTTAATTCTTATGTAGTTTATAGAGTATTCTTCTATATCGATACTTTTGACCTGACATCTTTAAAATTTTGAGCATCTTGTCCCACCTAACATTATCAAAGGCTTTTTCTAAATCAACAAATGCCATAAAGGTAGCTTTGTTTTTCTTGATCCACCCTTCAAGTATTAATCTTAAAGACAGAATTGCTTCCCTTGTACCGCGATTTTTCCTAAACCCAAACTGTTCTTCACCTACTATCTCTTCTACTACCCTTTCCATCCTTCTGTATATTATGCTGGTCAGTAATTTTGAAGCATGTGATGTTAGACTAATGGTGCGATAATTCTCACATTTGTCGGCTTGTGCTTTCTTTGGAAGTGTGAAGATGATATTTTTATTAAAATCAGTTGGAATTTCTCCTGTTTCATAACTTTTTGATATCAGCTTGAATATTCTTTCGATTCCTCCCTCTCCTAGGGATTTAAGAAGTTCTGCAGAGATCTCATCAATTCCAACTGCCTTATTTTATTTCAAGTCATTCAGAGCTTTATTAAATTCTGTCCCCAAAACAGGATCTCCTAAGTCATCAATGTCGACTTCGCCTTTCTTTTCCAAAACACTATTGTTCAAGTCGTCCCCAACATACAGTGTCTCAATGTATTCCTTCCATCGGTTAGCTCTATCTTCTGAGCTTAAACGAGGTTTCCCATCGGCAGCTTTAATGTTTATACATATTTTCTTCATTTCTCCAAAATTCTGTTTGATCTTTCTATATGCAACACCTGCTTTACCTACGACCAGTTCCTTTTCTACTTCTTCACACTTTTCTTGTAGCCATTTTTCTTTTGATATTTTGCATTTCCTATTTATTTGATTTCTCCGAGATTTCGAGTTATATCAGTCAATATAAAGCTGTCCTCATTCAAATTGAGGTGTACGCATCATGCATAGTCAACTACTTAGCATTATGACGAATTGGTCATAATACTCTGCTCAGTGCACCCAGAAAGGAGTTAAGGACAATGCTAACTGTGCAAAGAATATTAATGCCAGGGGGCGCGTCACCATTAATTTACCGCGAAAAATGTGTGAGAGTTACAAATAAACAATAAAAGGATGGACTTCTGGGTTTTTACTATACTAGATTAAGTTATATTTTTTACAGTATCAAGTTAAATGTACCTAACTTCTTGCTGCTGATTTCACATTATTTTATTTCTTAAATCAACTGCATGCATCAATTTTTATGACAAAATTTTGCAACGTTATACGACAGAACATAATAGGATGTTGTGGACATTATACTCAATGGCAGTTAATAAATTATGAGTATGTTAGCGACCCGCCCCAGCTCAACACGGGTACAGGTAGGTATTTGTGCGGTACAATATAAACCCATGTCCATTAGTTAAGGTATCTGCGAGATCCACGAGAAATCATTGCGTCATGGCGATAATGTGTGGACTAAACTGTAGCTGCACAACACACAAACACGTGATAAACATGGCAGCTCAGTACGAGACAGCTTAGTGTGCTGGAAACAGTTGGTGTGGGCAAAGTCTTGGGTGCAGCGGTTCAGACTGCGTGTTGTGGGCATTTGGCGCTCAGTAATCGAGTAATAGGGAAGCAGGCTGGCACAAATCTTGATTGCATTATGTATGGTCGGATCAGCGGCAGATAAGAGTCCGGCCACAGTCTTCACCATGTGGTTCTTGGCGGAAGGAAACAATCAATGGCAGTACGGGCAAGATAGGCCATGTGCTACAATCCAGCGTCATTATCGTTATCTTGCCTTAAAATACCCGTAGACGCCCAACCAGCCCAGCACCTGCACAGAACAACGACTTCGCAGCAGCCTCTGCGCCACTCACCTCCTGTCAGATATACCGAGCGGGGCGGTGTAACAGTTAGCGTTCTCGCCTCGCATTCGGGAGGACGGCGGTTCGAATCCCCGTCCAGGCATCCAGATTTGGGTTTTCCATGATTTCCCCAAATCACTCCAGGCAAATGCCGGGATGCTTCCTTCAAAAGGCCATGGCCGAATTCCTTCCCATTCCTTGCCCCCATCCTTGCCCCCCATCCTTGTTAAAAAGAGACGTAATGCAGTTACAAAAAAAAAAAAACAAAAAAATCCTGTCAGATAGTGTATCGTCCGCTTCGAGAGGTTGCTCTGTATGTTCGGTGATCCACCAGATGCATTACCTTCACACAGAGGAACTGGGTTGTTGGTAGAATATGGATCCAGGGACCATGGAGTAGTGTCCTGTTCATGGATAAATTACAGTTTAACTCAAAGAGTGACTCTCGTCATATGATTATATGGCGCACCAGTGTGACAAGTTACAACCCTGCCAATATTGTGTATAGGACTGATATGTGGGCGACCGTATTCTCGTCTGCGGTGGTATTTTGTTAAGAGCACGTATCCCACGGTATGTGTTTCCTAGGGGTACTGTGATGACTGCTGTTTATGGGGATTTCACTTTACAACAGTATGTGCGGCTGTTTCGTGGTGCATATGGACCTGAGTAGTCTATTTAAGGGGAGTTTGGTAAGTTGCAACTTCCGATAACATGACACAAAATGGCCGCCTCCCTTCGCCTTTCCTTCTGTGACGTCACATCCGGTTGGTGGACGATTCAAATTGACCAATTATGTCAAAGGTCGTATGACATCACAGGAGCGGGCGATTCGAGTAGGCCAGTGGGGAATTGGAGGGGCGTGATGTCCTGCCGCTAGGTGTCACCACCAGCTGCGCATGCCACGAGAAACTTATGCATGAGCGGTCAAAGATATTCCACTCTGTTATGTTATTTTCCCTGTAGATCGAGGCATCTGGGAATTCCAACGACGTCTGGCTCACTGGCAAAACTTGTCTCGCAGCTCGAAATATCGTGTTGCGAAGAGAATCCATTAAGTGCTCGCCTGGTGTATGTTTTTGCCATTATCAAAATGCATTAGCGATATACAAATACTATCCGATGACTCAACACGCGCGTGACGTCAGCATTCTGGAATGTGGTTGCTAGGTCAGAGACAATTATTTCCGTTTGTGATCGCCCAGCGACAAGAAAGTTCCATTTCCTGTTGCGAAAGCGTACTCAGCTCTGTACACACTTTCGACAGCACCATTACCACAGGTGCATAGAAATATTTCAGTCCTCAACCAAGCACAGTATAATACTCGTATTATCTTTGGTTCAAGAATATTTATAAATGGATGATATTGTATAACCTGGCAATGGTCGAAACTCCATCGAGCCATCCAGATTTCCGTTAATCAACTTATTCCTAAAACACTCAGAAATATCCCAATCACACTCTCTGCCTTTACGGAACTAAAATCAATTAAACGCGTCACATTATATTGGATGAACAATATTTTAAATTCCACAAACACGCCTTTAACCGCCAATGTGGCCTATGAACTAATTAAAAATGTTTTCATAAGAACTTATTTTTAAACAATTTGATGTAAAATATAATGATGTTCATTTTTACATATATGATATGTATTTTACAACAAGTGAGAAAGGGATAATCAATGAAAAAATATTCAACTTGACGTGGGATCGAACCAAGTACCCTCATATTTGCAGGCCAATGCGAAGTTATTCAGCCACCCTGCCTTACACAGAAACGTGCCTCGTCCATTATATAACAGGGAGCGTGAATAAACCACGTAGCTCCATTTTTGCTTCGTGTGAACTCCTCTTCCCCCTCCCCCACGTAACCCGGTGTAACATTTGTCTGTACCCCCCCCCCCCACCTTCTCCACGTAGCACGAATCTTTTTTCCATATAGATTCCAGAAGACATTTTGTACTGTTTTCTCTTGTCAGGCTATCGTAAATTATATATGGGGATAATTAAATGACGGAAATAAATATTTACATGCTTCTGTGTGTTCTGTATCTCATTTTAACTGCGACAAATAATATGAAAGAAAAGCTACGTGGCCTGGCTCCTGCCCCCCCCCCCTCCCCGTAGCCCAGCGTAGCTTTCCACCCAACCCCCCCCCCTCCCCTAGACCGAGTCACGTAGTTTATGCACAATCCCACAAAAGTAAACATATATATAAAGATACGACATTTCGTGTTGAATGGTTAATAAAGATCTATATAAAGAATCAAACTGTTATAACAGAAATAATCAGTCAAATAAAAATATGATTGATAGACGGGGAAGGAAAGTAATTTTCTATTTCAGCAATGTGTCTGTTCTTTTGATACCACCTAGCTGTAAGACACGTTTGCTTGATAGGAAATTACCACAGCACTGCAAGAAGTCATAAATCGTGGCAACATTAGAAGAAGCAGTTGTTGCAACGTCGAACAGGAAATAAGTGCGAACTTTCCTATATCCTTCGGCCAAGAAGAATGCCTTTATAACACTAAATTACACACGTGATAATTTATCACGATCAGCTCATTTGGCAAAAGATTTTATTGATGTTCATTACAATTATCCAACTTAAGGCAGCTAATCACAGTTTTTAATTAAATATAATGTTGGAATCCGTATTAATTGTACGAGGGCAATCCGAAAAGTAAGGTCTCCCAAGCATTTATAGATAATGATTTGATTTATTTTCTTTAATTTATACATTGTTTAAAAGATTGAGCAATCATCTATTTTTCTACATCATCACCATTCAGCACACGCATTTTTGTAGATGCTGTGACGGTTTATAAATAATCGAGTGTGGTGGGATAAGCGCTGACGCACTGGCCTCTCATTCGGGAGGACGCAGGTTCCAATCCCCGTCCGGCCATCCAGATTTGGGTTTCAATGGTTTCCCCAAATCACTCTATGTGAATACTGGAATAGATCCTTTAAAAGGCCATTGGAGAAATCCTTGACACATCTCCTTACACGCCTCTAATGACCTCGATGTCGACAACGCGTAAAACCATAAGCAAAAAATGAAAAAGAATGTATGCTCGCCATCATGTCTTTGAGCAAGCTTTGAACTTCACCTCCTATGTCTTAGTTGGGCAAATATTTTCGCAGCTTAGGAAAAGGTGGTAGTCACTGTTTGTCAAGTCTGAAACTATATGGTGGGTGGGTGATTATTTTCCAAGCAAAGTTTTGCAGAAGAGCGACGGTGTGATGAGCAACGTGTGGACCAGCTATGTCGTGAACAATGCTTGCTTCCTTGCTTACATTTCGTCTTCTTCGGTTCTGAATTGACCTTCTGAGTTTTTTCAGTGTTTTACAGTAGCTGTAGTAGTAGTTGTTTGTTGTGGTTGCAGCTTGCATTAACTCGACTATCAATGACTCCTTCCCATTCAATTATTTCTTTCTTATGACATTACACTTCGTCAACGTCGAGGACGTTAGAGGCGGGAAAGGACTGCGGAAAAGGAACTGGAAGAAATTCGGCCTTGACTTTTTAAAGGAACTATACCAGAATTTGCCTGGAGTGTTTTGGGAGAAACCAAGGAATACCAAAATCTCGATGGATGGAGGTATTCGTAGCCGTCTCCTCCCGAATGCGACACCAGAGCGTTACCACTCAGCTGTTAGCTTCACTTTTTCATTACTAGTCGTATTTGGTCTACGATTAATCCATAAAACTATTTAAGAATCTACTTAAAGCAAAGTTAATAATCATAAATGATAATATGTCGGTAGAAGTGGGATGATTTGATGAGAGGGTGAGTTTCCATAACATTCTCTGAAATCAGAAACGCAATTCAAAATTATATTTTCTGTCTCTCTTTCTCATTCTCAACCCCTCTCCCTTTTTTCTATTTTCAGCAGCTATAAATTAAAGAAATTAAAGGTGCCGGATGTTTTATATTCTGTTTCGTTCATAAAATTCATATATCACTAAGGTGATAGATATAAGAAGATTGTCTTGCACCGCAGTGGTGTGAGATTGAGTCAGCTACCTCAATTGGAATTTACGAGTCTGCACCAAACAGCATGTGACGGAGGTGAAAGGTTGATTTTTAAATGCTATACTTCTATAGCCCACTTCCTCGTTTCGGGTCTTTATAGCTCCGTGATGATGCGCGGTGTCAGATACGGCGTCACCTGATTTGAGCGCTGGTGGTAGAAGAACTTTTTAGAACTGGGACATGTTTCGGTGGCGGTGCATTATTAGTAATTATCAGATGGTGCTCGAAAGTCCTGGGTTAAATACTAAACCTCTCTTTAGCGCGTATGGAACGAATGCATACCACACTTCTGACAGTGATTCGTCCGTCGAATTTGACGTTAAGCTATCGGCCCCATCGATGTGTTTCGGGAGAGTATGTCTCAATCGGCCGGCACCCTCTCTCTTATTTCATCTCTTATTTTACTGTCGTCAGTCTCTCGATTGGTTTAATATAAACCACCATCCCTTCTTATTTTGCACTAGCCTCTTCATCTCAAAACACCTCTCTTAAAACACGTCCACCGTTATCTGCTTCATACATAACCAATCCCGCATGTCTTAAAAAACCACCCACGAATCTGTTTCTTGTTTGTGTAAGATTCTTCCACAAACTTCTTTCGCCAGCCATCATTTCCAAAACATATTAATTTCGTGGTTTAACTGTCCACTTAATTTTGTCTCCTATAGCACCACATTTCGAATGCTTCAATTTACCTTCTTTCAGTCATTCCTGAAGTACATGCTTCGTTACCATAAAGTGCTGTGCTCTATACATACAGTTTTAAAAAGTTCTTTCTGTTTCCTAGGTCAAAATTTGAAACTACTTCTTCATGAAGGTTCTTTTTGCTAGTACTTTTATACATTTAACACCATTCCTGCTTCGGCCATCAGTTGTAATTTTACTTCCTAAGGAACAGAATTTATTTACTTCTAGTTTTGCATCCGATCCCATTATTATATTTAACCCACTATTATTTCTTTTACACTTTTGTCTTACTTTGATCTGTATTTATTACAGAATACTCCGTCATTATTTTGTTCATGTTATTCAGTATCTCCTCCATATACTCAGTCCGTCCTGTTAACAGGACAGTGTCATCAGAAAATCCTATTATACTGGTTACTGGTTTTGTCTTCGTGAACACTTAAGCCACATTCAAATTCCTCTTTTACTCCTTTTATAGCTTCCTCCACATATAAGTTGAATATTAGTGGGGATGAACTACAACCATATCTGATACCGTTTTCAACTGATTGGTGACTCTCATGATTCTCTACTTTTATTATAGCCACTTGATTCTTATACCGATAATAAAATATTCTTCTATCTCGATTCTGATTTTTTTTTTAATTTGAACATCTTGTCCCACCATACATTATCAAAAGCGTTTTTTCTAAATCAACAAACGCCATGAAAGTAACTTTGTTTTTCTTGATCGGTGATAAGAATTGATTTTCTTGCGGTGCGGTTTTTCCAAAATTCAAACTGTAGTTAGTGTATATTTTATTCCAACCCAGAGAATTTACATTATAATGTCTGTCTCAGAATGACAAGCAACAATTTCTTTTGAAAGTTTAAATATTGCAAAGTCTTATATGCATTCAATCAGAACATTGTAGGAGGAAAACTGAGGCATAAAATTGAAATTCAGTCCGGGAATGTCAGTCTGGCAACAAACAAGGAAACCAGTATTAAACACTTTGTAAACAGTACATATCCGTCTACTACGATATTTTAGAATTACACTCTAGCTGCGGATAGTAGTACTGCCGATTTATACAATTTTGTAACAATTAGCTGTGTTATTGCTCAGCGTGATAATTTCATTCCAACTAACTCTTAATCTTTACTTAGAGACATACTTAAAAAAATGAGAAATCATTATAGAGAATTACATCATAACTACATTGAAATTTATTATTTTACCACATTCTATTGAGACTGCAAATTTCTGTAGTTTAGCATCCGGTTTGAGGTCTTTGCTAAAGTAGAATGTGAAGTAGGATTCATTTTTTTAACAATTCTACGAAAAGATAGAAATGTTACCCATTTGGTTACTAGCAAACCGATCAATTTTGCTCGTTATTTTTGGTTTAATACTACTTCATTAGACAACGGGATTAATATGACAATATCTTCCAAATAAGAAGGGGGCTTATATTCACTTGAATTTAATAGCTGCTAAAAATTAAAAAAAGTACCGGACGTGGTGCGTGAACGGTTAACGTTCTGGCCTCACATTTGGTAGGACGTGGGTTCGAATCCCCGTCTGGACATCCAGATCTGGGTTTTCCATGGTTTCCCCAAATCACTCCAAGCGAATGCCCGGATGCTTCCTTCAAAAGGAAATGGCCGAGTTCCTTCCCGTTTCTTGCCCCAATCCGATCCCGCCTCTAATGACCTTGCCGTCTACGAGGCGTAAAGCCAAGGAAAAAAAAATTAAAAATGGAGAGAGGGAGAGAGGGGCGAAAAGAAGACAGAGAGAGAGAGAAAGAGAGAGAAAATGAAATTTGAATTGCGTTTCTGATTTCAGAGATTGTTTTGATATCCCCTCTCTCATCAGATTAACTCTCTGCTGCACATATATTTTAATTTACGATTTTTAACTTTGTTTTAAATAGATTTTTTAAATAATTTTATGGATGGCATCATAGACCAAATACGAAAAATATTGAAAACATGAATCTAATGGCTGAGCGTTAACGCTGTGGCTTCGCATTCGGGAGGAAGCGGGTTTGAATCCAAATCCGGCTATACAGATTTTTATTTTCCTTCGTTTCTTCAAGTCACTTCGTGTGAATGGCGGGATTATTTCTTCGAAAACCCATGGTCCGAATTCCTTCCCATTCATGTCTCCATTCCCTTCCCACCTTTAATGACTTAGAAGTCAACGAATCGTAAACCCAGACGCATAATAAGAAATTGGTATAGTAATATTATTTAGTTTTTCTTCTCCTTGACGATGGTGTGAACTCGTTATAGTCCACCTAACGTAACCAGACGACGCGATTTCGACGATATTGAAGCCCGAGAAGATTTCTTTCTGTATTACCTCTGTGAAAGCTTTCATAGTTACATGTGCAGTTTACTATGAGGCACTCAGTTATGAGTCTTCCTTTAAGTATGTTATTTCCTGACGCAAACAGGTAAGAGTCGATGTTATATTTTACGCATAAGCCATTGTTTAAAATAAATGCAAAATAATAATTGGAATGCCTAGATTCGAACCGAGGACCGCGCGTTTACAACACTAGACCGTTACCCACAAGCAAAAGGAGCTCGTGCTAATAGACGACTCGTGCAGTGAGTAAACAACCCTATCCTGCCTCGGAAGTCGGTAACATTCAACTGGCATTAAGCCTGGCAAACACACTCATGCTTGTCGATCGTTTTGCTAGTACAGTCTCAAGTTGTAATGCAAGACGGAGTGTGTGTGGGGACAAGTCGATTGACTTAATTGTTGTGTTCCGTCAATTGTTTGGCTTGAAGGCATGAAGAGTGCTCTTGATTTTTTGTGCTTGTTCCTACTTGCCGTCCAGCAAAACGGTGTGTGTGTGCGTACTTCCGTCTTGCATTAAGTCTTATTAGTAGAGAATGACTGACATTAGACTATTGTCACGTGAATTTCTAACTGAATTTATGAAAATGAAAACCAAAAGTAAAGATTAATTAAACAAACAGAAAAAAATGCTGCATATGATATTCTTATCAATAAATTGAAAGAAGTTGATGAGCACGCAAATAAAGAAACTGTTATTAAAAAATGAATTCATTAAGAACTTCTTTTTGGAAGGCACGGAAGAAATATAATGAATCGCGTAGATCTGGGTCTGGTATCGAAAAAAAGACAAATTTGTGGTATTTCGACAAGTTGCTGTTTCTTACTGATCAAGAAAAGCCAAGACAGCATAGACAAAGTTGAAGACACGACTGCAGGTTCAGTTAATGAGTTATGTAACAAATATAATTTTATTAGCAAACACAATTTGATACATAGTTACAGTATACATATAACATGTCAAATTATACTTGCTGAAGTTTTAGAGCACAAAATGGGTTCTTTATTTTGAGAAGGTTAAGTATAGATTTTAATTTGCATAAACCATATTATCTTGTCAATGGACGTTTCCTTCAACGTTAAAATATTCTAAAAAAGGTTTCGTACTTCATTTTCTTCCCGGCCACATGTGTCTATTATCTTCCCTGTAGCAGTCCACAAACGTAATCTGAATCCATCAGAATATAATTAAACTAATCTTCAGGTTCTAGCCTCAATTCATTTAGTAAATTGATGTGACTAAATTGTGCTCGCTTCAATAACCACTGTTTTGACCATTTTTGTCTAATTCTGTTCCTTTTTTTCTTTCTAATTATCAGAACAATAGTCCCAGCAACAACTAATTTTTGTGTGTCAGCCATATTGACATTTAGCAACTGACAGCAAAATGAAGTAGTAGACGGAGTGTCTGTGGGCTCAACTGCGTTCCGTCAAATGTTCCGTCTTGCATTACAACTTGAGACTGTACAAGCAAAACGATCGACAAGCATGAGTGTTGTGCCAGGCTTTAGACAATTATCCGAAATAATCTCTTTATAATTGTTTCTATAGTTTTGTAGAACTAAACATTCTGGATCTTTGAACATTTACACCCACTTCTCGGCCCGCACACCTCATTATGTGTTGCATTATTTCAAGTAATTAGCCACATCAATATATAAATAAATATCGTTATAGTTTTACGCTAATCATTTGGAATAAAATGTATAACTGAACCTCATTTTTACTGCGCTTTATTGCAATCTTGTTAATTACAACTCTAACGATATGTTTCACGATCTGAATTTAAGGAAAGTATAGCTGGAACCGAATTTCGTCCGATTGAGGTATGTTCGGCGATATCTTGCCGAATATTAAGTCAATCCAGGGACATGAAAATGCGTTACTTGTCTCGGGATCGGTCAGTAGCCTTTTAAAGAAACGTGAGGAAAGATTGATGAACTACCCAGCCAATAAGAATGGTCAGTGGGCGGGCGGAGTCTTCCTGCGTTGTTCCAGGCATTGACTTAAGGAAATGAATAACAGATGGCGCTGAATTGAATACCCGCAATGATGCCACATTGTACGGAATAAGGTACTTAGTCTCAGGCGCCCACAGTCAAT
Organism: Vandiemenella viatica; assembly: GCA_031002005.1. Taxonomy (NCBI): domain Eukaryota; kingdom Metazoa; phylum Arthropoda; class Insecta; order Orthoptera; family Morabidae; genus Vandiemenella; species Vandiemenella viatica. Next base: position 245,802,621 of record CM061921.1, read on the forward strand.
TTTTTTGCCAAAGAGTGTACATTAAAAACTGACACTAAAATATTACGAGATGAACATACTTATTATTATTAAATGTCAGTTTTCATAGTAAAAGACTAAGAATCATTTATAGAAGTCTAACGCTTTGCCAATCATATATCACAATACGTGTTTTCAAAACGAAAATCGATTTTTTTTTTTTTTTTTTTTACCTTTAGCGATCAGAAAAGCAGTTTGAGGCTTTGTATTTAATTATAAATAAGATACAGACGATGTGAAAGGGTAACGTTTTCGATTAATGTGATAATGGCATTACCATCGAATGTGAACCATGGAACGTCCTGACTTAGCTCATATTCACATCTACACTCTGCAATTTACATAGTCGAAATAGGCAGAGGGTGCTTTGCACCAAAACTAATTATGTGCATTCCAATTCCGAATAACACGAGGAAATAAAGAATAGGGTCTATATATAAGCATCAGTATGGTAATTATCCAAATGGATTGGTGAGCGAAATATTTAAAGGCACTTGTAAATGAAAGACTTTTTCACATGTTTACCAATCAATTTATTCTGCTGACAATCGGTAAGTTGTGGATCGACTCTAAGTTAAACATTGATCTCACACGCTGGACTATACATATCGTTCAGACCCCTTGCACATACAATTAATCAACCTCTGGAGATACAGTTAGCAATACTCCATATACATTATACCCTTAAAAATTCGACGTATCCTTTTATAAGTGCCGAATTCGTCCCTGTTCCTTGCCCCCACGCCCTTCCATTTTTCAAGCCGATGACCAGAAAAATGCAAAAAAATAAATAAATAAAATACCAATCCTAACAATGGTCAGCACCGAGCGTGTTGGGTGAGCATTCGGGAGGACATGGGCTCGAATGCCCGTCCGGCCATCCTGATTTCAGCATTCCATGATTTCCTAAAATGCCCGGATAGAGACTTGAAAAGTCCATGACCGAATGCCTCAACTTTCCTTGTCCCGCAGCCTTTCTCATGTCTAATGACGATGACATCGACGAGGAACAAAGTCTGAAAAAAACCTCAAATGTTGGAAATACTAGAATTTTGGATGGACGTTGAAATTTCTGATGTGTAGCGAGAACAATATGCCAGTAATAATACACGATAGAGGCAAAGTTAACGACAGCCGCGACAAGGCTACTGTATTTGATTAACACCTAATTTAAAAATTCATACACAGACAAATGTATGAAAAAACATAACCACTTTTTTGAGTTCTGGAACAAGGTATATGCTTTAACATTATGAAGCTTCTAGATGAAAACGAATTCTTGTTCCGAACCAACACAGATTTCGGAAGAACTGAATATATCAAACACAGTTGGCTCTATTTTCGCATGACTTATAAAAGTTATTGATGCAAGTTCACAAGATGATGCAAGTTTCTTGGATTTTCAGAAAGCTTTAGACTGTGTACCACAAATCGCCTTTTAACAAAGATTCGAGCATATGGTATATCGGATCAGATTTGTGAATGAAAGCGTGATTTTCTAATTGTCCACAGTATGTTGTTTTTAGGAGAATGTCTCTTCAAATCTACATGCTGATTCGAGGAAGTGTAATAGGACCACTTCTTTTTTTAATTTTTATAAATGATCTCAGAGACAACAATAGCAGTCTGTTATTGTTCGCTGTTCTTCAAAAGAATAATTTTTTCCGAAAACAACACTTCAATAGCTGGCTCTGCTTACTCAATCGAATTAAGTACTAAGCACCTGAACACACACATGATGATCTCAACAGCAATCGGTGGATAATATATTCTGACATTTGGGAGTAGGAACAGCACTAGCAAACCACGAAAAAAGGTTCTCAATGGGCAATAACCATGTGACCTAGACCCATTTGACATAGATTACGTCGTTTCTCTCAAGTGATCTGGAGACAGCGAACAGTGTATGGACAATATAGCGTGTTACAGATCTGTGAGGTTGACGTATGCGTCTGACAGCTCAAAAAAATTTTGCTTGTCAGCGACTCAACATTCTTTAAAGTCGGGTTAAAATATTTAGGAAGCATATATGACATTTCGATAGTAAGTCTTGACGTATCTACTAAATTAACTTAGTCCACAACCCGAAGGTTGGTTGGATCCTCACAAAGGAGGCATACTAAGCCATTGTAATGCCAAAGGCTATACTATCTTGTAAAATCTAGTTCAATTTTCTCATTCAGGGAATAAGAAAGCGATCACACGAGGGAGCAATAGTCAGCAAATATTAGTCAGGAATTCGGAGTGCACAAACCGTTATGAAAATCCAAAACTTGTTGGATGAATTCAGCTAAACAAACAAATTCTTCTGTTTGCGTTCCCCCGACAGAATTAGGTCCAACGCTTTCACATAGCTATATTTATCGCCACTGTAATACTTTCAACTAACTGATACGTTCGTGTTCGCGATATACCCGAGAATTTTTTTAACATCGAAGCAGGAAGTACAGAACAGCCACAACAGGCAAACAACTTACAGAAGGATTTTTTTTTCGGTTATAAACCGAGTGAAATTTGTTGCAAAGCACAATATCTCTATTTCAGTGTCGACGTCATGAAAGGGAATGTAGAATTTTACCTCCATGTCTTACGCTAGTGGGCTCAACTGCTTGTACATTGGCAAGCTTCATAACACACAACCCTTCAATGTTTGGGTATCCAACCCAAGTCCATCACTTCTCTCTGGTACATCCTCTCATCACCGTCTCCAATAAATGATTTTGAAATCTCTTCCTACCACCTGCATAACTTAGTATGCCATCATATCTTATGCTCCTCTTTACAAAGATGGTAAAAAACACGTGTGGAAGCTAATTTCAGAATCTCGATACTTATCATTAGAGCAAACATCAAGTAAACAAGCGGCCTAGTGGCTCAGTGGTTAAGGCGTCTGACTGAAGATCGAAAGGTACACGGTTTCAATCTCTGTCTCGGCGGCGATTTTCATAAGCACTTAACCTTCACTTCTGGCACAGATTGCTGTGTAATGTGCAGTGCACCAGAACGCTTCCATGGTTCGGATTCCACTTTAAACTGTAGGTCCCCTCTAGGGCTAACAACCCTAGTTGTAACACTGTCACATCAAAAAGCAACAATTCAAGACAAATGAATGCTTAAAGTGGTCGAAGTTGGCCCAAACGAACATAAATACAATTATACCTGAGGAAATGGCCTGAAGAATAACTAATACGTAGAAAAGGGAACAAACAGTCAGCCAGTCAGATGAAAAATCTTAATATCACCTTTGCCTTTGTCTCTTAGACCACCATGTTGTTCTGTACATAAAAAACACACACATGCACTCATGAAAGGATAAATTTTAAGAAGAATTTGGGCAGGTATAAGGCAAATTGATGGACAGCATAGATAAAACAGTAGTGGTAATTGTAAAGAATATAGAGCAAACAGCGGGAACAATACCTGATATGGAGTTGTACACACCACACAATTTTTCTATAGTTTATTCACCCGGGAACCAGAAAGAATCCACTTACCGTAAAGTCACGTCCATGCACAGGACATACCTTCTCGTCCATAACTATTTTGCTCGATTGCCATATTGAAACCACCTTTATGATAAAAAATCATTGACAAACTTCGAAAATTCAAGAGCGTACATTCGCTGGAGCATCTTTTCCATCTGCTAGATGCAAATATGAGCGTACTTTAAACCCCCTGAAGCGTCCAATGGAGGAAGCATGCTCTTGACACAGAAAAGGCGACGCCGTCAGTTTTCACATCCCTCGGCGCGGATGAATATTTGCTCTAAATTTACATGAAGGAACTCAGTCACTTAAGAAAAATGGATTACAATAAGCCTGTATAAAATGCTCCTGTGTCAAAATATACCTGTTGGATGTACTGTTTGGCAGGAACACTTTAATGGCGAATGATACAGTGACCAAAATCGGCAGCGTATCGCCTAAAGCGCTTGCCTTTCGATGTAGGTCTCATAGTGCAGCTTACAATAGAAAGTTCTGGAAGTCAGGCTAGTGGATAAGCTTCTAGAATGGCCATCGAACATGCCAGCTGTCAGGATATTGCCCGCAGAATGGGGACAGTCTACGCGACTGGTGACATATAAGCGCTGGTCCACCTGAACTCGGGGTAATGTATTAATAATCACGCCGTCGCTATGCTGTACTGAAGATCGCTTTGGAGTTGAAGACCAGCCGCGCCCTCGCTAGCCAGCCAGCCGAAACCATTGTAAGTCCACCACTATTTTCATGTTGGCAAAGTGCTTGGATCCGTGCTCGTGGCAGTTTGATGACTCTATCAGCCGACCAAGGAGAGAATAAACTGTCTATGTACTTAACCTCTTTTCTGGAAGTCAGGCCCGAGATATTAAGCCCAAAGTAAATAGTCTGTTAGGCTAGCCTAAAGCCAAGCCCGGAGTATCAGAGACGGGAGGAGCAGTCACATTCGTCACCAAGTAAGTGTCTAGTAAACGCTCACAACCACTGCCAGAACCTGGCCATCCTAAAGCTTTCCCAGCGGGCTTAAGTCTCTAAAACAGTCAGCTACACCAGGTACCATGAGTTGCAATAGACACTTGGTCATCAGACAGATATCATATATTCATAGACAGTGTCACCCACAAATCTATAAGTCACAATACACACACACGCACATTAGTGGTGGAATGAATTGCACATCCTACATCCAGACAGACGAGTTAAAGAAAGGTATCACCACATTTACGCATACATACACAAAGAGAGACGCACACGTGCAAAGAGAGAAATGCAGAAATATACACATGTCCGTGACTACGGCAAGTTCGACACATCATCCAGCACCAATCATGGATACGAAAACGTGGGGGCTCATTATGTCAGACAGATGAGTTAGAGGGTAGGCAAAGGATGACATGTTTTAATCATACACCTCAGTGATTATTCCAGTGTTCATTACACCCAATTGATCATATCTACTGTCTACCATCATAACTGATGGTGAAATCTTGAGATTCAGTAGACTCTTCTTACCATATTTAGACACACAACCACATAAGAAGACACACACACACACACACACATACACATATGTCCATACATACAACACAATTCCATACTTTACCACACACGAACACTTAACTGGAGGAAAGGACTACACACCCTACATCCAGGCTGATGAGTTACGGGATGTGCAAAGGATTGCATGTCTTCACCATGCAACCGAGTATTTTATCTTTATACGGAGTGTTCATCACACCCAACTCATTACATATACCATCAACACATATGTGGTGACTGGTGGTTAAATCCTATCACCATAATTAGACACACACTCACATGTCCATACATATACCACAATTCCATACATCACCACACACATACATGTAACTGTAGGAAAGAGTCTGCACACTTCACGTCCAAATTGACGAGTTACTGGATGTTCAAAGTATGTCATGTGTTCACCATACGCCTTAGCGCTCATCACACCTAACTGATTACATGTGCCATCAATTTAAACAGCCACTGTAACTGACTCTTGTGCACTGTTTGGTCGAATTCATTTGTTATTATGAGCTTCTAAAAGACAAATATATGTCAACCTGCCAGGTGGGGTGGTGGGAGGGTCCACCCTTCACAGCGGACGCATATGTCGTGTTTTTAGATCCGTATACAGAGCGCACATCGGTGTAAGGCCGCAATGAAAATCCTGTATATGGTCGCGGTCGCGATTTTAGGTCCCGCACATGGCGTATTACGATATTTCTTTCGGCAGTGGGGAGGAAGCCCCCACGCCACCCGCCTGGCAGGTAGACAAAAATTTGTCTTTTAGAAGCTCATATTAATAAATGACTTTGTTCAACAATTCACTCAGACCTTTCTCCCTTTTGGAGATTTCAACGCCCATTGTGCCTTGTGGGTTCGACCACCGATTACCCCAGGATCCGAGTTGTTAGTAGACTGATAGAGCAAGAGGAAATTTGTATCCTAGACACAGGACAAATGACTCATTTAATCACTCCTTCCGGTTCGTCATCTGCCATCGATCTTTCATTATACTATCCTTTAATGGCGGACTCCGTTCATTTGGAGGTGGATCGCGACCTTCATGGAAGCGAAAACTTACCTATATGGATGAATATAGGGTTTGGACGAAGAGGTGGCAATAACTGTCACAAATGGAACGCCAGCAAAGACAATTGGCCACTCTAACGCCGTTCTGTTGCTCTCCAAAAGTGTAACAGCACAGAGGAGAAGGTGAATCACTTCACAGAAGTGATTTAGCGGACAGCTGACGTTTCCACTCCGAGAGGCTCAGGATCGCTGCGAAGGACGCCTGTTCCCTAGTGGAATGAAGAATTTCGTTCCGCTATCCAAGCACGGAGGCGTTACATCGTTTTTGTTTTGTGCCCGACATCTGACAGCCTAGCAGCGTTCTGAATTGCAAGAACTAAGGCACATCGTCTAAGAAGAAGAGCAAAAAAAGTAGTACGGTAGCAGAACTTTGTGAGAACCACTAACCGTCCCACAACATAATCAAAAGTATGGGAATCTATCCGCCGTATATCTGGTAGGTACTCTCGATCACTTTGCTGGATTAGGGATGTATAATCACCGACGAACGAAGGTTAGCGCAGATGATAGCAGAATCTTCCGCTTCCATCACTTCGTTTGCCAACTTGGACCCTCGGGTCCAGCAAGAAAGAACTGCTGCCGAATGGCACGATTTATGCTTCGATTCTTCGAATTCAGAGGCGTACAACAGCCCATTTATGTCATGAGTGCTGGAGTTTGTATTAAACAGCGTCAAAGACACCGCGACAGTGCTTGACTTGATCCAGTACCAGATGCTAAGGCATCGTAGTAAAGATACTAAAGAGTACCTTCTAGTTACTTTTGACGATATTTGGACCAGAGAATACTTCCGCAACTCGTGGAAAGAAGTAACACTAACCCCTGTTTTAAAACCTGGGAAGGACAAATTGTTTCCAGATAGCTATCGTAGCATCACCTTGTCAAGCTGCGCGGGGAACACACTAGCGACAGGGCCGGATTTAAACTTTTTTTGTATAGGCTGTTCATTTTGTGCCGCCCTTTTTTCCTTCATACGTATACTAATCACTAATTTTGTATTACCTTTATTAGGTAGCAAGCGATTATATGTATATGTGAATGGATATAGATTAAGAGTGACTTCATTACTTGAAAGTATTCAGATTTAGTCATAAAATAGAAACAAGAAAAATGAATGTTTATTATGAAACATGGATTCAAACAAGAAAATAAAAAATGTAATACATAATTATAATTTTCTACGGGGTTTTTCATTGGCGAAGTCATCTATAAGACCATCATACTTTATGTTCATTATCTCTGCTGCTATATATAGAAGAGCCAATGATTTTAGTTTTTCTTAAGATAATGAAGACCTCTGGTAATTGTTCACTCGTTTTAAGCAGGAAAAGCTCCTTTCTCCAGAACAATTTGTGGTTGGAGTGCAAAGTGCTATGCGGAGAGCTATATCCAAGTTCGGGTAAATGTTACACAGAGATTGCTTCTTCAAAAATCTGGAAAGATCAAGTAACGAATTAGACTGAGGTTTCTTTGTAATATTATTAGATGAAACGTGACTGTAAACATTCCTGAACCAAGTTGTCCTCTAAATCATTAGAATAATGTTGCATGAGAGACAGAGCTTTTCTTGTGACATTTTGTGTTGAAAATCACCCATTCTAGTCAAAAACGAAATTTTTTCTTGGAAGTTGAGATATGCATTACGCCATCTCTCTCAGTTCAGCTCTCAGTTAATCTACAATGTGTTAATTCTAAAAAATCTCTTGAGGTTGTTTCAATTTCGTCACATGATAAGTCGTAAGTTTCGTCTGCAATTTTTTTTTTATTTTGGATTGTCTGTTGATTTCGCCCTGATATTCCTTTATTGTACTAATTTCAATTGCAGTTTTTTCGTAATAGTGAAAGTTTTCGCGCTCTGTTATCATAAAGTCGCGCTCTGTTATCATACAGATCCATAAAGAACGGATGCTGTTAATAGATCTACAGACGAACTCTGAATTTCAGTACTCACTGTATTTAGCCTTTCCAAAATAGCATTCCAAAATACAACCATAAATGCAGTTTCAAGTTTTTCCAGTTTGAGGCGAATTCCTTTTGCTTCATTTCGTGGTATAGGTTACTCCACAGTGTCATTTTCAATCATTTTCAAAACTCTAAGTACTTCATCCCAGGAATCCCTTAGACTTTTACAGGCATCTGCTCTTGCTGACCAACGTGTAAGGTTCACCCTCTTGAGTGTCTTTCCTTTTCTATTTCATCAACCAATTATTTCCAATGTTCTGTTGACCTTACAAAGAAAAAATATAATTCTTCCAGCAACATGAAGAACTCGCAGGCTTCGGTACAAGACTCAGCAGCTGAGGTTCCCACCAGATTTAGCGAATGAGCTGCACAAGGGATGAACATAGCAAGTGGTGAATGTTCTTGAAGGTTTGGATACGCTGCCCTAGATGCTTTGCCAATGCGAGCAGGCACTATTGTTTTTTTTTCTTAGATTCTTTGAAAGAGACTTACATAAGTTTATGAATGCACGTAACACAAAACGATTCTCAAGAGAAATGAGTTCCACTGCCGTCGTGGTCATCGAAGGCAGTGCCGGATAAGAAAGTATGGGGTCCTAGGCACTCTCAAAAATTTTGATTCCCTCTGATTTTGAAATTAATTATATGTATTTTATAAGTTCAAAGAAAAGGTTTTGTAGATGACTAAATGAATTTATCATATTTTTATTCAATTAACAAACGAATTTTACAATTTATCATATTTTGAAGATTACTTTTATTTATCGTACACTACTATGAAACAAAAAAATTAATTTCCATATTCCATATCCATATTATTTTGATTGTTTTATTCTGGATGATTTTATGTTTTATTATTTTTACTTTTAGTGAAAAAAGTGAACTTTCAGGGAGCCTTCAAAAATCAGGGGCTCCAGGCTACTGCCTAGTCATGCCTAGTCCTACCTTTTGGGTAATCCAACACTGCTTGTAGATCAACTTGTCGGTTTTTGGCTAATCACCAAACGTTTACTGTTTGGTCAAGTTTAAAACATTTATCATTGATTAATTTCAAAATCATTTAATTAATCCGTCAGTAATTGCAGGTAATGAGACTTTCACACGTTACAAATCTTTATATAGCGAGATTATTACTCTGAGCTGTTTTTCACCTTTCACTTCAATGATAATCAGTAAGCCGCGGAAACATTCAGTGGCGGATCCAGGGAAGGAGAGGGCTAGGGGGCTGGCACCCCTCACCCCCCACCCCCAAAAGCACCAAGGTCACCCCCGATGACTAGAAACATTTTGTTGTTGTCACTACCTGAGCAAATCACTTCGGCCGCCTCTGGGACTTATGATGTGGAGAATTTTCATGTTGAGCTACTCGAGCTTCTGCATTCTTTCAATCATTAAAACCTTGCTGGTTAAAGAGTGTTTGGTTTTCTAGCGATCCAAAGGCCAAACAGGGTCCACAAAATACGGAGCCTTTGCTTTCGGAATAGATAAGCCAATTCCTTTCCTATACTTCATTATTTTTCATTTTTCTAATAAAAAGATTTTTGTGTAAATAACGGTTATAATCAAAATACACTCTCTCACTTTTTGTAAAATTGCAGGACTTGTTTTGTTCAAAACCATTTCTCGCAATAATGTCCCTTGTCATTTCATTTATTTCCCATAATGCAGGATCTGTGTTTAGTTTTGCAGTTGGTTAAACTTTCGCGACTTGGGACACTTCTTAACAGCATGACATCAAATTACTGCCACTAGTTGAGGGTAATTCCTTATTATCATCAGAAGGACAAGAAGGTTTTACTAATCACGGCTGATTGAGCTGATCCAGATTGATCAGCTCAATGGGTGTACTAGTACTTTGTCCACATTGATTTTCTTTATCAATAGATCCAGAATTCTCTTGTGCAATACTTAATGTCTTATTACTGTTTGTGCTTTTATAAAAAAACTTTCTATTTTCCTGATCTTCTGAAGAATTTGTTCATCATGTTATAATTTGGCTTCCTTTTTGTACTGAGCACAACTCAGTCTATTCCTTCCATCTCTCATTCTTTATCAGATGAGATGAACATAAAATATTTCAACAGATCTGTAAAAAGAAAGGGGAAAATATATTGTGTAAGTATCACAATTTTGGTGATAATCATAAAATTACAAGGATTTGTTTCTTAATTTAACATCTACTCTATGAGTACACTCTTAAGGAAAAGTAGAAAAAAGAAAATTAACTTGAAAAAGGTAAATAGAAGGAATATAATGACCAAATTTTTCAGAAAACTCCTTCCCACTAGAGGAACAACTTTCTCACTGACAGTTTTCCATACGACAAACTTCGTACATACACTTTTATTGGCAAAGAACAGAAAACACGTTAAGACATACGCTTTGATTTGTAATCAATTAAACGATTATAATTTATATTAATTTCAATCATAATACCAGTTTTTGCATAGTTCAATGCATGATCCTTTAAAATTTCAAAGAGTTTAATTCATTATTAGCTGAGAAATGACGAGTTGAGTTTCAAAAATCATTGACTTTTCAATGATTTTTTTCAATAAATTTAGGACTTTCGAGCGCTTGGGGACTTTCAGCATCCAGATACTCAATTAATGAAATCTTAGATCATACTTAAGTATTTTTATTATAGAAATCATGAAATGTAAGTCTGTCAGCACTAACTTACCTCTGTCTATATTGTCTTCCTTGGGACAGGCTACAGACTGCATTGAACAAGATAGAAAGTCAGGAAACTAATTAAGAATTAAATTAATAATTTAAGTAATTGTTCGTTATTACCACTTACCTAAATGAAAATTGATAGTAAACTAATTTTTCTTTTCTATTAATTGTTCCGATTTTGTCACTTCACTACTAGGTGTCACCACTTAATGAAAATTTATAGTAGACGTTTTTCTATTATTATAATCACACATAAATTTGACGGCTTATTAAAGCGGGCACCCAAGGAAATTTGCCACCCCTAAAATGCTGCCGCCCCTAGGCTGGAGCCTATACAGCCTAATGGGAAATACAGCACTGACTAGAGAGAATGTTAAATGCCGTGTGGGCTGGTGTCTTGAGTCCCAAAATCTGCAGAGCCACTTTCTGTGAGGATTCAGGAAGTTCCGTTTTACTGTGGACAATCTCGTCCTACTGAAAGTGGCGATACAAGATGCGTTCATTCGAAGCCAACACCTTGTTGGTATCTTTTTTTACCTCGACAAGGCCTACAATACTACCAGGTTGCATGCTATTTTAAGTCAATTACATGACTGGGGATTTATGGGAAATCTATCTCGTTTTTTACAATCGTTTTTATCAGGACATTGCTTCCGGTGCTGAGTCGTTAGTGAAGTGTTAGGAAAACAGTGCTTCTCAGTGATCAGTTTTAAATGTGACCTTTTTAAGCTGTTGATATTAACAATATCCATCAGGAATCTAGCATGGATCCTATGAGATATTTACTATAAGTAGATGACTTCACTATTTTTTGTTCATCATATGGCCTGGGAAATGCTGAGAGGCAGTTGCAGCTCACCCTAAATAGGCTGGATGAATGGTCAGTACACAATGGTTTTTGTTTCTCAGTCGAGAAAACCCGGTGTCTACTGTTTACTCGTAGCAGGAGTCTATTAGCAGAACCCCACCTTACCTTGAGGAACACTGTTTTAAGTTTTAGTGAAATTGTTTGGATTTCGGGCCTCATTTTTTACAGTAGGATAAGTTAGCTGCCACATCTTAAAGACGTGAAAGCCAGAGATGCTGAAAGTTTTAAAATATGTGTGTGGTAGGGATGGGGCGCTAACCACTCCTGCCTGCTACAATTTTATAGAGCCTTTGTACCGTCACTTATGGAGTATGGCTACATCGTGTATGGTTCTACACGGAATAGCTGTCGCCGAATATTGGATAGTGTCCACCAAGCAGGAATTTGGTTTGTGATACCAGATCCATTCCCAACATTTGTGAGGTGAGATGCCGCTTGTCATCCGGCGGCATATCCTCATGGTGTAACACTTCTTGCACATTGCTACAACACCTGATGGTCTCCTTTACGATGCAGTGATTAACTCAAATCACGAATGTTTTTATACCAACCGACATTTAACGACTCTAAACCCTTCAACTACCGTACAAAGGCTCTTTTAGAAGATTATGGTTATGATTTCCCTCTTTGTATTGCCAATGTTGGAGTAAACATCTCCTCTGGCTTTTAAAGACGCCCAGAACAATTTTGGAACTGTCTCGGTATAAAAATCTGTTTACAGCTGACAATGTTTTTAGAGATATTTTAAATCAGCATCACACCTTTACCCCAGTATACACCGATGGGTCTAAGCAGGCTACTGAAATATGTTGCTCCGTAACGTTCAATTTGAGCGACTCACAAATACAAGCTGGATAGCAGGTGGAGCGTTTACGCCGCCGATTGTGATGCTTTGTTAAAGTCTCTCCAGCACATGAAAGTAATGCTTGATACGAGGTTCATCATATGATACAACTCCCTCAGCTGTGTAGACATTAGTAAACAAGTACCCGGCAGATCATTTGGTCCAGGACATACAGGACGCCATCCTATCCCTCCAATCTCGTGGAAAGTAGGTTTTATTCTACTGGGTACTTGACCATGTGGGAATCAGGAGGAACAATGTAGCCGATGAAGCTGCCAAGTTAGCCCGTGACAAGGCCAGAATCGATTTTGCTACGGTCCCAAAGTCAGACCTTGTCTCAGTGGCGAACAGATTTGTCTTTGATGTATGGCAGAGGTAGTGGCTGGAAGATGAGCATAATAAGATCCAACTGATTTAAACTGACCATTCAACCGTGGAGCAGCTCCTTCCGGTGGGCGATAAGGGATGAGGTTTCTCCGTTACTCCCTCCAGGACAGGTCACTGTCTCGACTCATAACTTTTCTTTTCCGCCGGGAGGACCCACCGGAATGTGATGCTTGTGGTGTGCCTTATACTGTGTGCCAAATTTTAACAGACTGTGCATTACTTTTATATTTAAGGCAGACGTTGGCCTAGCTAATGATTTGTCCTTTATTTTAAAATAATGAGGCCAGCAACAGGGCCAATGTTTTAAAATTTTGTGTACTAGCCTGTCTGGTTCCTAAAATTTTAGGCAAATTGGTCTAGTCTTAGGATGGATGGGTGGCCACTTTACAGCTACCTGTCTGTTTACATTGTTATCCAGTGTTTTATTTTGTATAGTGTTATAACTCTTGACTCGTTGAACATTATATACATCCAGCGAGATGATAAATATTTTTAATACTTTTTTTTAACAGCCAGCCAGACACTGTAAAATTTTTGTTCCCAGTGGTCTATTTACAACCATGAGTTTAGTGATTTACTTTATTTTGCTATCAATGTGGCTGATCCCTTTACAGCCGGCCATACAGACTTTAGAATCATATAATTTTTAAGCCAGGTTGCTGCACCAGCTGTTTGTTAGAGCCCTAATGACCTCGCTGTCGACGTGGCAGAAAACACCAACAATAACAGCAACAATACAATCATTTCAGACCTGCAGGATGTTTATGGGATTTGGACAGTGCCGTGAGATCCGGCATTGGTTTTAAAACTGTTACTAAATTAAATAGTTCTATTTATCTAAGTAATAAATCACCTTTAATGTAAAATAATAAAAATCAACAGCTAACAATATGTTAGGCAACAAAAAGACATTGATCTTAAAATGTTTAACCTCTCTTAAGTATAATATTCATATCTACAACAATAATATTAAATTAATGTCTTATGGATTAAAGGAAACTTGTAATTTTACATTTTTGTTTTTAAATCTAATTCTAGCATTTAAGTAAATAAACAAATATGCAAGTATTCAGTCTTTACCTACATAACATGCCTTATAGTAAATAATATAAGTTTTTAAAGTAATCTATCTACCTACTAAGAATAAAGCAATCACATTAGGTGGTATCAGGGGCCAGCGCTAGGAATTTCGGGCCCGGGGAAAATGGGCGACCTTACAACCTTTTTTTTTTTAAAAAAATGCTCTACAAACTAGCCAGGCGACAATGGGGGCCCCTGCAGCCGGAGATCGGGGCCCCCATCAGCCGGCGGACTCGGGTACATTTGATCCCTCCCCCCCCCTCCAACGCCGATCCTGGGTGGTATTTGCGTTTGAGGTACCTAAATAAATATAGAAAATCATATTGAATCATAAAAAAAATAAGAAATTATTCTTATTCTTCAATTATTCTTTGGAAGAAATATTCTAAAAAAACAAATAGTATTGATTGTTTTGTCTCCCAATTTTCTTATTAAAGTATTGCATATTTAGACAGCATCCGAGAAGGATTTTCCCACTCCACGCCGCGTGTACATAACAAAGAATGGGCCATTGTACTTCCTTGGAGGGCATTCCTTGATTATGTGCTCCACACACCGAAAATGAGCTCCAGAGTCACAGACTAGGGAATCCTGAAGTCCCCACTTATATAGCATAGCATTGCATTTGACATGGCCTGTTCTTAGGCAATTTAGTTTGACCCACTGGTATCTTGTCAGATGGAATCCTGGAAGTTTACTTGTAGGATCTTCAATATCTTGATGTTTTAAAGATGCAGAATTCCAGCATTGTCACAATTATTCCTTGACATGCCATACTCGATTTCTGGATTTATGATGAATGGGTAGTAGGTCATTTAGGAATTGTTGGGAGATCCTGTGGATAGTCAGGATGATGTAATTTTATCCACTCATGTGTCGTTGCTTCTTGGCTTCTTACCTCAGAACGTGATATATTACTAATGATATATAACGACGGGATTGGGGAGGATTTTTGCGTGCCAGTTATTACTCTCCTATATTTGTTCAGATGAACAACAATTTTCTAATGTGAGCACTGCATTGCCACACTGGAGGACAGTACTCAGCAACAGGGTAAACCATGGTGGGGGCAATTGTTTGTAGTGAGTCCGCTTCAGTTTCACATGAAGTACCAGCTAGTATTTTCATGATCTTCCATGTTTTAAGTTTCTGACTTGTGTTTTCCAGGTGTTTTCTGAAGGTTAAGGATTGGTCTTAAACTGATGCCAAGAAATTTATGTTAGAAATTATGTGGTTGGCAGTAGTTCACTTTGAGCTGCTGATGTGCTATTCTATTACTCAAATGGATTGTGCATACTTAGGTCTTCATCAGGTTTGGACAAAGTCTCCATTTCAGACAGTTATGCATGCATTCAAGATTTCTAAACCATTTGAGACAATGCTTTTACCTTCCTCTAGTGTGGCAGTTTGGACAGCGATAGCTAAGTCGTCAGCATAGCAGAATTGATTGCCAACGGTTTCAGGCATGTCACTGGTGTGTGTGGAGTTGAAGAGCAATGACATTTGAGGTAGTCGATTATTTACTATTTACTTGTCTTTTGTTTAAAGATGACCTTGAAATCAGCAAGTTCTTCAGTGTTGACAGTTTCCTGCAGGGAACATCCTTTTTAAGTAGTAGTCCATCCTGCCAAACGGTATCATATACCACTGTTATAACGTCAAAAGCTACTGATGTGTCTAACTTTTCTTAAATGCATTCTCAATATATGATGTCAGTGCTAATACTTGTTCACAACAGCTCTGTTTGAATCTAAAACCTAGCTGGTATGTTGGTATTATATTGTATTATTCCTTGAATATGGTTAAGGATGAGGCTTTCTAGAATCTTATAGCAAACACTGAGTAGAGCAATGGGCCAACAGCTTGAAGCATCATCTGCTGATTTGCCTGATTTAACAATCGCTAAGGTGTGAGTCATCTTTAACTCTGGGGGTATGATCCCAGTGTCCAGGATATCACTGAAGAAGTTCTTGAGCCATGTTCTTCCATACTTGCGAAGATATCTTATGAATTCTGGAAAAACGCCATCTAAACCTGCAGCCTTCCTCATTTTTAACTTTTTGATGGTTTTCTCAGCAACTTCTTGATTGAATGGATTAGAAAGAGTAGGGTTATTTCCGAGATTGTTATCAATTTCAGTCTTCTCTCTTCCCCATCTGTTATTTCATGGCGGGATCTATTGGGACTTTATCAGTTCTTGATTTGATGTGAGATACCATTTCAGTTGGTGTAATTCCTGGCTTCTATCTGCATGTGATTGAGGCTGCACCTGATTTTCTAAGGAGAATCCATGTATTTCTACTGGAGTGAATTAAGTTCATTTGATACATTAGTTCCTTCCATTTCTGTTTCCTCCCTTCATTCAGTTTTCTAAAATTACTTTCCACTTTTCAGTGTCACCAGTTTTTCAATAATTTTCATACAAAGTTTTGTAGAGTTGTCCCAGCATTGAATGTACCATTTCCTGTATCCTCAAGAGATCATTCATCTAGGAAATCTCTTGTAGTTTATAGCCTTTGGGGATGTACATTGCAGGTTATCTACCTTGTAGCTGTATTGGTCCCAGTTTGCCTTCTTTAAGTTCCACCTCAGTTTATGAATGGATCTGATACCAGATATTTCAATACCAATACTGATTAGTGTGAGTCTTCTTCGAAAATGCTTATGCACTATCCTCGTGTGGTCTAATCTTTTCACACCAGAAACATTACTACCCAAGCCCTTTTCAGGGCCACAATTAACAATCATCTCTGTTAACATAGAAGGCATGTCACCAGCCAAGGAAGAGCTGCTACAAGGCCAATGCCAGTGCCATATATTGTGCCTACAGGAAACACACAGAAGCTATGAAATGCGTAGACCAAAAATAAACGAATGCCATCTCGCTGTAGAAAGACCTCATAATCAATACGGAAGTGCAATCTTTGTACGTCCAGATGTACAAGTAATGTCCACTGCATTCACGGAACAAAATTACATTGAAATTCTCACTCTAGAAGTGACAAACTGTACCATTTCGTGTTTCATATACCACCTGGTGCTGTATTCACTGTCAA
Organism: Vandiemenella viatica; assembly: GCA_031002005.1. Classification (NCBI taxonomy): domain Eukaryota; kingdom Metazoa; phylum Arthropoda; class Insecta; order Orthoptera; family Morabidae; genus Vandiemenella; species Vandiemenella viatica. The sequence continues at coordinate 245,819,603 of CM061921.1, forward strand.
CAAACCACCTAATTTCCATAATAAAGACATACAGATCGTGATTGGTTATTTCAACAGTCATAGCAATGTTTGAGGCTATGACCATGAAGATGAGAATGGGGCTGCAGTACAAGAATAGGATGAAATAAATTCTCTCTCTCTAATCCATGATGCAAAACTACCTGCATCATTCAGCAGTGGTCAGTGGAGGCGTGGTTAAAACCCTGACCTCATATTCAGTAGTAGCAGTATTAGCCACCAGTGCGTTAAATCTGTCTGTTCTCCAATACCCAACTCACAGCATAGACCAATAATGTGTCAAATATATGCCGCAGTTAGACCACAGGAAGTACCTTTCTGTAGAAGATACAACTTCAAAAAGGCAAATTGGTCTGAATTCTGAGAACTATTGGATTCCAAAGTTCTTTCAATAGTACCAACACAAGAATGCTATGACATATTTACCACAACTGTAAAGAGATGTTCCAGAATGTCTATCCCTTGTGGTTATCGGACATCTTACGTTTCCGGTCTCACATCAGGTCAAGCTGCTCTACTTAACCCTTTCAAGTCTGGACGCCACTATATTGACAAATGGCGGGGTGGCCTCCCAAGACTGGATGTCACTTTACTGCCAGAGGCGCGGGCGGGCCTAGCGGCCTGGACGCCACTATATTGCCAGTGCCTCTCTGCCCCACAGGACTGGAAGCCAGTTTATTGTCAGCGCCCGTACCGCATCTTAGCGGGAACTAGGGGAACCTCTAGTTCATTTTGCAGCTGCTAGATGTCAGGCATTCATTTTCTTGCATTATGAGCTCTGGAATGATACTAAAAATAGCCGACCACCTGCTCTCGTCCCTTTGCACCCCTCGCTCCCCTCCTTTTACCAAAACAAATCATTCATCGTTCAGCAGTCGGACAGCGTGTTTCTATTTGTTTATTGAGTTCTTGAGTTCAACATGAAATATGAGTAATCAGGGATTGACTGATGAAGATTTTTGCGGATATTGATGGACAGTGATGATGAAGAGTGTCAGGAAATTTCATCTGACGAGGATGAGGATAATCAAGTTTCTGTTCCTGGCCCTTCTTCAGCACCAGATCCTGGCCCTTCAGCAGCTAGTCCATTGGCACCTGAGACCGAGGACGATTCAGGATCCGATGCCGAAGTCCAGGAGCTGGTTCGAAAGAAGCAGAAGAGAATTCTTCATCTAACATGGCATTCGTCAAATCTTCGGAAATCAAATGTATTTGATTTTGATGATACCTTATCTGGTTTTGATTATGTGGACTTGGGGGAAAAAGCAAGCGGCTTCCTGTATTTTTCCAAAAGTTTTTTTGTTCATCGACCATGTCTTTGATCACCGAACACACAAACGAATACTACAGGAGGAACTACGGAGAAGAAGGTAGCAAAAAACGGTCGTCAAAATGGAAGGACACCACTGCGGATGAACTTTACATTTTTTGGCAATTTCAGCACTCATGTCCCGGGTGAAGAAACAAACCATAAATGAGTATTGGTCTCAAAATAAACTTATTGAGACACCAATATTCGGGCAGCTCATGCCTCGGGATCGCTACAAAGACATCCTGAGCATGCTTCATTTTTCCGACGACTCGGGATCTGACCATCTCAAAAAAGTTCGGGAAGTGCATGACACATAAAAGCAGCTTTTCAAGCCAGTTTTACCCCGTTTAGAAACCTATGTATAGACGAGAGCCTGCTACTATACAAAGGACGCTTGTTCTTCAAGCAATACATCCCTAGTAAGAGGAGCCGTTTTGGGATTAAACTTTTTGTTTTGTGTGACTGTGAAACAAGTTACATTTTAGATTTCATTGTTTATACCGGACTATCTACAGAATTAGTCGACAATGGACTCGGAGTTTCAGGAAATGTTGTCGCAACTTTGCTGGAGCCCTACCTCAACAAAGGCCACACAGTTTTTGTTGATAACTGGTACTCCAGTCTGGATCTATTTCTTTGGCTTCATGACCACGTAACCAACGCTGTCGCACGGCAAGAAGGAATCGAAAGGAAATGCCTAAAATGCAGGAGAAGCTGAAGCGGGGAGTTCTCCTTCCGAACTGCGGAAGATAAGTTGGTGGGGCTAAAGTGGCAAGATAAGAAAGAAGTTTGGGTTCTCTCTACGGCTCATAAAGTAGAGATTGTGGATACCCAGAAGAGGGACTGGAAGACGAAGCAGCCGATCCTGAAGCCCAATATAATCGTTGATTATAACAAGAATATGGGGGCTGTAGACAAGACCGACATGGTTATGTCAACTGTAGAGTGCACAAGAAAAAGTTTAAAATGGTAAAAAAAACTTTTTTTTCATTTTGTAGACATGAGCATTTTCAACGCTCACAAGCTGTACCAGCATGCGAATAAGAAGAAAATCCCCCTGGCAAAATACCATCTCGGCCTGATCCATGAGATAACCCAAAAATATCATGTACTGAAAGCAAGGCACCACGGAAGAAGATCAGCGGAGGACACGCCTTTACGTCTGAAGGAGAGGCACTTTCTTCGGAAAATACCAATTCCTGCAGGAGCTTCATCTCATCCCACAAAGGACTGCTTCATCTGCCGAAGTCGCCAAACCAAGAGGAAGAGGACAGTTTATTATTGCAGAGAATGCAATGTCCCTCTCTGTGTGGACGAGTGTTTTGAAGTGTACCATATACAATTGAAAATTTAGAAAAAATATTTGAACTTGGCATACAACAGCAAGAAGAAATATCTTTTTATTATTTTTGTGAAAAAACGAGGAAACGCTTTTTCATTTTGTGTTGTAAATAAATAAAAAACCAAAAATAAAAAAAAAGTTTCTAACCCTGCCAGTGCCAGGTCCGAAGCCCTGGATCAAAAAATGGTGACAGGACACTTTAAAAAAAATAAAGAAATAAATAAAATAAAAACCCTTCCCAGTATCAAGTTCGATCACCTCGATCACAAAAAAGCGATGGAAAACTTTCGTTGGGAAAAAATTTGGCAACTAATCGAATTATTTGTAATAGTTCCAGAAACATTTCTTCTATTGAATTATAATATTCTAGTACAACGCGAGTATAAAAAATTAAAAATTTAATGTTATTTTAGTATCGTTATAAGAAAAAAGTTTCTTCTACAATTTCAAGCACTTTTCATAAAAAAAAAAATTAACAATAAGTGAGTTTCATTGTAGTTTGATATATAATTAAATAAAGCAAGTCAATTTAAACAAATTAAGCCTCTGAAAATGAGCATAAAATTGACGCGAAACCGAGGAGGGGTGAGCTGTAAATGCCGGGCGCTTGCGGGCGAGGAATGCCGGCTGAGGGGAGGGGCCAGCGGGGCGGGGCTCCCGTCCCTGTGGCTACCTCACAGCCGGGAGTAGCCAACGCGAAAGGGTTAAAGAATATAGCAATTTATTTACAGAAGATCCTTTTGGTGAATCAACAGTGGAAGCAGGAAACAAACTCATTTCCATTATTAAAGAGACAAAGTGGAATCAGTGGATTAAAACTGTAGAAGACTTAGATTTTGCAAGAGACAGCCATAAAGCATGGAGACTACTGAAGCATCTAAACAATGATCCAACTAAGAACAAAGTTCATTATAATGTTACTGCCAACCAAATAGCACACCAACTGCTATTAATGGGAAAGCTAATCACAAGTCCAAAATGCCCAAACTGTGGAAAGAAGGCCAAGCGGAGAATAATGACCTCACAATACCATTCAGCATGGAATAATTGGATAAGGCTATAAGAAATTGCAAAAATTGAAAATCAGCAGGCCTGGATGACATTAGGACAGAACAAATTAAGCGCTTTGGTCTAACAACAAAGAAGTGGATGCTTCAGCTCTTTAACAACTGTATGAGTAAATGTCGAATTCCAAAAAATATGGCGGAAGAGCCGAGTGATCGCCTTGCTTAAACCTGGCATAGAAGGAAACTGTTGTTGTTGTTGTTGTTGTTGTTTTAGGGCGCGTCGACAGCGGGGTCATTAGCGAGAAGGAAACATTCCAAACAATTTTAGACCTGTTGCAATTTTAAGTCACCTCTACAAACTGCTTGAAAGAATGATCTTAAAGTGGCTGTTGCCTGTAGTTGATCCTTTGCTTATTCCTGAACAAGCTGGATTCTGCCCAGGTAAAAGTTGCACAAGACAACTACTAAATATCACGCAGTTTATAGAATATGGATTTGAAGCTCGTAAGGTAAGAGGGGTGGTATTTGTTAATTTGTCAGCAGCGTTTTACACCGTCAACCATCAGCTACTACAAGCAGTCAAGTTCTACAATCTGACCAGGAAGTTCAGTCTTAGTAAATTCATTGCTACTCTTCTGCAGAACCGAAGATTCTTTGTTGATGCCTAGAACAGTGTAGCCATTGGAGGTCACAGAAGAATGGTCTACCCCAAGGAAGTGTGCTAGCCCCATTATTGTTTAACATATATACCAATGATCAGCCTTTACCACCCAAATGCAGGAGTTTCGTGTATGCTGATGATCTTGCTCTGGTCTCACAGAGCAAAGACTTTGAATCAGTGGAGAGCACCCTTACCAACGCTCTGGAAGATTTGTCAAGGTATTATAACATGCACCAGCTTAAACCAAATCCTACAAAGACACAAGTATGTGCTTTTCATTTAAGGAATAAAGAAGCAACTCGTAGGTTAAAGGTAACATGGTCGGGGGTCGAACTAGAACACTGTGACACTCCAAAATATCTAGGAGTGACCCTTTGTAAGCTATCTGTTAAATTTTGTAACTGCGTGACAAAATTTTGTTCTCAGAACCATGAGTTAGAGTGGATAGAATATTACTGCATTTCATTTTTTTAGTCAGTTTTTATGTTTATTCAAGTTAGAAAGCAGTTTTATAGTTTTTAAGATAGTATTTTCAATATTTTCAATCTCAACATTCTCCGGCATTCGCCTGGAGTGGGAAAGTTCATATTTAAATTATTTATTTTGGCTTAAGTATTAAAGTTAGGATAATTTTCATAATAACTACAGTTAACGTTTATTTAAAGATCTAGCAATTTGTAAAGTTTCAGACAGATTGAATTATTTTTATTGCCAAGGTCAGATTAGCTAATATAAGGACTTCAGGTGTGCGATTTGATATCTGACAAGCTTCGCATCAGTCACCCCTGTGAAAGAGGGAAAAGATTTGTTTCCACGCTTTGCGTGAGAACAGTCGCTAGGATTCTTCAAGATGCGCTATGCAATATAGATGCGTGCATGCAGTTGTTTGGTCGCAGTCTGCCAGGAACTGCGAACGCGACAACATGTAGCTCAGTAGGCCAGAAAGTTTTATATTAAGCACTGCTGTGCAAGTTTTATTTTGGGAGTAATGCTTCTGCTTTTAGTCAAGTTGAACATAATGTCGCGTTACAGTAGCTTTCCGCAATGTGGACCCTCGGGATTGTTTGAATTTACTAAATCGTGGAACAATGAGAGCATGGGAGCGTGTGATTCTCTTTGGTATAATTTCTGCAGCTAAAAGTTTGAATTAATTCATTGAACTATTGGGGTGTGCTCTGGCTTGACCAGTTAATTGATCTTGTAAAATATTTCTTTGGAAAATTCGTCTGATTGCCTGTACAGTTTTTGGCTTTGTGAAATTTGGAAGAATATACTTATTTAAATGGCAATAAACTATTTATTGAACTTTACCTTTTCATAGTTTTCTGGTTAAAATCTGTGTGGCGACCGTATTATCCTATTTAAGCCAAAACTGTTACATCCAAGGCTACACACGGTCAGAGTTAAGATCCAAGCTTTATACACCAACCCCAGTGCACATTTTGGTTCTTACACCTTGACAGATCACTTACATTCAGGAAACATTGCATGAACTCCAAGCTAAAAGTTTCCAGTTGGAAACAATCTCATAAGAAAACTAGCTGGATCGCAGCGGGGCAGCCAACCTGAAACAATTCAAACTTCTGCCTTAGCACTATGTTATTCGGGTGCAGAGTATGCCTGTTTTCTACGGCACAGTTGAACCCATGCCAAACAAGTAGACATTGCACTTAATGACATGTGCAGAGTCAATACAGGCTGCTTAAAATCAACTCCAGTCGAATGGCTTCACAGTCTCGCAGGAATGGCACCACCTTCTGTTTGAAGGGAAATAGCAGTGAACAAGGAAAGGAGGAAAGTGAACCATGAAAAATCTCATTCACTATATGGGCATATTCCTCAAAGGCAAAGACTGAAGTTGCCAACCCTGGCAGCATAACGGCTACCGTGTTGGCCTCGAGTTTCTGGGGTCGCCGGTTCGAGTCCGGCCTTGGGCATGGTTGGTTTTAATTAAATGTTGTGTCCGTCTTGTGTTGTCCATACTATTATGAATAAAAACCTTTGAGAGATAATACATGTTCAGTTACAAAAATGACGTAGACTTGAAGAATCATTGTACATTAGTAGATTTAATAATGAAATGTTGTGAAGGTGGCTAAATGGCAATAAAAGCCGAAGGCCATACATTTAAAAAAGAAAGACTGAAGTCCAAGAAAAGTTTCCTAAGAATATCTCAGGAACTTACGACGACAACTGAAGAAGCCAGGTTACAACTGTGGAAGCTAAGTTTCCCCTTACGCATGGCTGGGGAAGAGTGTCTGATTCTTTGCCACCTGGTTATGACAAGAGATGGTTGACATGGAAGTCTTTGAATAGGCTGAGATCAGGAATGGCCAGATGCAAAGTGAACTTAACAAGATGGGGCTATGCTGAGATCAATGATATCAAGTGCGACTGTGGTGAAGACCAGACTGTCCAGAACATGCTCCAGTGTCAACTGTGTCCAGCATCCTGCTCGGCAGCTAACCTGTATGAGGCCTCAGAAAATGTTCTGGAAGTGGCCAAGTTCTGGTCCAGTATAATTTGATGTTGTGATTGTATAACTGTATGTTTCTGATACGAAATAATAATAATAATGGTTTTCTTTTATTTGTGGAAACAAAAACCAGATCAGGGTTGGTGTCATATTGCCATCTAGAAGAATGGAATAGTTTCTTTTCTTTAGGATCGTAGCTGAGATACAGGTCTTGACTTTCACACCACATTGTAAGTTTCTCTCCATTTTCATCAGTATCTTGGTAACCCCAAGATATATGTCCGCTGTTAAAGTCTCTTACATATATGCAAGATTTGGCTAGTGATGGACTTGGCCAGTTGGAAAGAGGTGGTTTGTAAACTGATGCAATAGTTAAATTGTTGAGTTTGGCATTAATCATTTCTATTCCATTGACTTTTTGACAGCTCACTTCCAAGATATTGGAAATGTTACTTTTGGCAAACATAGCTGATCCATGTATAGCTTAGTTAACATGAGCGCTGGGTCATAATGTTCTGGTCTGTTGGCTCTGACAAGTGCTGTTGTCCAGTTTTGTCTTCAGATGATGTGTTGATTGTCAGTCATCCTGCATCAGCAGTCTGTTTTCCAGTTTTCACCATGAGGAGGTTATCTACACATCGTACCCCTTTGGAAATTAATAACTACTGAACAAAGAGGTATAGGAATAAAGTGGTCATAGATTAACTTATTGAAAATAATCAGTTCTATATGATAACCAATTTTCAGAAAAATCAGACTAGAATAGGCCACCTTGAGAAATATAATGAACTATTTTCTGGCCATGAGGGTATAGATACCCTAGCCATTCTGCCTCATACTGGCAGTTTATCAGCAAGCAACATCCACCCCAGATGTTTTGGTGACATGGAAATAGCAACAACTTAGAAATTTTTCCTTTTGTAACTCTTGGAACTTCGAAGATTTCAGTACTGGATTAGCCATGTAGCAGGAGTTAGCAAATACTACGGGCCCCATGCCTCCTTTTTTTCTAACTCTACAACTTCCCCGGACGGCGAAAACCCAGGGCATCTTCTTCACATTTACTATGGGCCCCGCGCTGTTTTAATCCGGCCCTGATTCTACCATCTGATATCAGGGGCAGATCTAGGGGGGGACTAGGGGGTTCAAGCCCCCCCCCCCAAAGTATCTACGTCCATCTCCGACATTGTAATTTTGGAGACTTTTTTTTTTTTTAGCTCTACGGATCTAAGGCCTGAGGAGACTATAAATACTACCTTTTGCCCGACTCAAGCCCTCCCCAAAGCCAAAATCCACTAAGGCAAGCGCCCCCCCCCTGACCAAAATTCACTCAAGCCAAGCCCCCCTCAAACCAAAGTCCCCTCAAGCCCCTCCCAAAACAAAATCCTGGATCTGCCCCTCTCTGATATATTACCTGATACCAGTTTAAAATTCCATCACTTTGAAGAATATTCTGAGTGAATTTACAACAATGACTTTTACTTTTGAGATTCACCCTCCTACTGGGAATCTCATGTGGTGTAAGAATACAGGAAGATTGGTGATTGAATCAAGATTACAAACCATGCAGAGACTTGAATAGGTATCAGGTTGTACATACGAGGGCTATCCAAAAAGTAGATTACGTTTTCGTCTGTGTCCGCTAGGGGTGGGGCTAGCGCGGCCATCTTGGGGTCAGAGCGTTGCGCAGCTCAGTCGGCATCTAGCCGTGCTAGTGAGAGGTTCGTGCTGTGCTCCGTTCAGATACTGTGACAGTTTGAAATGTCTGCGTTAATTGAAAATCCCGCGAGCTGCGAGGTGCGTGCAGTAATAAGGTTTCTGACTGCAAAAAACTGTAAACCGATGGAAATCTATCGGCAGGTTTGTGAAGTGTATGGGGACAACATTATCACTGAAGGTGGAGTGTGTCAGTGGGTCATAAGATTTAAAAATGGCCGAACCAATGTTCACGACGAAGATCGAAGTGGGAGACCCAGCATAGTGACTGCCGAACTTGTCGAAAAAGTCGATGCTAAAGTCCGTAAAAATCGAAAGTTCACAATAACGGAAGTTTCTTTGAGTTTTCCACAAATTTTGCGAAGTTTGTTGCACGAAATCATCAGCGAAAAGCTTGGTTACCACAAGTTTTGTGCAAGATGGATTCCAAAAATCTTGACAGAGGACCACAAAAATCAGCGAATGGCTGCAGCGTTGAACTTTTTGGACGCTTACCATAAGGATGGTGACTCATTACTCGATCACATCATTACTGGTGATGAAACATGGGTGAAACACGTGAACTGTGAAACGAAATTGCAATCAATGCAGTGGGGGCACACAAGTTCTCCCCAAAAACCCAAGAAATGCATGCAAACAATGTCGGCAAGGAAGATGATGGCGACTGTTTTTTGGGACAGAAAAGGTGTGATTTTGGTGGACTTCCTGGAAAGAGGCACGACAATAAACTCTCAAAGGTATTGCCAAACTCTCCAAAAACTCAGAAGAACAATTCAAAACAAGCGCAGAGGAATGTTGAGCTCTAAGATCTTGTTGATTCACGACAACGCCCGGCCCCACACGGCAAATGTCACTCGTGAAGTTCTTGAATCTTTTAAGTGGGAGTTGTTTCCTCATCCGCCGTACAGTCCCGACCTGGCACCGAGCGACTTCCACCTATTCCCAGCAATGAAGAAGTGGCTGGCTATGCAGCGTTTTGATGACGACGCACAGCTGCAAGAAGAGGTAACGAAGTGGTTGAAGGCGCAGGTGGCCGAATTTTTCGACGAAGGAATTTCCAAGCTCGTACATTGCTACAATAAATGCCTTAATTTGCATGGTGACTATGTAGAAAAGTAGTATTTGAGTGTGGCTTTCATCTGTATATAATAAAATTTGTTTTCTATACTTTGTTTATTTTTTATTCCAAAACGTAATCTACTTTCTGGATAGCCCTCGTATATCCACAGTTGTAGTTAATGATTGGCTAAAGGAATTAGCCTCTCATTTTTGGAGAATTTTGAAGTTGTATAAATTTATTGATAGAGGCAAACAAAAGCTGTAAAAACAAATATAATGGAGAAAGTAAACTCGTCAACCAACAAAATGAAGCAGGATGGTTATGGCAATAACAGGATACAAGCACAAAAAAGTAAATATATTTTGGGACAATCTTTCTTAATTATCACAGAAGAAATTAGTTCACATGATTATCTAGGTATGCGGACTTTGGTAATAAACATAACCCTATGAATGGTTTATTGCAAACCAATAGTTTCAAAGCTGGCCAACTGGATTAATAATCTAGCCACTCAATGACAGATACTGTTAGTAAACCCATCACTTTCCAAAGATAAAGGGAAGAAGGGTGGAGAAGAACACATGCATACATTTGTCAAACATGTCTAAGCAAACTAAGAAATTTACCAATAAAATCATCTGGCACAATGTTGTTGCCTGTATGTAAGAATAAATATTATGATAAAATTTTCAAATATATAATTTCTGAAGATGTATGACCACTGGATACATATATGTAACAGATTGAGGAATAATTTTTCTATAATAAGAGTGCATATCTAGACATAAGAATACAGTTTACACAACTTTTTGCGAAAATTGCAACAGCAAGAAGAAGACATGTAATTATAATGAAATTCATTCCACATATTAGATACAGACCAGAATGAACAAGTTGTCAACCAATCATATCCCAGACATATTTGGTGGCAACATGTCCGGTGAACATGCAGGCCAGGGAAACAGTTGTAGCTGTCATTCTTTGAAGAAAGCTTGCTCATTACTCGCCAATGTGACTGGGCATTGTCCTGTGGAGCTGCCTGCTAGAGGGGCAGTGCCTCGGGCTCTAAAAACTCCCTCTATACCAGTTGCTGTTCAGATTGCACTCAATACTTAGGCCAATGGTGCCCCAAACAATAACACTTGTCATTTATCCAGTATACAGCTCAACAATGCAATCAGCCTGATTGTGTTCACAATGGGAGTAAGTAACGCATTTGCGGCCATCACTGGAGGACAAACTGCTGCAGGACTCATCCAAAAACACTACATTTTGCCACTCATCATGGCAGTCACGGTATTCACATGTGAATTACTGTCTAAAGTGTATGTGACATCTGTTCAGTGGAAGCAGATGCAATGGAGTGTGTGTCACCAGTCCAGCCCTCAGCATATGGTGTCACACTGTTGACACAGACATGTCCACACCTGTTGTAGCGCTCCAACATTCATCAAACACTAAACAAAGCTGTTCTGTCAGTTACCACGATGCAGAGAAGTTGGAGGTCATCCCATGCTTTGATCACATTGTATGGTCAGTATCAGTGATTCGATTCTTAGGCCCTGGGTAAGTGTCCTTGGGCCCCCCCACCATGATTTTTTTTTATTTTAAACTTTGTTTGTTTGTTTTTTTGATAAAGTTTTAGTTGTCAAGATCAGAAAACTGGCACAAGCTTTTCAGGTGTGAGATTTGATACCTGATCAGCTTTCCAGAAGTTTCTCATGTGACGTGGAACTTTTGGAGCTTCCCATGGTCTGTGCTTGCAGTAGCAGCTTGCTCAGTCAGTCATCCAGAGACCGTGAGCACGATAAGATGTAGGCCCCAGTCTTCGAGAAGCGGTGACTGCGACAGGATGTAGACACACGCTGTAGCCGATCAGGAGTCTTTCAGAAACCATGAACACAATAACATGCAGCTCAGTAGGTCCACTAGTTTTATATCAAGCACTACTGTGCAAATTTTTAATTTGCCACAATGTAGGTTTGCGTATTTAAGTTTTATTACAATGTAGCAGTAAAGTAGTATTACGCCATGTGGGGCCTTGGGATTACTTAAGTGTTGGTCGTTTACTAATGGGTTAAAAGGAGAAGCGTGTGGCGAACTTTTGCATACTTACAAGTGCTCATTAGCTGAACTTTGAACTATGGCGTGTGGTCTGGCTCGAATAGGTTAATCGAACTTGCAATTACATCTTCTGAGAATTTGTCTGATGCCAGTTCAGTTTAAGACTTTGCAGATCTTTCAAGAATATAATGATTTTAACCTACAATAGACTTTTGAACATTATTTTTACCACCTTTCCTAAGTTTGGGGTAAAACAAGCTAAGTGGCAACCTATTCAATCTAGTAAAGCCATAGCTGAACACTATCCAAGGTTAATTATGGTCAAAGCCGAGATAAAGGTATATGCACCCACTCACTGCAAGCTTGTCTCTCACAAACCCCAAGAAGACATCCGAACAATTATTGATTCAATGCCTGTGAGGATCCTTGAACGTTTCAGTGTTCAATGCAGGTGCACGTCTTACTGACAGTATTTAAAGGTAATAAATGAAATGTTAGTTGATCCATTTCTTCTGTGTATGGCCCTGGATATATCTACAAAGTTTCCTAAAATTCTGCCATTCTTGTCTGTGTGTTGGGATTTGTTTCTGCCAGTGGATGTAGCTTTACATGAACAATATGTCGTCATAATAAAATTTAATTTATCTTTAAAACTGAACAATCTTTCATCCATTTTTTTTTTTACCACCCTATGTGGTAAAATCTGTATAAAATTTCCAATATCTCTTTAGATAAAATTTTCTGTCTATACATATTACACATCAAAATACTCTTAATTTCAAGCTTTATTTATGGAAATGAATGTAGCGAAAATGGACCAACTAACATTTCAACATTTTAAAAACATGTTTCCCTACGCTCTCTATTGATTGCAAGTTTTCCAAATGCTTTATTATCCAGAAAATGGTTGTAGAAGTTATTTACTGTATGACTGGTATGCGATAGGCCTCCTTCCATATATATATAAAGATGGAAGGAGTTATTTAATTTTTTTTAAGAAAAATTATAATTTAAGTTGCTTTCATGAGTACCATGTTAAAGAAATCATTACTGTATTTGAATTAAATTAGTTCCAGATTGATAATGATATAAGCAGCCTAGACCACAACTAAAACTACTATTAAGTGCCATAATGTAACTTGTTAAGATTTATTTCTAATTTCCTTCAATTTGACTGAAGCCATATTACTAAGGTCATTTTATTTGGCTGAATGTAGGTAGTTCCAACTGTGTCAGCCATTCAAAAATTACAATGTCAATCTGGATCATGGGTAGTAATAAAGAAAGATGTAACAATCCTTAAAGAATTTGGTGAATCTTATATCACGATGCATGACGTCACTAACATGCAATACAGTGAGTACATTAATTCACATGTAGTGAAGCTTTGATTTTCTAGTGGCAACATTAGCAGAGTGTTTCATTAGGTTGAAATGCAACCTAGACAGGATGACTTCTTAAACTATTTGCTATAGCGTAAGACATGAGGAATTGTTTTGAGTGTTATTTCATGGCTTTGAGGTAAGTTTATTTTTGTATCAGATATTTGCAACCTCGCATAAAATTAATCACAATTACAAGATGCATATTTTTGTGGCAGAGATTAGTGATTTCTTCACAATATAATACATTCCTTATCCATGGATCATAAAATAAGAGACTGGTTCTGTGGGATGTGGAAAGTTGTCAGTTTACAAATAAACTATTGCATGACAAAATAGATAAATACACCAAAAATGTACAGTCACATCATAATATATGAATTAATTATATCAACTACATTTACAAAAACCACTGGCAATTATCTTGTAGATACCTTAGAAATAAATAATGGAGTAAGAGGAGTTTTAAAAATTCATTCAATCTTTTCCAGAATTTAATCTCATCACCTGTTAGATATTTAAGATGTGTTGAATATCAGACCCCTGTTTGATCAAATTTTATGTCTATGTTTTGTGGTAATCTGTGTGATGTACTGAATTATCTATTCTCCTTCTGTTTACATGACTGGTAGCTGAAGATTAATGACAGGTCCAGCCTAATTTTAAAAGAACTGATATGTTGACCTTAAATACCCCAAAAATAATTCCATGTGCTAGACATTGATAGACTAATAAATTTAGAAACGTTGACAGACTATCAGAAATGAGTTACTTGTATATTCTGGCATAGGTTATATTCTATGGGTAGTACTAAAAATTAATAAAATTAATTAAAATTATGAATGGTATACATTTTTTATTAGGTACAGTTGCATTTTTATACACATATGCTGCAGTTCTTTCTAACAAAGTGTAATCAATGGCACATACTCATGTTTTTATCAAATTTTAAAAATAAGGCACCAGTAATAAACTATTTACTGTTATGTATAGAGTAGATGTAACTGGTGCAATAATGATTAATGATACCTCAACTGAAACAATTTTCTCTGACCTTAGCACGAGGAACTTTCTTTCACTCACAGTTTTATATAAATTTGCAAATCACATTAGCTTCATGAACCAAAAGGTTACCCTGTGCCAGTATTGGAAATATTTCTCCCATTCCCATTAATGACACCAGAGAACAAATAAAAATATTCATAAACATAAAAGACTTAATATTCGTAACAGTAGTGTGTGTTAATGTGTCATCACAATTAATATAGGGAAGTCGAATAGATACGAGTTCAAATCCAACTTTCCTGATTATGATTTTCAGACAGTAATGCATAATTATCTAGCTGATTCCCGGGACATTTCCAAATCTCTATTCCAAAAAGTTACTATTCCAAAAGGTTAAAATGAAATATTGTTCGTTACTGATACTATCTTAAATTTTTGAAAACACCAGAGTCTCGTATAACTCTTTGTGGAAGAAATTAACTATTTGTTTTTTCTCAGATCAAATCTGCTTGTAAGCACCTTACAACAAATTCTAGTTTTGCTTAGGCGGGACTTTGAAATTTCGAGAAGTGTAGTTTTCAACCTTAAGGAACTTCCCTGTAATCTTGCCCACAGTAACAATTCATTATAAAAATCATTTTAAAGTGTAATTATCATATCGGGAAACGTTTGGTTTGTCAATGTTTTGAAACACGCGATCAGAATGGTGAAATTCTAAGATCCGTATTATCTTTAAATTGCGTAAAGCTACAACCGAACTTTCATCACCAGCTATAGTCAGCACTATCCCCGATATTTTGGCAATAAAATTAAGTAGTTCAGTAAAGTTTAATTAGCAATTTTAATCGAGAGAAAAAAATAAGCTTTTTTATTAAAAGAGATATTAATTTAAAAAAATTACATCAGCAGATAGCCCTAATTAAGGCGATTTCATACATATATGGGTTTTCATAAAAAGTTTAAGTATTTGTCTGGTAATTAAGTTTTTGAAAATTGATTGTCGTTGATTGTCGGGTGAGAAGTTCGGGAAAATCCACAAAGTCCGCCAACATTGGTCACGTGATGAGTTTAGTGTTAAGGCAATAGAAACCTTTTGGAATAGTAAATTAAATTAAATTCGATAGAACAGGAGGATAGAAAGTCCCTGTAAAAATCTCAGATTAAACTATCGTATACTTTTAAAGATATTAATTAAAGAAAGATTTGCCAAGGTCATAGGCGCGCGCCGGGCTATAATAGTTCGTGCGGTAAGCACACGTTGTCTCATTTGTACGCCGGGAAGTGATCGAGCAACTACGCGCATGACTTGACCAGTGATTTGTAGAATAGGAACTTAGCAAAATGTAGTCTGTCGCTTCTTATTTTCGGTTTCGTCTGTCTGGTGCTTCGGGAACAATATGTGAAGGAACATTAATTCGGTTTTGTCGTAGTGTCGTGACTGGCTATTCTCGTCAGTGAACTGTGTTCGACCATGTTGGATGTTGTTGGGTTATATAACAACTATAATTCTTAATGTGAACTTTTAAATTCATCAAAAGGGGTCGGTCGGTCTTAACATCTCTCCACAATCTGCAAACTTTTGGGAACGTATGTTCGATGGGCCAAATCAACTTTTAGAATGCTGTTTTGAACTTTTGGTTTTGTTTGAATAAATTGGAAGAGTTTTGAAAATTGAACTGTTGCCATTTCGTAGCTAAATAGTAACCCTTTTCAATATTTGTGGGTCAACAAATATTGTGGCGACCTGAAGCATTCGAGTTGAACTATCAAGGCTACATGGTCAAAACAAAATTATTTCGCAAGTTTTACAGAGAACTGTGAGTCACCTTCAAGAGTGTAAGTTGAGGCACTTAGGCTATACTGTAACCCCGGTATCGGCCTAGGGTCTTACATGCTATGGGCTGATTAGTGGAGATTAATGGTCTACCATAACATATCACAAAATAATTAAAATTGGAAAGGTAGGGAATCTTCTTTGTTAGCGGTGGCGGTCATACTCATAGTCAGAATACACTGTCTTTTCTCTCTATCTCTGCTATTGTGAATTCTGCTTCTGTAAATTGTGGCTTCTTTCTCTACCTTTAACTCTGACTTAATATCCATAGAGAGTGATTTTGCAATATGGAAATTTGAGAAGGGCATTTTTTCTGTGACAACTGATTGGCAACTCCATAATCTCCGTTTCATCAGATGCATTGTTGATGCTGTGTTTAGCAGTAAATTAAATTTGATCCTAATTCCAAGAAATGTTATGGATAGTAAGATTTTTTTTTTAAATTACTAGATATGCTGTACTTTATGGATGGTAAAATTAGTTTAAAAAAAATTTAACAGTCTTAAGCATAGACACATTTTCTAAGTTTCTTCAAGTTTTCTTTTCAGAAATCAATTGACAGTACACTGCTTTAAACTTTTCTAGCCTTGAAGAGAGAATGATAAATTATGCATGTTTTTTTAAGATATATTTCTATAAGTTTATTTTGTCATTATTTAATAACTTCCTGACAAAATGTAATTCATAAGTACATAAAATTGAAATAATTATATATAGTAATATGGAGAAAATACCCAAGTCTTTAAACAATCATTTCTTTATTGACAAAAATTAAAATTCTCAGCAAATATCACTTCACATAAAAGCAAGTAGGATTTAAAGGACAACTGACTGTCCAGGTAGGCCCTTGGCACCTAGTCCTGTGACACGGAATGTGCAGCCAGCCAGAGGGTACTTTTCCAATTGGTCTTCTGACATAGTGTCTAATGCTGAAGTCACTAACAGCTCATCCAAGTTTTCTCCACCAAATGTAACTGACGTCACATTCAAAGCGGGTATCTCAACCCTCTGAAGCAGCTTACTGGTGTTTGGATCTAACTGCAACACCTAAAACAGTGAGAAACAAGATTTTAAATTGTATGCTCACAATAACCCTTTTTTGCTCCATAGATCCATCCTGAGAAAAGACATCTTACTAGTTAGATGTGGAATATTTTATACTGTAGTTAAAATATAGACTTACATCATGATTAATAAACATAGTGAGAACTATTATACATTAGAATACAAACATATAAATGTTAAACTTTAACTTTTGTAAAAGATCAATCAGATACATTTGATTATTTTGCACAAATTCTTGGGATGTCTTGGTTTTATCTTACACAGTATTTTAATGGCTCTTTTCTGTGCTATTAAAACTTGTTTACTTTGTTCAGAGTTTCCCCAAATCAAATTTTCCAATAACACATGACTGAATGAAAATAAGATGATTGCACCTGCTTCATTAATTCCAGATTTGTTTTGGGGGAATGTGTTCTAATTCCATAGGTAGCGTTGCTCAGCTTGTCAGGAATATGATAAGCCCTTGCCAGTTGTGTCTCAATTATTTGAATGCCAAAGAATTTTGTGATCTTTAGTTTCTAAAATTACATTATTTTTGTCTTTTAAACATATATCTTTCTGAAAAATGTATTGTTTCAAACCTAATGTAAAGCATTTTGTCAAAATTTTATTTCAATGAGCTTGACTTACACTAAAACTGCTAGTTTGCTGAATACTTCATTTACATTTAGTTATACATTATTGTTGAGTGCATTTTCTTTTTCAGTCATGTTAGTGTAATCAGCAAATAAAATACTTTTAGCCTTCTTTGTGCCATGAAGCATTTTCATTGGTTTTAGAATAAAAAGATAGCCATTTTGAATTTGTTTTTCATCTAAGAATAAGAATTTGATAGGTTTCTTTTGATACCATGTGGGATGCAGAACAGTACATGTTTTTCTAAAAACCAGTAATATTACCAGTTACTGATAGATTTGTTATTTGCCATCTCACAACATATGATGTCCCAGGTTAGTTACTATAATTTAAAACAATTTACAAATTGCTACTGTTGTACCTAGTTTCCATAAAACATACACAAGTTTTGGGAAACTTTACTTAAAGTTCCCGAGCAGGCTATTGCCTCAAGATGCTTTGCCTTGAGCTCAATTGTCACCACACATGCTGTTGGATGACAGCTCAATACTGCAGTCAAGTGAAACTCTGGGGTGAATGTTGATTTATTTATTTACAGTTAGAAATTTGCCTTTGTGTCAAGATCATTTTATGCATATTTTTACTTGACCCATAAATGTGAGACAAGGCATATTTGTCACTATTGCATTATTAACAAAGTTGAAATGAATATGACATAAATGAAATAAAAAACTATTAAATTACCAAAACAAAACAAAACAAAAAATAATTTTCTGTAAATGGCTTTACATTTTTCAGGTGCCTGAAGGGAAATTAATGTTGAAAACATTAAATCCTCAAAACTGCATCCTGTTGCAAGAAATAATAGTCCCCATTAATCTTTACTCTGCACTTATTGTCCTCATTTTTGTATTTTCTTGGATATTTAAGGTTTCAAAAGTTTTAATAACTTTTTTCAAAGACTAATTGTCCATACAAAGATGATCTTTCTAATCATCTGCACCAGATATTTGCAGCTCTTTAATAAAGTGAATATGCGACAATTTTTCTTTCAAAAAGCCAATGTTTCATCCAGAAGCACCTAGTCTGCCTTCTTGGATTTTCCAGTAGCACCAACAGTATTTGTAAAGCTGCTAACTTCTTTCTGTATTTATTTATCATCATTTTTTGGTATTATATATATATATATATATATATATACACATATATATATCATCAATGAGAAGGAAAATGCTTTAAGGCAATAAAAATAAGGAAGGATAGGGAAATATGACCCAACACTGATCACAGATGAAGGCGGCTGGAAACAACACAAAAAAGAACAAAGACAAGAAACACGCAATATTTCAGCATATAGCCTTAGTCTTGCAGGAGTGAGACACCAGACAGAGCCAGAAGTGTACACGATGGTGGCCGTCTGCTGAATGGCATGTTTGACACAGATGGTAGTATAGGAGAAAAGGGAGGGGGGGAAGCACAAATACTAGATCGATAATCGATAATGCTGAAGGGGAAGCGGAGTAACTGTGGTTAACAGCAGGGCAGCAATAATGGAACTAACATAGCAGCATCAAACCTGCACAGACATAGCAATTAAACCATGCATGTATCAGCTATGCAACATGACAGTACTACCAACATAAACAAAAATATAACTAAATTGCGGATAATAATTGACTTAACCTCGTATCTGACCAATCCTCATCCTTCCCTCTTGGCTCATACCTGTGGTAGATCAGGATATATACACAGTAAGGTTATACACCAAAATATTGTAAAGAATGTTTGTGTTTATTGTGTTCATCCTGACCCTCCTGCCTTTATCTATGGTAAGTGATGAGTTATTTTCCCTATCCTTCCCTATATTCTATTATATACTGTAGATATGATTTAAACCAAGGTGCTGCACAATAAATGGCTTCTGCAGCTGGAGTTTAAGGTTCCTAGGCTATTCAGGTGGTGCTGCATCATAGTATAAAAAAAATTGACAACTTGGCCAATCATCTTCAAGGGCATATTCCTTCCCTATGTCTAAAAACATAGTGTTCTAATTGATCCTACAGAATGTTATGATTAGCTCTTTCAAAAACTTTCACCAAATTACAGAATGTTCTAGGAAATTTTGTTATTTATGTACTGCTTCCATTATATTATGTGCAAAGACAAAAAATTGCAGACTCTCTTGAGATATTTTGTTTCAAATCCAAGTGAACCTTAGAGAGTAATTCATTATTATGTAGATATGCATCTAACATTCTGCATCTTGCTTTTCTGAAAATCTTTTAAACTACTGAAAGAAGTGATACGGTTCTATTGTTTTCAGCCTTTGAGATTGCCAGCTTAAAATGTAAGGATGCAGAAAGTAAAACATGGTGCTGCAAGGGTTTGGTTCTTGGAGCCCTTGATTTTCTTTTGTATATCAATGACATAAAATAAATTGTTGAGGCATGTGGTAACATTCTCTTTGCAGATGATACAACACTACAAATGCAAGGTGCAACTGAAGAAGTTCTATGGAAAAGTATCAATAAAACCACTAATCAGCTATCTATATGGTCCAAAAACAACCAGCTAATAATAAATTGCAATAAAACCAGTGCAGCAAATTTCCATACTGCTCAAAACAGGAACTCTACTATACAAATATTATTTTGAACAATCTTACTTTAACAAACAGGTTGGAATCAAAATGTTTAGGTTTATGTATTCAATCTGATCTTAAATAGGATATGCACATTGAATACTTTAACTCTAATTTTGCTCAAATCTGCTATACATTACAAGTTTTAAAATTATATGGATAATGGAACAAAGAAACTGCCATTGGGCACTAAAAATTAGATAGGATAGGGAAAAATAACCTATCACTTACCATAGATAAAGGCAGGAGAGTGAGATGAACATGTAAAAAACACAAAAACAAACAATTTGCCAATATTTCGGTGAGAAACCTTATTCATGTGAGAGGCGAGACATATGGCAGGGGAAAGAAGTGATCACAACCTCACCCGCCACATGAATGAACAAAGGCGGAAACACGGGATGGGGGTGGAAGTGCCAGGGGTAGGGATGGGGGGATAAGGTTGAACAGTGATAGAAGTGGAGCAAGATAATCCATGCGGTACTTGTTTAAAAATTATTATTGAGAACATTATTATTTTATTTTGATGAGTTATAAATGAAGGTAGAAATATATATATATACAACAATTCGTGGATAAGTGCTCTACAAACACTCTTCCTAGAACATCCTTTCTCATATCCTTAGCCAACTTCATCCTATCCAAAAACTACTTCCCCTTCAACTCCCAGATTTATCACCAGATACACAGCACTGCCATGGGCACCCGCATGGCCCCGTCCTATGCCAACCTCTTCCTGGGCCGTCTGGAGGAAAATTTTCTGAAGAACTGCCCCCTTAGTCCCCTTGTGTGGTTCAGTTACATAGATGATATATTTATGATCTTTACCCATGGTGAAGATCACCTACTGGATTTCCTCAACTCACTTGACAGTCATTCCATCAATTTCACCTGGTCATATTCCCACATCTGTGTCACCTTCCTTGATGTGGATACCACCCTATGGCAAGGGGCCCTCCACACTTCTGTACACATGAAACCTACTAACTTACAACAATACCTACACTTTGACAAATCTTCCGAGCAAGCTCCCACAACCCTCGTTCTGCACCTCCTAAAACTGTCCGTGGACCAACATTCATCACCCAGTTCTTTCCTGACTTGGAATTGATCAACCAGATTCTCCGCCGTGGGCATGACTTCCTACGGTCCTTCCCTGAAATGCATCTCCTTCTTCCCGAAATCCTACCCACTGCTCCTCGCACTTGCTTCAGCAGACCACCCAATCTGAATAACATCCTGGTCCCCAAGTATTTACCTTCTGACTCTCCTAGACCTCCACAGGGATCTTGTAACAGACTCCACTGTAAAACATGCAACATGCACCCTGCCACCACCACTTACTCTAATCCTGTCACAGGAGAATTCTTTCCTATAATTGGACATGCCATGTGTGCTACCACTCACCTTATTTACAAACTCACCTGTCTCCGTTGCACTGCTTCCTACATTGGCCTCACCACTCAGCAACTATCCTACAGGATGAATTGCCACAGGCAAAAAGTTTATACTTCCAACCCAGAACAACTAGTGACAACTCATGCCAGTTCACGTGATTCAAACAACCTCAACACCTGTTTCACAGTTAGAGCTGTTAGAGTTTTTCTGAACACCACCAATGCTTCAGAACCCCGCATATGGGAACTATCCTAACAACATATTCTTGACACCACACACAACCTACGTTAAACCTGTCACTTACTATTTTTTAATTTAGCAGGTTATATATATATATATATATTAATTTGATTTATATATATATTCATTTATAACTCATCAAAATCAAAATAAAATTATGATGTTCTCAATAATAATTTTTAAACAGGCGCCGCAAGGATTAACTGTGATAAGAGATGGGTTATCTTCCCTATCCTATCTTATTTTGATATCATTTGTATAATGCACATATGTATACCATTTAGACAACAAATAAAAAACCACTACTGCAAGCAGAGTGGCAGTGGTTACTGTCAGCCAAATAGTGAATGAATGCTTGGAGGAAGAGTGGAAGCAGTTTGGGATGGAATCATCCTGTACAATTCATCCCACACTGGAAGAAATTGACTATATTTCATACTGAGATAATAGACTTGACTCTGAAGAAAAGATCAAGGAGGCAAAACATAAGTTTCTTTGACCAGATCTAATAGCATTCTTATGAAAATTTCATAGGATCCATATGCAAGAAAGGCTTCTATTCTTATGAACTGGTTACCTGACTGCCACCAAAACAGGCCACCCACAAATTGCCATTAGTGTCAATAGTTTGTCCATCAGGGAAACCCTCCAAACCATGTTCTTTTAAGTCAAAAACAACCCTCCTGTTGCCTGTGGATAAATGAAGAACAGCAGTAAGTTATTGATGGCAATAAAAGATTTCTTCAGTGTATTTAATGTTGTTATAAAGCATAATTCTTACTTATTTTTCCATTTTGTATATCAAAATCAAATGCTCCAACATTTCTGGTAATTGAATCAATATAGTACATTGTGTTTTTATCTGCACTCCATGCAAGACCATTGGAAACAGTGATTTTGTCCAGATGAGTATGAGCCTTTCTGTCCTTTGTCAAGCTGAACAGTATGCCACACTCTTTTTTAAACTCTCCTCCTTTTATAGGACCCATTGTTCCTGCAAATACAAATACTAAAAATGTAATTCATTTTATGGATTTAGGCTGGAACAGTGGTACTACATACTAAAAATAAAAGTAGAATGAATGTCTCAATGCCATTAAGGGTAGGAGAAATAACAAAACAGAGATGAATATGGTCATATTGTGAGGTACTTCGTATCATGGCAGATTATATTCCCAACATTCATGTTGCTATCCAGAACTTCCAAGCTCCCTTTAGGCTGAGGCTGTATTATCCAAAAAGATTTAAAAAATAAATTACCTTCATTTATTTTACTATAACTGTATACTCAGGAAGGTAAGCATAACTTATAGCATAATTATATAGAGACAGAAGCTTTGATTTGCCACAGCAGGAGGTATGAGTGTGTTAGGAGTGTACGCTCTTATGTAGGATTATATAACATCACAACAAAATGAACCAAGGCAAGATCACTTAGTGCCACACACAAAGGCAACGAAATGTTTGACTTTTTTTTTAACTACGGAAAACCATACTTATTGATGAAATATCCCACCAAAGTTGATATGTGAAGTAAAAATCATGTCGTAAGGTATCCCTCGTTCTATTTTCGAGATTCCGTTAAAATCCGGCCAAGTTTGGGGTTAATATCAGTACACGGTACCACAGTTAAAAATCGAGATAACACTTCAAGTACAGTAAAGTAAACAAACAGCACATAGCAACCATAAATAAGAAGTTTCAGGTAAAATGTAAGCCATAAACTCACCTAAATGAGCGTAATCCGTAATAATCCATGAAGCAGAAAACACAGGTTTGTTTACACTACTATAGCACTAATATTCCACTAAATTAAACACTGTAAAGCACTTTAATAATTAGAATTTCACCATCTGATATTAAATTCACTAATAACTCGCAGCTCCAGACCGATTTAAAGTACTAAATATGGAATTTAATGCTTCTCCACATGGGAGTTAGTTCAACATTTAATTCCACTACATCTAAACAACTTCAAAGCTTTAAAAGTAAATGCAAACAAGTAAAATAACCAGCCAGTTAATATTCTTTAAGTTTCCGGTAACAATCAACCAATAAATTGAAAATATAAGTGAATAACAGCCAACCGGTAATGGCGCCGTAAAATCGAAACTTTAGAATTTAATAACTCATAAACTAACATGTTTAACAGACTAAAAACTTCTCTAAAGTGCTTAAAATAAATAAAGGTTCAATTTAAATTTAGTTTCAGGACACAACCGGCTATAAATAAAAAGCAGAATATTTGGTTGAACAACGGAAAAAACAGGAAAATTTAGAAATTCCATAACGTCCGATAGAATTAACAGAGTTGGATAATTTATACACCAGCATAATCAGCAGAAACGGGAGAGCATTTCTAAAATAGTTTGAAGCCCGAACTCTAAAATGTCTTACAATAAGTTTTTTGCTCACAAAATTTGAAATAACCGCATAATCCAATGTAGCAACACTCCCCCAACTAAATAAATCTATAACTCCGTTCTGAAGCACTTAAAACATTATTACAAAGAGACACTAAACATGTATTTTTGCGTGATCTACACACCATGAATTTCTGGTAAACATCAGGAGATAAATCAAAAATTTCTATGTTTATTTTGACCACACTAGTCCTGATTCAATATAGGAAGTTGCGCCGCCATGACACGGTTAGTCTGGCCTGAATCTCTGGAGGAGCAAGATGTGTGCTGGCTAGATTGAGGCGGGCGAGCCTCGGGTGGTTTAGGCGTGGAGCGAGTCTTCAACTTGGTTGGCACAATGCCTGATAGACGCCATCTTAGAAATGTTCAGTTGCATAGTAAAGTGTTTGGGATGTGAACTTTAATTTTATCAGGGGAATGGCCGGTGATATTCAGTACTTTGTCTAACTAGAAGCAGGACGCACGTCCTCGCGAGTGCGAAAGCTCGGGGAGTGCGCGGATGCATTTGAGCGGGGGAAGTTCTACCATAATGGCCGATTAGTCGCCATTTTCAAATTTCACCATGAACAATGTGGCTACTTAACAGGTTCCGACATGTGATTTTCTAATGGTCAAGATTCATTTTGGGGTAGTGCGAGTTTGCTCCGTTTCATAATTTGTGATTTTCGGTGAACGATTTCTCTCCGATTGCCTTTGCTAACTGTGAACGTTTGTAACTTATGTGAAATTTTCCAAGAATATATTTCAGTTATTCAACTTTAGACTTTCATTACTACAATAGTACCTTTCTTACAGGAGGTAAAGCTGTAAGTGGCGACTGTGGTCATTTTAACAGTTAGCATCCTACATGGTTTAACACGGTAATAGAACTTTTCAGAACTTTGATAAACTTTTGGAAGACTTCGAGTTCAGGTGCTGAAGCCGATATCCAACCCCGTATCCCGCTAATTCCCTGACAATTTTTTGTATAGAAATAAAAATAAAAGTAAATAAATGTTGACAAAACAAATTACAAAATGTTTAACATCAAGAAGAATAAAAAAAAAAAAAAAGCAGTTATCTGAACCTGGTTACTTAGTTTTCAAGATATGAACCACAACCTTCATTTTTTTTTAAATCGCCACATAAAAATTATTAATATCAACAGAAAAATCTGAAAACAGTCCGCTATGCTTCTGATGTAAATACCCCACAAATTGATTCATCACATTCATCCACAGATATGTCTGCCTTAGCCAGCTTCAATGTTTTTCCAATATGTAATAATGGATTAAAATTTAAACCGGAAATGATTCATTGTACAAGTATGTGTGGGAAGGAATTTTTAGGTGGAGAAATAACACTCTCATGATAGGATTGTAAAGGGAAAAATTTAATGTTTCATACATAAAATTAATAAGTTTCAGGAAATAAATTACATAATGTCTCTGATCAAGGTGGATATAAAATGTAGTTTCTGCAAGCTAGGTACTCAATGTTTTGGGATTGAGGAGTGTCATCTTTTTTCGTAATTCTGGCATACACACAACAAATTCCAATATTAAAAAAAGATATATATGTTACTCATCAATGCATACAGTGGTGGTGATTCATGTTAGGTCCAAGTGGGTAGTCAGGCAAAGGGGAAGAGGGTTCCCCTGAAAATGTTATTTGGTTATCTTACCTGAAAATATAATAATCATGAAAACTGGTGCATAGGGGTAAAAACTAAAAAATGAATTTAAAAAAATTATCATTTAATTTATTCAATATATTTTAACTGTGTACAAAAAAAAAATCATTATCTTTTTTAATTTACAGTTATTCAGTAATAATTGCGCAATACAAAAACTGCACTGTGTTTTACTTGTTTGAAAAAGAATTGATTCAATAATTTATCAAAATCAGGTTCATCATTGAGGTTACTATATACATGAAATTTTGTAATGCTACTGAATCAATCTTGCAACATTATCTATCTTGGGTAACTCTTGAGTTGGCACAAGACAGAAAAACTTCACTCGTTCAAACAGGATGATCCAGGAATCATGATGAGTAGTCAAACAAATTCTCGAATGTGTCAACTAGTCCATTTGTACATCTGTAAAAAATCTACTACCCCTCCCAAATTTTTCCCTCCTCTTCAAAATTTGCAAAAATGTCTCTATCACTCAGCAATATTTCTTGGTCAAAGTCATGATTCTAATAATTTATAATTTTTCAACAATTTTGGTGAATCATTCAAACCATTTGAAGAAGAGGATGGAGTCACTGTCGAATTAACTCTTCTTAATGGCACAACTACTTTATCATAAACTTCAAAATAAGATTTTCAGAAAAAAACTTCAGTCGTCTTAAATTGGAAATTTTTGCTCATACCTTGGTCAAGGCACTTGAGAATTTGTTATTTGTTGACATCAAAGTTAATATCTGACCAGACTTTTCTCCCAAATTTCTTCGAATTTACAATCTCGAGCACAGTACAAAACATCAGTGATTGGTTCTATTTTCTCTTACGTTTCAATAACACATTGATTCGATTTTTGTAGATATGCATTAAAAATTTTGACAAAGAAAAATTTCTATCATCATTGTTAAACGATTCCATGTAGAAATAAAACCCAGAAGCCTTAGCATAGCAGTGACAGTGCTATCTACATCTCTGCCTGCAGAATGCTCATATAAAAATTGCATTAGTTTTTGATAATTTTCTCTAACTGATTTAAGAGTTCTAATACTTGTTAACCATCTGTAAAAAATGAAATGTGTTTACAAATAGTAAACCATAATTTAAAAAAATTATATTAAACTTTATAAATTCATTGTCAGATAATAGGTTGAAAAAAAGGGTCCCTTTTTGTGTGCTAATTTGCAGTTGCTTAAAGTGTCCTAGACATTTTGGCAAGTCTTGCACAAAATTTATCAAATATTTTATGGTTCCAATGAATTTTCTCAGTTACAACTCTCTCAGTTCCATTTTGTACTACATCATTGAGATTATAAGCATTACAGTGCTGAAATAAAGCTTGAGGCTCTTCTTTGTGTATTTGTGACTGTAATACCACTACTTTTCAGAAACATTAGAAGCCCCATCGTAGCTCTGACCTCATTTTCAGAGTGGCAAATTCTGCTTGGTGAAAATGTCAATGCCCAGAACAAATACTGCCTTGGTGTTTCCAGTTGGAAACAACACAATAAATATTCATGTGCAATGAAATATTCAGGAATGATTCTCAGGCAAATGAACACTTGTTCAGTTCTGGAAATATCAGAAGTGTTGTATACTGAAATAGAAAAAAATTCAGCTGCTATTATTTCTTCCATAATTTCTGGCGATACTGTAGTAGCCACCTAATCAAGAATTTTGTTATGACAGTCATGATGAAGCCATTTGTGAGCATTCTTTGTAATCATGGTTTCTATTCAGTCACATCTTCAGCCTGAGTCTTTAAAGACGTCATGAAATATGAATTTTCAGCATTATAGGTTCTTCTCACAGGCCCTCCACCCACTGCAACAGAATAAATAAGATCAAGAAGACCATATTGTCACTAATTTTGATGGAGACCTAGTCCAGGGTATTTATTTGGGGAAAAAAAGGACAGAATGATGGTGGGCACCATGGAAAACAGTACAAAAAATTTGAAATTGCATACAAAACCTATTGTAATTTTGTATTCGAAAGAAGAGATTATATTTCACATTGCTCCATGAAACAAAATTATTAGAAGAGGACTTTTTTGGTTTATGGAATTTGAAATATGAAAAAATTAATAACTTGCATAATTTTGTGGAATTGTACCCTACCAAAGAGATGTGTGCATGTGTTTCTACCAGATACACATGCCAGACTGACTGCAGCAAAAATATCAAAATAAGGATAGAGTAACTGCCTTATCTCTATAAAGGTGGCACACACACGAGTGATCCATCTGACACCAGGCCATTTGGCAACATTTCATTTAGACTCGGTCAAGACCAGGGGGTCACACACGACAGAGCCAGAGCCACGCCGAGGCAGAGGCCAGTTCGTGCCTTAGCTATTCTGGCCATAACAGTATAGGGGCTAGCACACTGGTCTGGCAGTTGAAGGGTCACTGGTTCTTATCTGCCCTAGGACCTGGCTGGTTTTATTTTAGTGTTGTGCTGTCTTCAAATGGTCGCACACAACAAAGGCCATTTTTTTAACTTTTACTAGGATGTATACTGGCTACGGAAAGTTTTAAAAGAAAATAGCATTAATTTAAAACAATTTTTTCACACTTAGTTTTAGTTTACAGGGGAAAAATTAAATGCTTCTTACATGAATTCCTAAAAACAATTTTCTAAAATGATGAAAATTAGTAAGAACATATGATATACAAAATACCGGGATATTCAGAAACATATGGAAGGATTAAAATACAGTGGTGTAAGTCACTTTTCCTTGCTTTCTTGAAATTAACACAATGTAAAAGATACTGTAATAAATTGGTTTTGGCGTTACACTAACTCACTATTAATACTGATTTCTTTTTTAAAAAAACTCAGAGTACAAAAATGAATGAACTATGGTGAAAACGATGAACAGATGGAATTCTATGAATTAAGAAGTCATTATAAACTAACTATTGGTGTAATCTGTAGATATAATGGAACTGTAACCAGGAAAGTAAGCATAAATGAGATAATCTTAAAAAAAAAAAAAAAAAAAAAAAAAAAAAAGACGAGTTCAGGCACCATTAACGTGCTACAGGAAAGAAATGAGCTGTATTTTTTTAAATTTATGTCTGAAAATTATGAACATGATTAAAACAAAAATTATGGGCGAGATTTTGACTGGGTTTTGCTTAGTGTACAGCCCGTGGTCCCACGAGTAAAAGGCAAGTTTCATTTTGATGTGAAGTCGGGAAGCTGAGAAATTTAAGGTAAAAGTGTCTACAAATTAGTACCCACTTTTCACTGCATGGGTTATTCCACTCCAGTGGGGGAGGGGTTAGCCTACCTGATCCTCACCTATTTGGCTTAGCTCGGCAGATTTTGGAGTGGCTGAAAATCCAGCAGGGCCTGCCGAGCCACGCCACTCCATCTGAGCTCCCCCACACACGATGAATTTTGGATTGGCACTGGGCCATTTG
Source organism: Vandiemenella viatica (assembly GCA_031002005.1). Lineage (NCBI taxonomy): Eukaryota > Metazoa > Arthropoda > Insecta > Orthoptera > Morabidae > Vandiemenella > Vandiemenella viatica. Next base: position 245,848,919 of record CM061921.1, read on the forward strand.
GCCTGTTGGCTCATCCGTGTGTGGGGGCCTTAACTGGCAAATGGTATCGTCTATCTTGAAACCCTGGGTTATAAGAAAATGAGCAGTCTATTGTAAGTATATGCTTAGCTGGTACGCTCTCTCTTTTTTTCTTTCTCTCAGTTCTTTCCTCTATTCACACTCAGTTTCTTTCAAATTCCTACTCGCCATACCCACATTATCCAGAAAATTCTTTAAGCTTATTTTTCAAATTACATTGTGGCTCATCCACTGAAAATGAATAACCAGGGTGAGGAAACTACCTGTATTCTGATATACTGTTTACAATAAACTTTTTGTATTTAGTTAGTTTAAAACAATTACTTTACATTTACCAAACCATCAAAATTTTTCATGTAGTCTCCAATCCAACTTCATGTGGCTCTTTCACCACCAACAAAAGTTTTTCTGAAAATAAAAAAAGGCATTTCAAACTTAGATTAGAATTTGGTGTAACATATTGCAAAATCATTTAAATTGGAAGGGAAAGACTGAGCGTGGTGGGTGAACAGTTAATGTTCTGGCCTCACATTTGGGAGGACACAGATTTGAATCCCCATCTGGGCATACAGATTTGGGTTTTCCATGGTATCAACAAATCACTCCAGTCGAATGCCGGGATGCTTCCTTCAAAACAGCCATGGCCAAATTCCTTCCAGTTCCTTGTCCCTAGTGCCATCTTCTGTCTGTGGTAGAAGTGTGATAAACTGATTTGTGGGCCCCAATTTAAAAAAAAAAAATAACACAAAAACCATAAATTTCAATTTCAATTGAAGATTTTTCTGTTATTATTCACATTTTTTTAGACAGGACTGTTTACAATGAAATGTGTGGCTCACTCTCAGAAAACTGAGTTTCCAAGTTCAGAAAATTGAGCATCTTATCCTTCCACTTGAGAAATATTTTGCCTTTGCTTTGTCATAACTCATTGTTGTTTGTTTCATTTACAAAATAATAAAATTTTCACTTCACACCTCTATTGGAGACTATTTCATACCCTAAGTATGGTTTCTGTAGATGAAAACAATGACAACCTTAGTATTGGGTCTACCACAACATATCATAAAATAATGAAAATTGGATGGGTAGGGAATCTTCCCTGTTAGTGGCGGCCAGTGGCGGATCCAGGATTTTGGTTAGGGAGGGGCTTGAACGGATTTTGGTTTGTGGGCTTGAGCAGATTTTGATTGGGGGGAGGGGGGGCTTGAGCAGATTTTGGTTTGGTGGGGGCTTGAGTTGGGCAGGGGTAGGCTATATAGTCATGCCACCCTTAAAACATCAGTAAAGCCCAAAAAAAAAAAGTCTCCAAAATTACAATGTCAGGGTGAACTAAGATAATTTTTTTTGGGGGGGGGGCCTTTAGCCACCTAGCCCTCATATTCCTAGTCACAATATCTTTTTTATTCCCTCTGCTGTTGTGAATTCTGCTTCTGGAAATTGTGGCTTCTTTCTCTACCTTTAACTGTGGCTTAGTATCCAGAGAGGGTGATTTTGTAATATAGAAATTTGAGAACTGCATTTTTTCTATAACAACTGATTGGCAACTCCGTAATCTCTGTTTCTGCAAGCCTTTATAAGTAGTGACTTATTTATGTCCTCAAATTGGTTCTCCACTCTACAGAGAGCTATTCCGCTGCACAGAAAAATTTCAAACCTGTTTTTCTAAAACAGTTGTTTGAGGACTCTGTTTTGGTAACCATATGTATAGCCTGGGGGCACAAAAAGTCTAAATGTGGCGCATTTACTAACCAGGTAACAGTACGGGCTATATGTAACCTACAGCTTAACATGGAATCCGAACCAGAGGAGCATTCTGGATTACTTCATATTACACAGCAAGCTGTGGCAGAGCTGAAGGTCAGTTTATTGGCCTTTGAAAATCACAGCTGAGATCGGGATTTCGATCTCCAGTCATACGCCTTAACCACTGAGCTACCAGACTACTTTATTACTTATGATAATAGAGCACAAATGAATGCATAATGGTAAGGCTCAAAAGTATTTATTCATAATAAATTCGTAATAAGTTAAAAATTGACCATAAATCAATTTCTTTTCCTTTTGCATTGTCCCAGCTTTTCAATGTTCTCAGCTAGAATTGTGTCTCATTCATCCCCATTGCATCAGGAGTAGCTTCCTTGAGGTCGAAGAATGCTTCCTCTCTTTCATCTACTTCAATCATAGGAATGTTTTCACGAGACAGACCAGAGCAGTTTTTGCAAACAGCTGAACAATGCAGTCCTGATTTGGACATCTGCGTGGTGGAGTACAAGGTTTCTTGCAGGATCATGATATAAGGTGCAGCGCCTTTTATTATTGTATCTGAAATAAGGCTGGACAAGCCTTTACTTCATCCCCATGTCAATGGGTAATTTTCTTGACCCAGCCATGCTTGTTCTTGGTAGTACATATGTACTGAGTGAAACGTTACCACATCTGATGTTTCTGGCAACTGTGCTAGATTGAATGCATTTCTTAGCATATTTCGTAAACATTTTGTATCTGAGCCCTTAAATGTTCCACAAGCAATTAGTCTATACTGTTACACGATGAACTGTTCCCCTGCATGTTCTCCAGATGCTAGTCTCTGGAGGCTAGGGGTTCTGAGAAATTAGCATGTATGTTAGCTTCAGATGTGGTTGGCACTGAATGAGGCAGCAGAATTTTTTTCCCATAGCTGAAAAATGCTGATATTGTATCATATCCTGTAAATGCATGGATGAAGAGGATATGTGTGGGTTTAAACTCTAAGGAAGTGGTTGAGTACCATAAACCTGCCTTCCTGCCTTTCCCTGGTTTATATAGGTACAACGTCTCATGTTACTGAGGCCCATTAGAAGAGCGAGAAACCTGAAACCCAATATACTCACTTAGAATTATCACACTATCGGATTTTACTGCTTGGGAAATAGATGTGTCAACAATCAATCCAGCTGCATCTTCTTTTGTGCACTTGTATGCCTCCTTTTTCAGTTTTTGCATTAGTATCAAAATTACACAGTTCTTGCTGCTCACCTTTGCTGCATCACTGAAGCACTTGTTTCCTAACTGAAAATGTTGTCTGCTGAAGTATCTGATGTTTTCAAATGATTAAACCTTTCAGATGACTTTATTCCTCTATGTGTAGCATCACTTCGGTATCCATCAAAAATAACTGTGATGTTGGATCTATAGTGTGTTCTGTATTAGGCTTCCTATTTTCCACAGATGGAGCCAAATTTTCCACTACGATGCCACGTAACGTTGTGCAGGAGGCATCCTCCAACCACAGCAAAACTTTTGATGTTGGATGTTGCATCTTGAAGATATTTAATTGCTTCATATAGATTGAACTATGGAGCAAATTCAAATGGAAAACAGTGTTTCAGACCGTTTAAACGGAAAAGAAATGGATTTTTGACTAATTTTTGACTTATTACAACTTCATTTTGACTGTGTAAATAAACTTTGTGCTTTAACATTATGATTTCATTTTTGCAAATTCATTTTTTAAACCAGTACAAATACCATCCGTAATAAAGCAGTCTAATAGCCAAGTGGTTAAGGCGTCAAAAAGCGGTCTAATAGCTAAGTGGTTAAGGCGTCTGACTGGAGATCAAAATCTCGGATTCAGCTGAAATTTCCAAAGGACATTAACCCAACCTTTGCCTCCGCCACAGCTTGCTGTATAATATGAAGTAAGCCAGAACGCTCCTGTGGTTCGGATTCCACGTTAAGCTGTAGGTTCCATATAGCTGGTAGTATTACCTGGTTAGTAAACATGCATTGTGTGGTGAATCGAAAAACACTGTCACCTGGCGGCCAAGCAATCCTTTTGAATCTCCCGACCAAAAATGCCAAGTGATTATTGAATTGATCATCAGTAATCAAAGTATAGTACATGATGTATATACCATGACTTACAGAAATACATATATATCAATGATATATACATGGGTTCCACATCAGTGGCGTAGCTAGGTCAACAAGGGCCCCGGTGCAAAACATTTATTTTGGGCCCTCAGGCCAGACGGGCGACCTTTTTTTTTGCTTTGTGTGCTGGTAGGGGCCCCCTGAACTGAGGATGAGGGCCCTTGAATTATTCTTTAGGGGCCCCTGAGCAGTGGTTGGGGCCCCCCTGAGCACAGCGAGGGCCCTTAGTGAGGGGCTCTTGTACTCTCAGGGGCCCCTTAGGCGACGGTAGAGCTAAAAAAAAAAAAAAAAAAAAAAAGGTCGCCAGTTTGCCGTGAAGGCTCGTGGCTCGTGGGGCCCTCTAAACTGCGCTTGAAGGCCCCTAGAGGTGCGCTTTGGGGCCCCTTGAGGTATGCTTGGGGGCCCCCTGAGAGTGAGGGCCCCGGTGCACTGCACCGCCTAGCCCCATAGTAGCTACGCCCCTGGTTCCACATCAGTTTGAGCAACAAAGTAGGTAAAACCCAGCTTTTTGGAAATGTGTGAAATTATGCTGATTTTTGAAGAACTGTACCTCGCTTAGTTTTGAGTTTAGAAAAGTCTTTACACTGCAAAAGTTTTAAGAAATGTTGTACTTTTTCAAATTGGAAATAAAGTATTTCTTGCTAGGACTCATCAGGAAGGAGTTATAGACAAAAAACTGAAAAGTACCAAAATCTTGACATTTTTTGGCCATATAAAATTGTGCCCAGGGTGTCATAGGTCGAAAACTTAGTTTCTGCATACTCTCACCAATATATATACAAGATAAGAAAAAAAATCTTTGTGATATAATGTTTGTGAGATCCCCTTTTTATTACCCTGTTACTGGACTAAAATAATGTTTTTGGTGGATATGTATTGGTGTCCACTGAGTTTATAGTATGACTGGTGGCAGCAAACAACAGAGCATAATCATTCTTGATTATCTGTAACAGCACATACAGATATTTGCACAATGAGAGGAAATATAGCAAATCACTTATGTTTGGAATGAAGTATAGGATACCACACACCAATCTATATTATCCTATTTCTTTGCCTTACTTACATGCTTCTTAAATTTATTAAACATGAATCACAGTAAAATTGTAATAAATTCATCTTATATCAAAGAGAAATTGATCGGAGAGAGAATTATGAATAGAATATTCATTACCAGCCCAAAGTCTACCACTTGGATCAGCTTTTCCATCATTAAGTCTGTGTTCCTCTTTGCCTTCCTCCTCATCAACTGTGACAATCACTTCAATATTTGTAGGTTTGCTGCTTTCTCCATCCCATGTTATTAATGCCACCTTGTGACCAAGTCCCACAACAAACTTATTCTGCTGCCCCTTAACAGGAATTATAAAGGATACAGTTTCATCTGGAAAATAAATTTGTTGAATTAAGAGAAATCCTTTGATGTGAGATTAAAATAAAAAATAATATAATTTTATTCGCCATTAGTGAACACAATATTGAAATAGGCTTTGCCACATAATCATTATAATTACATATACAATTAATACATTTATTGATATAAGATTAAAAATGTAAGAAAATTTAGATTATATTAAATAATTCCTCAGTTTTATATGGATAAATTCCTTAGTATTAATTTTGAATTTATTTAGGGACATTGTTCTCAGATTCTTTGTAGGTGATTGAAGAATCTGATTCCCGTTGACTTAAAACTATTTTTAGTTATGTTAAGCGAGCAATATTCAATTCTTATATTGTGTTATCTTTAGTATTGTTATCATGCATATCAATGTGATTTTTAAAGAGATTTGCATTTTTCTTAATAAAAAGTAAACATTGATGCATATTTGCCAGTTAGTGTCATAATCCCTAACTTTAAGAATAATCCCTTACAGTGTGTTCTGGGTGAGGCTCAACATCTTAGACAAACTGCCTTTTTTTTTTTGTAAGACAGAGACACTGTGAATATGGGCTGTATAGTTTCATAAGACTGGTAGAAGTGGACATAACCATAATGAATGGATAGTAGCACATCAGTGGTCACTGTACCTTTAAGTCTCCTAATCATGAAGATTCCTTTAGTGAGTGTTTGAAATGAGTTCAATATGCTTCTGCCAGGTGTATTTTTCTAAATTAAGAGATAGCTTTTTGACATTACACCAATCGATAAGCACCATCACATTTTTAGAAGTTATAGTAGAGCTTACTTTTAAACATAAATCATCCACATAATTGTAAAATTTGGAGTTCCAATTTTCAATATTAGTAAATAGGTCATTAATATATAGAATGAACAGCAGGGGGCCAAGAACTGATCCGCAAGGTGATTATTAATGCTTAAAATGCATCTAGTCATTACATCTTTATATATATAAAAATCTCGTGTCACGATGTTCGTCCGGGATGAACTCCGAAACTACATAACCGATTTAGATGAAATTTGGCTTAATGTGTGTGATTTAGTCCAACTTAAAAGATAGGATAGTTTTTATCTGGATTATAGACCTCAATATTTATTATTTACGAAATAAAGGTTCATTAAATGTTTGTCATAGGACAATGGTTTGTAATTATTTGTAAGCCACCAAGGCTAAGCGGTCTGCTGGCTAAGTGGTTAGGGCGTCTGACTGGAGAGCGAAAGGTCTTCGGTTCGAGTCCCTGTCTCGGCGAGGATTTTTATAGACACTTAACCCGGCATTAACCCCCGGCGCAGCATGCTGTATGAGGTGAAATACGCCAGGACCGTACTGTGGTTCGGATTCGATGTTAAAATGTAGGTCCCCTGTACCAGGCAGGATGGGCGGGCTAGGTAAAGGCGGCTAAGACAGAGTCAGAATGCCCAGCCAGTAGAAACAATGTCACCAGGTCATTACGACCACACGTAATTATTATTGTAGTTCCATAAGTTTCTAACAGATGGCGATGTGTTAACTTATCTATACAACACTTGGTTAGCTAGGTTGGGTAATCATCCAGTAGATCACGTTCTGTTTCAATTTATTTATGCTACAGTTTATTGCTAACAGATGGCGGTGTGTTAATTTATCGAACCATTCAGTAGATAGCGTTGTATTTCGATTTATTTATGCTACGGTCTATTCCACGCCATATGTGTGAGTTTCTTCAATTTTAATTGTGCTGTGTATTGTGTTATAATTATACTGTATTGTTGTTCATCGTTTTTGTGTCTTTATACCTAACGACAAAGTAAATGCACACATGAATATAACATTGAAGAAAGCGTTACGATAAATTCGAATCGTGTAAGCATTTCTCGCTAACTTATCATTTTCTTCTTCTTTTTGTTATGGTCAGCTAGACTCCACGTGTCAATTTCAATTCCTCTCCTGTTATTTTTTCTTTCTTCCTCCCCAGTACTCCTTCATTATTGCACTCCTCTCTACCTTTGAATCCTGCCATATTCAAAGTCTGCTATCGAAAAATGTTTCTTTCCATACGGTTCACTGGTATTATTTCGTTTCAAATCTTTCTAAACCTCTTGAAAGCCTGGTGTCATCCATGCTATAAATGTATCAAAAAATATCATTCTTCTTTTTCTGTTATTTTTTTCAATGTTATTTTATATTTCCTCATTAGTTCTTAACTTCCATTTTACTGTATTTTTCAATGGACCCAAAATTCCGGTTTCACCACTGTATTATAGTGTCTTATTTTAAGGCTTTCATAAGGGCACTTTTTGTTGTAATTCAAATATTTTTCAGTGAAATGTCGCCAAAGAATCTAACCTCGACAATGCGTGTAGCAGAGAGGCAAGACGCACGACTGTGCCTTCAATACGCCGTGGACATGTACGCCAAGGTTGAAAACAAGCATTTGCGATTTATTCGATACAACCAGGTTGAATTACGATCGGAGGAATACATCCTCTTACGAGATACTGTTATCGGCAATATTTATGAAAATTTAAACGCAATGATATCAGTAATGCATTTATTTACCTTCAAGCTTCATCGGCAGTTCACGGAACATGCAGGAATATATACAAGATGCGATGACTTACGTACGTCATTATGGTCGTCCAGATTGTTTATTACATTTACATGTAATCCGAATTGGGAGGAAATACAAACTTTGCTATTACCAGGCCATCATCAATGCGTCGTCATGATGTCACGGCACGTGTGTTCAAACAAAAATTAAAATCATTGATTGATTTAATCGTAAAACATTCAGTTTTAGGTAACACACGTTGCTATCTGTATTTGATTGAGTGACAAAAGCGAGGTTTGCCTCATTCTCACATTTTGATTTGGCTTGAAGTTAAAATCCGTCCAGAAGAAATTGATCAAATAATTTCAGCCGAATTCCGGACCCATTAATTGATCAAGAATTGTTTGATATTGTTACCAGTCACTCGATCCACGGACCGTGCGTGCGGTGCTTTTAACATGACATCGCCATGCATGGAAGGTGGAAAATGTAAGAAGCGTTTTCCAAAGGAATATACGAATGATACTATTACGGATATCGATGGTTATCCGTTGTATCACCGCAGAAACACTGAGAATGGTGGCCAAACATTTACAATGGCGAATGTCAACATTCTAGAAACCAAGTTGAAATTGACAATCAGTGGGTCGTACCATACTCACCATTGCTTTCAAAAACGTATAAGGCTCATATTAACGTCGAGTTTTGCAGTTCTGTAAAATCCATTAAGTACGTTTGCAATATGTTAATAAAGGCAGTGATTTGGCCGTATTTGAAGTTCAAAATGTAAATAAAAATGACGAAATAACACGATACCAAATAGGTAGATACATCAGCAGCAACGAAGCTATCTGGCATATTTTTAGTTTTCGCATCCATGAAAGAGACCCTTTCATCCAGCATCTTGCAATACATCTTGAAAACTGTCAACGTGTATATTTCACCGAAGAAAATATTTTCCAAAGAATACTTGAGCCACCAAAACGACAAACCACAAACTGAATTTTTCACATTGTGTCAAAAATCTGATGTGTTCCGCCAATTCGCAAAAACATTATTATACGTATACCGATGTTCCAAGCTATTTTTCATGGAACAAATTAGGTAAAAAATGGTAGCCACGTAAACAAGGAGAACCACATCCTTCGATCGCAGGCATATTCAAAGCAAAGACTTTACACAGTGCATCCAAAACAACGTGAATGTTTCTTTCAGCGTTTGTTATTGATGAATGTTCCCGGACCAGCTTCTTTCGAATGTTTACGAACAGTTAATGGTCCGAGTGTTCAATACATGTCAAGATGCATGTAGCCGAGTTGCAGCTGCTGGTAGACGACAATTATTGGGACCTGACACTTGCTGATGCAGCGTTGACAGCCACGCCGAATAGTATTCGTCAAACTGTTTGCAATTATTTTGACAACATGTTATCCAGCACATCTTCGAGTTTGTGGGAAAAATATAAAAACAGTATGACTGAAGATATAACTGAAATTTCAGTTTATATAAATAAATAAAAAATAATTTATTTATTTATTTTATAAATATCAATTTTTATATATTTCAATTAAGTAATTTGTAATGAAATGTAAATTAAATTTTTTATGATCATTTGTCCTTAATTTAAACTCTCCGTAACTCTTTACCAATTAAATTTGAATTTCCAAATCGACTACAATGTTTTTGTCTTTATTAGTGAATATTAATTTGACTACTTGAGGAATTTTAGAATAACATTAATCCAACGTACTATAATTAGTAAGTCACAGCAAAGCGTGACCGGGTCAGCTAGTATTTTAATAACCTGAACTGTGAGAAACAAGAGTATGGTAATATTTCACATAAAATTTTAAAACCATTATTAAATCTGTATTAAGATTAGTATAAATTAATTTGGTTTTCAAAAAATGTCACTCAACAGAATAAGCTATTTTTGTATTCATTGACAATATTTTAGAAGGAATAAACGATAAATTATTTCCTGTAGGAATTTTCTGAGACTTGTCTAAGGTATTTGACTGTGTTGAACATGAAATTCTCATACCAAAATTAAGTATTATGGTACAGATGGCACTTCTAACTAAAGGTTTCGTTCTTACCTTGAAACATTTTAATGCTGTGTCATGTGGTTCCCTGTTTTCTGAGTAGGTATTTTTGAGAGTGGAGTACTACAGGATTCTATGCTGGGGTCAACTATTGTTTTTAATATGTAAATAATGATCTACACTGTGTTATGTCTAAAAACTCAAAATTTGTCCAATTTGTAGATGACAAGCATTGTACCTTTGACCTTATTGATAAAATGATATAAAGCTAATGGCTTGAACCTTAAATTCTGATAATACTCAATATAAGGAGTTCAGTACATCACACAGATTACCACAAACAGACATAAAATTTGCAGGCCAGTCCATTCAAAAAAGGGAGAGTGTGGAATTTCTAGGTTTGCATATTGATCAAAATTTAAATTGGAGGGGAGATGTTTGAAGCGATTGGGTGCAGTTACATTTGCAATTTGTACAGTTTCAGCAATAGGTGACCTCTGTATGAAGAAACTATTTTATTTTGCTTATTTTCAATCCTTAATGCTATATGCAATAATATTATGGGGCAATTCTACTCATAGAGACAATGTATTCAGGGCTCAAAAGTGAGTAATGAGATTTAGTTGTGGGATTACCAGTAGAACTTCATGCAGAGAGCTGTTCAAGAAGTTAGGGATTTTGACATAAGTACAAGGGTTGGAACTTAAGTAGTGGCAACTATTATTCACAACCGATACAAAAGCGTTACATGTTTGCACCTGTTACTGTCCTTCAAAGAAGTCACCAGGGCCGGCGTTAGGGGGGGGGGGGGGTTGTAAGCGGGTGAAATGTATCCGGGCCCGCTGGCTGATGGGGGACCCCGATCACCGGCTGTAGGGGCCCCTAGGCCTCTGAACCAAGAATCCACCCATTGTCGCCCGGCCAGTTTGTAGAGCCCATTTTACCCCGGGCCTGAAATTCCTAGTGCCGGCCCTGTTAGTCACCAGCGTCGTGTAGAACCCATTACCAGCGATATGGAAGGTGTAGTATACCATTAGCAGAGCCTGTTCGTGTTGATGGTGCGACTGGAGCAGTCTACTGCCGGTCGAATCTCTGTAACAGTTCTGAAGCGAATGCCACGAAATGGTTCCTTCATCTTCGGAATCAAATCAAAGTCACAAGGACTGAAGTTCAGGGAGTATGGTGGATGGTACTAGTACTTCCCAGTCCCATCAACCGAACAGAGGAACCAAAGCTTGCGCTGTATACACCCGCACATTGTCATGCAAAATGATGGGTGGGTTGCGCAGAAAGTGTTGCCCACTTCTTTCGCAAAGCTGGTCGCAGATGATGCTCCAAAAACGAACAGTAATACTGTGCACTGACGGTCTGCCATGGAGGAACGTAATGCGTTAGGATAACACCATCACAGTTGTACACAAGAATCACCATAACTTTCACCATACTGGGACTCTGACGCACTTTCGACTTTCGCAGCGACCCATAATGACACCATTCGTTGGATTGGCGTTTCAGTTTTGGCTTGTACGATGTGGCCCATGTCTCCACCAGTGTTATGATACGGCGTAAGAAAGCCTCTCCTTAGCGCTCCAAGTGCGTCTGAGCAGCATCTTAAAGCATCTTATCCAATTCCATTGTTCTTGTTTCGAAAACATAGTGACACCGTTACGTTAGACCGCCCGCTCACAAGTGACTGCGTTTCCCTCGATTGTGCGCACGCCGGGGACGTGGGACAGGCGAGTCCATTTGCTCGGAGGTAAGGTAGGTATGTCAACAACGTTTGCTATCAGCGACAATAGTAGATTCCATTGCATAGTGTCTCCACAGCAGTGTTGCCACTATTTAAGTTCCAACCCTTGTATAAAAACATAATGTCCTTTGCAGTCACAAAATTATTTTTATGGCACTAGAAGTAAAAATGATCTTCACAAGGATTAAAAGTCATTGTCACTTCTTGAAAAAGGGGTCCAATATTCAGGGATACATGTCTTTAATATGCTCCCAACCAGTGGCGGCCGAAGTGCTTTGCTCAGGTAGTGACAACAATAAAATATTTCCAGTGCGGATCCAGGGGTTTGGTTAGAGAGGGGGGGGGGGTAGGAACTAGGATTTGGTTTGGAAAAAAAAGGTTCCCAAAATCCACGTCGTGGTGCTTTTGGGGGTCTTCAGCCCTCTAGCCCCCCCGCCCCCTCCCCTGGATCCGCCACTGAATGTTTTGGCGGTTTCCTGATCATCATTGAGTTGAAACATGCCTGGAAAAACAGCTCAGATTAAGAATCTGGCAATATAAAAATTTGTAACATGTGAAAGACATGTGAAAGTCTCATTGCCGGCAGTTACTGCCGGATTAAAGAAATTATTTTGAAATTAATCAATGATAAATGTTTTAAAATTGACCTAACGGTAAACATTTGATGATTAGCCAAAAACCGACAAGTTGATATACAAGCAGTGCTGGATTACCCAATAGGCAGGACTTCGCAAGACTGGGCAGTAGACTGGAGCCCCTTATTTTTGAAGGTCCCCAGATAGTTCACTTTTTTCACTAAATAAAAATAATAAAAAATAAAATCATCCAGAATAAAACAATTAAAATAATATGAAAAGCATGGAAATTAATTTTTTTGTTTCATTGTAGCGTACAATAAATAAAAGTAATTTTCAAAATATGATAAAACGTAAAATTCGTTTGTCAATTGAAAAATAAATATTATAAATTCTATTAGTCATCTACAAAACCATTTCTTTGTACTTATAAACACAGATAATTATTTTCAAAAACAAAGGAAATCAAAATTTTTTAGTGCCTAGGGCCCCATACTTTCTTATATCCAGCACTGCCTTCGATAACCACGATGACAGTGGAACACATTTCACTTGAGAATCGTTTCCTGTTACGTGCATTCATAAACTTATGGAATTCTCCTTCAGAGAAGCTAAGAAAAAACAATATTGCCTGCTCGCATTGACAAAGCTTCTAGGGCAGCGTATCCACACATTTTTCAACCCAAGGACCAGTAAATTTTCGAAAATAATGCTGTAGGCCACTAACTCACTCAGGCCTTTTTTTTTTCTTTTTCGTTTCAGTCGACTATGGACGACGATTGCGCAACATCATTTTCCTCTTCTGAGTTTCCTTCCTCCGTCGCTGGTCACCTCCACAATTTTTCCTCTGTCTTTTTTAATGTCTTCCACCCTGGGCCTAATTTTATTTTGTTGTTATTAAAGTGTACCATTATAACATAATAAATCTCAAACCACGTTTTGAATCCTATGAAAACGCAGATATAAAACTGTATGTGAACTATTAAAAGTTAATTACATGTTAATCAGACCAAACCAGATAAATAATAATGTTACTACAGAATGGGCGCTACACTATACCACCGGCCTACATACATAAACCAAAATAAAAGACGCTAGACCGTATGCCTTTTGTTTTTATTTACTTCATCACTCGCGTTACCAATCTTATCAACTACCGCGGTTCCTCATACCCATTTAAAACCCTTAGTAAACCGTCATTTACTTATTCTCTAGACGCCACATGGAAGTAAATAGACTGTTGTAGAAACAATGCTGTTCTATCTCATCCTGGAAATGCCACATTTTTGCCCGGTCATTGAAATATTCAAGGTTTTTAAATGTTGGGCATACAGCCTTATACAGTACGAATATGGTACCAGAATTTATGACATTATGCCTGTGGAACTCCTGAACTATGTTCGCGGACCACCAGTAATCAGCGAACAGGCTGAAGGAGCACTGTTCCAGTTGATATTTAGTTGAATGCTACAAAAATGGCAGCTGCTGCACTCTGCCGGCAGTATTACTAACTTTATCGAGCTGCAGCGTGTGACAGAACGAAGTTGTCTCCATTCCCCATTAACAAAGCGAACCCCCGACCTTGAATATTTCCACGGAAAAGCTAGAGCGCATGCGCGATCTGTGCCAACCAAGATTTGTCACCACGACAGCGAAACAGTACACTGATGTGGCCAACAGATGGAGTTCATTACTTTCCCTAGCTGTAGAGTAGAGAATGCCGCATTTATAAATATTTATTTTTCCTTCACGGCATTTATTTTTTAATTTATTTATTCATGATTAGAGGTAGTGACATGTCACAGTGGCACTACGTCTAGAGCCGCCACTGCTCCCAACACATCTTAAGGCGCGTTTCCACTGAGGCAACAACGAGCAACATGTAGCATGCTACACGAGTTATTTTGTTGCTACATGTCGTCGTGCGTCGTCATACTTTGTAGGAAGTCGAATGTCGCCCGCGAATCTGTTGCCAGTTGTCGCTTGCTACTTGTCGCCGTTGCTTGTAGCATGCGGCAAAAGCATTTCACGTTATGCGGCCAGTAGTGTGCGTCATGGCATCAGAAGCAGTGGCAGCTGCTGCTTATTTGATCCTCGCAATAAAAGAAGAAAATGGAAAAAAACCTAGGTGGTGGATCAGATTTATTTGTTAAAAGTAGTGCGAATCGCAAGGTGTCAAAAGAAGGAAAAGTATCTTGGCAAGACGAATACTAAGACAAAAACATAAACTATGTATTCGTATGTAAAATAATGTATTTAGCTACGTTATCATGATATGACAATTTATCCCTATCATACACAACTGTATGAGTGAAAGGTCGATTCAAGAATAGTTTTTTACTATTATTTACCACAATCTAAATTTGGAAACACTTTTCTACATACGCTGTAAATACAGCCTATATTAATTATATGTAAGTCCTTTTGTAAAGTTTTAATTACGACAATTTTTAAAATATATATATATATATTTATTAAACCCACCATAAAACTACTTTTATTTACTTGTATAACTAAAAAGATTGTAAATCCCCTATTCCGTCTCTGGATCTGTCATTGGTAAACTATTCTGTCAAAAATAATTAGTTACATATATTAATTAACATAGGCCTACCTCATAATTTTCTGCTGTTGAAAAAGTTTGTCTTGGAATGTCAACATCTAACAAAAATGTCAGGAGTTTATAAGCAAACCATCTCTCTTCTTTAGGAGAGGAGCCGCTCTTTGGTTTAGTAATCCTTTTATGTTCAAGATGAAAAGCAGACCTCAAATTATTGATTTTCTTTTTTATTTCATCTAATGAACATTCGTACTTGTTAGCAAGTAGTATTAATTTGTCACTTTTCGCTTTCCTGTCTTTACATGATGCACTTTTGTTATTCCACAACTCCGGTGAAGTCTTCAATAAATAAGGTTGTTTTCTGCAGATTCCACTCCATGTCGCCCGTTTTCTGTCGCACTCATACACCGCCGCTTGGATACTGGCAACATCGTGCGACACGCTATATTTTTGTCGCACAGTGGCCCATACGACAGGCGACACGGCCCAACCTGTAGCATGCGTCATTGTTGCTTGCTACATGTCGCAGCGTGTTGCTTCGTTTGAAATACTCCTTGTCGCATGCCTCAGTGCCGCATGCCACATGTTGCCCAGAAGTTGCCTCAGTGGAAACGCACTTTTAGATGTTTAAATGGTGATAGATTGAAAGAATTTTTAATTGATAACTCCTACTCCATCGAATAATTTATTTCCAAGGTACCTACAAAATAATTTCCAGTAGTTTGTGTAAATGTAGTTGGTTTAATTACTGTATATATTATGCTGCGACATCTTTTGGTATGAGAGAATTGAGTTTTTTCCGGCATATGTTTGAAATAAATACTTCACGGGTTTTCTGCCGGATATTTTCTTTATTATTAAACTCTTTATTTAATAACAACAACATTTAGGCAACTATCTCCATTGCCTTCATCAGGTTAACTGTCATATAAAGTTACAAGACAGTCACTGTAAAGTTACAAGACAGTCACTGTCTTGTAACTTTAAATGACAGTTAACCTGATGAAGGCAATGGACGTAGTTGCCGAAACATTATTGTTATTAAATAAAGGGTTTAATAATAAAGAAAATATCCGTCAGAAAACCTGTTAAGTATTTATTTCATATTTGGTGTATTTATCTATTTTGTTACACAATAGTTTATCTGAAAATTAACAACTTTCTACATCACACAGAGCCAGTCTCTTATATTAGGATCCATGGATAAAGAATGAATTGTATTGTAAGTGGGCGCTCTGGTGGCTCAATGGTTAAGTTGTGTGACTGTGGATCGAAAGGTCCCCGCTTCAAATCCCTATCTCAGGGGAGATTTTGAAATGCCCTTAACCAGACCTTAAGCTCCGGCATAGCTTAATGTGTAATGGGAAGTACGCTAGAACGGTTGCGTGGTTCGGATTCCACGTCAAATCTAGGTCCCATTTAGCCGGTAGGATTACCGGGCTAAGTAAGGAAGGAGAAAGTAACCAACCAACCTACGGGCTGAGGAAAACGCTTTAGTATTGTAATGATCCATAATACGGATTCCACGTAAAATCACGACAAAGGCGGAATGCGCGGTAAATCGAAATCTTAGACTACAAAAATTTATTTATTTATTTATTACCGTCATACTGTCTACTCAAAAAGTGTATTTCTTTTTTGGGCTTCCGCGTTGTTTACAGTACATGATCGTAGTGCAGCTTTAGTAAATGGTGACTCATCCCACTGGAAAGCCAGCGATAGCACATTTCCTGGAGAGCCGAGCGGCTGTGTACACATTCCGTGAATTGTTTTGCTGCTTCTGGTGGTCATTTTACAACAGAATTGTATTTCATTCGATTGAAACTGTTCTATCAAGTATGATGAGACGCAAACTGAATCGCTACTATACCTTACATCTCGGAGCATCGAATCAACTTATTAATGCAAACAAGAAGATGCTTTAGAGAAAAGTAGCTTCACAACTCCGACGACATTGTTTGTTATACTCCAACATGTTATCCAGATGGTTTTGTTTTGTAATTACTCGCCTTCCAGCACCCGTAAATGCTCTTGCTTAATTCAGTAGGAGAAGGTGGTAATATGGACCCCCATTTCGTTTTTTATTATAAAATGAATATTATTAATTAAAAACAGGGGTGATTAGCACAGTTACAATCTGGTGTTAGTTACTGAACACATTATAATAGGTAGAGGCGTTTATAACCTCATTTTATATGTTTAAAAAGTCGATTTTCAAAAGTCGACTCATTATTCAGAAAACGGGATGTGCAGTTAATATGGCCCCCATTGTGTTTGTAATATGGACCCCCTTATTAATGTAAGGAAATATTGTAGAATAAAATTATTACAACAGCTTTGTGACAAAAAACCATGTTTGTTATACATAAGTAAATATAAGTAGATATAAGGAGATATAAAAATGAAATATAGATCACAATATGGAAAAAAAATTAACCACAGAAATCAGAGACATACGCCTCCTCTGCCCCCGCACATTTGTTATAAATCCTAAACGTAGCCCATACACGTGGAGGCCGGGACGCAGGGAAACAGCACGCGGTCCAGACCTCAGGCATTTCATCGAAGTGGCCCTGCACACACACGGGCGTTAAAATCCTCAAGGGTTTCTCAGGTCTCAGAGTTGGCTTCACGATGGAAACATCCGATGACGGCAACGCATTAGCTGCAGTTAGTTTATTAATCGCGGCAAGTAGCGCTAAAACTCGCGTAAAACAGCGCATCAGAAGAAGTGTATTGCGCAAAGAGTGGCTACTCAAAAGAGGAAAATATTCTCACACCAATCTTCTTTCGGAATTGAAGTGTTTTCCTAAAGATTTTCATAATTATTTGAGGATGGACGAAGAAACTTATTTACATCTGTTATCGCTGGTCACTCCATTTATTACAAAGAAAGATACCGTTATGCGGGAAGCAATTTCACCTCATGAAAGACTTACCGCTACACTGCGGTTTTGGCAACGGGAAGAAGTTATGAAGACTTCAAGTTTTCAACAATAATTTCTCCTCAAGCCCTTGGCTACAACATACCAGAAACATGCGAGGCCATTTATAAAGTTCTTCGCAAGGATTATATGAAGGTAAGTAATTATTTCTCTTTGACACATTGATATTATTTAATATAATTGATTTATTCTCTTTCGTAAATACATCAACAACATAAAATTAAACTTAAATGACATAAAAAATAAATTAAAATCATGTTTTTATTAATATATTTGATCATATTGTGATAAATTTAAATCATACGACATCATTTGCATTGTAATTTGATACAAAAATTGCTGCTGTGTCGTTATTTTGTGGTAATTTATCAAAATGTGCTGTTGGCTTACAATGCTCTTGCGGGTGTTGTTGTGAATGGAGGGAAAATTCAGATCTTAAAGGTTGTGGGCTGGGACTATTCGATGAGGTTCCTGGACAAAAAAATCCGGAACTACTGCCTGCAGAATAGTACTGGCCGGAAGTAGGTAACCTTTGCTCACTGTAAGTCATTCTTAAACAGCCCATTTCGGCTTGAAACAGGGTGTCATTGAATTATTTTTTTCTGCTATTAGCATTTGATTTGTCGGGAGGCCACATAATTTCATAGTAACGGTTTTGCCAACAACGTCAAAGCGATCTTCTTGCAGGCGTTTTTTTTTTTAAATGTTCTTTGACCGCAATGCATGTTGACGTCAACACATCATTTCGCAAAGTTTCATTTGCTGGTGGTTTACTGTTTCTCCTTTTTTGGATGCGTGAGGGAGTACTCGCTGTCGCGTATGGTTCATGTTGGTCGGCATTTGGACTGGAGTCATTCTGCGGCTGCGTTGCTGCTGTTTCCTGAAGAAGAAAAAAAATTCTTTGAAATTATTCAATAAAATTTCGTGTTTTCGAATTGCATAGCTTATTACTTTGCATATTTTAAATTCGTGGCTTTAAGTGTCGTAAATATTTATTTTTAATGTCTTTTTTCCAATCCTAATTATTGTTTGTGGTTGCAGTTTCCTCGCACTGATGAAGAATGGAAGGATATTGTGAAAACTTTTGAAAGGAAATGGAATTATCCTCACTGCCTTGGAGCTAAGGACGGGAAACTTATCACCATCGTACCTCCTGCTGGCAGTGGATCCGAATACTACAACTACAAAGGAAGACACAGGATGGTTCTACTCTGCCTGGCTGATGCTAATTATCAAATCATAATGTGTGATTTTGATACCAACGGTAGAATTTCTGACGGTGGTGTTCTGAAGAATACGAATTTTTTTTGAAAAACTAACAAGTAACTGTTCTAATTTACCTCAAGCAGATACAATCAGAAATTCAAATAGCAGTATGCCCTATGTATCTGTAGTGGATAATGCCTTCCCACTGGGAGAAAACATGATGAAACCGTTTAGGCAAGCCGACCTCACTTCTCCACATCTGAAAACTTTTAACTACCGTTTTTCAAGAGCGAGACGCATAATTGAAAACGTATTTGGTATAATGGTCACGCGGTTCCGAATATTTCACACAACGATTAACTTAAAACCAAAAAACATTGAATCCGTCGTTATGGCCTCTTGTGACCTGCATAATTTTTTAATGAATATGGTACCCAGCTCTTATGCTCCTTCAGAATGTTTCGACCAAGAAAACATAGATGAAGGTACAACTTCTTTGGGATACGATGCTGAGAATGATCACATCTATTGATTATGCCGAAACAATCAAGGAAACAATTTTCGTTCAGCAAAACAGGTACGAGATGATTTTATGAACTATTTTGCTACTGAAGGCAAGATTCCATGGCAATTCAACTACATTTGAAATTGTTCAATATGTTTTTAGCTAGAAGCTTTTTCACTTAAATTTTTTCGGTTTGGGCAGCTAAATAATTTTGGTAATTGGAATTTTTTTTATTTTTAATTAAACGCCATTTAAAAGAAGAATCTACAATAATATCGGGTAATATTTCATACCCACATAGTTCAAGGATTAATTCACTCTGTACTTGCTCATATTACATACTTATATATTAAGTACTTACATTACATTAAATACTTTTAATTTAAATATATAATTTTATACTTATACCAAATACTTTTAATAAAAAATTCTGAGTTATAAGTCATCTTCTTTATTACCTACTTTAAAATAGGTGAAATATACACCCAGGTATCTAACAAATTTTATTGCATAAATTATAATAACAATAAATTATTATGGTATTATAAAATCATTGTAACTGTAATTTTATAAAATTATTTTCTCCAAAAAGTATAAAATTTCCTGCTGTTAACTAATTATGTTACTTACCTCATTAACACTATCGCTGTCTTTTATCATCATCACTGTCAATGTTCGTTCGGGAATGACGAGGAGCGTCTTGATCATCTAAAAACCTAAATAAAAATATAAAAGAGTAATTAAGAAACAAAGAAAAATTAAGGAAATAATAATTTTCAATTTGATTACATGTAAAGTTTCACAAAATAAGGGTACGTACCTTAACAAATTGAAGTACCACAGCTTCGGCTTGTAGACAATCAGTCGACGCTCCTGACTTTATGGAATCCTTAATCTTTTTCTTTTCCTTTCTGTAGGCACTTCTCATGTTGCTGATTTTTTGTACTACAGATTCTTTTTTTGCATTTGGCTCATTTTCCTTCAATATATCTACCAGCTTGTCGTAGGCTGCTTCTCGTTTGTTTCTGTCGTGGTATTCCTTGCACTTCCCATAGACAGGGCTCACTTTCATACATTTTTATAAATTCTTCCTGTACACGGAACATCACGAAACCGATCAGATCGAACAAAACTGAGAAACAAAATCGCTGCGCACATAGGCACTCTCGAGAAATTCTCAAGGCCGACTGACCGCAGGACACACACCTCCCTCCCAGCCTTCGAGGAAATAAGAATTGTTTTTCGGTGAGGATTTGGCCGCACTGGGGTGCGGCCACGGCCTCAAGGAAATGCACACACACGTGCCGGGATCCTTCAAGGCCGTGACCATCCCATCCAAATCCCGTGGGTTTCCCGTACGTGTGTAGCGGCCTTACCCTCTCTAATCGGACCCGTGTCCAGGCTGACGGGTGACAAATTCGCGTGAGGGGGTAGAGCTGAGCGACCTCAAGCCGCACTATAGCTAATTGAAACCACTACAAGCGATAACTTACCGAAGCTGACGGAGGTGTGCTTCTGCGAGGCAGGGTCGTATTTGTACGCAGTGTGCCCTTTGATGTCGACGTAGTAAAGAACCTTCCGCTCGTGATCCCAATGCGGGCCTTCCCCAAGCTTAAGAGGCTCTGAAATCTTCTCCACTTTAGCCATTTTCACTGCAACATGAAACAGTTATCATTACATACCGGATCACAAGGCAGCATGTATTTGGAAGTAACCAAACAAGTAGAATGTTTCCAGCAAGCTTCATGGTACCGAGTACATATTTCTAATATTAAACAGCGTGATGAGCCAGTGGTAACCCTCTGGCCTCGCATTCAGGAGAACGCGGGCACGAATCCCCGTCTGGCAATCCAGATTTCGGTTTTCAATGGTTTTCCGAAATCAGGAAAAGCTGAGATGGTGCCTTCAAAAGGCCATGGCCGAATTCCATCCCGTTCCTTGCCCTCAGTCCTTTATCATATCTAATTATCTCGACGTCGACGAGACGTAAAGTTATAAAAAAACCTAATATTAAAATTCATTAATAATAAACAACCAAACACCCAACATCACGGTGAAACCATATATCAATTTACAAGGTTCCTCCATGTTTGTTAACTATCCAGGACTCTTACAAGCAAGTCTCCTACGAACTTTGGAAACACATTTGCGATTAGCCGTACGACAAGTTAAACTAAATGATACTAGCAGCAGAGATTTAATGAGTATTCGTTGTAGGGATTCATGTTTAACTTCGGATACGAGGTTATATTCATAGAAGTAAAGTTCTTCATATCCTCTAGATACATCAGGCCAAGAGAAATGTTACCACACTGCTGGTAATCAGCATACTGTGCAACAGAACTTAGTCACACATCCTCGGTTGTTATGGATTGAGGGCGCATGGCTGCTCATGAGAGAACGTCCATAAACCACGTCAAGGGCGTATCCAGGATCGGAACTACGGGGAGGGGGGGCAACATCTGAATTAGGGGGGGAGGGGGCAACTCTTATTTTTTTCGAGGAAGTGGGGTGGGGTGGGGGACT
This sequence comes from Vandiemenella viatica, assembly GCA_031002005.1. Taxonomy (NCBI): domain Eukaryota; kingdom Metazoa; phylum Arthropoda; class Insecta; order Orthoptera; family Morabidae; genus Vandiemenella; species Vandiemenella viatica. The sequence goes on from CM061921.1 coordinate 245,870,894, forward strand.
GAAACATGACGATTTATTACAAAATAAATCTCAAACCTATTGAGGAAACTATTTTTATTATTAATTAACATAGTAATCCACTTAATCTAAGGACCTACTATGTAGTAAATTAAGATCGTAACTCAGTTATAGTTTATGTAAACATTAATCGTCCCGGATCCTTAGAAAATTTTTTCAATAACTTTGTTTCTCAATATCTAACGGTGTCCTTTCACGAAATGTCGATGCACACTCATCAGGCATAATCCAGTCAATCTATCCTCTCCCATAATGCTCCTGAGCCAGTTCTTCACTCGTCGAAGCGTACGGAACGCAACTTGATTTTTCTTCTAGGGAAAGGGGGCAGCAGCTCCCCCTGCCCCTTGCTGGATACGCCCATGAACCACATAGCCCCATTTTGGCCTCCTCTGAAACCTCCCCCTCTCCACCACGTACCCTGATGTGGCTTTACCCTCTATCTCACCCCCCTCCCTCCTTATGGCACGTAGTTTTTTTCCTCCTTTTATCCCAGAAGAAATTTTGTACAGTTTTTTCTTGTCAGACTATCATAAATTACATACGGAGATAATTAAATGTTGGAAACAAATATTCACAGGCTGTTTTATGTTCTGAACCTTATTTTAACTGTGACAAATAATATGAATGAAAAAGCTACGTGGATTGGCTCCGAAACCCCCCCCCCCAATTCCCCACGCAGCCCAGCGTAGCTTTCTACACTACCCCACCCACCTGGACTGAAGCACGTAGTTTATGGACGCCCCCTGTTTTCCGGATACTCGCGACCCTCTTGGTGAAGGCAGTAGAAACTGAACTTCATCTTACACCAGACGGCGATCCTCCCTTCCCTTTGAACATTTAGTGTTTGCTTATTTAACTGCCGGCAGGACTGAAACCACACAAGTTTACGGAATCTAAGAGAAATGATTGTCGGTGTTGTAACATACAAGTATACAGGTGTTTTGGACATTTATTGGTATGTCACATTTCATCACTCCAACTCTGAAATAGTTGTTTGGAAAACAAACCTAATTAAATAACATTTTTTTCAGTTCCAATGAAAGGTGCTATTGTTACCAACTGATTACATGTTGTTCTTAGAATTTCTATTAATTTTATAACTGAAAGCAACTCAAAACACAAAAATGTTTACAACGTTCTTTTCCAATTATTCAAATTCCTCGAATACTTCTTCTACCAAGTCCATTCCTAAGAGCTAAGGCTTGGCGTCAGCACATTCATGCTTCCCTACATATTTAAATGTCTATCTGGCAGCCCTCCATACTGACTGCGCTCCCTCGCCCTCTAACTAGGACTATTGATAATATATCGATATTTTTTGAAAGTATCGATATTTTTTTAGGATGATATATCGATATTTCCATACTAAAATCTGGATATCGGCGTCGATATTTAAAAAAATGAGTTATAATTTTTCGTTTGCTATGAATGACGATATCTGTTACGCATAGAGATCAACAAGCTTAAGTAAATCTTACTACGTTTCTACAATTAATTTGGAAGTTTTAGGTACCAAGTCTACTCAGATGATGAAAATAGTGTAGGCAAGGCATCGCTCACCTAGCACCAATCGAACGAGAATCCATTGTTTGAAATGAGCGTGCGCATTGTCCACGGAAATCCACTTTGAAATTAATGTGTTAGCAGATATACTGGGAAGTTTAAAAAATAAATAGTTGCTAATTAGAGAGCAAGAGAAGTAAGACAATTCAGAATAAGCTATCAACATACAAAACTAAATGAAGTACCACAAAAAATCTTATCAATAAAAGTTATGTAACTTGGCCATAATGCATGCTATGATAGCTAAACTTCTGCCTAAATAAATGCCTCAACTGCATCAGACTTAAAAATACACAAAATACGATTTACCTCGAACCTCTTTTGAGTTTTATAAATTTTATTAATTTTTCTGAAAATTGACACGCATAATGATCAAATTAAAAAAAAATCAACAATCATCATCACCAAGAGAATCGATTCGAAAGTGAAAAGTTGATTAAGAACAATATCACGCATCTATTTGTCAGTGGACAGCCTTATTTTTACAAGATTTAATTTTATAAAATTTGCATTTATGAAAGTATCGATATATCGATACTTGTTTTCCGATATATCGACAGCCGATATTGATACCTTATAAAATATCGATATATCGAAAATCCGATATTTTAGAAAATATCAACAGCCCTACCTCTAACCAAACACTCCCCCGACTCACATGCGCTGTTCTTAACAATGGGTTCCCGGCAAAGCAAACAATCATTGTTAATACTGTAAGCAATAATTTATAAAAGCCAAAAGTTAATTTAGATATGACGAAATTAAAATTATACTAATGAAATTAAATAGGCACTGGGGATTTGCTGGTAGTATGTGACAGTATGTTCTAGTGTGCTGACCTTTCTACATAGCACCTTCGCAATTGTTATAAATGTGGTATTTCCGGCTTATTACTAATAATAAAAAAAATGAGAGAATTCTTTTAAATGACAACTTGTAATAACAGACATGACTTCATTCACATACTCATTATTACGAGTAAAATTCACTGAAATTCCGGCAACTTAACAAAAATGTTGTGGAACATGGACTGGCGTACGTGAAATTGATTACCAGGGACGCGATGGGTAGCTGAAAAACAGATAAACTGTCGCTGCAGCAACAGTTCAAGGGATTTATATTTACTGCATCATCATGAGGATAATGTAGCGTAGTGCCGTTATCTTAGCACGCAGGAACACCCTGTAACAAAGTACGACTCTGCGTTACCGAAGAACTTTTCCTGACACTTGGATACGAGCGAGACGACAATGCTCATGTCACGGTGATAGGTATAAAACTGGCTGTGATTGGCGCGCTATTAGGCTCGTGTTCCAACAGCCGAGATCAGCCAATAGCAATTTGCCGTTTATCACGCCACTTCCCAGTGGCGAATCTAGGATTTTGGTTTGGAGGGGGGAGGGCTAGGATTTGGTTTGGGGGGGGGGGGGGGCTTGAATCGGGCGAGGAAAGGGGTGCCGACAAAAATCTCAAAAAAAAAGGTCTCCAAAATCCATGTCGTCGGGGGTGACCATGGTGCTTTTGGGGGGGGGGGGGTAAAGGAACTTAGTTTGTACCATAGTTTTTACCAGAGCTCAGTTTTTCAAACGCCCAGCAATCGCCTGTGAGATATTTGATGCCCTCCACTGAGTCATGCCAGTTTGAATGGCTTTCGTCTGTAATAAGCAATTTAAATCAGGTATGTTTCTTCACACATTGCCATTTGATATTAAGAAATAAAGTTCATTCACTTAGATTTGTTTGAAAGGACGTAAAGATGAAATATTACTCACTAAATTCGTGAGTTTTTCAATTTATTGTATGATAACGTTAACCACCTTTCCTTATGCATCACTATTTTCAGATGATCTTGATCAAGAGCCGAACACGATTCCCCTGTCTCCTGCGATGCACAGTGTGATATTTTCTAAATCTAGAGGGATAAAAGTCTTTAGCTCAAACTCAGAGGTGGCCTTAGAGGGTGGCAAGCAGCAACCCGAGTAGAAAAAAGTTTATATTTAAAAATTATATTTTATCTTTGCTTATTAGTGATAAAAATAAAATAAAAATTGGTTAATTGATAGGAAAGTATATATTAATAAGTACCTAATCAAAATTTCTCATTTAGGTTCATTCCATGTCACATTCGTATAAAAACTAAGATTAATGATATCAAAATTAAATAATTTATCAATTAATAATATTTTTTGTAATTTAACTGTCAAACATAGTCGAAAAATTCATTACTATTTGAATCTCGCATATTAGAAAACCCACTTCGAACGCTCAGATTTGTGTTTCATAGTGTTTACGATTTACGCTCGGGTGATAGCGGTGTTTCATTTCGTTGGTCAACTCTTGTCACCTTACACTGGAAAATTGAGTCACACTTGACAGGTAATACGCCGCATCGTCACCACAGCGACAATCGGCCGAGTGAAGGGTCAACCCTTCCTGTGTTCACACTTGTCCGTGACGAACGTGATCCTGTGTCTTCAGTTTCCTTTAACGTTTTCATTTGGTTGTTTCCCTAAAAATGAGCCAAAGCCAGGGTTGACAACCATACTCTGTTACAGAATATTGTTCTTTATTTCTGCGTAGGCATAGTTTATGATCAACGAAAGTAATAACGTAAGTTAAAATATTTTCATTACCTGACTCACGTTATCACCTCACTGATTGATCTTTTACTTACAAAAATAGTATCCAAACGTAATATTAACAAACCACCATTAAAAGTCTTTCTCACGCGTTACTGAACGCCATTGTAATGAAATGTCAAATATCAATCAATTAGCACTACAAGTGTTTGTTTTGTTTGAGGTTACTTTCGATTAACTCGATAGTTTTTGTTAATAAAGAATGAGATCACCATATATTTTGTGGTCTCAAAGACCTAGCCACAGTGTTTCTTACCAGCTGTGAAATGTACATCTATCGTATCCACCTATTTTATACTGGTAATCCTACCAGGAATATGAGACCTATAGTTTAACATATAATTCCAACCACGCAGCGTCCTAGCATCTTCGCATTAACAAATCAACGCTTTGCCAGATATAAAGGTCATTTTTAAGCCATATAAAAATTTCATCCGAGACCGGGATTTTAACCAGAGATTTACCGTACCACAATCGTACGCCATAACCATCTGAGACATTAAACCTAGAAGTAACGAGTAATATGTATTCAAACATAATAAAATAAATATAATATACTTTATTTTTGCTATCAGAAAACACACACCAAAATTAGAGTTCTACTTTTGTCGCAGCATCTGATGGATGATGAAACGAATTTTTACGAATGTTTTGAATGTCATTCTATATCCTACAATCATCTGATGAACATGGGAGTGAGGATGAAGAAAAGGCACTTTTTTTAAGGCAACCAATAACACGGATACATCATACGTGAAGAAGTGGAAATTTCCAAACCCCCTTTATTTACTTCTCCACATCCACCAGCCCGAAACAGAAAAAGTAAATCAAAAGCCCTTACTCTAACTGAACAAGAAAGGCAGCGTAGGAGATACAGATTAGAAAGACTGCTTGCAATTGTAAATCTCATGGTCTTCAGAGATTAGAGAGAGAAATTGATATCTGACTCAGATTCAAGTGATACTAGCGGAAACTTAATTGATTTAGTAAAGTTAATATCCCGATTTGATCCAGTATTACGACTTCACCTAAAACAAGTAACAGAAAAGACGATTAATGACCGTTATCTCAAAAAAAAAAAAAAAAAAAAAAAAAAAAAAAAAAAAAAAAAAAAAATCAAAATGAGCTTATATAATAAATGGCAAGTCGCCAGAAGACTCAAATTCCTGACAAAATAGTAAAGAATAAATATTACTCAATTGTTTTTTATTGTACTTGTGACGTTTCTCGTGTTGAGCATTGTCAATTATTATAAGAATCTTTTTAATACAAATATAACTGACTCGGAAGAACATTTTATTGGCTTGTTAGCTGTCTAAAAAACGACAACTGAGAGTATCATTAATTATATAATCACAGAGCTAGAACAGGTGGATATATCATTGCAAATCTACAGATGCTGACGGTATGATAATGAAGCCAATATGCGTGGATAAAAAAAGTGGTGTCCAGAAACCCACACTTGAAATTAATAAAATTATTTTTTATCCTGTGGGTCGTGGGAGTCATAACTGGAATCTCATCATACATAGGAGATGCAGCATCGACCTGTGTTTATTTTTTGCTACAATTACTGTAAACTCTGCCGGATCGAATAATACCAACCAAAAGATGTTTTTGATGCTTTAAGGGATTGAGCAGAAAATACAACAGATTTTAAGTTGATTTGCAGTTGCTCTCGTCGTATGGCATGACATTCTTACAAAGATAAATGTTATAAAAAATAATGTTGCAAAACGAAAAATGCAACTAGATGCGGCTATACCAATACTTAGACGCATTTATAAATTGGCTTGATAATTATCGGGAAAATGATTTCAAACCATCTTTGGTAACAGCGAGAAAAACAGCTGATGAAAATGATATTGACAAAGTTCATAATCGTGCAAAAAGAGACGTAAACGAACGAAGTTTGATTATGAAGGGGAAGCTGAAGCTTTTGAATTAAACTATTTGTATGTTATTGTTGACCATGTGCGCATAAGCTTCCAACGTAGATTTGAGGCACTTAAACATGATGAGAACGTATTTGGTTTTATGTATAACATAAAAATACTAAGGGAAATTAATGACTGTGAACTTTTGAAGCAATGCAGTGACTTGCAAGTCCTTTTAACAGCAGGAGACACATCAGATGTTGATGTACAAGAATTGAATGAAGAACTGAATATGTTTATCCGTGTATAAGAAGAAAACGTAGGCGTTATCTCGGTGACGAGATATATAATTGAAATAACATTAAATTAAGTGTACCCCACTATTGAAGTAGTCCTGAGAAATTTTGTCACCACATCTAAGATGGTTTGCGTTCGCAAAAAGACGTTTTTAATGGTTAAAAATTATTAAAACATATTTGAGGAATTCGATGACACAAGATCGATTTTCAGCCCTTTCTAGTCTTTGAATTGAAAATGACGCAGCCTCATTCTATGATTTTTGTGCTTTAATTAAATATTTTAGCCTTAGCAAAATCCGCAAACATCATTTTTAATCCCTGCGTATAGCTTTCAAGGCACTTATCAGTTTATCCTTAACTAGCCCCAAAGCCCGTCAAAAATGACGGGTTTAACGGAGTGTTATGATAATTTATTTCTCTGCAGTTGCTTAACTAAATAGAATTGTTATAAAATAAAGCTCATTGTAATTTATCATCTCTTGTGCTGTAGCAAAAAGTTTCAGTTGTCAACTTGCTCCAGGTTGCATTTCAGCCTAACCACAATTTCCACTAATATTGCGCCTAGAAAAGCAAAGTTTCAATCACGCGCGAATTAATACATTCCCTGTATCGCATATCAGTGACATAATGCGTCGCGATATTAACTTGATCCCAAATCTTCACAGGTTCTTACACTTTTCTTTCTTAATATCTGTTATGAAGATCGATATTTTAACGGCTGACATATCTTAAATTGGCTGAAATAATGACCCCAGTTAAAACGAAGGATGCTAAAAATAGATCTTAACAACTTACGCTATGCCACGTAATATTCAATTGTGGTTTAGGCCACATATACCGTGATAAATTTGGAACTTCTTTCATTCAAACCATGTAATGATTTCAGTAAATAAAACTGACAATTAATATGCAAATTTAAACTAAATACATACTTTTCTTTCAGTGTTCTGACAATTCATGTCTTAGCAATTGCTTAACTATATAGAATTGTTATAAAATAAAATTCAATGTAACACATCGTGCCTTGCGCTGTAGCAAAAGGATTCCGTTTCAATCCGGGTCCAGGGTGCATTTCAACCTAAACACGTACTACGGTAAGTGTAATGTAAGATGCACAGACCGCAATCAGTTTGTAACTATTTCCGTCCAAAAGAATTAATAATTTCAATAATAGGACACAGTTTAAATTATTTTGGAAAAAAACTAAATTATTCATGCCTTCTGCCGTAATGTCAAATGCCACTTGTAATTCTAATCCATACTAGATTATAATCAAACGAAAACTTTCGTTACATTGATGCTCGAAATACAAAGCTTTTATCTTTTTTTTTTTTTTTTTTTTTTTGCTGTCGTCAGTCTTTAGACTGGTTTGATGCAATCCTCCATCCCTTCCTATCCTGTGCTAACCTCTTCATTTCCACATACCCCCTACAACCCACATCACTCAATTATCTGCTTCATATATTCTAATCTCTGTCTACCTCTACAGTTCTTACCTTCAACTGTTCCCTCCACTAACAAATTAACCAATCCATCATGTCTCAAAATATGACCTACCAGCCTGTCTCTTCTTCCTGTAAGCTTCTTCCATAAACTTCTTTTCTCACCCATCATTTCCAAAACTCGTTCATTTCTTACTTTGTCTGTCCACCTAATTTTCAGCATTCTTCTGTAGCACCAAATTTCAAATGCTTCAAGTTTCTTTCTTTCCGGTATTCCTAAAGTCCATGTTTCGCTACCGTAAAGTGCTGTGCTCCACACATAGAGTTTTAAGAAGTTCTTTCTAATTCCTAGATCAATATTTGAAACTAAAAGGTTTCTCTTTTTCATGAAGGCTCTTTTTGCTAGTGCTATTCTGCTTTTAACATCATTCCTGCTTCGGCCATCGGTTGTAATTTTGCTTCCCAAGTAACAGAACTCACTCACTTCTCCTATTGCATCAGATCCTATTTTTATATTTAATCTGCTAGTATTGGTATCATTTCTGCTGCATTTCATTACTTTTGTTTTACTTTGATTTATATTCAGTCCAAAATCTTTCTTCAGTATTTTGTTCATTCCATTGAATAACTTCTCAATATCCTCAGCCCTCTCTGCTAATAAGACAATGTCGTCAGCAAATCGTAGCATACTGATTTTTTCTCCCTGGAAACTTATGCCACATGGAAATTTTTCTTTGACTTTCTTCATTGCTTCTTCTACATACAAGTTGAATATTAACGGGGATAGACTACAACCTTGTCTCACACCCTTTTTAACTGATGCATGTCTCTCGTGATTCTCTACTTTTATTACAGCCACTTGATTCTTATATAGTTTATAGAGTATTCTTCTATCTCGATACTTCAGACCTGACTTCTTTAAAATTTTGAACATCTTGTCCCACCTAACATTATCAAAAGCTTTTTCTAAATCAACAAATGCCATAAAAGTATCTTTGTTTTTCTTCATCCGCCCTTCAAGTATTAATCTTAAAGACAGAATTGCTTCCCTTGTACCGCGATTTTTCCTAAACCCAAACTGATCTTCACCTACCTATCTCTTCTACTACCCTTTCCATCCTTCTGTATATTATTCTGGTCAGTAGTTTTGAAGCATGTGATGTTAGACTAATGGTGCGATAATTCTCACATTTGTCGGCTTGTGCTTTCTTTGGAAGTGTGAAGATGATATTTTTATTAAAATCAGTTGGAATTTCTCCTGTTTCATAACTTTTTGATATCAGCTTGAATAATCTTTCGATTCCTTCCTCTCCTAGAGATTTAAGAAGTTCTGCAGGGATCTCATCAATTCCAACTGCCTTATTTGCTTTCAAGTCATTCAGAGCTTTATTAAATTCTGTCCTCAAAACAGGATCTCCTAAGTCATCAATGTCGACATCGCCTTCCTTTTCAATACACTATTGTTCAAGTCGTCCCCATCATACAGTTTCTCAATGTATTCCTTCCATCGGTTAGCTCTATCTTCTGAGCTTAAAAGAGGTTTCCCATCGGCAGCTTTAATGTTCATACCTCTTTTCTTCATTTCTCCAAAATTCTGTTTGATCTTTCTATATGCAACATCTACTTTTACCTACGACCATTTCCTTTTCTACTTCTTCACACTTTTCTTGTAGCCATTTTTTCTTTTGCTATTTTGCATTTCCTATTTATTTGATTTCTAAATTGCCTGTACTGCTCTCTTCCTGCTTCATCCTGAGCATGTTTGTACCTTCTTCCTCTGATCCATCAGCTGCAAATTTCTTCTGTGATCCAAGGTTTTCGGGCAGCTTGTTCCCTAAAGCCTAATGTTTCTTTGCCAGCTTTCATTATTTCGGTCTTTAATGCATTCCATTCGTCCTCGGTTGAGCTCCTTTCACAGTTAATTCTTAGACCTAAGTCTACCATTTCTGCAAAATTTTTCTCTTGTGCTAGATTGTTTCAGTTTATTCACTTCCAGTCTGTTCTGCTTATACTGCTTCCTTATTCGCTTGAATTTCAGCCTGCACTTCATTACTATCAAATTATGGTCCGAGTCTATGTCTGCTCCTGGGTACGCTTTACAGTCTAGAACTTGATTCCTGAATCTCTGTTTGACCATGATATAATCCTAGCTGATATCTGCCTGTATCCCCAGGACGTTTCCAGGTGTATATTCTTCTTGCATGGTTCTTAAACAGTGTGTTCGCCACTACTAGCTTATATCTTTCACAAAATTCTAGCAACCTGCTTCCTCGCTCATTTCTTTCTCCTAGACCAAAACTTCCTACAGTATTCCCCTCTTTTCCTTCTCCCACTATTGCATTCCAATCACCCATGATTATTAGAATTTCCTCCCCTTTCACATATTGGATTAATTCTTCAATTTCAGCGTATATTTTTTCTATTTCTTCGTCATCTTCCTGTGACGTTGGCATATACTTGTACTAATGTGGTTGGGACGGGCTTAGTTTCTAACCTCATCAAAATAATCCTGTCACTAAACTTTCATAATAACTCACCCGTTTCCCTACTTTCTTGTTCATTACAAATCCTACACCAGTGACTCCATTGACAGCTTGATCACATATAGACAACTAAATGATAGTGTAACAATATCTCATTAATATTTGTTAAAAATGCTTACAGACTTAGTTACTGGAGAAAGAAAAAGATCTAGATACGCTCTGCTACCCACTTAATTTTAAATTGCACACTCTGGAGTCAGAAGTTTAGCAAAATTACTGTACTGAAATGTATGTAATAAAACAAACCGTACTATAAACATTTTTCTGTAACTTTTATATTGATTTATGTCATTAGAGGTGGGAGATGACTGAAGGCAAGGAACGAGCAGCAGGAACCATCCTTACGTTCACCTGGATTCATGCCCGAGCGCTACCATTCACTCTTCACCCTTCTCTGTACAAATTTCGGTTGTTGAATAAGCAACTTGATCACTACAATAAGTTACAATTAAACGAGTGAAATGAAATTAGAATTCCGTCCGGTACAGCGCTTATTACAGGTTGACGTAAACTTATACGTTTGACATATTACTATGAAAAACAAGTCACTTAAAATCCGTAATTCAGACCCGCGCTGCCCGGAAATAATATTCTGAAAAATTGCATTTAGTATCTGAAAGGCAGAATTTAGATTTAGAGCTCCGTGGTAACCAAAAAGTAGAATTTGTATTAGTAGAATTATTAAAGGATACCAATCGTTTTAAAACTATAGGAACACTTCTTCCTCATAACGCCAAAATCATTAATATCCTTGTATGTGCAGCATTTTTCACAGCGATGGATTGTATATTGGGTACTGAAGTTGTTAGTGATATTATGAAGTTAGCGCATATTGCCTGGATCATAATATAGCTACCGATTAGTTATTCGCATTTGTCGTCCGTGTTCTGTTTAACACACTACGTGTGACATTACATCGATCGTGAAGGCTCTCTTTCGTCTGTACACGAATGTGGCGGTCATGCTGGAGACAATAGCTGGACTCATCCCAACAGACAAAGCGACGCATTGTGCTGGCACGACACCTCCGCTGATGACGCCCGCCAACATGTGCACACCACACGCGCACAAAACCCACTATGTAGCACCGCTTAAAGCAATTCTATGTTATAACACAAATATACTCCAAATATTTTGTAGACCATTCCTCAACCAGTAAAGCAAAGTAATACATCTGCGAGGATTAGGCCATTATGGTCATTCTGGTAGCATTTCAGGAATATAACCCTTATCTATTCCACAGTTTTGGTGCTAGTAATTATTTTTATTCTCATTCGGTATTTTTTTTTATTTTGATGTGCAAACGCTATTCGCTCGTTAAGTATAGTGATAGCCAATTCGAACTTTCTGTCATACAAAATTCCGTCAGATTTGAATCGCTAATAATTTCGAGACTAATAATGGATTAATAACGGTTGAGCCCACAATGAGTAGAGAGAGTTCGTCGTGCGGAATTTGTTTTACCTGTGACGGCATCGGAATAGTGCGAGTGCTTGTTGGCGATTGTTTTGAATTAGCGTTGTGTAAGGTTATAAATTATTGCAGCGTGAAAACGCGTTCAGCTAGCGTGATTAAAGTGTTATTGTAAGTACTACTAGGAGGCAGATATTCGTTAGAATATGAGTAAAGATCGATATTAAATTGAAAATCCAAAAAAATCGAGATGTCGTATGATTCGAGTCGTAAATATGTTCGGAATTATAGTAAACGCAAATTAGGAAAAAAAGCTCGCATCAAAATTAACTCCAGAAACGTAAAAAGTCCATGGCCGAACAAATGCGAGACCTAAGATAGCGTCGGAAATAAAATGAAATGAAGTATACGTGTGTTACTTTAGCTGTCACCGACCTCTGATACATGCGATAAACTTGTAATTTATCTGTTCTGTAACTGTTTTACTACTCTATGTAATCACTGTATCAAATATATTGGTTGTTAATTACATATTGATACGAAACACTTGAGTTTATATTTTGATTTAGAGTAATGTACCATCTTTTGCTGGAATCATCTACGTATTACTGAAAAATATGGGCAATAGATTGCACCCTTAGTTTGCACCTGGATTTTTTTTTAAATTATTATACCAGCTACATTTTTTGTTGCCAATTTCCACTATAATCAGTGTTTCCACTGTGACTGTTGCGAAATATTCAAACGATTATTTATACCGTACAAAATTACAACATCGTGGAGAGAAATTTTGTTATATTAAAGGTGCTGAGGCAGATGATGTGAACGTTCATCTGAAATAGAGAAGATAGAAATTCACGCTGTGATTAAATACCTGTTCCAGAGAGAGATGACACCAAAGGTTATTGATGGCAGTTTTAAAGGAGGGAGTCCCTGCATACAGCATGGTTAAAATTAGGGCATCTGAATTTAAATGGGGGATTCTGCATTGAATCAGATCATCGAGCAGGAAGGGCAATCACTCAGCAAAATGTGGACATGACAGATAGTGTTAGCAGTTCAGAAACTTGAGGAAATATAATTAATTACAATATAAACAGTTGATCGCATTCTGAGGAGAAAGGCTCCGCCGTTGAGGTCAATACTGACAACAGATCAAAAGTGAGTGAGGAAGAAGATTTTTGATTAGTATTTTAATTTTATATTCTCTTTGTTCTTTGCGGCTCGTCTACATCGAGGTTATTAGACCCAGGAAAGGATGGGGAGAAAGGAACCGGAAGGAATTCAGCCATGCCCTTTTGAAAGAATGATTCCACCATATTTCGGGAAACAATGGAAACCCGAAATCTGGATGGCCGTATGGGGATTTGAAGCCGCGTCCTTCTGAATACCAAGTTTGACCGTAACTGCTCACCCACGAAGTTTTTGTGTTTATGATGTTTATAGATTTCCTGAATAAATCGTGAAACCATCATCCACTTTAATAAAATGCCTTGAACCTGGACATTGGACGTAAACTGAATAAATTGACAAACATCAGTGAATTTCCATAATACCCGAAGTGTTTTTTTTGCACTGCCTGCCACTACAGTACTGCTTTGCTAACCTGGAAATTTCAAATAAATAACTGCGTTTGATTTTATTGGCACTTATATTTTAAAAGGACATTTAATTTATGTAAAGAAATAGCTTGTGATGTTTCTGATCTGTTACTAGAGCCTGGCCACAACATAACCTGAGAAAGTTTATTAAAAATTCAGAGAAAGTATGCACGAAACGTAAGAAATCACGAATACATCTATCAAATAAATAATCGTTATTCGTTTTTTTAAATTATGCTTTGCTTAGAAACGTTTTCATAACAATAAAAAAACTTCCGTCATTTTTGACTGGCTCTGTTGAAGTAAATGCAAGAAGTATAAAAACGGAAGGCAGAGATAAAAAATATTATAATACAGGCAGAGAAGCGATGTACATTTTCTCACTACGAGTCTGCTTTAATCATTAACTGTTGTTGAAGAAGGAGGTCTGAGCGGTACTTCACTATGTAGAGACGTATTTTTAATACAACTTACAGGATGGTTACCAGTAGGCACTTTAATAATTTTTGGTAGCAATAAATGCTGCCCTTGCAGCGGGATTTACCGTAGTGGGAAAATATTATATTAACATTGTGAAGTAAATATAATGCGTTATGAATGTAAAGAGAAGTGGCAAGTAGTCATAAAAGGAATATACATTGTAGTTATTGCTTTGGACGTAATTCAGGAATGTTCGTTTGATTTGATACCTGCACTCTGCTGTTGACGTGATCTATCCCGATCAGTCTTCGAATTGTTTCCAAACCTTAAAAATGTTCTTCCTGTCACACAATTCCATTCATACGATTAAGTCATACCCTAGTTTTTGAAACCTGTGATAAATCCTTTCATACGAATTCCATAAAATTATTGTACACAGTTTTACTAAGTATGTGGTTGATGATAGGGCATTGTCTTGGAAATTAAACGGTAACTTTTAACTCGCATACATTAGTGTCATACCCTGAACTGCGATACTTTCCCACGAGTCATAATGGCTTAAACAAAATTGAGATAAACTTATTTAATTGAAGTATTTTTTTTTTTTGTTCTGAATGGTGTCTGATTTTTAATCTATGTTTAGAGAAAACAGACAACGATGCTGAAACATATTCAGGTTATTTGATGGCTGTTGGCTTGATGTATTAAAAAATAACTTTGTATCTTCTTATGCGTGCCTATAGAAAACTGAAACCTATCGTTCCCAATAGCATACAATATTGGAGAAGTTTTGTTTACTTATACATAGAATGTGCTATTTTTAATTTTCAGTATTTTATAATACTTTTATGAAGTGTTCATACACACTTTTACTGCTTTCTAAACATTCATTTTTCTCTTTGAACTAAGAATTAATGCTGATTCCAAACCACAAAGCTTTTTATTTTTTCTCTAAAATTAACAAACTAAATTTTATAATGAGAGTATATCCACAATTACAATCAAATTCGTAGTAATTACGTTTAAATTCGGTACATTTTATATAATCATGAACTTGTGGAAGAAATATTGAATATTTCGAAAGGCGATGTTGGTATTCGTTAATTAATCTGTAGTATTGTATTTATGAAAATAATTTTTATGAGTATCAGTTCAACTATGCATCAGGTTTAGATTTACAAACAGGATTTTAACTTCGTCTTCTATTGTTTATCTACAGTACTCAGAATAACAAGATCCTAATGGGCTTTGTGCCAATACAACGAGCGCGATAACTTAATACGCGGAATCTGTATCACTGTATCTGAGGTAACATGATTATTTATTTGCTCGTGAGAGAAGGCCGTTTGTGTGTAATAAGTAACTTACCAAGATCTCATTCAAAATTATTTTGTCTCCTTCTCTGTAAATTAGGTAGAGACACAAGCTGTGTGTGATTTTGGAAACTATACACATAATCGCCTTCATGAAATGTGCCTGACAATACGTATCTAAATTAAAGTGTGTCTTACATTTTTCAAGCGTTCATTGTAAAAATATAATTTCAAATTTTTTCGTAACAATTGTGTTCCAATATAAGTAAACGAATAATTTAACTAAACAAATGATGAATGTTTTGTATCAGTAAATATCTCATAATTAAAATTTTAATAAGTAAGCTTTGATAAATTACAGGTACTTTGAACTATTTGTTTTTTAAGTATACTCGACGTGGAGGCCATTAGATTTGGTGCCCCCTGTCCCCTCGGTAACCTTGCATACGGATGATTTCAATAAAGACTGTGTTTCCCGCTCAATAGTTACTACTGATATCATGATAACTGCACAATTTTTTGCAGTTTACTGACTGTATATTATATCACCACGCAAATAATTACCAAGAAAATGATATTCTCTCCAAGAAATTAAGGGAGTGACATCTATTTGCATCTTCATTGAGAATGAGCAGCAAATTATGCACTGAAGTTTTCAGGAAGATGGTTTAACCTCATTTAAGTGCGGTGTACTGAACTCATATGATTGCAGATATAACGTGAATTTTCTCCTTGTTTACTATAGAGTATTGAATAAGCTCATGGAGTTAATACTTAAGTGGGTCATAAAATAATGTTTGCAAACTCAAAACAGTTGCAGCATTAAAAAGAACTGCCTGTATTGTAGGTACTGTTGCGGTGAAGTCTTCACGGGTTATTGTAGACCATAGATTGCCAAACTTTTTGGTCCAGGTCCAAATTTTCTAGAAAAAAATGTGACTCACCGCCCCCTTTACAGAAAAAAATAACACCGACTCACTCCTTGTAACCCTGCAGTGCTCCATCTTTTTTGTTTAGTAACCCACTTTTTTGAAACAGTTATTCGATGAGGCCCCTTTTACATGAAGTGTACAACATCATATATACCGAGCGTGGTGGTGAACGGTTAACGTTCTGGCCTCGCATTCTGGAGGACGCGGGTTCGAATCCTCATCCAGGCATCCATATTTGGGTTTTTCCATGGTTCCCCAAATCACTCCAGGCGAATGCCGGATGCTTCCTTCAAAAAGGCCATGGCCGAATTTCTTCTTGTTCCTTGTACCCAGTCCCTTCCCACTTCTAATGACCTTAGCCGTCTTTGTACACAGTGTATAAGACTCAAAATGCAGGAATTCATACAGCGTTTTGTGAACGTATCTAACCTTTAAAAAGGCCATGGCCGAATTCCTTCCATTCCTGCCCTCTCTAAACACCTCGCTGTTAAGAGAAGCTAAAAAAAAAAAAAAAAACTCTTTTACGGAACAGATTCAAGAGATATTATATATGTTCTGTTGGAAATAATTATGCTCTGTTGGAAATCTGTTTTCCCCTAATGTTTTCATACTTATTTTCCCCATTGATAACTTGAGTGATTAGGGGGTGAAACATTGTTATATGTGTTTTGGATTTTTCCAAATTTATTATCCGTTGGATTTCCGAATACATTTCCTTCCAGTGTCTAGATTCTCCTTAAAGCATCACGCTGAGATGATGCTTGTTTTACACCTGGCCAGCGTATCTGGTTTATCAATGCTAATATGCCCATATGATGAGAATGGCCTAACTCACCAGTTTCATCTTATAACCATTGCCCACGTACGTGACTACATGAAAATACAAAACAAAGAGTCACTCAATCTTCGCTATACACTTGTATGGATTTATGAACCATGACATCGCTTCCTGTGGAAGAGTGTTAGGGAAAAAAGTAACTTTTAGCATTCAAGATATTTTGAATATCTGAGGTCCTGTGATTAAAAAATAATAAAACGCAGTACAGACATTGAATTATATTTTGCTGACGCCTAAAGCAGTATGAAGGCTACGAAATTACCTTCAAGCTAAATAAAAAATTGAATAGGCTTTAGCATTGCCGTATAGCTTCTAAAGAGTTTAGTACTAATAAAAGGACACGCGGAACTAGAGTTCATGGAGATTTTATTGCAAAAATGTGAAAAAAATTTAATTCTTTGTTTTCTATAATCTTCACAATGTCAGAAGAATTTAATAAGCTTAAATGAGTTCCCAATGAATCAACGTATTTGAAGTAGGAACTTATTGAAAACAAAGGTATTATAACTTCACCAAAATAATTCTACTCCTCTTGTCTCCCGCTGCTCATAGACCATAATTCAAAACCACCTCAATCATCACGTCGACAAACAAAGTCATGAAATCAGGAGTAAGAATAATATACAGACAATCATGCAAGAACTGTAAAACGTGTTGAGGTAATAATAGGCCTATTATCTGCAGCTTCCATGCTATATTTAAAGGTTTTTACTTCTCATCTTTTTTATTCAGAACAGAAGTTTTATATAAGCTTTGCTTTCAAGAGTGTTTTTAAAACAAATAAGTACTGTATAGGAAAAAAAAACAGAATTTAAATTAGTTATTATTCCCCATATGTTCGATATCTGAGTACCGTGTACATAACATAGGAATGAACACTAATAGTTACATTTTTATGATTAAAGCTACTAGGATATGTAGGTACTGTTAATATTTTTTTTAAATGTGTTATTTTTATTGAATTTTCGATACAGAAGATAAATATTTTACTCTCCGCAATGTTTTACATTCTGGAAATCGTATCTGCTAACTACTGGAAAGAAGTACATAAAATATCCGCATAAAATAGCAAAATACTTTTCACTCAAGCATTGAAGAAATAGAAGTGTGGTGCCTACAATCAACCTAATTACTTTATAACGCTGTTTTACATTTCTGATAGGAATATTGTACCTTATTCTAATAATATTAATCATGATTATAACCCGCTATCCAGCTACAACAGAGTGGGAGCATGTATGACACTCTTCTTTCACTAATCTTCCTTTATATTGTTTTCTAGCCACGATTCCTTCTGAATCGAACCATTATGTCCTCTTTTCTACTCTCTTTACATGCCTAAACCATCTTCATTTATTCTTTTCGATCCTGTCTTTAAGCCTCTAAACTTCATTCTCTTTTCTGACATCCTCATTCCTCATTCTATCTTGCTTGTCTTTCCTGTAACGCTTCTCAAAAACTTCATCTCACAGGCTTGAATTTTACTCACCTTTCTATTTTTGATAAGACAAATTCAGCTCCATACGCTACAATGGGGAGACACAACATTTTTTTTACGTGTTGGTATAAAATAAAATCGCTCTCTGCTTAAAAACTGATTACAAAAAAAAATCGAAGTTACTGTTAAATGATTGTTCCATTGTCACATTAACATTCATTCCACTTCAGTTAAAAAATTTATCATGTAATAATATTCTTCAAGATACGCTAGAAAACACTACCTATTTGTTACTAAGTTAAAATATTCAAACCGGAATGTGAATTTTAACAGTTTTAACTGCAATAACATAACAAAAAAAAAAAAAAAAAAAAAACACAACTACACAAAAACAAACAAAAATTATGTTTTCGTTGGAAATCTTTTCTCCACAATGCAAAACTTGTTATATCACAAGAATGGTTTGTAACATAAATTGTTTGTGTTTTTCATGTCACAAACGTTGACTCTGTGAGTTTTGTGACACTACGGAAGCATTCCTCGGAATATGGTTGAAATTTTAAAGCGAGAACGTGAAGAGCTTGCCTTCTTCACGCTCTAATTATAGACGTGAATGGCTCCTTTCGACGTGTAAGTAATCGACTCGGGTGGAGCCACAGACAGACCAGTTTAATTAGGACATGCGCGCTGGATCTCACTCCTTTCTGCATTAATTAATCGAAAGAAATCACAGGATCATAATTAAAGCATTAAATCTAGACTCAATGAAATGTTTCTTTTTTGACCCATCTTCATCAAATGCAAAGAAAAATATTACTTACCTTTCCAACATTCATAAAGATAGCGTGAAAACGTCTGACGAACTTTAAAAGAGAATATATTAATTAGTTTGATTGGGCCTAATATACCTCCCCTGATGTTAGGTGATTATTTCCATCTGCGCAGATTAATGCTACCGTAATTGCTGAAAGCGTTTTAGGATAAATTTGGCGTTGTATATTTGATAATGGCATTCTACTTTTAATCCACTAAATTTTCACCCAAACACTTTCGGACAAGAAAACATTGTTACTGCCAGAAAAATTTTGGTACCTGTTCAACTGTATTGAATTCAACGTTAATCGCCAACCGCAACTATGAATATTAGTATTAGCTTTGCTTGTTGCTAATTGATTTCTGGTCCTCCGTGTTAGTTCCTGAAGTGGAAATACTAAAGGAAATCTGAAAATACGCAATTGACTATTAAATTTGCTTTAATTAATATATCGTTTAACACATAATTCTTTTATCACTATTTAAAATAAACTTCTTCGTTCATCTCAGCAACTCACGGCTTTTATTTCGTGCTACAATAAACCACACTGTTCGTGCCCTTGCCTTCTGTACTACATTCGTTAAAGTAAAAAAAAGAAAAAAATATATATTCATACTCACACGTTTATTCTCTCCCTATCAAGCATCTAGAGTGTCTTCTCTACTATTCAGCATGCGTCTTCTCAAACAACATTGCACACTACATCTAATGCAATATAGCTGAAACATAAATAACATTTACAATAAAACATCAAATAGCAATTCAAAGGTGTTATTAATGACCTCATTCATAATTTTTGCTACATCTGTGGGCCAGAATGAGCGGTAACATGCAGGAGGAAACAGTTTGATTTCCAGAATCCTGTTTCCCACGACGTCCGGAAATCACTCCGCATGGTCCTCCATACAGGCTATGGCCGATTATCTCCCCATTCCTGTATCTGTTCCACATTCCTTACCATGTTGTAATGACCACATCAACGAATCGTAAATGACAGTAAACTGGACGTTGGATTCAAGTTCTGATCGAGTGTTGTTTTCCTCTCGAAACTAAGGTTCAAATGTTCTGTTCCTGACGATTATTGAAGGGTGATGACGTTTCTAAAAATAAAATGGCCAGGATCTCGGTACTGATTAGTCTGTCCCAAATCAGTCCATTCAAGACACATACGCTGGGGTTATGCCTCTCATTCCCGAGTCTCGAGGAAACAGCCACACACGTTCGGGAACTTCTCAAAGTGCGGACTCTTCAGTTCAAATCTTGAAGTTATCCTGTGTGTGGCGCTCTTGAGTGAATACACGGCCCACTTCCCCAGTCCCGATCTATTAGCCCGTATTTGCCCTTATAGAAATACCCAGTACTTTAGGTCTCTTAATCATGTGTGAATATTCATACAGTTTGCAGAGCCATTGGTTCAAGTTTCGGCAAAAATGCTTCGTACGTTTAATTGTTGTTCTCGTATAACGAACCTTCAAGGTCTGTTACGAGCCAATTGATCCTTTAATGTGATACCTCAAACTGCCGCAAAATCACTATGTAATTGCACAACCAAACGCTCATTCGAAATCCCATAGTTACATATGTAGTAACTCCCGATAATTCGACACTTGCTACTAATGTTTCCAGATTAATTACACTTCTTCTCCTGATATTGACTGGTACCTATTACGCCAGTATATTTCTGGAAAACTACAATGCTATTTCGTAGGTGAAACAAATAACATATATACAAAAAATT
>CM061921.1:245892781-246004060 GCA_031002005.1 Vandiemenella viatica
CCAGAGAAACGAGTTCGCTATTTACCGGCTTTGCTAAGATGCAGTTTTCATTATTCATTTCTCTAGCTTTGTATCTACTGCTACTGCATTACAAATTTTGCCATCAGTGATGCAGAATATCAATGTTGACTTCACCAAGACTTCCATGTCATTCACAATCATTTTAGTGGGCAACAATCACGTTATTTGTTCCTTTATTGTATTACTTCCGTCATTACTATATCCACGGTTTCCTTGGCAAACAGAAATTTAATGGGACCACAATATCTGTTTGAAAAAGTTGAAGGGTTTTGCCACACTTCCCCCCCCCCCTGGTTTTGTCATCAACTACGTACATTTGAATGGACACCATCGATGTGCTGAATAAACTTTCGTCACTGCAATTTTCTTTTAAAAATTTTTGCTTGTACTTATTTGTTCAGCTCCACCACAACCCAATTTTACAATTATGTTAAGAATTATCATGTCAGTCATAGTCTTCACCTCTTTTTGTACTTTGCACAATCGTGTAATCGTGTGATTCGTAAGAGATTGCCGCTTAATGTCACGGGGATAGCATGATTGTTTTGCCATATTTACTCTATATTAAGTTGGATACATACTCTTGTTAATACATTTTGATTGCTGTCGTATTGTGTTATACTGGTGTGTCGCGAGATTTGCATCAACCACTAAACCGAGAGCTTGGTCCTCGGATAGTCCAACTGGTTTTGAGGTCTCTAAACACTTCCGCGCTCTCTTCACATTAGTGCCTGTTATAGGTGGATAGAGACTAAGCTCTTTTGGGAATGCTGCAGAATCTTTTTCCTGACTTGCGAAGCTGTACTTCGGTTGTCTTCGAAATCTCTTCTTGACTTGCCGTTTCAAGGAGATGCTTGATTCGCCGTCTTTTTGTTTTAGTGCTTGAACTCTCAAAGTCTTTTTGTGGTCTTCCATACGAGCCCGAACTCATTCCACACAGTGCATTTTTTTTAACTGCTTAATGTCTCTTAACAGCGAGGTTTTTAGAGACGGGGAAAGGATGGGGGGCAAGGAATGGGAAGGAATTCGGCCATGGTCTTTTGAAGGAAGCATCCCGGCATTTGCCTGGAGTGATTTGGGAAACCATGGAAAACCCAAATCTGGATGCCCGGGCGGGGATTCGAACCGCCGTCCTCCCGAATGCGAGGCCAGAACGCTAGCCGTTACACCACCACGCTCGGTACAGGCAGTGCAATTTTGGTGACAGTATCAGTTAACGAAACGATTCCTTGTAATCACTCTGAATTTGTCTTTAGGAAGCGGTCTCTATGTCTTCCCTACTAGACCATCTTTGTTCGATTTTTAGAAAAACAGTTCTGATTGTAGCTTTTAAACTCCTTATAATGTCATCTAAAAACGGTATTTCACCTAGTTCTTACAATATAAAATGTAACAAAGCATCTATTATTGATTGTTTTGCTTTAGAAAACCATACGTCGAAAAATTCTCTACGCGAAATTTGTGCAGTCATTCTGAAAATAAAGAAAATTGTATGGGTGTCGCACACACGAGCAATCAAGTCAAAGTAGCTATTTTTAAATAAGTAGAGAAAGAGATCGGTATAATGAACTAGAACTCAAATTGATACTGGCTCAGTAGTTTTATTTATTAAAAATAAACTCGCTCAGTTTTAATGGTGCTCATGATTATGTTTTAAAACATACTACGGAAAAATAATGCGTAAACTTACCTTGACTCTCGCCAAAACCAATAGCAACTCAGAAATCATTGTTAGCAAACAGAAACACATCGTATTCATCGACCAAACTCATTCGAATGGCGCGGCCGAAGGAAGCCCATTGTTCAAACTATTTTATCTATTGTTAGGTACCAATTCGTAAAAAATAAAACTTTGTTCCTAGTAATATGATTAGTCTACTTTGAGTATATATAAGTATTTTGCCTGTGTAGACTAGTGTCAAAATTGACTTTTGTCCATCTAAGTTTAGAAAAAAAAAAAAAAAACCACTGTGCGCTGCCAGAAAGACCGCCTCTACTACTTCTATTCCAGCCTTCTCCAATGAGGCGTAGAATTCTCGGTTCTCTTCTCACCATTCGCCGGACATCAGGGGCGTAGCTACTATGGGGCTAGGCGGTGCAGTGCACCGGGGCCCTCACGCTCAGGGGGCCCCAAGCATACCTCAAGAGGCCCCTAAGCACACCGCACCTCTAGGAGCCCTCAAGCGCAGTTTAGAGGCCCCAGGAGCCTTCACGGCAAACTGGCGACTTTTTTTTTTAGCTCCACCGTCGTCTAAGGGGCCCCAACCACTGCTCAGGGGCCCCTAAAGAACAATTCAAGGGCCCCATCCTCAGTTCAGGGGGCCCCTACCAGCACACAAAGCAAAAAAAAAAAAAAAGGTCGCCCGTCTGGCCTAAGGGCCCAAAATAAATTTTTTGCACCGGGGCCCTTGTTGACCTAGCTACGCCACTGCCGGACATGGGAACATTTTCAATAACTTTTAGTTTATTGGCTACTTCACTCATCTCCACACGCTCATTTTTACTACATCGAGAACTGGATAGGGTCTTACTTCCTCCATAACCCATTCCTGGACATCTTAGTTTGCTTTAGTAGTCACTGAAACTTCTGGTTTTCTAAGGCCTCAGTAAATTCTTCTGTCTGCTAGTTGATTGATATTGGCTGTTTGTCAGAGACAACTCCAAGTGTCCTGATTCACTTAACTTGGAAATCTCAATACATCACGCAGTCAGAAAGGCAAGGGAGTATGTTTCCTCAGTAATGTATACAGAAGCTGCTAAACGACCCGTCTTGCGCACTTGAAAAGTTCGTTATTCAAACGCAGAGGCTTAACTTGGCGTTGTTCTGAGCGACAAATAGGCGACCTCGCACTTGCCTCTGAATAGAGCCCACCTTATCGTCCCTCTCACATTGATTTCTATCGGCGTAGGTAAAATTTCTCGCACAGGACGTCTTAATCAAGCGTTTCTCTCCGACATTATACCCTGTTCACCCTCAACCGGGGACTAAAGCTGATTTTCATCTTGCCCCTCTTCTCAACTCACCACCGCTTCCCGTTATGGGGCATCCATAAATTACGTGAGGTGTTTTACCAGATTTCCGGTCCCCCACCCCCTTTCTTGTGAGACTTCGTGAGATCTGGTCCGTGAGACGCCCCCCTTCCCAACCACTCCGATTAGACTGCTGTGTCCATGGAAGCGAGTGACAAATCTGTCACCGGGCACTGTTTCACTATGGCATGTAGGAGTAATGACAACGGGGTGGGGATAGAATAGAGTGACCTTGAGTCGACTCTGTTAACTGAACGCGCTATAATTTAAAAAGTCTCTTAATAATTGTATTTACAGCTAATGAATAATGTGACCATCATACGCCACATAGACTTACAAAAGGCACGTTCAAATTTCCACAACTACGAAATTTTCTACGCCAGAAGCGGTTGAATGGATAAATCAGCAAAATCTTTACTCTTGCAAGAAATATAAAATAGTTAAAATGACACAGAATGATGGAGACGATCTACAGTCAGCAGGACTGTGCAGATTTAGTACAGAAGCGCACAACTGAGCTGATCACAATGTCTGCCCTTTGTATACGTCATTAGTAACTACATGCAGTTTGTCAACGACGAAAAAAAAGGGACCGTAGATCAATGTAAGAAGGTCGATTGCTGCGATGAGTCTAGGTTTACTTTAAATAACGGCAATAGCAAGATTCGAGTGTACTTAAAATACTACTGTAAGAATCTAAATATCTGACGGCAGAGGTACAACGGTGTGACAATCGTTTCTTACTTGGGTTAGGTTTCTTGATTACGGAATATACAAGTGGCGTTCAAATTATAATTTATTATTCATTAAAAATTTACATTGAAGAAATAATTCAGATACTTTTTTTTTTAATAACCGGTCTGGTAACTGAGTGCATAAGGCGCTCGCCTTCAAACTTCGAGTTCTCGCAGTTCGGATTCCACGTTCAACTGCAGGTCCCATAGGAATGGAAATGGCCAGCCTACCTCTGCTATACTGTCTTAGTACGCCTCTTGGTGGATCCAACAAACCTTGGGGTTATGGACTAAGTTTTATTTTTCAATACTGTGTTCTCCTTTTTTATTGCATTGGCATCTTTTTCCCGGTAGCTGATGTTTTCAGACGTTTGTACTTAGGTTCATGACAGGCAAGGTTTGGCCATCTTTGAAAGCTTTACTCCATCTGTAGGCACCTACGTGTGACAACATATCATCACCAAACTGTCTTATGAGTCTTTCACGAATTTCTAATAGTTTCATATTGTCTTTTTTTAGGAATGTAATAATAATACGTAGTTCGAAACTTGAACGCACTTACTTTCACTGATATCTATCAAAGAAACATCACTACTCTCTGGTGGTTGAACGGAACAGGCTAGGACTTATAGCAAGCATCAGATAGTGCTACCAAATTTGGCATTTGTTTCTTCTATTAGCGGCCGAATCATAATTTAAATAGGAAATCTTCTCGGAGGTATACGATAGTCATTTGGTGTTTGAAAAGTGATGATGACTACATTTGTTCAGGCAAATGACGTCTCCACAGGTCGACAGAAAGACACATGCTGTTAAACAGATCGTAATACCTCACATCGCTTCCAGGTGCTTCTTGGTACATCAGATTTATGTGAACTCAATCGCAATGAGAACTTTTTATGCTTGTCGACGTCGAGGTCATTATAGTATGGATATGACTGCGGGCAAGGAAAGGGATGTAATTCAGCCACGATATTTGGAGAAACCATCTTCTGTAGTCTCATTTCAAAAAACCGTGGAAAACTAAATCTGGATGGCCGGATCAGGGATCGAACCCCTGTCTTCCCGAATGCCAATCTCCAGCGTTAACCACTCACGCAGCAGGCACGGTACTGAGAACTGAAGTATTCAAAGGAAAAGGTGGGTTCGGTTACCATTCCTTTCCCTAGCCAATGTATTGTGATCTGCAAGACGTTATATTATAATCGCTATACAGTATCGCTCAGTAACGCTATCGAGGACTTGTTGCAACTTCATCAAGACCAAACAGAACAGATAAAGAATGAAAATGTTCAGTCTCCAACTAGTGACAGTTGTGAGGACACTGTGATCCAAAGCAACAGACAACTTTTCAAGAGTTACGGTTGTGAACGCCCACTGCCCTCTCATGAGGGGCAAACATGATACTTTATGTTTCATGTTCGTCTGTGGTGGTACAGTTGACTAGCGTACGAGATTAGGGATAGAAAATTCCACGGTCTAGGCCGGAATTTATAGGCGCCTTAGAAACTGACCTTCATCTATGGTAAAGCTTTGCTCTTTTAATATAAAGCACGTTGGGACACGCCGTGATTCGGATTCCACGTTGTACTGTAGGTACAAGCCGATGTTATGAAAACAATCGCCTGGTGCGTAGATTGGCAGCTGGAGCTAAATGCTAAAACATGCCAAGTCATGCACATAAATAAAAAAGGTGTCACCATTTAGCTCCGAGTATACAATTAATGGCACTATCCTTAGAACGGTATATTCCGCGAAATACCAAAGGGTAATAATTTGTTGTGAAATGAACATATTGGGAAGGTAATTGGGAAATCGAACAATATGCTGCCAAATTTTATATCACAATTTAAAACAGGGTACACTGGAAGTTAAATCGATTGAATATAAAGCACTGGTGCGACCATGTAAGGGATTAATTGTTATACCGGGGTTAAGATATGCAGTTTATCACCTTAGCTCTAACCGCGTTATGTATAAGCCACTGGATTATCGATTGCTTTAAATTTCTTACGGCCGCCACCTCTCTTAATTAAACCCCAATTGAGGAAAGGTTAGTTAAACATCATAATGAAAGTCACTGCTATTGTTTAAAATTCAAAGTTCACTATATTCTTAGAAAATTATTACAAGTCCACAAAAATCGATAGCTATCGGAAATCTTCACCAAGCTCTTAGATTGCAAGTAGTGAAAAGCGATCAGGCCAGACCAAACTCCGTAATTAAAATTTTATTAAGGAGTCACATTGAAGTTACAAAAGTTCCACTGTTCTACCGAAAATCTAATATGTCTGCCTCACCACACGGCTCTTCAAACCACACTTCCTGCTTTGAGCGCAACGCGCTACGCGGACCTACCACCTTATCACTCCGAGTGTCACCAGACCAAATACAAGGTTTGCGCGCGTTGATCGTATATATAGTTCCCTAGTATCATTGCGCGGTCAAAGTCCAACTTGTGTAAAAACCGCGTCATCTTCCGAATTTTCAAAATGGTTCTTCATTTCTTAGCTCACCCTGCTTCAACAGTTCTAAAACTTTAACAGTAGCTAGATGGTGGGATAAATAGAAATTTTTATCCTTATAAAAATTTCTGTATCTATAATGGTTTCTCCGTAAAAAGTCACTGTGTGTTTAAGAAATCTGTTAACAAATTTTACAGTTTTAAAGTTACAGGGTTCAAACAGCGTTTTTACAGCTTCTAATTCTCTTTAGTTTGATACTAAGCATGAGCTATCTATTCATCTGTAGTAAAAGTCGAAAAAATACTTCTTAAGACGCAATATCAAAATTTTCGACTGCGCTAATAATATCATGGTAACTTTAAGATGGGTTTTAAAAGATTCTACATGTTCTCAAATACCTAAAGAGCTCTTTTTCAAGTCTCTACCTGCTTTCTCTGATTTATAATTAATTTTTGAAATAGGCGTCCTGCTCGCTGATGTAATCTGATGTCAGACATATTGAAAACATAGCTATTTTGTTTCATTCTTATTACAATAAGACATGTTTCCTAAAAGATTGACTAAGTCTTGCTACAAATGGACTAATATATTCTGAAAATGTTTCCTCCCCCTGAATTTACGTGTATTGCTTGAAAAATTTTATTTTCCTCTGAGCACATGGCTGGCTTTATCATTTAATATTTAAAAAGAATCTTTAAACTTTATAGAACTTTCCAAAAGTTTAGTATGTTGTACTGGAATAAATTAACTTTGTCTCGCGCTATAAGCCGACTTCTTATATCACTTCTAACATATGATTTCTTAAATTTAAGAGTGCATATTTACGTAATGAATTTCTATACCGGCTTTTTGGCTTTTAACGTCATTTAACGTCATTTAACTTTTTATTAGGATTGTCTTACTACTAAATTTATTATCTTTTGACTGTTTACTTGCATGAATATCCTTCAAAGTGAAGAAAAATATTGATTTAAGTGAAATCATATCGTAACAAAATATTGCATCTACTGATGATGGATTATTTCCTGCTACAGCTATTTAGGTAGGTTTAGAATATGAATTTACTATTTAAAACTTGATTTATTATCTCCATTAACTGTTTAGTTTACTTTGTTGCTTTCATTAGCTGCGTAAATGGCTCTAATGCTGCGATATATGGTGGCCTACCTATGCCCATTTTACTGTAAACAAGTTTCGTTATAAGAATTTACAAAATTCTAAGGTAGCTTAAATCGACTTCATTTAGAATACTGTTCTTCTGCATCAAATGGTGTTAATTTAGGCACTGGAAAAGGCCCAAAGAAGAGCCGCCAGATTTGTAACACGTATACATAGCTGGAGCGAAAGGGTAAGTTCAATGATGAAGGAGTTAGGTTGGGAAGATTTAGAACACCAAGCTAATTGAAAATTTCATGACAGACGCATTTCAGAATAGCAGCAAACAAATATTACTGTTGGGAAGATTTACAGGGTGTAGAACACCAAGCTAATTGAAAATTTCATGACAGACGCATTTCAGAATAGCAGCAAACAAATATTACTACCAGCAACATTCATATCTAGGAATGACTGAGAAAATAAGATAAGAGAAATCAGGGTCAGAACCGATTCTTCTGTATACTTATATTTTCCACGAGCGATTAGGGAATGGAATAGGAAGAATTTATCGAACTGGAACAGTTAGAATCCGACAGGACAGGAGTAGTTCTTGAGAAACCACTCCGGCCATCGTGATCTCTGCTGTTCATGTTTTACTCAGAAACACAGCAGGACAGAGGCTAGAAAGTTGGTCTCGTATTGCAAGGATCGCCGGTTCAAGTCTGGCCTGTGGTATATATGGTTGTAATCAAGTGTTGTGTCCGTCCAGCGTTGCCTGAACTTAGTTGAATTAATACATTGTCGATATTCAGTCACATAAACGTTGAGAAAACTACAATAATGAAGCCGGCTGTACGAAGCACAGACTGTCCTCCACTGCAGTGAGAACTCATTTCCAGGGGGGGGGGGGGGAAGACCTAACTGTTAGAGAAAGGTTTCTCAAAGTGTGGTACGCGAACCCCTAGGGTTTCGCCAACTAAACGTAATGGAACGGCGAAAAGATTTACATTATGGCGGGTTTTTAAGGGGGTTCGCCATTGTCTTAGAATTTCCTGGGAGTACGTGCAGCTATGAGCTCGAGAAACCCTGTGTTAGAGTAGCTGGGCTAACTTGAAAGTAAATCACTCGTAACACCACCGAAGAGGTTAAAACTAATTTCCGATAAGAATTGACAGTCTACGACTCATAGCTTACAGCATAAAATATGAATCCTTGGTAGCCACTCACTGACCAGTTACATAAAAAAATGGCGCACATGAGTGCATGAATATCTTTTATATAACACTGTATGCAGTATCGCAGTGACCGCTCACTCCTCTGACCAACGTCGTTGCGGTGCCATGATGGTCTCTGGGTCAGCTCGTCCGAGTAGAGGTGGAGGAAATAATTTTAAGCATTCGGGACTTGGTAAAGGGTAGGAGAGATGGTGGTTCGCTGTTCCTAATCACTAGATTGTGCACCGAAGTCCTGGTTAAAATCCCAAACCTCTCCGTAGTGCGTATGGATTGAGAATACAAGGGCGTAGCCAAGATTAGCTTCAGGGTGAGGCGAAAACAAGGAAACTTAATAAAAAATACTTATTGAAAATGGTTTTACTTGAAAAAGCATTGAACACTCAATAAACTGCCTAAATTTTGACAAAATTAATTTTTCAACAATAAAAGTGGGCATTTTTGTTTTAATATCTCTTTTGCTCGACTAATCTAGGGAGCAAGCTCTTGTGAGAGAATAAGGCACTGTTGATCGTCAGGTAGGGACGTAAAAACCTTGTGTCTTTCGGAAGAGTAGACCTGAATCGTCCTGTATCCGGTTTCACTCTCTGCATTCTTTCATCTCTCATCTACAACACATACATATCATAGCCATCCACGTATGCAGAAACACTTCCACACAGGGATAGGCAGTGGGAAATCACTCCAGTTAATAGTTCCCTTGGTGATTGTTATGGAGGAATAATCGCTATTTCTCGGACTAGTGTATGGGACAACAATGTTAAAAGGATAAAGAGAAACTTAACATTGATAAAACCTCTCCAAATATTCACTGACACGGAAAAGAGCAATAACAGTGTGGATGCGTGAAAGCGTCAGACGGGTATTACACTTAAAGTCCAAACGGCAATAGCGCAATCACTGGGACTCGTCAAGGAATTGTAGTTTTGGTCTGAAAACTGTTGCACATGTTCGTTTGGTGATACTATTTAATATATGTTGCTCTTAGAGGAGTAAAATGTATAGATACCTCACAAACTCCACTCAAAAAGTGCCGTAACGTTATACCGCGAGCGACTGGGAGAAGCCTTATAACGGAGTATAATGACCATGCACACGTTCTTTGAATGATACTATTTGGGAGTATGTTGCTATAAAATTATAAATATGGAAAAGATTACACACTAAAAAAAAAACTTTGAACCATAAGAGAACGTTGGTTGCCTCATTTACGTACACATACGCGACGTCCAACGATAACAGGTATTACATCGTCAAGAAACATATCCGCATGTTATGTCCAAGATGTTGATATTCTACATCTACATCTATACTCTGCAATTCACAATTACTGTGGGTGGCAGAGGGTGCTAAGCACCAATCCTATTTTAGAGTATTCCAATCCCGAACAGAACAAAGAAAGATAGAATACATAAATGTATCAGTACGGCATCTTATCTCTCGAATCTTATCCCTTCTACCATTGCGACCTAAATAGGTTGGCGGAAGAAGTATTTCGTTGCACTCTTACATTAGAGATTTTCGCATATTCTCCAACAAATTTAAACGAAAACGACGTCGTCTGTCCGCCAAACAATCCCAGCCTAACCCACGTATCAGCTCTGTGACACTTACATAAGGACTGTAACTAGCGGTCACGAATCGAGCGGCTCTCCTCTGTACTTTCTCTAACGTGTCAATCAATCCCTTTCGATACGGATCCCAAATTGCACAACAGTATTCCAAATGCGGACGCACTAGTGTTTTGTACGCTATTTCCTTTGTATGAGCATTGCAGCTTCTCAAAATACGACCTATAAAACGTAGTTTAGAATTAGCTTTGCCTACGACGGAAGTTATGTGCAAGTCCCATTTCATGTTGCTTTGTACTGTTACGCCTAGATACTTCAGGGAATCGACCGTATCAACAACTGAATTGTTAACTTTGTACTCGTGAGCAAACGGGGTCTTTTTATTACTTATTTTCATTGCCTTGCACTTTTTGCAGTTAAGTGTAAGCTGCCATTTACGGCACCATTCCGAAATAACATCCAGATCGCGCTGTATTTCTAAGCAATCGACAGAGTACCCCACTTCCCTATAAATAAGTGCATCATCAGCAAAAAATCGCATCCTGCAATTAACGTTGTCACCGAGATCGTTTATAAAAATTAAGAAAAGAAGTGGTCCTATTACACTTCCTTGAGGAACGCCCGAAGTAACATCTAGCTTTGAAGAGGCTTCCCCGTCAACAACGACATACTGCGACCGACCAGTTAGAAAATCGCGTATCCATTCGCAGATCTGATCAGATATACCGTACGCTCGAATCTTCGCCAAAAGGCGGTTATGTGGTACAGAGTCAAAAGCCTTCTGGAAATCCAAGAAAATAGCATCAACTTGTGATCCTGCATCGATAACCTTCATTACGTCATGCGAAAATAGATCCAGTTGCGTTTCACACGAACGGTTCTTACGAAATCCGTGTTGGTTTGCTGTAAGTAACTCGTTTTCATCCAGAAACTTCATAACGTTAGAGCATATGACATGCTCCAGAATTCTACTGCAGACAGATGTTAGAGATATGGGTCGATAATTCCTACTATCTCTCCGATCACCTTTCTTGAAAACGGGAATCACCTTCGCTATTTTCCAGTCAGAAGGTACTTTTCTTTCTTCTTAAGATTTACGAAATATATCTGATAGAAATGGTTCTATTTCTTCCGCGTATTCCGAAAATACTGGAATACCATCAGGACCCGGCGCCTTCCCCCACTTCAGGAGCTTTAATTGCTTTATGATACCTACACTATCAATTTGAACTGGATCCATCTCAAATTCTACACGCCGTGCAAAAGCGGGAATGTTTTCCATGTTTTCGTCACTGAAAGAATTTTTAAATTCGGTGTTAAATACGGTAGCCTTTTCGCGGCTGTCATCAACTTCCCGACCGTCTCGTAGTAGAACTGACATATTGTTGCCACTACCACTAACTTTTTTTACATAAGACCAAAATTTCTTTGGGTTTTCGTTGAGACTCTTAGAAAGTGAGTGGCATCTAAAGTCGTTAAAAGCCTCGCGCATCGCATTTTTAACATGTTCTCTTGTCTCAGCTAACTTTTCTAAATCACTCCTATACATCGTCGTCCTTGAGCGTGCATGTATCTTCCTTTGTTTTTTAAGTAACCGTTTAAGTTCACGTGTATACCACGGGGGATCGTTCCCATCCCTGATTGTCCTTTTCGGTATATGTAAGTCCATACCTTCCCTGACTATTTGCATGAATCGAAGCCACATCTCTTCAACCGAGCCTCTTCCTTCTATAAAGGTAATGTAATTACCCCTCAAAAACGTTCTTAAACTCTCCTTTGGGGCCTTTTCAAACCTGTAAACGACCCTTTCTTTTTTCTTTTTGCGCGCGGCTATTAATTTTACTGTAGCAATTACAGCTTTATGATCACTTATTCCCATGGTGGCATTTATCAAAATAGGTTGTGGCAATATTAACGTAGCTTATGTTTAGGTTGAAAATGCGGCAATATGCTTGTTTTAGCATTAGGTCGAAGGAATTTAGTTATTATAGTTGAAATGCAGCCAGTACCAAAATGGCGTTTGGTTGTTGTTAAAGCATAATTCGCTAGAAACTTGGATTTATTAAACATTTATCATGATTTTCAAGCAGAGTCATTAGCGGCGCCTGTGGATAGGTTGGAATGCAGCCTGGACCAAAATGTACATAGACGCTTTCTTTTGTAGCTTAATGGACTATAAATTTTGTTTTTATAATAATGTTGGTTTGGTTTTCATGGTTGTTGGTTGTTGATGCATTTTGTTGCACGTAATATTATTATCGCTGGAATCGCTTAGTGTGTACTGTTGCAGCAGTTTTTTTTATTATTTTGCGTGAAATTTGTTATACACTATCTTCATGGGTGTAATAGAAATAAATTAATAAATAATATAGTCGAAGGAACGTTAGCGTTATCATTATACATGGCTATATGATTTCTCCCAGTTACTCGCCACCATACATTATTGCACTTTTCGAGTGAAGTTTGTGAGGATAGATACATTTTACAGCTCTAAGAGCAACTTATATTAAATAGTATAACCCAACGAACGTGTGCAACAGTTTTCAGACGAAAACTACAATTCCTTGATGAGTCCCAGTGATTGCGCTATTACCGTCCAAACGATTTCCCAATGGAGTTAATAAAAAAAATGACAAACCTAAAATGTAGAAACATATGCTGCAGGATCTTATACGGTATACGCAATAGAATGGAAGCTTTATATGTGTTGTTAGCAGTATCTTGTCTGAGTGAGTTGTTGGAGTCGGCATGCTGAATTTCATTGGCGCCAGTGTAACAGATTTTCACACTTCGATTTTTAGATTTTTTTTTTAACAACATCTATACGAATGGCGGAAATTTTTCCAGTTTATGAGTATAGAATACAAATTTTACAAACAGAATAGCGCAGGAAAACATTGGCACAAAACTTACTGTGAACGCAGATAATGACTATTCCCTCCCTTTGTAAACTAAACTGGCGGAGAGACGTTTAAGTCTACAGTGCACTCGTTTAGCCGGCTGTCAAGGTCACGGGCGCAGATTGTTACGAAATCCGTGCGGACACAACTTCCTGCAGCTCTCTCTATCCCAGTCTTCAGACATAGAGCAAAATATCACCACCTTTCCATGCTCCTGAAAATATCGGTACCTATCATGAATTTTCAAGACCACCTACTTGGTATTTGGCCGTAATTATTTACATGGTACTCAAGAAATCGCCGAATATAAAAAAAAACTGCGCGTATATCTCGCATCGCTTTAATACTGTGCAGCAAACCCGCTTAAACGGTCGACAGTTCAGCTTCGTACAGAACTGAACAGAGATTTCAAATTTATCCTTTTGCAGTCATACTGATGAATACAAGCGTGGTCGTACTCAGTGGCGTAGTAGTTATCGGAAGGCTAGTCGGTGCCGTGCACCGGGGCCCCCAAGTTCAGGGGGTCTACAAGTTTAGCTCAGGGGCCCCCAAAGCTCACGGAGCTCCTGCCAGCACAAACCTCACTTCTCACAAGACTTGGTCGCCCATCTGGCCTGAGGGGCCCTTGTTAACCTACCTCCTCTTCAGTATGCACATGTCTCCTCCCCCTCCCTCCCACCAGCAAAGAAGGAAATGTTAAACAATTGTGATGTTGAAAATGAGGGCTGAGATAGATGCCTTCGAAACGTTCCACAAGTGTGACATCTTTACACGGCTGGTAGCCCGAGAAGAGTTTATTTATATACAACGACGTGAAAAACATCGATCTTAAATTGTGATCTTGATATATGGATGTTGTGGAACATTTTTCTGAATTGCAGTTCAGAAATTATAAACACATAGTTGATTACTGTCAACGCAAGTGAGTTTTCATTCATTCATTTATATAAATAAATAAAATAGCGTACAATTATCTGCGTCAGCAGTCTTAATTTATTAATTGTGATTTTGTTTTCTTAAATTAAGGTAATCAAGCTTACAGGTAAGGACCAAATATAAATCTAAATTAAATATCACATTTACAGGAGACCATGTTCAGAAATCAATTTTATGAATAATTGTAACGCCAATGCAATTGAAATTGTTTTATTTTCCGAACGCGTTTCGCTTCATTTGCGAAGCATCTTCAGCGGTTCGGTCTGTGGGTATTTATACATATAATTACATTTGTTCTATTTTACAATTTAAACCTGAAAATTGTGGGTTACAGATTTAAGCTTACTTACATTTTTCTTTGGTCACATATGCTTATAATTGTACAGCGTTTTAGCATCAGTTATGTTTGTAGCTGAAGTATATATTACACTTGTTGGTTGCATTTTTGTGATTATTTGCGTAGCACTGTAATACATTGAGTTCTGATGTCTTACGTTTAGTTACTGTACATCGCTGATTAGCTGGTTTGTTTATCGCTTGTCTTCTGTTTTATTCGGTGGGTGGCGCGCTTTTAAATGTGTGTTCGTGCTTAGTTTGGTTTATTATTATTATTTGCTGTGTCCTTTTGTGATGGATGGATGTGTTTATTATTGGTTTTGAGCACTGTGTATAGTGTTGGGTCCGTCAGGTTCGTGTATTCGTTTATTATGTTCTTTTCTTCTGCCAGTGATTTTTGGATGTGGTATAATAAACAGATCCATCTACCACAAAAGGACACAGCCAATAATAATAAAAACCAAACTAAGCACGAACACATATTTAAAAAGCGCGCCACCACCGAATAAAACAGAAGACAAACGATAAACAAACCTGCTAATCAGCGATGTACAGTAACTAGACGTAAGACATCAGAACTCAATGTATTACAGTGCTACGCAAATAATCACAAAAATGCAACCAACATGTGTAATATATACTGCAGCTACAAACATAACTGATGCTAAAACGCTGTACAATTATAAGCATATGTGACCAAAGAAAAATGTAAGAAACCTTACTTCTGTAACCCACAATTTTCATGTTTAAATTGTAAAATAGAACAAATGTAATTATATGAATAAATACCCACAGACAGAACCGCTGAAGATGCTTCGCAAATGAAGCGAAACGCGTTCGGAAAATAAAACAACAATTTCAATTGCATTGGCGTTACAATTATTCATAAAATTGATTCTATCGCGATTGAGGAAATGGCCCACAATAACCAGATGTTTATGTTCAGAAAGATTCGGTTTCTTTGGAGGATCTGTTATTCGGTTTTGACAAACATCTTAAGGAAGCTTATGCTTCGTAAAATAGCTCCTTCGAACATTGTACATGTGCTCTTACAATTTATTAATGTAAATATGAATATAAACGGAGAAAACAGAGATAATCATCACAGGACACAATTGCACACAGTGCTTCTTTTCTAGGCTTCATGAAAACTATTATATACGGTAACAAGGCATAGTTAGTTGGTTTAAACTACCTCCTTGTGTCCATTTCCAGATGTCTTCATAACAGATTAAAAATTTTCGTCCTGAGAAATATCAGAAATAAACGAAGTCAAATACTTCTAGATACTTAACAGACTTTATATAAATCCATTTGCACTGCACGGTTCTCTTCGAATTTATTAATCATCATACTCCACGGCTGATTGGTGTCGGGGGACGTAAAACCATTACAAAATCGACAACTTTTCAGCAAGAATGGCAAAAGAGGCTTTTATATATCCCGCATGAAACGATTAAGATCAACGATTTCTTTTAAGACTATTATAGAAGACGGATATTCAAGCGAGTGTAGTTATGCTCAATAGCAGACAGGTTGCTGTTCGTGG
The DNA here is from genome assembly GCA_031002005.1 of Vandiemenella viatica. Classification (NCBI taxonomy): domain Eukaryota; kingdom Metazoa; phylum Arthropoda; class Insecta; order Orthoptera; family Morabidae; genus Vandiemenella; species Vandiemenella viatica. The sequence continues at coordinate 245,908,654 of CM061921.1, forward strand.
AGGAGAATATCTTGTCATCTAATCAGTACTGCTGATAAACTATGCCGGTCATTATGAACATTATTAAGAAGAATTTGAGAAGCGATGACATTGACGCAAGACGTCATAATTGTTTTTTGTTAAGTTGTGGTTCAGAAGCATTAAATAAATGTTGTGGTATATTCTTTCTTGAATTTAGCTGTTAGGAAAAATGTGTGAGCGCGCGAAAGCATACTTACGTAATGCAGTTACCCTCTTCTGCTCTCTTCTTGCCCACGACTGATCAGTTGCACAAGCCTCGGGCCAGATCTCTAATCTAGTTACGCGAGCTGCCGTTGGCGGCACCACTGAATTGAAGCGTGCTTGCCATTCAGCTCGTTAACAAAAACTCCGTTCAACCTTTCCAGTCGCTCGGTGTTGTGCTGAGATGCTGTGAAGAAAAAATACAACTATTATTAATACTACACTTTCGGGTGCGAAGCTGTACGCACGTAATATTAAAAGAGTTCGTTTATACAAACTTTTTTCCTTATGTCTCGTCAACGTCGAGGTCATTGGAAATGGGAAAGGACTAGGGACAAGGAATGGGAAGGAATTGGACCATTGCCTTTTAAAGGAACCATCCCGGCATTCGCCTGGCGTGATTTCGGAAAACCATGTTAAACAGAAATCTGGATGGCCGGACGGGGATTCAAATTTTCGTCTTCCAGAGTGCGAGGGTAAGAGCGTTACCGCTCCCTCAACACACACTGTGTTAACCTGTCTCCTATCACCATAAGCACATAAAAAGTTGCACCTATTGTTAGATCAACACGAAGTAAGTCCCTCCGAATTTAAAATCAACCCTCCTTAACTTAAATATCATTGTTTGGTCATGGTATGAATTCAGTTTTAATTGAAATATAATCTGTTAACATTCGTTATACCATTTTCTTACAACAGAATAACAATTCACCTTTCCAGTGGCAGCTAAAATATTATATAGAATACATTATTAGTCTACACGGAGATTTTGTTTGACCTCTGTGTATAAAATAATTGTTCGGGCAACAGGAACATCACTCTAAGCTCCCCGAAGACTTTTATAATCATTTACCTTTTGATCCATGTTTCTTTAAAGTTTAACATTTCTTTTTTTTTACTGACCTTATCGACACAACGCTTAGTATATAATATCTTTATGTTAACAATACGCGTATGATATTTGTAAGAGAATTACCTACTAAGGTTTATTCAACACTAGTTGCGGGAAATAGATTTGCATAGCAGAAAAGAGGTTTCCGAAGAAATGTTGCGACAGGTGAGGTGGCTGGACGAAGGAGCTCCCATACTTTGCTGCTCAGTGCTGTCAGAACCAAATGACCGAGCTTAGTGGCCTCGCTTTCGGGAGGACACGGGTTCGAATCCCCGTCCGGCCATCCAGATTTGGGTTTTCCATGGTTTCTTCAAATCACTCCAGGCGAATTCCGGAATGCTTCCTTCCAAAGGCCATGGCCAAACTCCTTCCGGTTCCTTGTCCCCAGTCCTTTCACGCCTCTAATGACTTCGACGTCGAAGTCGACGAGGCGTAAAGCCATAAGCAAAAAAAAAAAAAAAAAAAAAAGAACCAATTGCTGGATTCGCTTAACGGCTAACTCAAAGCAGACGATTGGAATCACTAGGTTATCTGGTATCGCGAACACATGCATTGGACCCTACATGACTCTGGAATAAAGTAACTTGGAGAAAAGAATCTAGTTCCCAGTTGGTACGCGCAGATTATTGGATTCGTATTACCGAGTGTGGTGGTGTAACTGCTAGCGTTCTGGCCTCGCATTCGGGAGGACGGCGGTTCTAATCCCCGTCCGGGCATCCAGATTTGGGTTTTCCATGGTTTCCCAAATCACTCCAGGCAAATGCCGGGATGCTTCCTTCAAAAGGCCATGGCCGAATTCCTTCCCATTCCTTGCCCCCCATCCTTTCCCGTCTCTAAAGACCTCGCTGTTAGAGAGACGCAGATAAAAGAAAAATAGATTCGTATCCATTGAGGCCATGAACCCAACCTGTAGGCAAGGTACTGAGAAAGCTGCTGTTGATTCAGTAGTCATTTTGGTAATGTTTACCGGAATTGGGTTGAGTCCTCTAATCAAATTGTACCCACCTATGACAGGATATTGCTTACTGCCCATTTTCAGCATCTTATACACTGAATTTATTCCTATAACGATGCGAAATTATAGAGCGAAAGTGCCCCTTGTCATAGGGTAAAGACTGTGCCAATTAATGTAGGAATCATTCTGAAGAATTCAAGCTCATGATTTGGCCACCTTGATAGCCTCACATGAGAGTATTTAGGATATGATCGAGAGAGAACTTAGTGCATGAGATACAGCGCCTATCACAACCACGGGATTATAGGTGACTGTAATCTGATCTTCGCAACGACGAGATGTTGCACTTCGCCGAGGTTGTATTCCAGTCGTTATTCTTCTTGGGACTACTACGATCAAATTGAAGAGGTAGCTGTGGGCAGCTCTTTATCACTTCTCATAGCATTTTTTTTTTTTTTTTTGACGACTTTGATGAGAAAGTGTTAAAAGCGCTCCCGTAAAGCCTAGCGTCTTTTTCAGGCATATGGAAGACATTTTTATCGTTTCTCCCCATGGCAGGGTCAACCTGAATGGGTTTCTAAGACATTTAAATAAACTCAATAAAAATATAAAGTTCACGATAAAAATGGAGAAGGAAGGTCGGGTACCTGTTTTAGATATTCTTATTGATAGTAAATCCGTTGGGAAATTATGACACTTCGTGTATAGGAAAACTATGCATACAGACCTGTACATTGTCGCGCATATTCATCACCACCAGGCACAGCGCTAGTAAAAATAGTTGAAGCCGATAAAACAATTAAAGACGGGGTCGATACCGGGAAGGCGAAGGTTAACGCTGGAAATATCACAAAGCTAGTGAATTGTAGGAGGATAGTGACAAAAGTAAAATAGAGTTTTGTAACTTAATAGAGATACACAAACCACAAGTTATAGGAGTGGTGTCTTGGTTAAAGGAAGGAGAGCCAGACACTGAGGTTTTCCCCGATGATTATAGTGTGTACCACAGAGATAGATGTGCAATTCGTGGAATGGTATTCATATTGGTTAGTAAAGACAGATCATAGCCAAGAGTTTCTAGGGGTAGATTTCTGCGGTGATAGAAAAAGAAAAAAATTGCGCGTTAGCTACATACCGCAGGAAGAATGAATGATCAAGATGAGGCTCCTAGGGAGAAACTGAATAAATATTCCGAATTTAGAAGTGAGTCATTATTGGTGAACATTTAAATTTACCATATATCAACTGGGAGGGAAGTAAGATTACTAACACAAGGGAACAGATACCGTAGTAAGGGAAGGAGGCTTCACATAAATGGTAGAGAGGAGCACGAGGGACACAAAATGCTGGATATACTCCTAATAATGTCTGTTGATAATCTTGTGGGATCTTAAGTAACTGAAGGAATAAGTGAGCATGAAGCAGTTCTAATGGATATTAGAAGTGTCAGTAAACCAGTGGCCAAAATGAAGGTGGTAATGGGTATAGTTACAACAAGGCACATCTTTCAGAACTGAAGAGATATTTCAGAGAATGGTTCAGTATGTGGTAGGAAGGCACAAGTACGATGGAGTTGATGTGGTTACAGTTCATGGGGATAATAAGAATGGGAGAATAAATGTTTATACCAAAAAAAAGAATAGTAGGGAACCTCCATATTATTATAGGAAAGTTAGGAGGTTAAAGAGGATGGTAATAAGAGAACTAAACAGAGTCAATAGGTAGCAAAACAGTGGGAAACACTTGAAAAAAGTAAAGAAATAATTAATAGCAGCAAAGAAGGAAGATGAAGATATGTTTCTGAAAAATATTATCGATGCAGGGGGACCGCTGAATGATGCATTTAGAAATGTCTTCTGCTATGTTAGAAAACTTAGGTGAAGGAAAGTTATTCAGACAATTATAGTTAAAGATGTATACGAAGTTACCTAGGATTTGAAAAGGCAAAAATACAAAACTAGTTTGAAGTGACCTTTAGAGACTGTGATTCAGAGATGGGAGGGTGTAAATCGGAGAAGGAACTTGTAGGCACAATTAGAAATGAGCTAAGTAAAAAATCTGAACTTCATCCTTATGATATTACGAAGCAACTAAAAAAGCATAAATGGGCTGGTGTAGATAGTATTACTAATGATGTCTTAAAGATAACATGATGCGACATTGTACCCTATCCTGAAACGTTATTTAGACTGAATCTGGATACTTCCTGATTACCAGAGGACGGGGAAAGTGTCATAGTAGTACCGGTCCATAAAGGAAGGGTCACAAATAGGATCGAAAATTACGGACTGATCAGTTTGAATTAAATGGTAGGTAAAGTAATAGAGAGATTGACATGCAAACACATCAGAAATGTTTGTGAGGAACGAAACTGGTTTTGAAATCGACAACATGGCTTTAGGCTAGTATATTAATGAGAGAGATCAAATTAACAGTGCAACACTAGATCTTTTTAAGTCATTTGGCATAGTCAACCATAAAACAGTGATAAATAAGTTAAAACCGTGTGAGTGGATGCAAAAGTGATTTTCTGGGTAAAAAAATTCTTAAAAGGTAGGAAGAAAAAAGTTAAGGTAGGAAAAGCAGTATCAAAAGATGTGGAAGGGAAAATGGGAGTGCCACATGGGAGTGTATTGGGACCATTGTTACTCGTTATTCTAATGATTTATAGTTCTGATCGTTTGTTATCAGATGTTAGGTTGTTTGCAGATGACATTATGTAATGTAATAGGATCAAAACAGTAGAAAATTGTGAACAGCGGCAGTGTTATCTTGTTGGGTAAGTCAACGTAAAGAAGAGTCAGCTTATAGGCATGTATGTAGAATCTCAATCCGGAAGAACATGTCCACAACATATGCGCCAAGGCCTCTAAGTGCCTGGGCTTACTGGCTCACACTTCCAGATTTATTAATAATATTCAGACATTCAGGCTTTTGTACTGTGCCCATGTCAGACCTATACTTGAGTATTGCAGCGTTGTATGGTCGCCTCATCAGATCACAATAATTCAACAGATTCAGAATCTTCAAAATAAATTCATAAAGCTTATCGGTTGTCGCATGGACTTTCATTACAAAGACGTTCCGTTGGTTGCTGTTGGAACCTACCTTGGCCTCCATCCTTTGGAGTTGAGACGGAATGTTCATGGTGTCCTATTTCTACTTAAAGTAATCTCAGTGCACCCCTTGAAAACTTAAATTCAAAATTAAGTAAAATATAATATCTTGTAAGTGTAAAATATGATATTAATAAAACATAACTAAATAAATATTTATTGTTATTAAAAATTATAGTTAATAAAATGGTAATATTAACATCATTTAAAAGATACACAAATAAACTAAAAACAATTGCTTTCACAATCTCCTCTTTTTAGCTTTAATAGCTGCAAACTCGTAAATCACATCTTCAAAATTATCAATTTGAGTTACTTCATGTTCAATAGTCAATATGGCAAGATTTTAGCCACGTGTTGCTCACCGGTGATCGAAAATGGTTTTAGATTAATTTTAACTCCTCTGAAGATCGGGCCTTACTTGCCCGATACTGTTCCACACCGTCACCGCGCCGACAAGTTTCTTTATTGGTACCGAGCGTGGCGGTGTAACGGTTAGCGTTCTCGCCTCGCATTCGGGAGGACGGCGCACAGTGGGTCACAATCTTGAAAACGTGGCCAAAAAGGAAAAAAATAAAGTTTCTGGATGGGAATTTTCGACTATCAGGTTGGCTACAGTAATGTTGGAACTACTGAATACCGATTGCTTGGACGATCAATTGTTCATTTCCTCCCTTATATTTCATGTCAAAGTCGGCACTTCATTACTAGCGGTGCATGCAGCCGACCAGGAAACAAAATAGTCTTGTCGTTAAAAATAAATATTGGTGTTCTGTGTAAGTGAAACGAATATTTTAAATATGGACTGTGTTCCAGGAAGTATGTACTAATTAAAATATATTTATGTAATTTTTAAATCATTAATTACACATATTTTTATTAATTAACATAATACCGGAAAATTCGGTAAAAAAATTTAAAACGTGCTTAAAAGAAAAGAGATAAGTTACGAATTCCACGATATTCCGCTTTCTTTTGCACCGTGTCCGCAAGTATATACTATTACCTTATTAAATTAACCTTCAAATCCACCTACTAGTACCAACTCCGGCTTTGAACAACTTTTTAAGCGACGCTTGCAAAATGTATCTTTTTAAAAAAAATGAAATTATTAATGTTAAGTTAATTTTTTCATTAATAATTATGAAAAAGTACATTTTTTTGAAACACAAATATTCTACATACTCTGTGGAATTACTTTTTAACACTTTCAAACACGTGTTAAGAAATAATTATTAAAGAAATTAATAATTATATGAACTGTCGGAGTATGCTCAAGAATCAACCAATAAGTTGATAAAACAATATCGCATAGGCTTTTCACGAAAGTTTTCCGGACTTAAGAGTATGTAAGACGTGTTCAGAAGATTGTTGGCAACCACAGACTTCAACATTTCTTCTCTGCGCAAATCATCAAACAAACTGAAGAGTTTGTCGTCAGAAGCCGTTGCCCTCTAAGTTCCTGTGCCGGAAGATTATGAAGATTCCGATGTAGATGATGAGGAAACAGTCTTTGAAGATGATGGCGATTCAGCTGAAGATGCAGAAGAAGAAGATAATGAAGATAAAAAAGAAGAAGAAAACAATAACTTTTAATTATAGTCACAAAACAATTTACTAAATGATTAACTGTAATTGAAATAAAATTCTTTTTTGTAATATTTTATACTATACTCTATCCTCTATATGGTATTTTTCTCGAGCTTTCCGTTTTTTGAACTTATATTTTTAACCATTAACTACTACAGCCTCTAAATATTGACTTTTACATAAATAAAAAGAATTTTACCAATTTCCGCCCGCCATCTTGGATCCACCATTTTGTTATGTTTTTTAATATTTGAAGTCGCAATCTTCATCATTAATCTCGATAAATCCCAAAAAATTACTTTTATGTGAATCAAAGGACTTTTATCAATATTTGTCCGCCATATTGGATCCACCATTTTCTTTTTTTCACTTTTTGATACCATATTCTTAATCACCAACTTCGATAACCTTTACATACTGACTTTGGTAGAAATTGAACAACTCTAGCAACCTCGATAATTCCACAAAAATTACTTTTATATCAATAAAATGACTTTTAGCAATATTTGTCCGCCATCTTGGATCCGCCATTTTCTATTTTCACTTTTTGATATTATATTCTTAATCAGCAACTTCGATAACCTTTACATACTAACTTTGGTACAAATTGAACAACTTTTTATATTTTGGCCAGCTTTTTGCGATTCTGGCCCACTGTGCGGCGGTTCGAATCCCCGTCCGCGCATCCAGATTTGGGTTTTCCATGGTTTCCCAAATCACTCCAGGCAAATGCCGGGATGCTTCCTTCAAAAGGCCATGGCCGAATTCCTTCCCATTCCTTGCCCTAATCCCTGCCCCCCATCCTTTCCCGTCTCTAAAGACCTCGCTGTTGAGAGACGTAAAGCAGTTTAAAAAAAAAAATGTTTGTTGGCGCTCACTCGATCGAAGTTTGTCCAAATGGTACGGTGTGTCCTACGACACTCGGCCGTCATTGGATTGGGTTATGTTTTGACGGTGAGGATCAGTGTCGGCCTGCTGGATGTGGAAAAGCTCATAGAAAGAGTTCGGAAATTTCGCTTCCCTTACGACTAAATATTGTTTTCATGTTATTATTTGCCTTAAAATAAGTCTTTTTTTCATCCATGTTCATCAGATGCTCTTAAAATGTAGGAAGAGTCCTAGCATCTTCGCATTAAAAAATCAAAGCTTTTCCAGGGTTGAAGATCAATTTTAATACCCACAAAAATTGCAGCCGAGATCCGCATTTGTAATGGGAACCTCACACACCCAAATCGCATGCCGTAACCAGACGCAAGACTAATCTAGAAGTACTGAAAAATATGTATTCAAACACATAAAAGTAGATTCTGTCTTTTGATATAAAAAATAGATGTTATAGAAAACATGTATGTTTATTTTATCATGTTTGAAAACTTATTTTTCATTACACCTACATTCGGACTGGTGACTCAAATGGTTACTGCGTGCGATTTGGAAACTGAAGGTCCCGGTTCAAATCCCGGTCTCGGACTGTAAGTTTTGCGGGCCTTAAAATTGACACATACCTATGGCAAAGCTTTTATCTGTTAATGCGAAGGACGCTCGGTGGTTCGAATTTCACGTTAATCTGTTGGTCTTCTTTTCAAGTTAGGCGACTGCTATATAGGTGCACTGCTAGTTTCCCAATAAGATACTCTGTGACTAGAACTTTGTGATAACATGTCATTATTATTTTTACCCTACAGAATCTTTACGACCTATATTTAAATTAAAAGCGTTATAATCTCGTTCTTCACTAACAAAAAGTACTGAGTGAATCAAAAAGAATCTCAGACAAAACAAACACGTCTAGTGTGAAATGATTGACATTTAATTGAGATTGCGTTGAAACAAGCGGACAATCTTTCATTCCAGTACAGTGTGGTGATGATTTGTTAGTATTCCGTTGGGATACTATTTTTGTATATAAAAGATCAAGCAGTTAGGTGATTACTTGAGTCAGATTAAAAAGTATTTTAATGTACTTTCGTACCAAAACTGTGCAAAATAAAGTACAGTACTCTATAATAAAGTAGGGTTTTAAATCTGCCTGTCATTCTCAATACTGATTCCCTGAAACAATCACTTAAAATCGTTAAAGGAGACTAAAGACCGTGTAGGAATTCGGGCGAACTATGGAAAAATGTAGACGCGAGGCGGCGAGCCGTCACTCGGCCGTCTGTTGTTGCGTTGACGGTACAGGCCAGTATTGACAAAGTGCAGCTTGACCTTCACACTTAGCAACTGATACACAAACTGGCGCAAATTAAAATCCCAACACTCAAACGGTGTTGTGATAAATGAATGAAATTTGGCCCCAAGTATGCCCGCATGAAGAGTATTAAATGAATGAGAATTGAAAGTTTTATATGTAATAATACGAGAATCACAGTGGTATTTATTACGTAAATTGCTTTTTTTTAGCATATAAGTGGCGAAAAGTGTGGTGTAACATGACACTTTGTTGTCCACAAGTTTTCGTTGGCTAAGTACGCCAAGGCGAAGAGTGACAACTCTCTACACCCAAATGTCTAACTGTGAGAGAGTTCGGAGAATTGACGTGTTTTTAAAGGGTGAAATCTCCCGAAGGATTGGCCGTAGTGCAATTCAGTATACAGACTTGTTACACAGTGGACGAAAGAAGGCTCTAATATTCCTAGAGCAGGTATGGGTCAATACAGATGGATAACAGCACGTGAAGACCGCCAAATGGTGTGGGTGGCTGTTGCTGGCAGATGGTTGACTGCAGGCCAGATCCAAGCAGTTGTTACAGATAGTCACTCCCCCCCCCCCCCCCTCCGCGAATGATTGTAAACTAATTGCTTGAAGCTGGGTTACACTCTCTGGGCCCTGTCCAATGTGTCCCATTAATCTAATTTCATTGCTAGCATCATCTAAACTGGCGTAATGCAAAACACAAATGGACAAGTGAATGGCGTACATTTATGTTTATAGACGAGTCTCGATTCTGTCTGTGGCAAAGTGATAATCGACGACATGTTCGTAGGCGTAGTGGAGAAACGGCTTACCTGCTGTGATTTCAGAACGTCACGCAAGTGCAGCCACTGGTGTCATTTTTTGGCGGAGGCCAGTTTCGACAGCATGACTGAGTCGGCTGTTGTTGAAGGCAATGACAGCCTTCACTATGTGGACGGGGTTCTGCATCTTATTGTGATACCCTTCATGTTCACCATCCAAATCGCATTTTCCAACAAGATAATGCCCGTCCTCATACTGCGGTCATCGTCACACAAGCCTTGCAAGGAGTTTCGATCACAATTTGGACAGCACGGTCCCCAGATTTGTCCCCGATAGAGTATGTCTAGGATACCAGGAGTACACACATTAGATCGCACCAAGCACAAACTGTGCAACAACTGACTGTAAAAGACATGCACGCATAGTGAAACATACACCAAGAAGAAATACGAACACTTGTTGAGTCAATGCCGGCAAGGATCCACAAATGTATTGGTGCTCAAGTTTGGCGCATTTCTCACTGACAACTGTATCTAAAGGTAATAACTTAGCTTGATCCATTTCCATTTTTTATCTTTCTTCTAGGTATAATCCTGGATGTATCTTCAAAGTTTCCTAAAATTCTGCCATTCATGTATGCTTGTTTTGATTTTAATTTCCGCCAGTGTAACTATAGGGCGACCACAAGATTCCGCTATAAATTTAAAAAGTCTAAAGCTACCCAATCATTTGTTATTGAAACGTTAACATAAGCTGTATTTAAATGCCTTCACAACTTCTGTATTTGCAGGACCAAGTGATATTGAGAGGAAAGTTAACAGAAGTGGCTTGATCCAAGTAGAAGCAATTCCAGACCCAGATGGGGTCCCATTGGTGCAAACCCAGGAAACTCTGGGGGATACTGTATAGTAAGAGAAGCAACTCTACATTAAGTTCCTTCATAAAAATAGAAGAATGAATAAAATATAAAAACATAATTAAACGTAATGAAAAAAAAACAACAACGGGTCAGGTAATGAAAGAACATGCCATTGTGACATCTGCCGTCTTTTCATGAAGTATTTAACAAGTGAAGTATTTTACTACCCCCCTAAAATACACGTAGCTACACACTCCTAAATATGGCGTTGTATGTACTGAAGACCGTCTCCACGTGTAAATTTTAGATTTCTAGCGCCGCTCTGTAGCGTATAAATAAAGATGTTGTAAACGGCTAGAATGTTCGTTCAGTTTATGATTAAAGTTCAATTTTTGTTCAGGAACAGAAGTTTGACATCCCTGTCAATTTAAGGAACCTGTAAGAATTTAGGTACCTGTATTCGACAGAGAGGTTATCCATAATAGAAATCTTATGTAAATTTATTACGGAAAATTCTTAGAGAATCATACGCTTATTTATTTCATCACGATCATATTTGCATATTCTCGATCAGTAGAAAGCACAGCAAACTTATATGAACCTAGAGTTAAAGTGCTTACTAATGTTACGATTTCGCTAGCAAGATACGCGGTTCCGACTGTTTTAAAAACTGATTACCAACGCAGACGATACCATCAACGAACACTTGGACTCGTTTGGATTGACTTGAAACCTGACAGTATTGCTAGTTTAATGCAGTTTTCCGAATCATTTTATTTGCATAAATTCGAACATGATACGATTTCATGTCGAGTATGGGTGCACCGTCGACAATAGGTAGGTACGCTGAATGTAAATCGGATAACGCGAAATGTACTCAATTTATACATCACGAATCTGTCAGATGATAAATTCAAAAATTACTAGAAAATATTTCAAGGCACTTGTGAATCTTAGCTTCAAAGTTAATGGAATTCTAAATAAGCAAAACAGTTTTGAAGCCTAGACTAGGCGTCCGACATACGCTTGGTAGATTTTTTTTTTTTTTCATTTTCAAAGGAAATTCTAACATTTTTCCTGAAATAATTTCAAGGATTTACAATATAACTGTCTAATTACCATGATTTTAACAATTTTAGATATATATAATATATACTTTAATTTTAAAACTTCCTCTCTTTATACAAGAAAACTTACATAATATCCACCGCCACTTCTAAAAACCAAACAACAGTGACGGACTTCAAGCACGAGTTCCTGTGATTGTTGGAGCTACAGAGCGATGCTCTCTTTGTTTAAGCGCGCGATGTTGCCAATAATTATACTCTACTGTAATGAAAGAGCACAGCCCCTAGGATCGCATTTGAAAAAGTAATAGATCAACCTAAAAAATATATATATTCAAAACATTAAAGGTAGACGTGTTTCGACACCAAAGGATAAATAAAAGAAGTATATAAAAAAAATTGTATCACAATAATTTCGATTACTATTTTCGAAATGCGGGTGTCACCCCCAAACGGGTGACACCCGGGGCGGACCGCCCCCACCGCCCCCCCCCTAGTTACGTCACTGCTCAGGTGTTATAGGGTGTCCTGAAATTCTCATACATGTGTATTTTCGTTGTCCGTCTGGTACACGGTTGAGAGAGGTATTTCGTCGTCGACATCTGCGCACACACTATGAGGCTAGCAGCGCCTTAGAACGGATACAGAGACTAGGTAACAGAATACCTCCAGAAGCTTGATTTTTTTCATTGATAGTGTTGCTATTTTCAAGCGAGTACTCATACGTGAGTGGAGTCAGCAATGATGGACTTAGTACAGTCACTATCTCTTATTCCCTGTAAAAAATTTTATTCATCTGTAGTTGTATGATGAGCCTTATTATTAGTTTTTGAATATTTGATAATTTTCTTTTGTGTAATTATTTTTCTAGTTTCAGTAATATTATACTATTCTTCCTATTTTCTGCCATCTTGTTTTCACTGTAACTAATTGTTCACAAATAGTGATAATTGTGTTTACTAAATAGCTATCATAAGATATATTCATGTAAAATGGTTTTCCGTTGGAATAAATAAATAAACATACGACAGTAAACTCAACTGGGCAGGATGCACTGGAGATGTAGCGGCCTGGTGGCCCAGTGGTTAAGGCTTCTGATTGGAGATTCGAATCTCTGTCTCGGCGGGGATTTTCATAGGTCATTTGTAACATTATCACTAAACATCTTAATAATTTTTCTTGTTAATCTACTATTAATATTGTTAATAATATTGAATTATGTTCATTTATTAATCATAAGTAACCTGAATAACGTTAGTATTAACGTTTGTATCTTGATACGTAATACTGTTGGCTTTACACAGACTGTAGTTTGTTTAGTAAAGAGGTAGCATAGTGTTGTTACATTTATGTATCAAATTTTGAACCTGGCCAGCAAAGCTGGTTCGGGCAGCGATTGTTGATTGGGCTCCGGCATTGTAGCATGACCGAGTGTGGGGCAGCGTGAGTGTGGCGCCGCTTGGAAAAGGTTGTATGGCGCTACTTAATACTTTGTGTGCACAAGATAATATAGCATGTGAAATGTACTTGGAACTTGTTGGAATGTAACATATGTGTTTTAAAATTTGTTTCAAGGAACAGTATTAGTTAAATTCAGTACTATTTCCACCAGACGTTGTAATAATTCTTCTTAAGTTGTTTGGCGGCTATATGCCAGAAAATTGTAATTAAATCTATAAGAGTTAACAGCTTGCATGTGTTGAGAGAGGAGAATAGGGCCGTTTTCATCTAAATAAGACGCCGTCATCCTCTAACGGAGTGGTTAGCTCACAATTGGCTGAACCGAGCGGGGCGGTGTAACGGTTATCGTTCTCGCCTCGCATTCGGGAGGACGGCGGTTCGAATCCCCGTCCGGGCATCCAGATTTGGGTTTTCCATGGTTTCCCCAAATCACTCCAGGCAAATGCCGGGATGCTTCCTTCAAAAGGCCATGGCCGAATTCCTTCCCATTCCTTGCCCCCATCCTTGCCCCCCCATCCTTGCCCCCCCCATCCTTGCCCCCCCATCCTTGCCCCCCCATCCTTTCCCGTCTCTAAAGACCTCGATGTTAAAAAGAGACGTAAAGCAGTTAAAAAAAAAAAAAACATTTGCTGACCATTTCCAGGATAATTTGGATGCTTACATTTGGCGATCAATGTCAGGATAGCTGACATTTGGGTGAACCTGGAAGGATAGCTTTAATCCAACCTTCACCTCTGGCATAGTTTGCTGTGTAATGTGAAGTACGCCAGAAAATTTCTGTGGTTTGGATTCCATGTTAAACTGTCGGTGCCCTTTAGCCAGTAGGATTTCCGGGTTAGGCTAGGCGGCTAAGATAGTGGCGGATTGCACAGCAGATAAGAAACCCTATCACCAGGTCATTACGAACACAGGAATTCACTTTATTGGACTGGTAGAAGAAATAGGTTTCAACATCCTTCACTAATTGGAGAGAGTGATAAGAGGATTTACCAGAGAAGTGAGGGAATTGGGTTGCAAAACTTTGGTCAAACCGTTAAATTAATATGGTTGCAGAGTATGGAACCAACATTTCGGGTTTTAAAAACAGCAGTTGGAAAGGGTTCAAAGTAGGGCTGCTGAATTTGTCTCTGCAAAGTACTGCATAGCTCAGTTGGTAACTGATATGGCAAAGGAACTGGAATGAGATTCATTGAAACACAGTGTGGAAAGATATTGATGGATTAATTAAGAGATGTGAATGGAATGGAAAAGATTACCATGACCACAAGCTGGCACTCCATTTCAGGCATAAGAGAGTGGAAAAATTTCCTTTCATAGGTGAGGAGGTCAGGGGTTGGAATAAATCAGCAAGGGAAATGTTAAATAATTTACCAAAAACCCTGGAAGATTTTAAAACCATCATTCATAGAGGGCAAAAGTAAGCGTGTAGAAGAAAGGGTAAAAATGGGTGTGTAGGGAAATTGCCATCGGAGCGTGCGTTCAATCGCAATTAAATTAATTTAAGACAGTGCTTACCATGCTAGTCCGCAGGGCACAAGAGATTTGTGATGAGGATAGTTTATCGCGCCTACCGGGTGAATTGCAACTTTTACGCCAGGCCTTCAGACGAAATGTAAACACAGAAAATCAGATAATATTGGCTTTTTTTGGCTTTATGCCTTGTGTACATCGAAGTCAGTAGAAGCGGGAAAGGACTGAGGGCTAGGAACGAGAAGGAATTCAGCCATAGCCTCTTGATGGAACCATCCCGCTATTCCCCTGGAGCGGAAACTATGGAATACCCAAATATGGACGGGGATTCAAATCAGTACCTTCCAGAGTGCGAAGTAAGAGTGTTATCAACCACTTTTCACGCTGGGTAATAAGATTGTCATTCTGGAAACAGAAACGCAGGCTTAATAACAGCAAATGAGCAACATGACCACCTACCCTTCTCGCCGTACTCTGGTGCTCCAGCTTCGAGGGTTGGAAGGGTTTTCATATCACCACCAACACTGAAGAACATTTTGCACTCCCCCAAGTATGACCTTGCGCTTCGTACGCTGGTTGTTTTTGTATTCTATGTGAACGTGGGGAAAATTACATCGGGCAAAACAGTGAATTACACAGTGCTGTTTGTAATATGTCCAATTGGTTCGTTTGGGACCGAAGCACAGAATTGGGATGGTGGATTGTTGACTTGAACTGAGGCATTGCTTCGACTTTGAATCCAACATGGTGCTGGCGCATACCAGAGACTTCTCAGACAGCGTTTCGACTGAAGCAGTTCAACTAAGTAAAGCCTGTATGCCAGTTACCAAAACTGGGCAACATCGCCGTTCTGTGTTCCACGTGTTGAACTACTGCTACGCAACGGCCCAGCCGTTGCCATCTCAGCTAATCAACAACGGACACTCTTGACAAGCTACACTGATCAGCCAGAACATTAAGACTATCTAACTACTATCGATATAATCCCGTCCAGGCCAGAGCAGCGTCACCTGACGAGGAATGACTGCTAGTCAGACACTCGCATGGTGCATTTATAAATGATATCAATAACATATTCCCCACACAGGGAACTACCCCCCACACCGTGTACCTAATAAGTTTCATCCCATTTTGACCGGCCCAGCTAGATTATAATGTAACACTGTCACCACATTCTAATGTGATTTTTTTTTTTAATGGCAATTGGCCTAGTTAGCCATACAGCCTCAACGTGTGTGTTTCTCTTACAATGTATACATTTCAGTGTGATTAATTTACAGTTTCTGTAAGGACGACACAGGTCTAACACAATACTTAATTAAAACCACCCATGCCCTCGGTCGGACTCGATCCGGCGACCCCTGCAACGTGAAGCAAGCACGCTACCCCTACGCTGCCGGGGTCGGCAGTGCATTTTTTATTATATAAAACATAATGTTAGAGTAATTTTAATAAATCTTGGGCGACCACCTAGATAGTTTTTTCATTAGTAATTTCCTAAAGTACGCAAGATTCCAAGTGAGGACAGTAATGCAATGATGAACATTCAGTGTATCTTGTTGCAACGAATATTAAGGAATTATTGAGCTGTGTACCCTTGAAGCTAATCGTGGCCTTCCCGAACCAGGGAGACAGGAAGTCAGAGATAAAGGGTTTTACCGGCTTTCACCTTGGGGTGGGGAGTCCACAACAGGCCGCAGACCTGATATAAAAACCCGCCACCCGAATACGTTCTCACCCCGGCGAACTTAGCCGAAAATGTCCGACCTCTGTGATATACACGCGGGGCGAATAAGATATCGGGGATATCACGTGACATTAGGTTCCAACCTGAAGATCCAATCCAAATGAGCACCTAACTTAAAATCTTGGGAATTTTCTGTTAAATGTTATCTTCGAGACTGCAAGGTGCGGAGCCAGATGTTTCCTTGCAGACAAAGGAGCGACGGTCTTCATTCTATTCTAGTCTATTTTGTGGTGGACTCAGAGAGTTGGCTTTTCTCGCTAACTGCTGCAGTCCAACTCCTGGTGTCGGAAAACTGACGCTGTCGGCTGGCTGGAGCAATTTTCACACGGCGACACAGCCAGTAATGCGATGATGCGCATTACCAGATTGGACGTGCCTGTAGGCTCCTTGTGAGACAGTCTCACATACCGTGGGCCATCTCCGAACACCGCAGACGCAGAACTGCAATGGTAAATTATTACGACCAAACCATCTGATTGTGCATTCCGTGAAGCAGAACCCTTAAGCGTCTTTCAGAGGATAGATCCATGTTATAACTTTGTAACTGAAAACCCCTGAGCTAGCGGCGTAATTTGCCAGAACTAGTTATTTTCGAATGGCATATTGTTCATTCGTGGCGCCCACGATTTTTTTAAATGTAAAATCACGGTATTATGATACCTATGTCTGAGGTCGTCATAACTTGTATTGTACATTGTGTCCAAGTATCATTTCTTGCATATTAATTCGTAGATGAATTTAAAAGTAAATGAAATTGTTTGCTTGATCAAGACGGCTAATTGTACCTCTGAGCGTTGCTTTGTGATTTTGCCTATTTGCATTAATATTAACGGTAAATTCGCTCAGACTTGTAATCGCCAATGATACTAAATAAATGTCATATTGTGACAGTTTTCCTATATTCCAGCTAACATCGATATTCTTGCAAAATCCATTCTTTCACTCCTTCATAAAATTAAAATTAAAATCCCCTGTATTAATCATAAAGGTATGAAAGACAAATATAACGTATCTATCCACCAAGGCCCCTACTACAAGATATCCTATCCAGATCAAACTGCAGCTGTTCATTCTACCGTTTTGATCCTATTATATACCATTATGTCATCTGCAAAGAACCTAACGTCTCCAGGTAAACCATCATAGATAGATAGATAGATATATATGTTCACTTTGATCCCATGTGAGAATAATCTCGGGGATGTGGAACAGTACATACACTTATTAGTAATGTCAATATTACTATATAATTGATAATATTATTATATATTGACAACAAGTTAGCAACAACCCATTAGTATAACCAATATCTCCTGTAATCTACAAATACAATCCCGTGTTAATTAATACTTATTATGTGGAACAGTGTATCAACACAGTTATTCATTAGATTTTCACTCCACTTATTTTGATACTGCATCTCCTATCCTAACTTTTTGCTTCTTACCTTTTAAGGATTCTTCTACCAAGCAATTCACTTTTTATAAACTCCAATAGTATTTAGCTAAAAAGAAGATTACAGTATGAGAATAGGTATCAAATGACAAAGTCCAATATGAGCCGGAATGAATAGCATTAATTTATAAAAATCGGCTATGAGGTGATCCAAGCAGTAAAGGAATTCACTTTTACATAATGTTGACTGGTATTCACTCGCATTATCTCTTTAACATGCAACGTTTCGTCAACTACTTTGTTCTCCTCATCAGATGAAATAGTTGATTCTGGTGTTTATGACACCTCCTGTGATGCCCTCGGGATGCACACTCATATTCGTACCGATGTCGACCATGGATGGATACGACTGGTAACCGGATTCGGATCCATCCATTGTCAACCAGGTGCATGTATATGAGTGCCCTGTACCGAGCGTGGTGGTGTAACGGCTAGCGTTCTGGCCTCGCATTCGGGAGGACGGCGGTTCGAATCCCCGTCCGGGCATCCAGATTTGGGTTTTCCATGGTTTCCCCAAATCACTCCAGGTGAATGCCGGGATGCTTCCTTCAAAATGCCATGGCCGAATTCCTTCCCATTCCTTGCCCCCCATCCTTTCCCGTCTCTAAAGACCTAGTTGTTATAGGAGACGTTAAGCAGTTAAAAAAAAAAAATAAAAAAAAAATAAAAAAAAATAAATAAAAAAAAAAATAAAAAAAAATGAGTGCCCATCCCGAGTCCATCACAATACGTGTCGTATTATACTGCAGAACCCAGTATTTAACCCGATGAAGACAGCAGAGGTAACTAACTGGACACCCGTAACGATTATGCAGAAGCAAAAAGCCGGTAAAGGCTCAATTCTGGCACGCAAATCGCTTATTTGTGAAGTAAGATCACGACAGACGACCAAAGCTCTAAAGATATAATTAGTATAAGTAGCCATGTTAAGAGTGTATATTTTTACTGATGGTTTTACGTCTTGTCAACGTCGAAGTCGTTAGAGGTGGGATGGAACTGGGGACAAGGAACGGGAAGGAATTCGGCCATGTCCTTTTGAAGGAAGCATCCCGGCATTCGCCTAGAGTGATCTGGGGAAACCATGGAAAACCAAAATCTGGAAGCCCAGACGAGGATTCGAACCGGAGTCCTCCCGAATGCGAGGCCAGAGCGTTAACCGCTCACACATCACGCCCGGAAAGAGTGCAATTAGTAGAATGAATCCAAACATGGTAAGTGAGCGATAACGCTCTGGCCTCGCATTCGGGAGGATGCGGGTTCGACTACCCATCTGGCTATTCAGATTTCTGTTTTCCATGGTTTCCCAAAATCACTCATGTGAATGCCAGGAAGGTTCCATCAGAAAAGGGCACTGCCGAATTCCTTCCCATTCCTTGACCCCAGTTCCTTCCTGCCTCTAATGACCTCGACATCGACGAGGTGGAACGCCGTAATCAAAAGAAGAATGAAATATGTGGTTTTATGGAAAAATGCATGATCAAAATACTGAAGGAAGATTTTGGACTAAATATAAACCAAAGCAAGACAAAAGTGATGAAATGTAGCAGAAATGATAGCAATAATAGAATAAATATAGAAATAGATCGGACACAATAAGAGCAGTAAATGACTTCTGTTACTTGGGAAGTAAAATTACAACTGATGGCCGAGGCAATAACATAAATCGTGTAAACTAAGAAATATAAATATAAATGTGAAGCAGCTATAAAGTCATAAGAGCAGTCTGTGGTACGTCTTGGGGATCAGATCCTACTGTTACACTGAACATGTACCGAGCCTTGGTACTCTCTCATCTGGACTACGGATGTATCTGCTATGGATCGGCGAGTAGAAATAATCTAATTAAACTGGATAGGGTACAATACAAAGCCTTGAGGGTATGCATAGGAGCGATGAAGACGACACCAACAAACGTTCTGTTGGTGGAGACATTGGAAGCACCATTAGATTTGTGAAGACGCTACCTAGCAGCAAAATATATGCTCAAGCAAACACAGTACAACCATACACCAGTTATGGAAAACATTAGGAAAATTGCTATAGCCTATCATGCAGAAAGGTATTGGAAATGGAAACAGGCACCTCCTCTGGCAATGGAATACTCCAAAGTCAGAGACCTACAAAAAGAGATACGGGTGTCAGGAAAACCACCCCTCTATGAAAACAGATACAAGCTTTCGCTCGTAGTAGCTAAAATAAAAGACTATTCATGCCAGTATAAAAATGCCATTGATCACATCGTACAAGTACAGGAGTTTCTGCAAGAAACGTCACCAACGAAAGCCATATACACGGATGGAGCGAAGAACGAAATAGGGACAGGCTGTGCCTTCATAGACCCCAAAACAGGAGACTCTGGTTGCTACAAGCTCCATCACCAAGCATACGTAATGACAGCTGAACTTACAGCAATCCTGGAAGCCTTAAGATATGCGGGAGGAAGTAGGGAAGAAAAGGTTATTATATTAACGGACTCTCGTTCAGCAGTAATGATACTGAAGAACCACATCGCCCAGCGCCACAACAACCAACTAGGTTATGATATAATGGAGGAAGTAGATAAGCTACAAAGCAGGAAGAAAGAAGTAACAATAGTATGGGTCAAAGGCCAATGTGGATTGTGAGGCAACGTAATTGCAGACAACCTAGCCAAGAAGGCTATCACGGACGGAGTAAGATGCCAGCACAAGATACCTGTGTCGGACCACTTGAAGAAATTCAAAGAAGCACTGAGATCTAGATGGGAAGATGAGTGGGCACGCACAGCAGAGTACAAAGGAAGTCATTACAGGGAAATCCACCCGCATATACCTAAAACACACTGGTATAAAAAATGGAGGGTAACCAGAAAATTTTATGTAACAATTATGCGCCTGAAAGCCAACCATGGAGCCTTCAAGAAACACTTACACCGCATTGGAGCCCAAGAGACACCATACTGTGAGTGTGGAGAGGTGGAGGACACCAACCATCTGTTGTTAGGATGCCCGATGAGAAGAGCAGCAACAGAGGAGTTCCTCAAGAAACTACGCGACCTGGGTTACGTGGGCCCAACCAGAGTCATAACACTTCTGGCCACTGAGGACGTCAGAACGTATAAAATAATATATGAATTTTTTTATAACGATGGGAATCGCAATATAGATATGTTTCTGAGATTATGCTGTATATTGTTCTTTCTTTTATTAATTTTAATATGGGACAAGGAAATTGGTTGGTGTAATTAATGTGTACAAATGTATATTTATATGCAAATTTATGGAACAGGTATTGAAAGCCTGTAATCGTATGTGCTATACTGTAAATTTAAGTCTGTTTAGTATTAGTGCTATATCCGAAAAATATGAAACTTTTATAATGTAATTGTATATGTCGTGTTACAACTTTAACCCTGCCTAGTATTAGTACTATATCTGCAAATCCACAATGTAAAAATGTATACATAGGTTGGCTGTATGGTCAGGAAACCAAAAGCCAATAAATAAATAAATAAATAAAAAGTTGAACCAATTTTCCATTACTAATTGAATTGCTGTCTCCGTACTATGTTTTTCTCTGAACTCAGACTGACAGTCTGTTAAAGGATCATCTTCCTTAATATAATTTAGTAACACTTCATATACCACAGATTCTGTTATTATTTCTATTAATGATAAATTATTTATAGGTCCAAGCTCACTACAATTAGCACTACTCTTCACTTTGGCAATTGGAACAATAATAGAAGTCTTTAATTCTTTTGGCATATTTTTCTGTTTTAATGAGTTTTTGACAATGCTAGTAATTTTCTTTCCTATCACAGACCATAGTCTTTTTATGACCTCAGTACTAATTTCATCCGATCCCATTATATTCCTAAAATCTCTTATTATACTTTCCACTTTCTGTTCTGTAATATCCTGAAATTTTATAAGACACTTATTTTCTATTTTTGGTACCATTTCACAACCTTGTGTTTTTGGAATGCTTTTAACCAGTTCTTCAACAATTTCTAGGAAATATTGATTTAATTTATTTGCTACTTGTTTTGAATCAGACACACATTTTTCCCCAAATATTACATATTTCAATGTATTTTTCTTAATTTTATACATAGCTTTAATGTATTTCCATAACTTTTTAGGTTCATCTTTTAGTTGAATAAATTTTTTTCCTAAAAATTGTCTTTTTGTTTTCCTCCATATATTTACAAATTTATTTCTACATTCTTAATATTCATTCCATGACTCCTCTACATTTATCCTATCTCCAATTTCTTTCGTTAACAGGAACCTCCTATATGCTGTGTCCCTTTTTACCATGGCATCCTTAATTTCCATTGAATACCAAGGACATGGTACATTCTTTACCCATCTATCTGGTTTCTTAGCTTCCTGAATACCCTGGACTATATTGTCTCTTCCTCTCCTATATCCATATTATTAGTACTGAACTCAAATCTATTATCATCTATTTTATTTTCTACTACTTTTAATAATTTTTCATAGTCCATATTTCCCTTCACTAATATTTTATTCCTATTCCTTATTTTACTATTGGTCCAACAGGTAATGTTTAATATATTATGGTCAGAGATCTTTGGTGTTTCTAATACAGTACATTTATGATTAAAATTGTCAATTATCACTAGATCAATCAAAGTCTTGTCATCAGGAGTGACTCTCGTCACATTCTTTACAATTTGTTTCATTCCTGCCCCACTGATTTGTCTTTACAGTTTTTTTTTATATAAAATTCGTCTTTTTTTAGCCAATCTATGTTAAAGTCCCCCCCAACAATGCAACTGTTTTGACTATTTTCTAATAATTCAACTATAACCTTAGAGTATAAATCTATGAATGCCTTTTTGCTGCTACTAGGTGACCTGTATATCCCCACAATTATCCCCAATTGTTCTGCATTAATATATACCTTGATAGCCAATATCCACCATTTACCCTGATTAACTTCTGTCATGACTACATCATACAAGAAGTCTTCAGTTACATATATAACAATGCCTCCAGTATGTTTACTCTCTGAATCACATCTTAAGTGAGAGTATCCTTTTATTGCAATAAGTGCTTTCAAATCAACATCTGTCACATGTGATTCTACTACAATTACTACCTTTGGCCTATTTTCTTGTATAAAATCTACAACACTGTCCCTTTTTGCAATAAGTCCATTTACATTTAATACTACAATACCTCCATACTCATGGTTCTCTCTTTTCCTTGGTTGCTATATACAGTCATAAGTAATAGCTCTCCTCTTTAATTTAAGTTGCCTTTTATAAACCGGACATTCCCCACTTAGAACGTTATGGTTCACATTCAATGATAATATTGACACAAAGCTTTCAAAATTTAGTGCTTTGTGTGTCATTTGCTGTCTTAAATCGCTGCAGTTGATTAGTGGCAATCTATTTCTTTTCTTGGCTGATACTGCTGTCTATGCCAAACACTCTTTTGATCATGGAAATGCAGTTAAAAATTTCTTTAATTCAGCTCTTAAAAACCGAATCTAATTCTGGAAAACAGGGGGCAGCAGCTGGTCCTCAACCTCCTGAATTTGCCTTGAAACACAAATGCCCCTTATGATCTCTTCAACGCTCACCGGTGGGCAGTACCGCCCCCATTGGGACAAATTTTGGGCGGTCGCCACTATTCCCTTCAAAACTACATGTTTCACAAGTGATGTGGTAGTTGCCAAAAGAGTGAAATGGCAAGTAAAAGCTCTCTCCGGTTAACGCAAAAGCACTTTGCATATTGCACATATTTCTATATGCAGATCCGACCGGAACCCCCGTTTCCCCAACTATCTTGCGCTTTTAAACAACATGACGTCACAAGCACCCTAGAAGCTTGTAATGCTGGACTCATGGTCTGTGGGTTAGCGGTTTGAGTTCATCCATATCTTTAATATTAGGGGCTAAGGGGGCGTCCATTAATTACACGAGGTGAAATAGGGGGAGGGGGGGTCCACGTGAAAGTCGATTTTAGGGGGGTAAAAGGGTAAAAACCGACTTTAGGGGGGTATAACCACCCTTGGGAGCATGAGACCTAAAAAAAAGGTATCAAAAAGTTGCGAGGTCCATTCGTAGTGTGGGAGATCTCCTTCAAAATCTCATGTTATTTTACAGGGGAGGGGGATTGCGACCAAATCTCACGAAGTCTCACCAGAGAGGGGGATGGTCCGGAATTCCGGAAAAACACCTCACGTAATTAATGGACGCCCCCTAACTTGTAATCTACACCATGGTCTGTTTACTTTTGCAATTTAGAATAAAACTGAATTGTGATAAAAGGTTAATCTATTTTCACTCACGCTTGCAGGATGAGAGGTGTATTCTCACCAATAAGTAAAGACATAACAGACATAACGCGAGGATTTACGTAATGATCTTCCCAGGCTATGAACAGCACTATACAATCAAACAGTAGAACTGAAGGTCGCATTCAGTCAGGTGTATCAGTCGCAAGGAGTGCATCATGAAAATGCTACCAGAGGAAAGTACTACACCTCTGTGCGTGATAGATCTCAATATTACCGATAGGCTTTGTTCATCACCCATGGAATACTGAATAGTAGGGTATGGTTCGATGTTCTATGGTGACGTAATGAGCGAGCGAAGTCTATCACCACTCATAGTGACCATCTATCAAACCAAAAAACCTAATAGTGCGAATAAAGTGTCTAGGAAACGAAACTTCAATCACTTCGGTATTTCTGCAGTCTTTGTCACAGCTCGAACTCATATAACTTATTCAACTTTACCACCAAACGCATTGTAGTTTGTTTCAGCACTTACAAACCATACCTTGATGCACTCTTTAGTACATACACATGTACACTTTAATTCGGTTCGTAGACAACATTCATTATATTGGTTTATTGGTCTCTTCAGAAAGACTTAAAAGAAATCCACCAAGTTTAACGTTCTGTCTATAGGGATTATAGTGCAATTATCTGGAAAATAATTTGGCTGGACAAAATCCTCAGTCAAGTAGCCATTCGCCTTATCCGTCATAAAACCGGTAATCTTTCAGTTAAACATCAATGCCAGATATGGTTAGAGGATGCAGAATGTAAGGTAAAAAGAAGTTTTTCAAAATACATTCAGACTTTACCTGTATAGCACATCACATTATAACGTCAATTCTACAACTTAGTGCTATTGAGAGCGTTGGAAAATGATATTCAGAACTCGTTATTTGTAGTTATGTACCCAATTATTTTGCTGACAAGTGCTGCCAGTTGTCAAGTTAAACAGACTCAACTTATTAGTTTGCAGTAGTGTTGTTTTCATACCAGTGGTAAATCGAATTCATGTGACCTTACGACCTGGTGATTAGTATCGATTTGACGATAATGCCGCCCGCCTCTATCGTGAAAGATGGACAGGAAATGAAAGAAATATACACGATCCGCTAGTAGGTAATCCGGAAAGGTGCCGCAGTATGACAAATATTAGTACAAAATCTGTTTGCTAAGTAGACAATAGGGAAACACGTTTCCTTTCGTTTGGCTTTATCTCCGCAGAACAGATGCGGCAGGGTCGGACAACGCAACATTGAATTCAAAATGTGAAACCAGAAATTTGTTTGGGAGTGTCATAGGTAGGACGGTCAGTTCCTTTCCTACAGATGTAGTCCGAACTATGGAGTGTCCTAGCTACCTCACATTCTTTCAATTGATAAATATACAGATTCACACAGTGACAGATAATAAGCGAAACACACAATTAATGCATGCAAACTGAATAGGCAGGGATAACTGTAGCCAGGCTATTATATATATAATTGTTATAGTGGCCCCACTGCAACCAAATGTGGTGACCCTGGTAGTTTTGTCATCCCAAGCGGAAATGGAACTCACGGGATTTTGAAAAAGTGAATAATGGTTTAACATAGAGGTCAACCATGGTTCTGATATGCGACTCGTGGTAGGATCATTGCATGCAAACGTGGGATAGTAACTGCTGTAGAGTATATTTATAGATTTATTTACACAAAATGAATAAACTAATGTACACAACTATGAAGATATTTACAAAGACATGAGAATAACTTTATATATGCTACTCAGATACAACGGCGTTCTCCTTGAGTTCTAACTGTTCAAAAATGGTGATGTTGAGTCTTGGTAACCACCACCAGCATGGAAAAGAGAGAGAGAACCTGCTATATGGGCACCTTTCAACCCAAACATGATGGAACTATTGTGATTCATTGAACTCTCTTTAACCTTAACTAAATAGATCCGTCCCCACGTCCAAACTCTTCTAGACATCAAAGCTCACCTGATCGCCGGTAAATATCGCTTACTAATGGAAGTGGTATTGGTGGCTTGGCTGCGATTCTCAACTACGTCAATGCAATTACACGATACTCTTCCAAATACAGACTAATAAAGAGCTGCCCAGAGAGTTTTACTTGATTAACCTACCACCCTGTTCCCAGGGTAGGGCCCTATCGCTAGCCTGCTGGATGCGGTCATAATTACAGACTGTAATCTTTCTTGCGCTGGGTAACTATAGGTTTCTGACATGTTTGCTCCTTCCACCCCAGTCATAGCTTCCTATTATTGCATAATTTACACTCTCATCTGTCCTCATTTCCAAAATTTCCCTGAAGTCTTGCGAACTGCAACTCTCGTTCTGATGTATCCCGATCTCTCGCCGCTGACTGCTGCTGCTATTCTCGAAATTAGTCCTCCCCTACTATCTCTATGGGACCAGAGCGGTAATGCTCTGGTCTCGAAATCGGGAAGACGCGGGTTCAAATCCCCGTCCGGGCGTCCAGATTTGAATTTTCCATGGTTTCCCCAAATCACTCCAGGCGAATACCGGGATGGTTTCTTTAAAATTATATGGCCGACTTCCTTCCTGTTCATTGCCCCCAGTCCTATATTGCCTCTCATGTCCTTGACGTCGACGAGGCGTAAATCCATATGGAAAAAAGAAAAAAAAGGATCTACTGGAATTTGGATCTGTCTACTATTACTTGCTTATCTTGCTCTATAATTGCAACAAGCCTTTCCGTCTGTTTTGGTCTCGGGGCTGTGGTTTGACAGAAAACCCTGTGCTACCAACGAAGAAAACTTACTTATACTTGCGAACCCAAACACTCCCCCGTGTTAGCTTACACCGTATCTCTGTCAATACGTGGATAAGGAGTGAGCATAGAGGTCAACTATGTTTCTGATTTTCGTCTCATGGAAGGATCGTTATGGAAAAATCAGGGCTAATTACTGCTGTATATTTAAATATTTATTTACAACAGGTGACTGAAGTAATGAATATAACTTGATATAACCCACTCAGGGGCCCTAGCGCCGCCCTAGAGTTCTAATTGTTCAAAAATGGCGAAGTAGCGTCTGGCTAACCACCACCAACATGGAAATGAGGGGAGTGAGCTAGCAAAATGAACACCTTTCAACCCAAACATGACGGAACTATTGTAATTCATTGAAACCCCTTCCAACTTGACTAACTGGATCCTTATTCACATCTAACAATTTCTACCAGTAGAGCTAATATTAATATAATAATAATAATTTTTCGAAACTCAACACTTTTGAAGCAAATTTTGCTGCAACACGTTTAATGGCCAGATCATATGAAAAAATTTCATGGCATGAGCAAGTTGATATGTCAGCATCAGCATCAACTTCTCTAATTGATATTCGGTGATCATTCATAATAATTTCTTTCACTTTTTCCACGTTTTCATCGGTTATTGATGTGCTAGGACGACCCGTATGCTCGTCATCGTCAACGTCTTCACGGCCATCTTGAAAACACTTATAGCATTCGTAAACCCTTGTTTTACTCATTGTAGACTCACTAAAAGCTATATTTAACATTTATAAAACTTTGTTGCACATAATTCCATTTTTATACGAGGTTTGGGACATAAGTCATGGAAACTTTTTTTTTTTTTCTTGGAGATATGTGAACGGATCACAAACGTATATGTGTCGTGTGGAAGTTCTGCAGGCATAGTGTGTATGCAGAACAACAGATGGCTTTGTGATAGTTGGTAGTAGCGCAGTGAGGGCTGTGAAATCAGTCAGTTGGTGGTGTCGTGCAAGATGGGAAGAATTGGAGCACCCACCGTACTCTCCCGACGTTTCGCCCTGTGACTTTGATCTCATTCGTATGATTAAGGAACAACTACGTGGTAGGCGGTTCGCAACAAGAGAGGACATTGCTAATGCTGTGCGCCAACAGGTGTCCCGATTTACACATGGTGGGGCACATGCTAAGGCTGATGGTATTCAGCGCCTCCCACATCGTTGGCAGCGTGTGGTGACAGTAGCAGGGGACTACTTTGAGGGTCTTTAGGCCCAGGTTTGTCATGTCAACTTTATGTGTACTGTGTTGTCATTCTTTTGCACCGTGAAGGCCATATTGCCCTGTATACTACAGTAATAAATTAGTGTGTTACGATATTAAAGTGCTATTCATTGTCCACACATGTAGTTAACACCTTGATCTTTCATCTGTATATGTCACATTTTCCAACTGGACTGGTATCTCCCAGAAAAAAAAAAAATAGTTGCAATGACTTATGCCCCAACCCTCGTAGCAAAATTTAATGCAAATTCTCTGATCCATGATTTATACAAATGAAGAATCGCCGACTGTATCAAAACACGTGTTATTCTTTTAACAGTAGACAAGAGACTAAACATCAAACATAGCTCAAAATGTATAGATACTTTTAAAACATGTTTGCCAGCACAGCAACTAAAAAATCGTGCGAATCGGACTAATATAACCCGCGAAATTTCAAAATTTCCATTACTTTTTGGACACACCTGGTATGTACGAAGATTGTCGCAAACGTTGTCGGTAGTGACCATAGTCCTGATCTCTACCTAATGTTATAAGAGTAATAAACCTTGAGAATATTTACTGAAATATCTTACGCCTTGTTGTTCTGCGTCACTTTTCTTCTTCTGTCACCGACGTTTCGTAACCAGCCTTGAATATTCTTCAGTTGAATTATCCCTCAATGGAATCTGTAAAAGACTGATGATGCATCATGGGCACTTTAAAGGAAAACTTGGAGATTTTTTTTCCAGCTCCACAGACTACATGAATACCATCTATGAAGGGGTTCCCAACGTTTTTCGTCCCAAGCTCACTTTCCGTCAAGAGAATTCTTCCCACGCCCACACCCCAGCCAAAATTTTATTATCAATGAGGTAAATGCCTACCTTTCAGTGCTAAAAATGAGATGTTACTGTAAACTCACTAAGTGATATTAGAATAAAGATTTTCAACTCTAAGAGACGGTCAAGGAAACGTTGGACGGTGTACAGCTCGAGTATCGTCCACACGGGCGCCAAAGCTACCCCGCGCACCAACTGACATGTCTTCACAGCCCCCAGTTTGTGAACCTCTAACAGAAAAGGACCTTGTTTTGTTTATGCATTGCGTTTACCTTTTTCTTGCTGCTTTACGCCTCGCCGACGTCGAGGTCATTAGAGGCGGGAAAGGACTGGGGGCAAGGGACGGGAAGGAATTCGGTCATGACATTTTATAGGAACTATCCCGGAATTTGACTGGAGTGATTTGGGGAAACACACGAAAACCGAAATCTGGATGGCCGGAAGGGGATTCGAACCCTCGTCCTCACGAATGTGAGGCCAGAGCGTTACTATTAACCCACTTTGCTCAGTTCGTTTATCTGCAAGAGCACATTTACATATCTTATTCAGTACACACTGATCAGACGGAACATTATGACCACCTACCTAATTGCCCGGAAGTCCGCCTTTGGCACGTATAACAGCGGGGGACGCCGACCCCGGCAGCGTAGTGGTAGCGTGCTTGCTTCCCGTTGTAGGGGTCGCCAGTTCAGTCCGGCCAAGGGCATGGGTGGTTTTAATTAAATGTTGTGTTTGTCTTGTGTCGTCCATACAGAATATAGAATATAATCACACTGAAATGAAATGTTTACATTGTAAGAGAATCACACACGTTGAGCTGGCTGTATGGCTAACATGGCCAAATGCCATTAAAAAAAAAAAAAAAAAAAAAAAACAGCGGGGGAGTGGCAGAAGTGATGAGCTCTGTTGCCGCGTTTTAGGTTCAGATCTGGCGAGCTGGGGGGGGGGGGGCATCACATCAATTGCAACTCGCCACTGTGTTACTCGAACCACTCCATCACACTAACATAGCGCATTATCTTGATGAAAAATACCACTGCAGTTGGGAAACATGGTCGTCATCATGAAGGGGTGTACGTGGTCTGCAACCAGTGTAAGATACGTCATGGTGCCTTGCACGAGCTCCACTGGAAACCATGGATTCCCAAGTGAATCTTAACCACAGGATAATTGACCCGCCATTAGCTATCTCCGTCCCGCAATACAGTTGTCAAGAAGCTGATCCCCTGGAAAACGACGGATTCGCACCCTCCAATCGGAATGATGAAGAAGGTATCGCGATTCATCAGACCATGCTTTGCTACTGCGCCAACGTCCCGTAGCAATGCTCACGTGCCCATTTCAGCCGTAGTAGCTAATGTGGTGTTAACGTTGGGACACGCATGGGTTATCGGCTGCAGAGGCCTATCGTTAGTACTGTTCTGTGCGCTGTGTATTCAAACACACTTCTACTCTGCCCAGCATTAAAGTCTGATGTTAGTTTCGCCACAGTTCGCTCCTGTTTTACCAGTCCGCTCAGCCATCGACGTTCGACATCTGTAATGAGTGGTGACCAGCCAATCCCTCGTAGTTTGGACGTGGTTTCACCTTGGTTTCGCTACTTGTTGAAGACACTCACCACAGCACTCCTCGAACACCCGACATGTCGCGCAGTTTCCGAAATGCTCGTGCCGAGCCTTCAGGCCATCACAATCTGCCTTCGGCCAAACTCAGATAGATCGCACGCCTTCCCAATTCCAAACACGAATAGCACGCTCGCTGATACCACATGTACTGTACGTGTGTCTGATTAGCAGTCATTTCTCAGTCATCTGTTATCGCCTGGACGGTTTTATATCGATAGTAGTTAGGTAGTCATAATGTTCTGGCTGATCAGTTTATAGCTCCCATTTTTGTTCTTATTTTTGGGGATTTAAAAATTTTTTTTTTTTATGGCATTACTCGACGTTGAAATCGTTAGAAGCGGAAGAGAACTGGTGGCAAGGAATGGGAAAGAATTCGGCCATGATCTTTTAAAGAAATCGTCCCGGCATTCGCCTGGAGTGATTTCGGGAAATCATGCAAAATTTAAAAACTTCAGTAGATTTCCTAATTTTAAGCGTTACAACAATCCGTAAAATATTCCAGTAAACGTAATGTGATGGCTGCGAAAGTCATCAAATCTTGAGAGTTTCCTAACAAATATAAAAACGTTTACAGACAGTAATGGTTACAGAATTTTTCATGAATTTACGTTTCGTAGTTTGTCAGTTGAATTACTGTCTGTGGTTGAAAAAGAGAACAGGTCCGACCACACTGGTAGCTTTTTTTTTTTTTAAACTGCTTTATGCCTCTCAACAGCGAGGTCTTTAGAGACGGGAAAGGATGGGGGCAAGGAATGGAGGAATGGAGGAATGGGAAAGAATTCGTCCATGGCCTTTTGAAGGAAGCATCCCGGCATTTGCCTCGAGTGATTTGGGAAACCATGGAAAACCCAAATCTGGATGCCCGGACGGGGATTCGAACTGCAATCATCCAAATCAATTGGGATCGAACCTCATTCGGATAATCAAAAATTCGGATAGTTGGATTTTTTCCGAAGAAGGGTCTATTTTAATTAATTATTGTATTTATGTAGAAAATGGGAGAAAAAAACTAGTTTAAAGAAAAAAGAGGCAGCACTTTTACATGTTAAGCGTACTTACTAGTGCTGTACATTAGTACAGTATGTACAGTATGTACCGTACTGAAAATAAATGTCATTGGTTGCTGAACATTTCGGTCAAAGTAAGCTGTTAGACTGTATTCATCCACTTGACAATGAGATGTTGCATGTGGTCACACTCGGGCTGACGTTCCATCCACTGGCCAGCTGGTAGTCTTGTGTCTGCTTCAATTTCGACATTAAGGTCATCTACTTCCTCGACAAATTCTTCTCTGACTCTTTCAATAAGTCCATCATCATTTAGAATTTCATACGCAGGGTCCGACGAATCACACACCACCCATTCTCCTATATCTAAAAAGCGATTCGGATATTCAGGGATTCGGATAGTCGGATTTCGGATAATTGGAGTATTATTGTGTTGAGGTTTTAAACAGTCCAAAATTTCGGGTGGAATAGGTGGCCAAGTTAGTAATACTCCCCACGAGAGTCATTTACTTTCTCGACTGTGACGAAAATGTTTCTTTAAATGAGAATGCGTAACTCCTCTTTTGGTGTAGAAGCAAATTCAAAATAAACATCGCACTCTTTACCGAAGGTTACCAAGATACAAAATTTGTATTGCTTTCTCTTAATGATTTTTTGAACGACAAGCGCTGGCAGAGCAACGTTTTGTCAGCAATATCCTTTAGTCTAAAAAACCTCGTGTACGAGTTAGCAATGAGATTACGTGGAGGGCATTGTTGTTACGCATCAGGCGGACGATCTAATGTCGAGAACAAACACTCTGAACGAGATTAATAAGGTGTAAATAAGAACACATCGCACTCAGTTTCAAATGGTTACACTGATCTGAGAACAATGTTATCCGTTTCACGATAACGAATCCGAATTAACGAGTGTATTTTAACGGAACATGTGCATAAGTGCAGCTCATCACGTGATGTTGGCAGACTTGGTTCTGTAGCGGTGGCTGTAGCAAGTACTCAGATTTGTTTTTAATTGGATTTACCCTCCTGTCGATGATTATGGGGATTCAGATTCATCTGAGGTAGGAGGTGGCATCTAACGGGGAATTTTGTAAATTTTTATTCGTGTTGGTTCTGTGATTCTACAGCTCACACGAGTAATTTTATTTAGGAATTCGCTTAGACGATTGAAGAAAACCACATAAACACATGTGCCAACGAGGCGGTAAGATTCAAACTACAACGTTTAGTACCTCTGCGAATCTAACGCGGTCAATATCCAACTGGATAGTATGGGGCAATTTACCTGAGAAATTTTGGTAATACAGACGGTGTACCATACACCCGGTAGTACTACATGACTCGAAAGGTAATGATGTCACAAACATGGCACACGTGAGGTCGTACCACACACTAGCAGACGAAAATGTGCTACAAATATGCAGTTTTTCGCATCCAAACTGTTACATTGTTCCAAGATAATATCGAACTAACCAATTTTTGCTTAAATACTGAAGTTTTTCCTGTGATAATAATTCTTTTTAATCTCATTGAGTATTTTCAGCTGCTTAACCAGCGCCTATCATTTTGAGCGTAGTAATATATATACATATTCTAGGAGGAGAGCTAGTAATAATTTTGCCTTTTGTTTTTCTTCTAGTTGCAAACCATAAACGTTTGTAATGTAGTATCTTTGTAACCTTTACTGTAAATTAGATTCCGCTATTTCGTTACGCCTATTTTAGTATTAATCTTTGAATTAGTGGTTTAATTAAAGTTTTCCGTATATTATAACGTACTATATATCAGAACAATGAAGAAATAGGTATCCAAAGTTATGTAGCCAGAAAACAATTGTAACAGAATCCAAAGAGTGAGGAGTTTATCAGTGCTATACCGTGCTCTTTGGTGAACATGCAGTAAAGGAATGTTCGTCTGAAATGCAGTGTGATCTGTGGCGCCAATCTGTTCTCAGTACGAACGGATTGTCATTTCTTGCTTTGTTTCCCCGTCACATAGAGTCATAAGAAATACTGCAGAACTGCAATTCATTACTGAACACAATGCGACTACACAACGGTACGTCACGGTCATCCTGCATCTTCATATCATCTGACAGTATCGTGGAGCCATTTTTCAATAGGATAATGCTCGTTCATACAAGGCATGTGTCTTTATGAACTGTCTGCGTGATTCTGAAGTACGCCTGTGGCCAACAAGATCCCCAGATCTGCTCGGACGTTAATTCCGTCCCAGTGCCAGAGCATCAAGGACCAGGAACAGCTGTGGACCAGCTTGTCTCAGGAAAGTATACAACGACTTTATGACATCCTTCCCAACCGAATCAGTGCATGCATCCAGGTCAGAGGGAGTGCAATGTCATATTGAAAGTGGTCTTATACTGCTAAGTACTTTGTAAATTTGATACGATTTTGTAATAACATCACATACTCTCACAATCCCGAAGTTTCATTCATTTATCCCCCCCCCCTTTTATGGGTGCTTCACTTTCTTTGTGGGGCAGTGTAGATAACAGTTTTATTAAATATTGTTTTATTTTGTAATTAAAATGATAAAAGCTGTGTTATGTACAAAAATAAATGTGAATGATTTATAAAACTTAAAATAAAATCGTGTACTTTACAGAAAGAGCATATAGCTTAGCCACATGGAACTATTTACTACCGAGCGTGGTTGGTGAACGGTTAACGTTCTGACCTCGCATTCGGGACGATGCGGGTTCGAATCTCCTTCCGGGCATCCAGATTTGGGTTTTCCATGGTTTTCCCAAATCACTCCAGGCGAATGCCGGGATGCTTCCTTCAAAAGCCTATGGCCGAATTCCTTACCGTTCCTTGTCGCCAGTCACATCCCGTCTCTAATGAGCTCGACATCGACTAGGCGTAAAGCAGCAAGAAAAAAAAATAACCCAAAAAAAATCCACTATTTACTGCTTACGTATGCTCTCCTAATTCTTTCGTTATCAGTAAGATTCAAAATTCCAACATTATAGCCGATTTATAAAGTAGAAAAACTTTCAGTTTAGTTTAAATGTATATATCACTTGTTTTGTTTTGAAGGAAACTGAACGTGAATGTATTATAAGAAATATATCTAGAAGAAATTTTTTTTCCTTATTGCTTTACGTCTCGTCGACGGCTAAGGTCATTAGGGAGCGAGCACAAACTACGTGCCTCGGTCCAGGGGGGGGGGGGTTGGCTAGAAGGCTAGAAGGCTACGCTGGGCTACATTTCTCACAGTTAAAATGAGGTACAGAACACACAACAGCATGTGAATATTTATTTCCCTCGGTTAATTATATCTGTATGTAATTTAAAGTAGTCTGATAGGAGAAAACAGTACAAAATGTCTTCGGGAATCAAAAGGGAAAAAAAGCTACGTTGGGCGGAGGGAGGGTAGAGGCAAAAGCCACGTAGGTCTACGTGGGGGGAGGGGGTTTCACATGAGGCAAAATGGAGCTACATGGTTTATGGACGCTCCCTTAGTGGTCGGATGGGGGCTGGGGACAGGGAATGGAATTCGGCCATGGCCTTTTTGAAGGAAGCATCCCGGCATTCGACTGGAGTGATTTGGGGAAACCATGGAAAACCCAAATCTGGATGCCCGGACGGGGATTTGAACCCGCGTCCTCCCGAATGCGAGGGCAGAACGTTAAACATTCACCCTCCACGCTCGGTCTATAGAAGAAAGTTCTATAGCAAAGTAAATATTGAAAATTTAAACAATATACCAGCTTTCGTCTTTCTGAGTTGCATCTTAAGATGAAATTTGCTGTGAGAGAATAGTATAAGTAAACATTTTATGCAGAAGCTGGTCGTAATAGATCCATTTCATTTATCACATAGGTGTTTACTCAGAACCTTTGTTCATTCAGGTGCAGTGATTGGAGTTCTATTATTATAGATGATATTTTACTTAGGCTACATCAAATTATTGGAAAGAAAGTCAACGTAATAGTACAATGTGCATACTTTATTGGATGTATACCGTTAGTAGCAATTGTAATAACTTTTTATTTGAATTTTTCCGTTTCTTACATTCTACATAAGTGTGTCCTTTATTTTACTTGATTAATTACATCAAAAACGTTTATAGTAGTTCCAGAATAAATTTGCTCTGATCAGATTGTTTATCTTCTGAACGTTATCATCAACCTAGATATTCAATCAAAATGGAATTAATATCTGACAAATTTTCTGTTTTGCCAGTATTAGCAGAGATATTGGTACTAACTACTGTAGTACGTCCAAGCTGACACTTTGGTTGGGAAGGCCTCGAGCCCCCAGACCCGTGACGCGATACACGGATCCCGTGCCTGGGTACTCTCCCTCAGGGGCGCCTTCAGATATTGTCGTCACGAACAGCTCGTCCAGATTGCGTCCACCCCATGTCACAGACGTCAGATTGAACACGGGGAGCTCAACTTGGCTCACAACCTTGCCTCGTGTCGGGTCTATCTTGATTACCTGAAACAGAGGTGAAAACGTGAGGTTGGTATCACTCAGAGTCGAGCATCCGTCACCAGAAAGGAAGTCTACAAGAAAATTTAGTTTTGTTGAGTGTACCGGGTGAGCGAAAAGGACTTTACATCTTTCGAATGTTATAGAAATTTATTGATATAACTTACAGAATCGGTAGATGCATTATTTTGTAGCAAACAACTTTAAGTTTCGCATAAAAGTGTCAAGTGTCATTTTGGTTCATTTTGTCATGTGGCAAACATCCCACCGGTAATTAATTTCTTCCCACACTCGTTGCAGAAAATCGGGGGAAACTTGTGCAACGGCAGCGTAGATTCTATTTTTCAGATCTGCCATATTGTTTGGTAGTGGAGGAACATACACACGATTGTTAATGAAACCCCATAAAAAGAAATCCTGTGGTGTCAAGTCTGGGGAGCGGGATGGCCGTGTGATTGGCCCTTCACGGCAAATCCACCGACTGGGGAGCGATTATCGAGGAAACCTCGAAATTCCGTGAGGATATGAGGTGGAACACCGTCTTGCTGGTATTAAACCATCCCATCTCGGTCACGCCAAATAGTTGTTGCAGAATTCGCTTAGCCAAACACAAATAGGTGTAAGAAAAATGGGAAGTAGTAGAGAGTAAAATATTTAAAGGTGAAGTAAATGCGATTAAATGAAGGGGATTAAACAGAATTTTGGAGAAAATAAAATAGTCTATAAAGATTAAAGACACTGATGGGAAATCTATTTGAAATGAAAGGACATAGTAGGAACTGATGAGATTACTATGGAAATGATTAAATCTCTAGGAGCATAAGGCATCTGAAAATTACTCAAACTGATATCGAAGAGCTGTGAACCAGGAGAGATTCAAGGTGTTTTAGTAAAAATACCGTCTTAATACTCGAAAAGAAAGCAAAAACTGACAATATTTAAAATTAGAGCACAATAACTACATCACAATACTATGGCTGAGTAAATATCTTTATTTTATATACAAAGTAATTGGATCTGGTAGGAATATTAGATGAAAAACGGTTTTGGTTTAGGAAAAACCTGGAACAAGAGAAGCAATGCTTAATATTGTGAGGGCAGAACAAGAAAAACATGGTTACTTCTGTACTTTGTCTTCTTAGAACAACTTTTAATTTGGTCAATCAGGACAAAATCTAAATTTTAAAGAAGCTAGGTCTAAAGAATCAAAATAGAATAACAATGATGGCAGAGTGCCAATCATCAATTAAAATATTGTAAGCCAAGGTTGTTGTCTATGAACCAGTATTGTACTTGTATATAATGGAAGCAATCAAGGAACAGAATGTGGTGTAAGGATTCAAGGAGAAACACTCAGAATGCTGATGTTTGATGACAGTGTATTTTTACCGCACACGAGTGAGGATACTGTGAAATTACTGAACGGCATGAGAAAAATACAGGATGAAGAATTTGGACTAAACAGAAAAAAAAGACAAAAGTTACGCAGTACAACAGAAATGATCATCATAACTGTAGATTTAATATAGAATCAGATGTAGTAGACAATGTAAGGGCATTAATTTATTTTGGAACTAAGATAACCATTGTTGGCTGAAGGAAGAATTACCTAAAAAAACAGCAATGGCAAATAAAGCTTTCTTCAGAAAGTTAAAATTTTTCGTTTCAAGTATGAGTCTACGAATCAGAAACAGCTATAGAAAACTGTAGCAATGTGAAACTTGGACTTGCGGAATATCAGATTTTTTTTTTAACTGCTTTACGTCTCTCAACAGCGAGGTCTTTAGAGACGGGAAAGGATGGGGGCAAGGAATGGGAAGGAATTCGGCGATGGCCTTTTTAAGGAAGCATCCCGGCATTTGCTTCGAGTGATTTGGGAAACCATGGAAAACCCAATCTGGATGCCCGGACGGGGATTCGAGCCGCCGTCCTCCCGAATGCGAGGCCAGAACGCTATCCGTTATACCACCACGCTCGGTGGGAATATCAGAAACACGGCACAAATTTAAAATGTGGTTCCATAGAAAGATATTGAAAATTAAATGGCCATGAAAAGAACGTGTTTTGAAAATGGCCTAGAAAAGAAGTTTGTGAGGCTCACATGAGGAGGAGATTGGGTGGTGAAACATATGGTAACACGTGGAGGAGTGCCTTATTAGTTAATTGAGACAACAGTTGAAGGTAAAAACTGTAAAGTGAGACAAAGAGTGGAATATTCGAAGATGATAGTTTTTTATTTTTTTTTTTTTTTTCTATTGGCATCTGGTTTCCAAGACCATGCAGCCAGCACAAATACATATAGTTATTACAATGAGTTACACGCCTTGTTGAATTACATCTACCACCATCTTTCATGATTTATAAACATACATCTGGGTACCAAGTTTAGTTTACATGTTTAAAGTTATTACAAAAATTCCTATTACAAACAGTGAAACTTACAACACAAATATTTACATTGTAAACATTTTGGGGTAGTACAAATTTGCTCTTTGCATTAGCAGAACCATGTTTATCACACTTTATAAGCTGTTGAAGCTAACAGATCTCATGTCACACTGTCCTTCATACTGGTCTCTGCTTACACATCTACATTTTTTTATTTTTATTGGCATCTGATTTCCAAGACCATGCAGCCATCACAAATACATATAGTTATTACAATGAGTTACACGCCTTGTTGAATTACATCTACCACCATCTTTCATGATTTATAAACGTACATCTGGGTACCAAGTTTAGTTTACATGTTTAAAGTTATTACAAAAATTCCTATTACAGACAGCGAAACTTACAACACAAATATTTACATTGTAAACATTTTGGGGTAGTACAAATTTGCTCTTTGCATTAGCAGAACCATGTTTATCACACCTTATAAGCTGTTGAAGCTAACAGATCTCATGTCACACTGTCCTTCATACTGGTCTCTGCCTACACATCTACAAATCACATTTAGAGTACTCCTTTATGATTTTGGACATGGGGCTAGGATGTTTTAGATCTCACACGTATGCCGTGAATTCTGCATAGCAGACATCTCAGAGAAGTATTTTGCTGTTTAGACAGACAGTCTACTGGTCACCATCCCTTAGGATATATTCATATTTTTATGTGTTACTCACTATAAACGTCACAATGGCCTTGTACACTCTTCGGTCCTCTGTGCCCCAAAATGTTCAAGGTGTTTGTCGGGAGGCTAACACCTAGCTGTTTGCAGATCATCCAGCAGTCTTGGTGGACTTGCTGCCAGTGCCTTTTGCATGCAAATAACATATGATCTTATATCCCCCTCGCTCGTCTCCTCACAGCCGCAAAGAGGAGATGCTATTAGGTTTAGTCTATATAGATGTTTTCGGAAGCTACCGTGGTTGAATTTTATCCTAGCTATAATGCTCATGGTTTTTTCTTGTTACGTACCATGTTTTGTACCACTGTTTGGATGGGATCGTTGGGTGTAGGTATCCGTAGTGTTTGCCTTTGTTTTCTATGGATTTTCTCCATATATTGTTCCATTTATCTCTTGTGTTGCGTCTGATTGTGGATATGATGTCTGTAGCTGGTGCCAGGGGGTGGTTTCTTCCTGATTTTGTTGCTGTTTGGCTGCTGTATCTGCCAGTTTCATTTCCTGGTATACCTGTGTGTGCTTTGAGTCCAGATCAGGTATACCTGTTTTTGGGCACTCTGTAGGTGCTGTATCTGTTCCATGATTTGTAGCCTAGTATATTTCTCCCGTTGCCAGCATGTAGATTGTTGAGTGATTCGATCGCGCTTCTTGAGTCAGACCAGATGATAATCTTCGTTTGCGGTGTATCTTGCGCATATTGTACTGCCTTTAGGATGGCTGTCATTTCTGCGGTGTATACAGTGGCTTCTTTCGGAAGTTTATACATGCCAACATTTGA
Organism: Vandiemenella viatica; assembly: GCA_031002005.1. Lineage (NCBI taxonomy): Eukaryota > Metazoa > Arthropoda > Insecta > Orthoptera > Morabidae > Vandiemenella > Vandiemenella viatica. The sequence continues at coordinate 245,948,608 of CM061921.1, forward strand.
GGTTTGTGTTACTACATATGCACACCCCACGCCCTCTTCAGTCTTGGAGCCGTCCGTGTATATGTGACATATATCATTGTCTGCATCCGTGTGGTCGGCTATCAAGGCTCTATTGTGCTCTGAGTTTTCCCCCAAATGGTATATTCATTTCATTATTGGGTTTCATGGTGGTTGTATCGTAGTTAACTTGGAAGCACGGGAGTTTCAATAGGGTATATATCGTGTTTTGATATTGTTTTACTTCAGAGTACGCTGTGCTAGCAGAGGTGTCCGTTTCCGTTTCCAAAAGTGTAATGTTTTGCAGTTTCTTTCTAATGTTGTTATTGCTTTTATCAGAGAACTGTTGGGCGTTTGTAGTTGTCTTAGCACGAATTTTGCACTTATATATTCCCTTCGTATTTCCAGTGGCGGTTCCAGGGCCTCTACTAATAGGGCGTTTGTAGGTGTTGAAGGCATCGCCCCAGAGCACAGGCGTAACGCCTTGTACTGGACTTTGTCTAGTTGTTGGGTTAAGCTGTTTGATGCGCCTCCATAACATATGCATCCGTAGTCAAGGTGTGGTCGGGACTAGCGTTCGGTACAGTGATATGCTTGTTTGTGGGTCTGTCCCCCACCAATATCCGGTAGTGGCCTCATTACATTGATGGCTTTCTCACATTTCTTTAGAATATGCTTTATGTGTTGTGCCCAGGTCAGTTTTGAGTCTATTATTAGTCCTAGGTATTTTACGTTCCTTTTGTATGGTATTTTGTAGGGACCTATGTTGACTGAAGTTATATGTGGTAGTTTGTGACGCGTATATATACAGGCTTCTGATTTTTCGGGGGCAATCGTCATTCCATTTTCCCTCAACCATTTTTCAAGGTTTATCAGCGTGGTGGATAGAGCTTCCTTGGCCTCTAGTATTGTATTTCCAATTGCATATATACATAAATCATCCGCATATTGTAGTATATATGTGTTTTCTGCTAGTATCTGTGCTAAGTCTGATGTGTATATGTTGAATAGTAGCGGGGATAATGTAGAGCCTTGCGGTAGACCGCTGCTAGTCTCTCTTGGTCCAACTCTGCCTGTTTTACTATTAATGATCAAGGTTCTGTTTTGTAGTAGTGCACATATGTTTCCTATGAACCTGTGTGGGAACCTCATGCGTTTTAGCTTATCTGCCAATACTGGGATGCTGACGTTATCGTAGGCACTAGATAGATCAATATATACGGCATACAGGTATCCATTCCTACTCTGGCAATTTTGTATGTCTGTTACCAGTTGTGCCAATAACTCATTGGTTCCTTTACCTTTCCGGAAACCCAACTGGTGTTCTGGTAACAAGTTGTTGTTTTCGATGTACCACTCCATCCTGTGTTTGACCATTTTTCTAGGATCTTAAGGGGACATGGTAGAAAGGTTATTGGTCGATAGGAGGCTGCATCTTTGGAGTCCTTTCCTGGTTTTAGCAGGGGTATTATCCTGCCAGTTTTTAGTTCAGGGGTATATCTTCCTTCTTGCCATACCTTGTTTAACATGCTTAGTAGAATGGATTTTCCAGAGGTAGGTAGGTGTTTTATCATTGAGTATGAAATATTATCAGGTCCGGGGGCTGTATTGCTGCAGTTTAATAGTGTCCTTTCCAAGTCGATCATGTCAAATGGTTTGAGTATAGGGTGCTCTTGATCCATACTTGGTTGCAGCCATATATGATTGTGTGCTGCCGGAGGGGTCAGTCTGGCGAGTATTCCTTCTGCGATTTCTGGCTTAATCTCTGTGGGATGTTGGTGGTCGTCAACAGCATGGCGAAAGCTCTTCACCTGTTTCCATATCTGTGTCAGCAGTGTGTTTTTATTCAAGGTCTCACAGAACTTTCTCCAGCCTTGCCTCTTCTTCTCTTTTAATAATCTCTTCGTGCGTGCCTGTATTTTCATAAGGGTAATATAGTTCTCTTCTGTGCAGCACCTTTTGTAGTTTTTTCAAAGCCTCTTTCCTTTCTTGCACCAAGTGACTGCAATCGTTGTCCCACCACGGGGGGGTTATACGTGGGTTTTGCTTCCTTGGTTTGTTTATCGGGATCGCTTCTGTTGCGGCTCTCTCTATGGTTTTAAGGATATAATTGTAGTTTTCACTTCCATTATCTGATTTACTATCCTCTTCTATATATGCATTTACTGTTTCCCGATACTTTATCCAATTAGCCTTAGCCAGATTCCATTTATATGTTGGGGATGGGGCGCTATCTTTTGGATTGCGGTATCTCGATCTCAACAGGATGGGGAGATGGTCCGACCCCAATGGTTCCTGGAGGACTTCCCAGTTGTAGAGGTGTGCAAGCACAGGTGAAGAAATAGTAATATCCACAGCGGATTTGTTTTCCGTTGGCTTGATAATCCGGGTTTCCGAACAATCATTTAAAATTACCAAGTTTTCCTCTTCTATTGCCTCCATGAGGATTCGGCCCATACGATCTGAGTTACTACTTCCCCAAGCTGTGTTATGGCCATTAAAATCACCCATGATAATATATGGTTGTGGGAGTTGTCTTAAGAGCCGTATAAGTTGTTGTTTTGATACAGTTGTATTAGGTGCTCTGTATACTGCTGCAACTGTTATATAGGTGTGGCCGCTCTTAATGCTAGCTGCGCAGGCCTCAAGGGCTGTATTACTGTTGATTAGCTGAATGGTCCTGTATTCTAAGCATTTTTTAATTATGAGCGCTGCCCCACCGTATCCATGTATCCTGTCACATCTGATTACATTGTAGCCTTTAACTGTTAGTTTATCTTCTGGCTTTAGCCAGGTTTCCACTACTGCCGCAATAGCTACATCGTGCATATTTAGAGCCCGCTCGAAACTTTCTTTATTAGATCGTAAGGACCTTGCAATCCAATACAGCATGTTATTAATTTGTGTAGCCATTTTTGTTGGATAAAATTTTCTTTATTTGCGTGGGTTGGCTCGAATGTTACACTGGAGAATGTTATTGGGCTTGGCCATAATGGCGATCAACTATTGAGTTACTGATTAGATTACTGATGTTTTCCCTTAACGCATCTATTGGTATTGGGTTTCCTCCAAGTTGGGTGTTCTGTACCAGGGAGATGACACAGTGAAGTATTATATCTATTCTGTGGTCTCTGCCCAGTGGGCTTGTGGTAGCACCTGGTTCATCTACAGGATTGGATTTGCTAGCTGGTATTGGATCCAATGGTCTTTGGTTTGGTATTAGGAGTTGTTGGTAGCCCTTCCAGTTATCGCTATGTCTCGGTGTAGGTATCTGTTGGGGTCGGGCAGTTTTAATGTGGCTTCCGGGTAGGATCATGGGGTCCCGTCTGAATGGTCCGGGGTTTGTATTTTGATATGTCTTAAAGTTGTCCAGTTGCGCTGGGGTGTCCTGTGGAAATGGGAGCGTACCCTGGTTGTTAGGTAATGTAGGGAACTCGGCGATGTCTCTTGTGTCAGGTGGTGAGGCAGCCGCAGCCCTAGCGTATTGTCTGTTATCTAAAGAGGCTAGTGCCTCACGGTAGCTAATGTCTTGGTAGGCCATCCTACGTTTTATTTCCTTCTGTTTTATGAACTCCGGGCATGATTTATCAGTAGCCATATGGGGGCCTGCGCAGTATAAACATGAAGGTTGAGAGGTAATAGTGCAGGTGCTGCTATCGTGAGTACCGCCACAATATTTGCAACGTGTTTGGCTACGGCATTGCTTGCTATTATGGCCATAGCGCAAACAGTTGAAGCACTGGAGAACAGACGGTACATAAGGTTCTACCGGACAACGGACATCCATGGATTTTCACATTGTCGGGCCTTTTTTGTGCTTTAAATGTAATAGAACAAACTGGTAATGGTTTCTTTATAGTTGCGTTATTTTCTACTGTGTTTTTGTAAAATCTTCTTACTGAAATGACCTGAACTGGGCTGCAAATGACTGCTAAGATCTCTTCCTCTGATAATGATGTCTCTATATTCCTAATGATCCCTTGTTTAGTGACCAGGTAGCTAGGGATATATGCTTCAAGTTTGTACCTGGGGAATATATTACTTCTCACCAGTGCATTAGCTGCCGCCGCAGTGGATAGTTCAATTTTTACTCTATTTTGCCCTGCAAGGTAGATGTTAATGATATTATTAAAGGAGGTCCCACTTTCCAACCGGAGCATTTTCCCTAGTGCCATTGGATGTAACCTCCCCACCTTTTTGTCAGTGCTTTCAACTATGATCACAAATGGGCCCTTATCATACATCTCATAGTTATTAGACACAAGCCTGGTAGGGGTTGATGTAGGGGCACCATTACTCACTTCATTCATTGGCGTAGGCTGTTGGGCTGGTGTTGTTGTTGACTCCTCCGCTCTGGCTGCGACAGCTGACTGCGATTTGGAGACGCGTGGCATTTTCTCCGTTTTTCCTGCAGGCTGCTGGTCGTCCTGGTTTCCGCACGGGCGTTTCGATGATCTGGGTTCTTCTACGTACATATGAAGCTCGTCATCTGCTACGTTCACTGCCACTGTTTGAATAGCACTTCGTATCACTCAGGGTAACTCGTCGTCTCCATCTGATTGTGGAACTGGGTTCGCTGGGTTGTTCTGCTGCGTTCCGCCTTCACCATACTCCCCACTGTGCATGGCGATTACCGACGCAACCGCCGCCGGTTAGGTAACAATTTACGTAATTAGAGGTTGCACTAGTGTAGATATTCCGGTTGTCGACAGGTAAACTTGTGTTGGTTAAGCGCACGGTTCGCGATAGTGTTAACTCGGCACACAGGGAAACTTCGCGTACCAGGAAAACCGACCGTACCGTACCGCTGCTCGAACGAGACTGAAGATGATAGTTGAGGATGTGCGTTGTAATATTTATGATGAGATGTGAAGGATTACGTATGGACAGGAAGAGATGGAGAATTTCATCAAATCTGTTGGTTACCTCAGATATTTAACTTATTTATAAACTAATTTCCTGGTTGCAATTTCCAACAAATTCGAATAAACCAGTTGTAAAATGTTTTGAACAGCCTGCAGTTGTGACCGTAGTATAAGCAGATAGAACATTTAATACCGCTTCCGTCAGTAAGTGAGACGATGAACGTTTATTAACTCAACCTGTATGTTGTATAACGCATCTTATGTGACACAACAGCATCTGGCAAATACAAGTGAAAAAAATGCTAATGCATGGGGATTCCCAAAAACGTGATTTCCGAATAAAAGAACTCGGTGAATATTAGAAAAAAATCACTTACTGGTGCAGTAGAGTGTTCATCTCCAACCGGAAATGGAACAACTTTTGATTTATGCTCATATCAAATTATTACAAATTTTCAGCATTCATTAAAATTATGAGCATGTTACAAATTGGAATCCTTCTGTCCCTGGCGTATGGAAAAACAGTGTCTAGTTCCATATTCGTGAAATATCTTACCTTCTGCCCCTTAAAGCATGCTACCCATAAGTTGCCTTCAGAGTCCACCGTCATCCCATCCGGATTCCCCTTAACACCGTGCTCTTCAAATCCAAAAAGTTTCCTCCGGTTGCCTGAGCAATAAAGCAACAAGCAGTTAATTCTGAAAATCTCCGAATGCGTAACGTGGTCAAACAGAGAACTGACTTACTTATTTTCCCATTAGCGAGGTCGAAGTCGAGGGCATCGACTTGCCTGGTTGGTGTGTCTATGTAGTACATGGTCTTGTTGTCAGGGCTCCAACCAAGTCCATTGCTGAGGCTCACCTTAGTTAGGTGAACGTCTAGCCTTCGATTCTTGCTTACACTGAACATTGTGCCTCTCTCTGGAAGAACTCTTTCGTCCTTTATAGGTCCCATCGTACCTGAAAACAAGTTTTACTGCGCAGTTACGACATGAATAGATAATTAGGTATAGAACGCTTGCAAGCGGTGATAGAATTTGTGTCCCACCTATTTCAACGAATTTTGGTATGATGGTCTAGTACTATAGCCGTGGCCAAATGAATTGGCGGGTGTGTGTGTGAACGCGCTGTTGCCGTACTTGGGAACAATCTCGCGATGCGCTCTCTTTCTACCACTTCAAAATTGCAACGCTGAGCGCCCTGTGTTGCCTAGTACATGCGGCAACGGCTCGCTACCCAACCCCAAATCTTCCACCTCCCTTTCAACACACATAAAAAATGTGTGAATCTGTGAATGAGAATTAGAAAATGTGTCAGTGAGAGGTTGATTTATAGTGACGTGAGATTTTTTCATGCGATATTAAATAATTCGTTTTAGTTATTTATTAATTATAGTAATTTAGTGTAGGCTGATAATTTTACCGAACAAATAGTGGAGAAATTTATTATTGGGATAATTTAGCAAGTGTATCGTGTTGCTAAAAATGGATACTCAGGAAGAGACTTATTCCCATACTCCAGGTTTTTCGGGACTAACGACTCCAACGAGACGCACGTCATCGACAGAAGAAACACGGCGGCTGAAGAAGATAACAGAGTTTCACCGGCAGAGTAAATCTTTCATTCACAATGAGTATAAATATTTCAGATTTCTTGTGGGCAATAATAACGAAATTTATGCATCAAGGTGTACGCTGATGAGGAAAGAAAAAATATGGACGTACCTGATAGTGATGAAATCAAAAACTGTAGTGATTGTTACCACAAAAACAATCATAGTGTGAAAAAATATGTACAGGCCACTTGCGTTGCAGCTTGTGGTGTCGGTTTGATAACTGTCCAGCGCATGTGTCGTGAGGGAAAATCACCTATGTTTGTCTCTCCAAAGAAAAATATGAAACAATACAGCACTCTAAAAAAGCTCAGCGACATTTTCAGGAGGACAGTACACGAATTTTACGACAATGGTGAGTACCCTACCTTAGAAAAATAAAGAAAAAAATTAATAGATAAGATAATTTTTTCAGGATCTGCACATCTGTAAGACGTAGAACAATAAAGGATTTAAATACAGGCTTCAGAATGATCGTACTCGATTTTTGCTTGACTGAAACGACATAGTGGCTCCTAGAATAAATTTTTTTTTGGGCGTATGAAATGGTAATTAAATAACAGGTCTTTTGAAACCTTCAAATATTATAAATGCATCTGCCCTTGCATAACTTAACTAACGAAATGACATACATCAATATTTTATTGCAAAATTGTGATTATAAATTATTTAAAACACAGTACAAACTATTACTGCAAGTAGAGATGTGAATACAACTGGTGCGTGGTATGAAAATGGCGCATTTGAGGCCACCTACCAATAGATATGGCCACAGATATAGTTGTAAAACGGTGTAGTAGACTGACCAGAGTGGGTCATCCCGCACAATTTTTATTACTGATACACGTGCAGTGGTCAAAGTGACACAAAGAATTTTTATGTGTTAAGTTCCGTAGCCAGTCGAAACGGGAGACGGACGCGGCTGGGCAGTTGGCAGTTGGCTTCCAACCCGTCGCCACATAACGGTGAGGGCAGGTATGGAGCAAAAAATGGCCCGCAACTTGCGTTTTGCAGAGTGAGACCTATTCCCTTCGGCATAGCCGGACGCTTCAAATGACAAGGACAGGACCTTGACCGAGGTCACTGAACGGTCAGCAACATCGGAGAGTCTCTGAAGATTACCTGCTGAATGTTTCGACAGGGAACGCTTTCTCACGAACTTATCTAGCCAATGGAAAAGCAATTGAGGTAGAGAATTTCTGGCGGAGCCAATAATAATGTAAAAACCCGCACGTAATATTGATTTTTCCGTGAATTTTGCTACCATGTCGCAAGTATGCCGGAGATGAGGTGGGGCCTGGAGCAAAATAGTGGGGTGCGACGCCAGAAGAAGAAGCGACGAAGGACGGTGGAGACACTCGATGCCAGGCCTTCAAAGTGAGAGGACAAACACTCCACACCAGGCTTACTGGGAAGGAAGGACTCTGCTTCTGATTCGATATCACAATTTGCAGATGTGACTTGTGTACTGAGGGTGGCACGTGCCTACGCCGATGCAGCCTTCACGACTCGTGGTAATTGTTGCTACGAACAGAACAGTGTGTATATCGCCAAATCATTGAGACAGCAGGGAAATCTGAACGTTTAAGAGTTAAATGACTGAGCTAAGTTTATTTAAAATCCGAGAGCAATTTCTTTTGCGTTGAAAGAATAATTTTCATGAACTTTCAATTATCACTTTGAGTCAATATTCTTGAAAGCACCCTGGCATCCAACATTCCACGTAAATGTAATGTAAATAAATGGCATAAAATAATTTTAAAAGTAAAGATCGTTTTCTCTTTGTAGAAGCAAATCAGATCGATCACTGAAGAATTTTGTCATTTGCTATAAAAATTCCATGTTCAGTGATTTTATTAATGTTTCGTGGTTATTAGATAATTTTCATTTTGTTTCTGACTAATGTAAGACGTTCTTTATTTAACTTTGATGTTGATTGTATTCATACCAGTGATAAATATACCTCTGTTCGTATGCCACTTGAGTACCCAATAAAGGTCGAAATATGGCAAAGGTATCATAAGTTTCACCCTATTTTCTGGGAACTTTAATAATAATTCCACAGCCATAGAGAGAGGGTTTTTTTTTTTTTTTTTTACTTATGGCTTTACGCCTCGTCGACGGCTAAAGTCATTAGAGGCGGGATGGGACTGGGGACAAGGAACGGGAAGGAATTCGGCAATGGCCTTTTTGAAGGAAACATCCCGGCATTCGCCTGTAGTGATTTGTGGAAACCATGGAAAACCAAAATCTGGATGCCCGGAAGGGGTCGAACCCACGTCCTCCCGAATGCGAAGCCAGAACGGAGAGATAATTAAAAATTATGCAATATATCATGGTAATGAATCCCAGAACCACCTCTCACTACAACTTGGTGCACAACTTGTGGCCTCAATGAATTTAATGATTCATTTAACGATTTTATTACTGTTTTGGCTATTTTCAAATTTTAAGTAGTTTGTGTTACTGTGTCTGAAACTTTCTTAAATGCTCTTATGGGTTCATGTACAATTAATTACTTGAAGAGTTCACGCACATAAGATTTGACAATGATTGATTTGTGTTAATGAATGGAGTCTGTCAAATATTACATACATAAATTTAAAATAGATGTTTGTACTGAGGTTCTGTCCTCGTGCAATTGAAGTGTTGTATTGATGACGACGTTATTTAAAATTGTTGTTGCGACTTTGTTGATTGTTTTTTTTATGACAATCAATGTATTAAATTTTTGTGGTACTAAAATTTTATCAATTTAGAAATTACCGTTTTTTGTGTCGTACGGTGATTTTGTTGGCGTATTTCTGTGATTTATGTTTTATTTGAGGGGTATTTGTTTTCGCAATTGTAACTTACTTGTTCATGAAGCTTCGATCCGGAGTTGTGATGGAAAGCGCAACTGTAGATTCAGACTACGGTAAAATCATGAATGAACCAAAATCAGAGTCTGTGCATCAGCGTACTCATTTAGCAGCCCAGATTGTTGAAAATATCAACTTAACTTCTGAACCGGGATACAGGTCACAGTCAACCACAAATGTGAGCGAGACAGAAGTGGAAAATGTTTCGAATACCTGCGACGGTGTTGCAGTCAATGTCGTGACAACACACATCACAAAATACATAACCACCACAGGGAATACCACGGAAGTTCAACACGAAAGCACATCACAATGGGAGAATTAATAGCACAAAATCAACAAATGAGGCAATTTAAAAAATCTAGCTACGAAAATTTTTCGCTATTGCAAAGTTCCCAAGCCGACTCCGTGTCACAACTATAAGCCGAAATATCAAGTGTAAAAAGCGATTTTTCGAGAAAAATCGAAGCGATTGAAAAAAAAAAGCAAGAGCCCACTCTCTAGGTCGTTGAGGACAGATTGTCTAGTTTCGGGGGCAAATTACGAAAGAGATGGATAGTTTTAAGGCAGACGTAAGGTCAAAGGTCGCTAACTTATCCAAATCGACTGAAATTTTAATTAACACCTGCAATACTTTAAAATACTCTAATGAGGAATTATGCAAAAGGTTGGATTCCACCAAAGAAACTGTCCAACGAATTAGAGCATAAAGCAGCGAGAACCTGGGACAGATAAAAGAATTTGTACATTTAGTCAAAGACCAGATCGAAGCTAATTTATCGAAAGTGAATACAGTTGTTGAAATTCTGGCAGGTTCAATAGAACAAGTCAAAGAAGGCTTGAAAGAATTCTAAGTTTCACAAGAAAAATTCGCCAGAAAAACAAATGCAAAATTTTCTCATTTTTAAAAGAAAATCAGTAACATAAATGATTCTTGTACAAATGGCGAATCAATCAATGTGACTTGTGGACTTAACGATGTCGGGAACGTGAAATTAAAGATTCGGCTTGGGCAAAAATATTAACCCTAAAGCTTATATATCAGAGCTAGATTTAAAATAAAAGGAGTACCAGACGCGGCAAAATTATTGCTCATACAGCACTCATTTCATGAGACACACCACTAGTGGCTCCAAGTATCTTGTGAACCTCATATTTCTTATGATGAACTCAAGGAGTTATTTTTAAAAACATTTTGATCCACAAAGATGCAGAATCAAGCACGGCTCAAACTTTATCAGGGAAAGTATGACCCGAAGCCAGATAATTCGATGGAGAATTTCATCGAACGATTGGTCGTGCAATCGCCATATTTTGATGAACCCATGAGGATAGTAAATTTATTAACGCAGTCGTCAAGCATTTTAGTCCAAAAATCCAGGCCTACATCAATCTCGTACTGATTCGTAAGACTCCCGAATTACTTGACACGCTGAAGAATTTGGACGCCATCGGTCAGCGGGCTAGTAAAAATCAGAAGCGAGACGAAAAGGGCCAAAGTCAAAAGGAAGCGCAAACGCACTTTAGTGATGGAAATTCTAAACAAGGAAAGGGCCACCAAAATAATCACGGGGAACACTCCCAGCAAAATGAACGAGCTCCGTGGAATAATGAAGGCCAGAGAGTTAATTGCGGGCAACCTCGTAAAGACGTACCTGCGGTTAATGCAATATCAATAGTCGATACGGAAACCATCTGTCGAGAAGGGCGTGAAAGCAAGCAACGGTACGATTTCGGCAACAAAACTTCAGTAAGTTTCAGTAAGTAGTAAGATATTAAAAAGACGCACAATTTGCACAAACTATTAGTTTGTTGGTAAAGGCAAAAACCGAAAGATGATGGAGCAACCATAGAGAAAACAGAGCTCACTAATCTTTTTTTTCTGGCAACGAAAGATATTTAGAATGATTCCGCCATCGGAATGTAATTATTCATTTAACTGTTAGTAACTTTTTAAAGTCATTTCAACTATCACACATTAACGGACATAACCTGAAAGAATGATCTACGTAATTCCTGTAATTTTAAAATATTTACCACGCGGCCTAAGCCACTGTATAATCGCAAACACTAAAGAAGTGAAACTTTTTTTTTTTTAACCTCTCTTTTTAACATCGAGGTCTTTAGAGACTGGAAAGGACGGGGGGCAAGGATGGGGGCAAGGAATGGGAAGGAATAAGGAAGCATCCCGGCATTTGCCTGGAGTGATTTGGGGAAACCATGGAAAACCCAAATCTGGATGCCCGGACGGGGATTCGAACCGCCGTCCTCCCAAATGCGAGGCGAGAACGCTAACCGTTACACCGCCCCGCTCGGTAGAAGTGAAACAACATTATCACTTTTCGTTACGTCCTAGCATATCAATAAAGGATAAACAGAGACGTAGAGGGGAAGGTAATAGACTTTCCAGGAAATGTAATGTGCTATGAGCACAATACCGGCGATTTGTGACACGACCCTATGAATTTGATGTAACGAAGCTGTAAGCTAGCTGCATTTTTCTTTTTATTTCTGTAGACAGAAGTTAGTGCAGCATGTGGAAAAGGCATCGCAGTATCTGTAGTTTAACGAAAGGTCTGAGTTACCTCGTTAACAATTTGCTTCTTTCTGTGTGTCAGTTAGGGATGGTTTTTGTGCCATGTAAATGCCCTAGAACACATGGAACAGTGCCGGAAAGATGTTATGAGTAGTTTTGTTGTCTCATACGGCAGAGAGATTAATGGTTACATTTACATATGAAAAATTCCAAGATACATGGCTGTTCCAATTGAGTGGGGACGTAAGGCGAGCTTTAAGCTTTGATTGCAACTGAAGAGACTAGTCACTAGTCACTAGTGCATAATTTATTTTCTATGGGATCCTAAAATTCAGACTATTTTGTTGATTAACGTAATATTGTTGCTAATTTGAGTAAGAGTTTGGTAATATTAAAGGTTTAGTTGATTTTTCTTTGTCGAACATTTGCTGGCAGAAAGCTTCATTAATATGCATTAAAAGTAACCTGTGTGTTCAGTGATTAGTCAATTTGTGGGCATTATTAGCCTTGAAGATGTCATTTTATATCTCTGTTTCAATTGCTGTAAACTAGTTTTGTCTTCTTTCAACCGAACTGGGACAGCTACGGCTGACGTATTTTTTTCTTTTGTGTGTGTGTGTGTTTTATAACATTCATATTTGTATATGTTTTGTCTTTCGCAGGTTATTGTAATAAATTTGACTTTAGATTTTATGCATATTGGTTATCGCTTAACTAGTTCTCTTAAATCTCCGTCTGTATACCACTTGAGTACCCAATAAATGGAAATTTCATTGACAAAACAAGAGGTATTATAAATGTTTCACCCTATTTACTGGGAACTTTAGTAATAATTTCACATCCATAGTGAGAGGTAATTTAAAATTATGCAAGGTATGATGGTATTCGATCCCAGAACCACCTCCGCTACAAGGGTTTGAGGTCAACACTCAGTGGATTTCCAGAAAATCAGAATCAAACTTCTTGGTGTTGGAACAACAAAAAGGAGTGATTGATTAGTAAAGAAGAGATAGTTTTTATATACAGGGTGATTCATAATAACGTGGACAAAATGACATGGTATATATGTCATACAATAAGAATAAAAAATCGCATAGGAACAGAGTGTAGCAACTGCAATCCGGAGCCGCTACAGGGCGTCTAAAATAATACTGACACAAAGAGAAAAAACAAAACCATTACAGACCTCTACAGGCGTTTGCGGCCCTGTGTTCCTATGCGATTTTTGATCCTTATTGTATGACAGATCTACCATGTCATTTTGTCCACATTTTTTTAATCAGCCTGTATATGGAGTTCGCAAATTAATAGAAATTATTGAATTTATAATTTTCGAGTGACACTTGATGTACTGTACAACTTTAAACGGTTTCAACTATCGCGCTGTTTTATTGAATAAATGGTTTTATTGGTGCTCAAATTCTTTCTTGCTTTTACGACTTGGTAACATTGTCTTACAATTAACTCGTAGAATCAACGATTTATGACAATACCTGCCCAAAGTCTGCCACTTGCATCAGCCTTGCCGTCGTTAACACTGTTCCCTGGCTGATCCTTGTCCACACTGACAATAACTTCTTTTTTCTGTGGAGTGGCGCTTTTTCCATCCCATGTGATAAGAACGATGTCTCTCCCAATGCCGAGCACGAATTTGTCCTTTGTGCCCTTCACAGGCAAAATAAAATGTGGTTCTCCATCTGAAACCAAAGTACAAAATTTTTGCACAAATTTAATTACACTTTACCTAGGCACTTTCAAAATTTTCAGTAACTATGCTGGACTCTATCATCATCAAGGCAGCACACTATCTACGTCTATCATCCAGCCGCTTTCCTTTTGTGTCAGGTAACCAGATCATTAACCATATCCCTCCTCTTGTCTTTGACCTGCTTTGTGTGTTAATTGACGTGCAAGGGGCTGTTGTCTAGTCTATGGCAAGGCTTGCTTCTGTCCTGTGCTGCCGCGGAGAGATATTGGTGGGACTAATTGGGACAATGGTCGAGAAGTCAGCTCTGGCAGAATGGTGTTTATTTTTTTTATTTATTTATTTATATGGCTTTTGGTCTGACGACCATACAGCCAGATCACAATATTATTTGGCATAATAGTTCTATACAATGTTTGTATTACAAAATTATTATGACATATCAGCTCTATACAATATTATTTTGTCATGATAGTACTATGCAATTTTTATTAGTAACAATAGTTCAGAGTTGATATAACTATTGATGATTGTGTTACGTTATTAATATACAATTCTGTAATAATTCTGATAGTGAGGTGGTATAATAACTCTATTTTGGATATATTGCCTGGGTTATATCGTAATATCTGCGTCCCTTAAGAAGTGAGCTATAGCTTGATACACGTCCTGTTGTTCAGTTCTCATAAGGGAGATGATTGATGTAGGTAGTGGAATTTTTATTTTGGTCAGTCTATTATATAGATTATTTTGTGGAATTCGGTAAAGGGTGCATGTCAATATTATATGATTTAGGTCTGCTATTTCTTCGTTGTCAACAGGGCAGAATGGGGAGTTTGCTGCGCCAATTCTATGGAGGTGTTTGGGGTAACATCCGTGTCCCAATCTTATGCGAATGATAGATGTTTTGTATTTTCTTGCGAGTTTTGATTCTTCGAACCACAGAATGGTGTTAGCCAAGAGGAAATAAGTTACTTGGTGCATGTGGGAGGGGTGGATCATCATGCTAGAAGGAGAGATTGGAATTATAGGGCTGCTTTGTAGGAGAGACGCTACTGACCGGATCTAGAAGCCCGTCGCGAAGGAGATGTGAATAAGCGTACATGAAAAAATGTTGAGTGTGAGAGATTCTAGCGAACAGATCACAGCTGTAATGCTCTCAGTTATTGGAGCTATGTGTGTATTGTGTTTAACACATGTTAAAAGAAATAATCAAATATTAAACTGTTTTTATTTCGCTGTCTTCCACAAATGAATTTGTACCTGTATAAATACTGAAAGATGCCCTTACTATATCATCTAGAAATATACTGCGGCGACTCACAGATCACAGCTAAGTTGGCGTTGACAACAGAAGAGGACTCTGCATAGATGCAGTGGATAAAGTCAGGAGGAACCGAAGCCATTGAAAATGAGCGTCCATAAACTACGTGGCTCGGTCAAGGGGGAGAAGTCTTGGCTGGAAAGCTATGCTGGGCTATGTGTGGGGGGAAGGGGAGGTTTCCGAGCCAGGGCACGTAGTTTTCCATTCATATTATTTATCACAGTTAAAATGTGCTACGCGGGGGGGGGGGGGGGGGGGGGTAGAGACAAAAGCCACGTCGGGCTACGTGGGGGGAGGGGGGTTCACAAGAGGCCAAAATGGAGCTACGTGGTTTATGGACGCTCCCCAATGGTTTGTTTCTTTCACTCTGTTAGTCCTTTCTGAGGACTCGATTATTGCAAACCAGTCCATACACAAATAAAAGAGTTTTTTCCTTTCAGTACCCGTATTTCTGCATGAACTTCTGTCTTATCATCAGTGTTTATTCTATGGTGTTTTCCTCTTCATCGCGTCTCATCCAGCCTTTTTACTTTATTTGAATCAACTTTCTACAAAGTCAGTTTTTCTTATATTACAATTGCGAGCATTATCATCAAAGGTCCGATATTTTCTAGAACGCCTTTACGAATTTTAGTACCATTTCATCAGTTTGAATGGCCGGAGCGCATGCGGAATGAGTTTGAATGTAAATTAATGTTTCACGTCGTGTGTAAATGGAAAATTTGTGTTCAAATCATAGCAGGTTCCTTTAAATAGTTCATAGCGTAAAATAGTGTTCACCGTATTATTTTTTTTCACAAAACGAAATAAAGCACCACAGCAACACATTGTGTGTGTGTGTATCAGCCATCACAAAAATAGTTCATATATTGAATAACTCACTGAAGAAGAATTACATCAAAAACTATATTTCCCTTTAAAGCCGACAGGCATGAGATAGAAGGGTTCTATATATTACTAGCTGATACCCGCGACTTCGTACGCGTGGATTAAGAATTTCTTTGCCAGAATTGAATAGTGAAAGTTGTTAGTAACGAAGGATTGATCCCAAACAACACCGAGTCAGCATAATATAACAGGAAAGACATCACTATAGCCTATGATTCTACGGTCGAACCTGTCTCTTGAAGAGAATCAATTTCCTACATATTTAAAAACAGTAAAACAAACGAAGGTGAGGGAATGTAGGGGGAGGGGGGTTAACTAAGGGCAGCTTTATTTCAGCTTGGTCTTTTCTTCTTTCTGATTTCTTCAGCATTTGCATTCGATTCTTGGGTTCTAATAACATTAGCTGCTCGTGCTATCTAAGAGCTACAACTTAGACCAGTTTACGCCCGCAAGGCATGTCAAAAAAGAAGGCAAAATAAACTGGTGCAAGAAACATTTAAGCAGACACAAAGTAATAGGACAGAGAAAATCGACACATATACTAAATAATACGAAATTTAATAACAAATTATACACTAAAATAATGCGCGAGAAGCACAGCTTGAGCAACCGATGTAACATTACAGACTAACACATAAATCCGTCTCTCTGTCACCATTCGATAAGTTCTCAAAATTTCGTGACTACATCTGTTAATCATACCGAAAAAAATGTCCTTTGCCCTCCCTACAGATTTTCTTGTCAAATTCCGTCAATATCGGTATAGGCATTTAGTCGTCAAAATGTAATAAAAAGACAGAGACTTACATCCGCATTTATAGTATTATTACTGCAGATCACACACACACTGACTGCGAATCACCCCTGAGGGACCAATATAACTTAAAAAAACTGTACACCTACAGCATTGCAAGACTACCTACGATTTGCCTCGCATTGAACCCCTAAATTTGTGATATCTACAGTGTAACATTCAATCCGAAGAACCGACGGTCCAGGTGTGACTCTTACGATCAAGAAATTTTTTAAAAAAATCTTTGCTTCCCACCGAGATTTGAACCGGGGACCACGATCTAAACATCAGTAAGCCGGCGCTTTAACCATCGAGCTACCAGACCGCTCTATGGAAAGGAACTAAAGAGACCTACACATCCAACGCGTCTGCCTATTGTCGTTCAGTAATTTTCCGAAATTATTAGACAACATGGATTATTTACACAGATTGTTTTTCCGCCAAATGTAGACAGTATTTTTCTCCTTATTTCAAAGGATAAGTGTGCAAAGTTTCATCGAGATCGGATGAAAACTGTGGATTTGTATGAAGAACAAACAAACTAACAAACAAACAAACATACATACATTCATCTTTATGTATATAGATTTACATATATACTTTTCAATTCACAGAGAACTGTGGGTGGCAGAAGGTGCTTTACACCAAACCTAAACTCTATTCCGTGCGTTGCAGTCCCTGATACAAGGGAAGAAGGAATTCGTATATGCATCAATACGGAACCTATTTCCGTGATCTTATGTATCATCCCATCGTTTGTTTACTAACGAATCCCTGCCCAACTCGTATGAAATCCCTGACACTTTTGTAAGTACTGTGGTAAACGGACACAAGTCGCGATGTTCTTCTCTGCACATTCTCGGTACTATTAATGAGTTCCTTGCGATAAGTATTCCATACAGCACAGCAATAGAATTCTAAATCAAGACGTAAAAGAGTTTTACATGCTATTTCCTTCAGAGATGCCTCAATTCTTCAAAATTCTACCTGAGAATCGCAGTCCAGAAATAGCTTTTCCATCAGCAGATGTTACGTGGTGATCCCATTTCATGTCGCTTTGTACAATTGCGCCCAATTGCTTGAAGGAGTCAATCATCCAAAGACTTTACCAGTTTACTTTTGTATTCGTGTTAGAATGGTATATTTTTGTTTGTTATGTGCATTACTTTGAATTCAACTGAAGTAGCCATTTATCGCACCATGTTCCTAAATCATTTCTCTACAAAATGATTCAAGTTTCTTTTGAATACCTTTGTAGGTAAGGATCAAAGCTTTTTTTTTTTTTTTTTTTTAACCTCTTGTGGTTGCTAAACGAAACAGTGTCTTCTATCACCAAAATTTACAATTAAACAAAAATAGTTTATTTTAATCACTAGACTATATATTAAAGTACATGTATTATTAGTGAGTTATATCAGTATGACAGTATGCTTACCTACGGAGACGGAGGCATGAGTTTTGGTTGTGGGGTCGTACTTATGCGCACTGCAACCCTTGATGTCCACGTAGTACAGAACTTGCCTCTCATCGTCCCAGTGAGGTCCTTCCCCAAACTGCACAGGTTCAGTCACTCGCTCTATCTTCACGGACGTCATCGTACTTCTGCAGATCACACAACTAATATAGCTCTGGCATATACTTTTCGTGTCGAGTCATAAAAATTGTCTATTAAATATCTTAGGATATTCAGTACCAGTTTAAAAGACTGTACTCTTAACCGCCATGCCAGAACTTCTAAAGACGTAATTGCTTTTTTATGTCCGGTGAAATCTAAAATTTCTGTCAGTTTTGCTGATTTTCTCCCTAACTTTTTTTTTTTTTTTTTTTAATTCCTTAAAATTAGACGTTTACCGCGTGTAGCGTATAGTTGGAATAGTGCTTTTTCAGCCAATAAATCCTAATAACGAGTATTCCGTAACTGCTAGTTTTATCCAGCGATTTCGTCGCTTCTTGTAGTGTGCATTTTACTTTATCATTACTAATATTTTGACTAGAGTTATTTCGCCTTAGATCAGTATCTGAGTGACCAAAGGCTTTTCAGAAATTTTAATTTGGGTTTAGTGATGGGTAATTCTATGCTATCATGCTTTCCATAATAGTAAGTAATAATTTCTTTCTCCGCCCATGATGACATTATAAGCACCCTCTCTCTAATATGTAACCAAATTACTTCCATATTTTTATGTCATCATTTATCATAATTTCGTTTCAATATTTCATTAATAATACAGCTCACCTTGAATTGCTCTGTTGATATAATTCCAACTTCCGTCCATTGTGCATATGTCACTGGTCTATTCAAAAAATTATACAGCCGTAGTTATTTAAGACTGTCTTAAATGGTAATCAAAAACTTCCTACAGTTCCTACCAAGAAACATTAATTGCATGGATGATTGCCTCGCACAGGTGTCTTATGAGAGAATCAGTTTTATTGCCAGATAGGTCATGGTTGAGGTATACTATTAATAATCTAATACTTCTGTAATCAAGATTTCAGATGATTGTAGACGTCAAACAGTTCTTCAGAGTAAACCAGATATTTCCTACAAGGACTTTCTGCCTGTTCTCGATAAAAGCTTAAAAAAAAAAAGCTTAAATTGAAGGTGTTTAGATCTCATTTACTACCAGTCGATTTCACAAGTATTTCGTATAGTTGCAGGTAAGCTACCAAGCACAAAGTTCAATCACTTTTTTCAAAATAAAATTAAGGTTACATGACTCGTTGATGAGGACTCGAGAGATGAGGATTTTGGTGGAGTGATTTTTGAAAACCGTGGAAAACCAAAATCAGCACGGCCGGACTGGGAATCGAATCCGAAATTTCACTGCTCACCCTCTAGACTTTCGTACACGTTTAATACACTATGGAAAAACAAATATAGTCGCATTTGAACCAGCAGGGTAAAACTTCGTTGTAACTTTGTGATAATTGGAGTATGTCATAAATAAAAATTTAAGTGAGTCCACAACCCAAAGGTTGGTTGCAACCTACCTGTAACATAACATACGTCTGAGCCATACAGTAATATCTGTGGCCGGCGCCGTCAGTAAAGGTGATGTTGTCTTTGTATAGTAGTGAGTCTTTGACCTCCGTCAGGTGAAAGTCTGACGCAAGAACATTTTTCGGTTGAAATTGTGAAAACTTCAGTGAAGTGGATGATGGAGACTTGTATTATGTGGAACTCACTGTTTTAAAGGGAATGCTGTGTTTTCAAGTGACTGTGTAGCTTTAAGAGGACGATAGTGAATGTGGGAGACTATTTTGTACGTCAACCTCTCTTATCCCACGAATCTGTGGTATTCGAAGAAGAAGTCCGATTCCTTGTTGATATATTGTTTGGTGGTGGTACTTTCCGTCGGTGTAGTGGCAGAGGTTAATGAACTAGAATAAAGTTTTTTGAGTAGATGTTCACCCTAAACTGTGTGACTCTCTCATTTAATTATCCCGATGGAGAACAGTACCTAAAACTGGCGACCACGGATTAAAGAACCTTTTATTTAATTAACAATTGTTTGTGTTTAGATAAGTGACTTTTAATTAAAATTAAAATCATTAATCACGCCAGTAGGCTTTCATACCGAATCAGGCGTACTAAGCTAGTGTGTTGGAGGTAGGACGGTCAGTTCCTTTCCTCTGGACTCACAGTTTACCAGGAAATCTGAACCACGGAGCGACCTGGCCTGCTTCAAATGAACAAAGCACAGCCCGTAAAAATTCATAGTTACAGCGGGATTCGAACGCGGGACTTTGAATTTAGTAGGCCAGCTGCTTATCCATCATGCTAACAGACCACTCATCTCATTAATACAGGGCTAGTCAAAATTATTGCAGTGATTTCACGATTTTTGTTTTGGTTGGCCTATTATAGGTACGATGATGGGGTTTGCTGTTATAAGACAAGTGGCTCTCCAAATTTCGATTGTACTAAATGCAAGCTTCCCTCGGTGGCCACTAGAGCGCTAGAGAGCAAGATAGCTGAAAGTGAGAAAGCGTACATTGTTCTCCAATTTCATTCAACTCAGTCTGTGGTAACTGTTCAGCGACACTTAAGAACAAAATTCGGTAAGGATCTCCCGCATGTTAACACCATTCGGCGTTGGTATCAACAGTTTAAAGCCACGGGATGCCTTTGTAAAGGTAAAACAATGGGTCGCCCTCCTGTGTCTGAAGAAACCGTTAAAGGTGTGCGCGCCAGTTACGTTCTTAGCCCACAGAAGCCTACTCCTCAAGCAAGCAGGGAATTAGGTATTCCACAGACGACCGTTTGGAGAATTCTACGGAAGCGACTGTGTATGAAGCCTTACTGGTTACAGTTGCTAAAAGCACTGTCGCACAACGATGAAGTGCGTCGTTTTCAATTCTGTGTCCAATGTCTAGAACAAGATGAAACATTCGCAGAAAAACTTGTGTTTAGTGATGAGGCAACTTTTCATGTGAGTGGAAAAGTGAACAGGCACAATGTCCACGTTTGGGGGACCGAAAACGCACATGATTATGTGCAGCACGTTCGTGACTCTCACAAAGTGAACTTGTTTTGCGCGATCTCACGAAAGAAACTTTATGGACCTTTTTTTCTTTAATGAGGTGACGGTCACAGGGAAAGTCTATCTGCAAATGTTGAAGAATTGGCTCATGCCACTTCTGGAAGCTGACAGTGAAGATTTCATTTTCCAGCAGGACGGTGCTCACCCCGTTTTTCTCTAGCTGTCCGTAATTTCCTAAACACCAGAATTCCAAACAGATGGATTGGTCGTGCTGGGGATGCTGATCGTCAGCTGATGTCATGGCCTCCTCGTTCCCCTGACCTAACCCCCTGCGACTTCTTTGTTTGGGGTTTCGTAAAAGACAGTATTCGTGCCACCAGTACCAGTTGATCTGCCCGACCTGCGGGTTCGCATCACCAATGCATTTTCTCTTATTGACAGAGACATGCTGCATCGATTATAGACTTGATGTGTGCAGAGTCATTAAAGGTGCACATATTGAGCATCTGTAGACACTAAAAAAAAAAAAACTTTCACAGTTTTTTTATATATCAGTGTAATCTTGAAAGTATATGTCAAATAATAAATATGTAATAATTTTCTGAAATCACTGCAATCATTTTGGCTAGCCCCGTATTAGAGATTAATTTTTATACCTCACATTGAATTGATACATTCAAAACCTGAATCATTTTGTCATAGATAATTCATTTCTTCACAGAATAGCTGCAGGAAAAGACTCGGGAAAAAAGAAACTTTCTGCTTGTAGGTTTAGGATTGTTGTATTGCCATCTGCCTGCGAAACATGTAATTATGTTGTGTGTGACAATTGTATTTTTATTTGTGAAATGTGTAGTTTATGAGGCGGGATACAGCGATCAGGACGGCCGGTACTCGGGGATCAGGACTTCAACCTGACCCGCTGTACAGCCGCGATCCAGTTGGTGCGGGTTGGTTACGGGATTTATTATTTATTAGTTAATCAATTCACGATATAATCACTATTAGAGAAGACAAAATAATTACTCCTACGTACTTCATTATCTTATATATCAAACACTAATATTCTCAATTTGAATTTATCAAATCTAGTATTCCATTTTTATAAACTTATGGCTATATGCTTCGCCAACATCTTGATCAATAGAGGCGGAAGTGGGGGCAAGGAAAGGGAAGTAATTCAGCCATGGCCATCTGGAGGAACTATCTCGATATTCGCCTTATTTCGGGAAACCGTGAAAAACCGACATTTGGATAGCCCGACGGTGAGCCGAAGCTGCGTCCTCCAGAACGCGCGGTCAGAGCGTTACAACTCATCCACCACCCTTGGTGGTTGGAGAGAACGCGAAAGTATTGCCGTAGCAGTACCATCATGTTACTAACACTAACCAGTGAACTTGTAGGGACTATGCCAGTAACATCAACCACATCCAAAGAACAGTGTTGCAGCAAAACTAAAAATTTGAGGTGGTGGTGATTAGGGAGAGAGTAATGGGTGAAAAAAAAGCGATAAGTTTCTATTAAGGATACTCGGATATTAATTAAATATAATCGTGCCTAGCATGAATGTTCACTATAGTAGGTATTGAAGCAATTAAAATCAGATGAAGCTTGTTTAATGTTGGTTGAAGTAAA
Source organism: Vandiemenella viatica (assembly GCA_031002005.1). Lineage (NCBI taxonomy): Eukaryota > Metazoa > Arthropoda > Insecta > Orthoptera > Morabidae > Vandiemenella > Vandiemenella viatica. The sequence goes on from CM061921.1 coordinate 245,971,310, forward strand.
CTATAACTACTCACGCGTGGCTTATCGATGATGTCAGCTTTAATTAATACAGGTGTGCTTACTGCTCTGAGAGACGTTACGTAGTGCAGGGCCGTGAACAATTAACTGGCACATGAAAGTGACTTTAAGTCATTATGATCTTCTCACTAATATCCCCGAGAATGAATATCATTCTTAAGCGATATATTCATATTAAGTTTAATCAAATAACCATTGAGAAGCTCAAGAAATAACTAGTTAAACTGATTTTTCGTACATCATTTTCATTCTTTTTAGCAGATTTAGTTAAAAGTTAAATACAATTTTCATACTTTACTCCATACTTTAATGTTGTCATTACTGTATAGAAGCATCAATTTTTTGTAATAACCCGCAAGCGGTGTTTTAGTTATTTGCAATAGATCATAGTAACTCTCCTTAGAAAACTAAGGAATGAATATAGATTAGGAACAGAAGTGGAATTTTTTCATTGCAAATGCAAGGTATTATCAGATAAAATACATATTATTACTAACTGAAACGTATTAGTATATAAATACCAGAGTGTAGTATTAGTTTGTTAGTATTAATAATAAAAATTACCTTTCTCTTGACAGAGAGTCTTGTGTCAGTATAAAGGACACAGTTTTTTTGTTTGTTTGCTTAATTCTCTCTAACAGCGAGGTCTTTAGAGATGGGAAAGGATGGGGGGCAAGGAATGGGAAGGAATTCGACCATGGCCTTTTGAAGGAAGCATCCCGGCATTTGCCTGGGAAACCATGGAAAACCCAAATCTGGATGCCCGGACGGGGATTCGAACCGGCGCACAGTGGGCCAGAATCTTGAAAACCTGGCCAAAAAGGAAAAAAAAAAAAAGTTTCTGGATGGGAATTTTCTACTATCATGTTGGCTACAGTAATGTTGGAACTACTGAATACCGATTGTTTGGACGATCAATTGTTCATTTCCTCCTTTATATTTCATGTCAAAGTCGGCACTTCATTGCTAGCGGTGCATGCAGCCGACCAGGTTACAAAATAGTCTTGTCGTTAATGATAAATATTTGTGTTCTGTGTAAGTGAAAAGAATATTTTAAATATGGACGGTGTTCTAGGCAGTATGTACTAATTAAAATATATTTATGTCATTATTAAATTATTAATTACAGATATTTTTTTAAATTAACTTAATACCAGAAAATGCGCGAGAAAATTTTAAAATGTGCTTAAAAAAATAGAGATAATTTACGAATTCCACGATATTCCGCTTTCTTTTGCACTGTGTCCGCAAGTATATATTATTACCTTAGTAAATTAACCTTCAAATCCACCTACTAGTACCAACTCCGGCTTTGAACCACGTTTTAAGCAACGCTTGCAAAATGTTTGGTTATTTCTTTAAAATGAAATTTTTCATATTAAATTAATTTTTTCATTAATAATTATGAAAAATAAAAATTTTTGAAACACAAATATTCTACATACTTTGTGAAGTAACTTTTTAACGCTTACAAACACGTGTTAAGAAATAAGTATTAAATAAATTAATAATAATATGAACTGTCGGAGGATGCTCAAGATTCAACCAATAAGTTTATAAAGTAATATCGCTTAAGTTTTTCTCGAAAGTTTTCCGGACTTAAGAGTATGTAAGACGTGTTCAGGAGATTGTTGGCAACCACAGAATTCAACATTTCTTATCTGCGCAAATCATCAAACAAACTGAAGAGTTTGTCGGCAGAAGCCATTGCCCTCTTAGTTCCTGTGTCGGAAGATTATGAAGATTCCGATGTAGATGATGAGGAAACAGTCTTTGAAGATGATAACGATTCAGCTGAAGATGCAGAAGAAGATATGAAGATAAAAAACAAGAAGAAAACGACAACTTTTAATTATAGTCACAAACAATTTACTAACTGAATAACTGTAATTGAAATAAAATTCTTTTTTGTAATATTTTATACTTTCTTCTATCCTCTATTTGGTACTTTTTTCGAGCTTTCCATTTTTTCAGCTTATATTTTTAACCATTAACTACAACAACCTCTAAATATTGACTTGTATATAAATAAAAAGAATTTAACCAATTTTTGTCCGCCATCTTGGATCCACCATTTTGTTTTTCAAATATTTGAAGTCATAATCTTCATCATCAAACTCGATAAATCCCAAAAAATTACTTTTATATGAATCAAAAGACTTTTATCAATATTTTTCCGCCATATTGGATCCGCAATTTTCTTTTTTCACTTTTTGATACTATATTCTTAATCACCAACTTCGATATCCTTTACGTACTAACTTTGGTACAAATTGAACAACTCTAGCAACCTCGATAATTCCACAAAAATTACTTTTATATGAATAAAATGACTTTTAGCAATATTTGTTCGCCATGTTGGATCCGCCATTTTCTTTTTTCACTTTTTAATATTATATTCTTAATCAGCAGCTTCGATAACCTTTGCATACTGACTTTGGTACAAATTGAACAACTTTTTATATTTTGGCCAGCTTTTTGCGATTCTGGCCCACTGTGCGGCGTCCTCCTGAATGCGAGGCCAGAACGCTAGCCGTTACACCACCACGCTCGGTCACAAGGAGACAGCATCCTGAGATTCCCTTAGTAGTTTAAAAACATAACTAAAATAACAGAGCACGTCTTGGATAACGCTTGAGATTAAACAACGTGTGTACTAGCAAATATCAGTTTGGCGCTTCGCTGTTCTCTCTTTTGTGTAGAGATAATGGTGGTGTCTATTTTTAGATGTTTCAGATAGCATAACCTTCAAATACACTGTCTCTCAGTCCCAGAGAAGTATTCAGATTTCGAAAAACTTCTTCAAGTGTTTTTTTTTCTGATAGAAGGAAACAATTATTGGTAACTACAGTATAGTTTACAGAAAGTGATTAACTACTCTGACGCTTTTTTATTCAATGTCATGGCTTAAGAAATAAAATGTTATTTACCAAATCATGACAGCTTTGTCAAGAATGAAAGACACAGAAAGTTCAGATGACATATTACAATTACAGAAGTATGATTATTTGAAAACTACATACGTATGTATTAATTAACAATTGTTTTTTTAATGATTTCTAAAATGTAGTAATTAACAGTAAAGATTGTGTGTGGATAATGAGTTGTTGATAATATTATTAGTATTAAGAATGCCGGGAACTATTCCACATCCCTGAGACTATTTCTAGATGGTTTAGAAGTGAACACCTCTGTTAATAACATGTTCCTGAAAGGAACGGAGGAGAAAAATTGCCTTTCGATCACCGAGCGTGTTGGGTGAGCGGTAACGCATTCGGGAGGACGCGGCTTTGAATCCCCGTCCGGCCATCCAGATTTCGAATTTAATGGTTTGCCAAAATAAAGCTACACGAAAGCCGGGATGGTTCATTCACAAGGTCATGGCCAAATTCCTTCCCATTCCTTGACCTCAGTTCTTTTCCGGCTCCGATAACATCGATGTCGACTAGACCTTCTATTATTCACAACATATGCAGTATATTCTTTCGTAAATGATGAAATGAAATAAATATGAATCACATTTTAGTCTCACTTTGATGTGATAGCATGTGGTCTTTGCTATGGTGTTGTTTATGTGCCGCTTTTAGAGCTTTTTTCTTTTTTAAAAAAGAGGTTTCAATTAGCCTGTCATTCTTTTTGTATTCTGTTTGGATGTGAAAACAGTGTTTATACACCCCAGTCTGGCGGTACAACCGTGATGACTTCGTTGCAATCAATTGACGAAAATTCACCATTCTGAATTAGATATATTCACCTTGATTCACTTTTAATGTATTATCAGCGATGTGGATTTTGGAAAATAATAATAATACCACCACATAATTATAAGTTAGTATCTTGACAACCAAAAACATCAAACAAATTCCTGTATTGAATCTTATGCGTTTAACGTAATTCTCAAAGATTTGTAAACCACATTTGTGACAACTGCTTAATTTTCGTATAGCTGTAATGAATAAATTATTTTTGGTTTCCCTTAACCAAACGTACTTGTGACTCTCTCCGTGCCCTCTAGTTTAAAACTTTGAATATAATTGTAAAACTCGCAAAACCTAAAAACAAATATAAGAAAATCATTCTGACTGTCAATCAACACTTTTGGAGCATTATACAAACTAAAATTGTATCACCGTTCTTTGCATAGTTTCAGAATAGGGGTACTCAACGCGATTATTAAAATTTACAACTGAAAACGATCAAATACGCTATTTATAGGTAAAACAACCAAACTAATATGATTCATTTTTAATGAGTTAACAAACACATTTACCACCGCATCGGGACTTATAATGAAGACTTACAAACCGAGGGTGGTGGGTGAACGGTTAACGTCCTGACCTCGCATTCGGGAGTACGCGGGTTCGAATCCCCGTCCCGACATCCAGAGTTGGGTTTTCCATGGTTTCCCCAAATCACTCCAGACGAATGCCAGATGCTTCTTCAAAAAGGCCATTGCCGAATTCCTTCCCGTTCCTTGTCCCCAGTCCCATTCCTCCTCTAATGACCTTAGCCGTCGACTAGGCGATAAGGCCTAAGTAAAAATAATAAAAAAAAGGACTTACAAGCAGTTTACAAACTGACTTGCAAGTTGACTGATCTCAGTATTTAAATTGATTTTAATGCATGATTATAAAGTCAATGTAATCAGAAATTTTTAGAGTAATACGGCTGAGTTAACACACAGAAGCTGTATATGCAATACAGTGGAAGCTCACCTGCTGTGTCTTAAATTCACTGCAGACTTATTTTCTGTTCTGCACTGACCCTTTATATACACACACATCTTATCTTGAAAAATATCTTGAGACCCTTGAACTATTTTACTGCATTACATCACGTAACAACATGATATCGTAAGTGAGTAAATCCCTTGCTCTTCAGTGTACTATCACAATACGGCGGATACACATTATATCTCAGATATCTCGATATGTAGAAGAATCAGTGATATAAATACTTCGATATGTAGAATAAACAGTGATATAATTCTCGTATATCCACTTACACCTATAGCCTACTAAATATCCAGTCCGAAAAGTTCTCAGCCTCGAACCAATTTGGAAGAGGTTTTCACAGTTTGAATGTTCATGATCTAGCTTAAAATATGTGGTATATCTTATGACTTTACGGAGCGAGAAATGATAATTAGTTGTAAGCGAGAATAGATACGAGCCGCAGATCACACTGCATCTCAAATGGACACTCCCTTACGAGATAATCACCAAAGATCACGCTACAATACGGTTAAACACTCCACACGTTGGCTTACAATTTTTTATTAAGTAACTTTGATTAGATATTTCTTCAGTGTTCTTTAATACAGTACATTAGAATACACGGAAAATGTTAGATTAAGCACTTCGTCAAAGTTTGATACTCAAATAAGCGTGATGAAATCGTGGAATTTAATTTACAGTCAAGGTTACAAAGATACTACGTTACAAAACCTTATGCTTTGCTACTAGAAGAACAACAAAAGGCAAACACATTACTACGCACAGCAAGATCAGCGCAGGCGAAGCAGCGGTAAAACAATAGTAATTATTATTATTATTTTAATTGCGATGGGGCTAACGCTCAGGTGGCAAATCCCCTAATCATCCAATCACCCCATTTTATTTTATTTTTAAATTTTATTTTATAGTTGCAGTGTTAAATTCCTCCCCCATTCACTTTTCGGATTTACAAATTTTAATTTTAAATTCCTTAAGCGTTTCTGGTTAATTTATTCATAACTTCACTTTGTCATTTGTTCCAATCCCTGACACCCTTACCAACAAAAGAAAATTTTCCCACTCCCTTAAGCATGTAATCGAGCGCCAGCTTGTGGTCATAGTCGCCTTTCCCCTTCCATGCACCATTCCTAATTCTTTGACCAATATCCCTCCAAACCCCATCACCAACATATACCTTGTACATTCCCAGCACTCTCTTCACCCTCCTTCGTTGCTCTAATGAGTCTCAGTCCAGCTCCTTTATCATATCAGTTACTGACTGGGGCTTGCGATAATTTTCACAAACAAATCTAGCTGTTCTTCTTTGCACACCCTCCAACTAGTGTATTTTACAGCTAAAAAGTGGGTCCCAAACTACACCACCATATTCAACCAATGGTCTGAACAAAGTTTTGTAACCCAACTCCCTAACTTCTCTGGTACATCCTCTCATCACCCTCTCCAGTAAATGAAGAATTTTGTAACTTTTTCCTACCACCTGCCAAATGTGCTCTGCCCAGCTGAGTTTGTTATCACACGTTATGCCAAGATATTTACACATCAAGGCTTCAACAAGCAATTCTGACCCCACCGTATAATCAAAATTAACTTTTAGTTTTTTATATGTGTACCTAATGAGCTGACTATTCTTGGCATTTATCTTTATTCCACGCCGACCTACCGAGTTAGATATTCTATCAACGTCATCGTGCAACTGTTCACAGTCTTCACCTGTTTCGATCCTTTTGTGTATAATTATATCATCTGCAAAAAAACCTAAATTCTGACCGTAACCCATCAACACAGTCATTCATCAGAATAATGAACAGCAACGGTCCCAATACACTACCCTATGGCATTCCCATATTTACTTCCACCTCTTTTGATAATGTATTTCCTACTCTAACACTTTGCTTTCTGGCTTTTAAGAATTCCTCTACCCAACAAGTAACTTTTTCATCCAATCTAATAGACTTCATTTTGTTTAAAACCATTTAATGGTTCATTCTGTCAAATTCCTTAGTAAGATTTAGTGCCACACTATCAACTTGGCCTCACTTGTCTATTACATCTGAAATATCTTCCATATAGCCTACCAGCTGAAATTCACATGAATATTCTTGCCTAAAGCCATGTTGTCGATCTGCAAACCAGTTTCTTTCCTCACAGACATTTCTGATATGGTTTTTTTAAACTGCTTTACGTCTCTTAACAGCGAGGTCTTTAGAGACGGGAAAGGATGGGGGCAAGGAATGGGAAGCAATTCGACCATGGCCTTTTGAAGGAAGCATCCCGGCATTTGCCTGGAGTGATTTGGGAAACCGTGGGAAACCCAAATCTGGATGCCCGGACGGGGATTCGAACCGCCGTCCTCCCGAATGCGAGGCGAGAACGCTAACCGTTACACCGCCCCGCTCGGTTTTTGCCTGTCACTGATGCAAACTAATTGGTCTGTAATTTTCAAATCTCCTTGTACCCCTCCTTTATGAATAGGCACTACTATCACACTTATCCAATCCTCTTGTAAGTAGCAAGACTCCAGACTAATTTTAAATAAAATTTCAAGGTAAGGTACAATACAGTGTCCCACAATCCTTAGTAAACATGTAGTAATATTATCTACACCAGCCCATTTACGTGTTTTTAGCGTTCTGAGTTCCTTCATAATTTGCTGAGAATCTATTTCAAATTTTGTAGTTTCCTCATTTATACTTTTAGGGAGACTCTCCTCTGATTCATTCCATCCCATCACAGGATGATAGTACCTAGTTGTCCCACTAAACCAGTCACTCAATATCTCTGCAATTTTAAAATCCTCAGTGACTTCAACATCGTTCTTATCTACAATATTCTGAAAACCTTCTCTTCTCCTCAGTTTCCTAATATAGCCATAGAAATTTCTAGATTCTGTGGTCCTTCTGCACCAATAATATTCTTCATATACCCATCCTTTGCTTCTCTCTGCACTTATTAATTGCTTGTTTAGTTGCTTTAAGTATTCCCTACTGCCGTCCTGTTTCTTAACTCTGTTGTGTTCCCGTCTCCCTATCCTCTTTAACCTTCTCACCTCCCTGTTGTAGTATGTAGGTTCTGTACTTCTCTTTATTTTCTGCTGTGGAATAAACATATTCTCTCCATTTTTTATTATCTCCTCAAACTCTTCCCATTTTTTCTCCTCTGTACTTGTGCCATCCTTCCATTTGCTGAACCTTTCCCTGAAATATCTTTAATTCTAAAGTCTGTGCCTTTTTATAGTTACCTGGTATACCTATTTCGGTCTTCTATTTTGGCCACTGGTTTACTGAATTCCCTAGTATCTATCAGTACTGCACTGTGTGTTTTCTTTTTTTTTTCCTTGTGGCTTTACGCCTCGTCGACGTCGAGGTCATTACAGGCGGGATGAGATTGAGGACAAGGAACGGGTAGGAAATCGGCCATGGCCTTTTGAAGGAAGCATCCCGGCATTCACCTGGAGTGATTTGGGAACCCATGGAAATACAAATCTGGATGCCCGGACGGGGATTCGAACCGGCTTCCTCCCGAATGCGAGGGCAGTGCGTTAATCGTTCACCCGCCACGCTCGGTAGTACTGCACTGTGATCACTTATTACTTCAGTTACTTCACACCCCACAAGGATTTCATCAGGCTTTATTAGAAAGATATCCATCATGTTTGGTCCCCTTGTATTTTGCTCTACCACTTGTGTAAAACCTACTTCCCTTACTATGATATTTGTAAATCTCTGTTTCATTGTGTTATTTATCATATTTCCTACCCAGTTCACACCTAAAAGAAACACGATAGTAATGTCTTTTAGTGGACTTAGCTGATGCGACAGTCTCGTTTAAAACAGCGGTTATTTTCAGAGCGACGCAATTTGTCCTGTGACTTCATCTTTTGCTGGAAGCACGTTGATCAAAACATTATATCAGATTTTTAATGCGAAAATCTTAGCCAAGGTCTGCAACAAGTGCCACTCAATATATGGCGTCAAAAAGCAACATATAAAACCATAAAACGAGACACATCACCCAGGTAAATTCTATTCTTTAATACTCTCATCACCGATAGTTGATTTGTTTAATTTGTGTGAGATTCTCCTAATCCGGGTATTTGATAAGCACAGTTAATGCGTGAAAAGACCAACAGTAATTCACTCTTAATTTAAATATAATGATGCATATCGCACCAACTTGAAGCCGAGTTGGCTGAAGCACATTATGACTGGCACTTGACATGGAAATAATTTTCAGTTAACAGTACGGTAGAAGGAAAGTGATTGAACAAAATTTCTATTCACCTAATTGTGTACCAAAGAATCGGATTAAATGCTATACCTCTTCGCAGAGCGTATGAAGTGAGGGCACACAATACTGGTGGTGTCGATACATCTTTCGGATGGGTAGGTAAAAAGTTGGTTTCCTTTATGTGTCTCTTGGAACAATAGGCCTGAATAGGAGGCAAAGAGTTTACCACTCTTCTTACCGAACGTGGTGGGTGAGCGGTTAACGCTCTGACCTCGCATTCGGGAGAACGCCGGTTCGGATCCCTGTCCGGGCATTCATATGTGGGTTTTACATGGTTCCCCCAAATCACTCCAGGCAAATGCCGGGATGCTTCCTTCAAAAGGCCATGGCTGAATTCCCTCCCTTTCCTTGTCCCAAGTCCCAAGTCCCATCCCGCCTCTAATGACCTCGACGTCGAAGAGGCGTAAAGCCATAAGTAAAAAAATGAAAATAAAAAATAAATAAAAAACAACTCTCCGTTCTTTTATGTATCATACGTAACACGAAATTTTAACACACCATCATCTACAGACAACACTTAATATCTCTGTGCCCGGCTCACTCCTTACTGGCGACTCAAGGTCATGATCCTTTCGAACAACTCTTCATTCCACCACCCTCCAAAATCCTACCTCTCCGATCTGTATTCAGTGTCCAGTAGGCGAGTGGTAAATTTCTCCTTTGCTTCTGGGGGTAAAGCCAGTGGAGTGGGGATAGAGCGGAATGACCTTGAGCCGACTCTGTTGACCGAACGGACAATAACCATACTGAAAAAGGCAACTGGAAACCATCTGAGTAAATTTCGCCGTAGGTTGTTATGTAGGGTAGCACACAGCGTGGTAAATTCTTACTTATGGTAAACTGGAAATGATATATAATTTGGCTTTAAACACAATGCTGCAGAATAAATCAGATAATCTTATTGTACTGAATGTATAGTAGCAATTTTTGATTAACTAACAGAACTTTTGGTTCACAATGCAGTAATGCATTCGAAAATCAGTATAAATGTAATAGGTATTTGACACATGAAATATATATGACTGTAGCAGCTCATCATTACGAACTTCTCTACCACACATTATTTATCCAATGGTGGTCTAAGAATTTCCCGACGACAAACTTAAATTAATGCACCTCATAAAAAAAAGATTAGACTTTTGCGCATTACAGAATCATTAAACACAATGAATGATGTCTCATTATGCATGCATCAAGGCCAGACTGGGCACAGCGTCATACTGCCAAGTTCTTTGTAAATTAGAATTGATTTTGTAATCACTAAAATAACATCACATACATTCTCAATCAGTCAACTTCCATTTCGTTGCTTCCTCTCCTTTTTTTCTTCGACGGTATGTAATTACATTGCTAGCTAACGCATAAAGGTTACAGTTACTATTTTATTTATACTTAGTTTCAATAATTTATCAGGAGCCCTGCTCCATGCGGACGAAGTCGCGGGGAAGTTAGCATTTATATTTGATACAGTGTATAAGGGGGTTCGTTCGGGGAGGGGGGGGGGGATATCATCACGTCCAACTTTTATCATGAATATGATAATTAACTTTATAATTTTGTTAATTGGTGAACTAGAACCTTGAATGCTGCAAGAATTTAAGTTACACAAAATAATATTCAATTTATTATGTCTTCTGGCTTATACAAGGCCGGGCATATTTAAAGTTACGTTAAACACAATATAATCAGAGACAATAAAAAAGCAATACCCGGCGTTTACAATTTGCCGGATAAATGCAAACATGAACAGATTTTAAATATTTCAAAGATTTTGCAAAGTCAATATACATTAAAATGGCGTCGCAGGCCAACAAATTAAAGTTAAAATTTACAAATTAATCCCAGGGGCGCCATTAAAAGTGAAAAGCATCATTTGAATTGGTTATAATGAGCAAGATGCTTAAAATTTGAAGTTAATGAACATGGAAAATTGGTTAGCTCAGTAAAATTGTCGTGATGAGAGCGGAGAATCTAGTCCCAGAAGTCGCTTACGGGTTAACAAGCCTCGTTAAAACCCTATGGAACCATGGACCTTTGCGTAGGTAATTTACCGTTGTCGCATCTGCTCGACGAAGTGTGACACGCTGTGTCACTGTTGAATGCAAATTCGCGGACCCATCCGCGCTAGTACATCTGCTGATGGCCTCTGGCAGGTGAAACACTCTGTTTCAAGCAACATCTGAGCCAGAAAGCCTCTAGGTCCAACCGTGGACCAACAGCTAGGAGAGTGTGTCGGACGACACGTCTGCACTTCAGCTCGTCTGAACGGCAAGTCCCTTCTCACAGCGTCCTCTTCTCCCTCCACGGAAAACCAGTTTCCCTCTCTCCGTACATGGAACAGAAGCCTTTGATTAACAAATGTGAACCCTGTATCCATGCACGATTGGTGAAACGACGGAGCCCACAATCACGCGTTTCGTGCCGTAGCTAGTATTCGTCCCTCGTTTCGCGCACATTTCTCTGACCTTGCACCCCTCAAGCGGAGAGCTGGGGGACGTTGGCCTCGCCAGGTAACTGTATCTGCCGGCCCCCGCTGCCGTTCCATTGTGGGCCAGGGCGCCAGATTGTCGCCGGCATTCAGCATTGTCCGTTTATTCGAATGCTCAACACTGCCACTGAGTTCTAAAATTTTCCACATTTAATACTTTCTTAATAGCAATCTTGCACTGAATTAAATTATATAATAATAAGTTTGGCCGGCTAGGATTAATACATAATTATTTACATATCAATTATACCTACAATTTACATTAAAAAATATAATAAAATTTGAATATTAATTATGATTATTTATTAATATTCATTGGGGGATGACTCTGTCATACCACAACAGTTGTACTTCATGTTTTTCCCACTGAGATGGGATATACAACCTCAATTTTCCTAGATCGTAATCGAATCTTTCTTGCTGATTCTAGTATTTTGGATTGATTTGTCTTACTGTCTTACTGTATTCACTTTTTCCTTATGACTCAAAACATGTCTCATTCTTAATTAAAAAGTATAAACAATTTTTAAAAGCTAAACTTTTTATTCAACCTGAAGGTTGCTTGTGTCCCCCGAAAGGAGATATATTTAGGCTGGTATTGCAGATAGGGTAGCTAGTTTCGTTTCTTCCATACTTAACCTAACCCGGTAATCCTACTGGCTAAAAGGGACCTACAGTTTAATGTGAAATCCGATCCACGTAAGCTTTCTGGCGTACTTCACATTACACTCCAAGCTGTCAGAGCTGAATGTCGGTTTCAACGCGTATGAAAATTCCCGTCGATACAGGATTCGAACCGAGGATTTTTCGATCTCCAGTCAGGCGCCTCGACCACCGAACTAACAGGCCCCTGTAAGACAGTTTTACTCATGAAAGTGTTGCTCTGCAATGTTTTCATTTGCCAGTTTAAGTTCATTCCTACCCATACCTTTCAGGAATACCTGGTGTGACTAGCAGAGATAGAGATCGACATTTCTTTCCTCAATTTATTGTATTTAATTGAAGAAACTCTCTACACCAGACGCCAAGTTGGTTTCAGTTAGTATACGGATTAATCTAAGCGCTCGTTACCCCTTTTGATAGTAGGTCTAACGTTTCGTTGTGGACCAATTATTGATGATGAGAGATGATGTTGGATCTGACATTCGGTAGGACGTTGGTTCGAGTCCCAGTTCGGCCATCCAGATTTAGATTTTACATGGTTTACCGAAACTGATTCAGGTGAAAACCTGCATGATTTCTTCAAAAGTTCGTGGCTGATATCCTTCCACAACCACGGCTCTTATGACATCGTCATCAGCGAGAAGTAAAACCAAACTACAGACAAGGGTTACTACATGGTGCGCACGAGATATAGTTTCTTTTGCTGAGTTATAGCCTGCAATATTTCGTACACAACGTCTAATACAGATCTTTTGTTTTGACTCGAACATTACGACACAACAGTTTTAAAGGCACTTTCGCAGCCTGTCAGAACTAAAATTTAAAATCGCGCATCTTACTGCCACTGTGTTTGCTAGCATTTATGCTTTATGTACAGACATGTCCTATGGAGCATGATATACTGTACGTATTTCGTTAAGGAGACAGTGCGAAGCGTATCCGTTTTGAGTTTTGTACTCATGGTATGTGCCTCTCTGAGTGTGTAGATCAGGATCGTTCTATTTGGGGCAGTAGACCTAATTATGAGATCACATTGATATAATATCTCACGCGTTTGACATCATTACAGACAGCAGTGAATCGTTTGGAGATTACGCTGTTCCAAAATAACTGGTACCGTGAGTCGAAGATTGTCGCAGCTTTTTGTTGAAAGGGACATCCGAGTAGATGAAGCTATGTTTCTAAATCACATTTTTAGTGTTCGGCGTCATGGGAACGTGCAGAACGTCACAAGAAGAATTCGTCGACACCACTTGGTGGTAGCTCATACTGAGCGAGATTTATTATATTTCCACAAACAATTTTGGTTTACGAAACTTCGTTGCGGTATGACGAAATCTAATTGCCATGTGCTGCGTTTTGTTTAATTTACGAAGCATGTAGCATAGCCATATGATAGGGGCTGCTTCCAAAGCCGGTGAACCGGGAGATCGAGAACCGGCTGTGCTATTTGTAATACCGCCACGTGGTTGTTAAATTTCCCGCCGGTCCGTGGGAGTACCGTGGAAGACCCCGGAGTGCATGCCGGCTACCGGAAGTCGGTTAAGAACTCCCGCGAACCCGACATGTGGCACCCCCGAGTCTTCCAGGAGCGGCCGTGATCATCGGACACGTCAACCATGTGCGAGTTTTCCTCGAACTGCCCTTTAAATGTTGAACTGTTTTAGGTTATAGTTGTGTAAATGCGAGTGTGATTTGTAAAGAATTGTTAATGTGAACCGTTTTAACTAAGAATCCTGCAACCTTTCGGGTGTATATATAGAAGTCTGATGAATTGTATGATCACGACTGGTGTGGGTGAAGATTTTGAACTTTATTAAACTTGCAGTGGTAATACAAAAGTTAATTTTGTTATTCTTCTTTGTGTGATTCTTCCTGACACGGTAAAGAGTGTTGATAAGGTGAATCACTGGCGACCGCGTCAGCAGAATTTGTTGCTTCAAACCTTTTCAGTAAAATGTACTAAATCCCACCATCCGCGAGCATTGTGCGCAACCAAAAGAGAGAAATCCGACAAGCACTTATCGCAATGCATTAGCACAGCAATTACTGAAGTTTCTCCGTAACGAACTAAAAAGTGTTTGTTCGAAGAAAGCAGAGCAGATGTATCAATCAGTCACGATGAGACAGTAAAAACAACTGGTAATTTCAATGAACGTCTCATCTTTTCAGCAAACAAGTCAATACACCATTTTCACCTTAGCAGCTGTTAAACTAAGTGGAAATATACAGGGTGTTCCATAAATAGAGGTGTAACCTTGAAGAGGAGGTGGACAAGACCAAAACGATTCAGAATTGCATTGAAACCCGTGACCAAAAGCGTCACTGTCAGTCGCTAGGCGGCGGTGTTCATGAGAGCGCGTGGGCGTAGTGCACCGGTTGCCCGTGTCCGGACAAAACCGCGAAGTGACAAAACCGCGAGGACAAAACCGCGCAGACAGAACCGCGAACGGACAAAACCGCGAACGGACAAAACAGCGAAACGGACAAAACAGCGAAACGGACAAAACCGCGAAACGGACAAATCTACGAGTTATCCCCTCACTGTTTGATCTCTTATGCTCCAAACTTCAAATTCCTGAAGAATATACAAAAATAAACGGTGAAATTTTTCTTTTGCACGACAGTGATCCAAGAGAGGATCGTATATTAATTTTTGGAACGAAAAAAAACCTTGAAACTCTGAAAGAATCAAATGCAATTTTTGTCGATGGGACGTTCTCTGTTTGTCCACTTATTTTCAGCCAGCTTTATACTATTCACGGATTTAAAGAAGATGCCTCACTACCATCGATTTTCGCTTTACTTCCAAACAAAAGGGAGGAGACATATAGAAGACTTATAAGAATTTTACAAGAAATAGAGCCGCAAATTGGATCGAATCTGCAAATGATAATGCTGGATTTCGAAAAATCTGCAATGAACGCTTTCGCAGAAGCTTTTCCTGGAGTAAAACTTACTGGATGTTTCTTCCATTTTAAACAGTGCATTTGGCGAAAAATTCAGGAAATACCGGGATTTCAAGAAAAGTACAATGACAAAGAAGACATCACGTTTCAAACAAAGATAAAGAAACTTGCAGCAATTGCCTTTCTTCCTGTTTCAGAAGTCATCTCTGTTTATGAAGAACTCTGTGATAGGGAGTTTGCAGACGAGGAATTCTCTCCACTTTTGGATTACATTGATGATACATGGATTGGACGTATTCTTCGAGGAAATCGACGACGAGAACCACTATTTCCAATCGAAATTTGGAACCAAAACTAGAATGTTAAAAATTCGTTAGAGAGAACCAAAAACTCCGTCGAAGGTTGGCACAATGCTTTTCGGTTATTACTTGGATCAAGCCATCCTACAATTTGGAAACTCATAGAAGCTTTCAAGAAGCAGCAAAATCTGACGGAGGTTAAATTGGTGCAAAATGGAAGGGGAGATAGAAAAATACAGAAAATGACATATGCGAGAGTCACCAAGTCGATTTTCAATTTAGTTAGTGAATATGATTGTATCGATGCACAGAAATTTCTTTCTGGTATAGTTCATAATTTCGATTATTAGATAGTGTGCTTGTGTATTTTATTACAATTTATATTAACTTATTAATGGTTTATTGATGTGTATTTCGTATAATCCATCTATATTGTATTTTTATTTTCTGTAATGTTCATGCTTTTGTGTAATTTTTTTAAATAAAAAAAATAATGGGGTGTTACGTAGATCACCTCCTCGTGGTGCACCCTGGGTAACGCTAAGAATCTACGAACTTTTGTGGTTTTATGTATTCCTGGTTTTTCTGTATTCGCGGTTTTGTCCTTTCGCGGTTTTATCCGTTCGCTGTTTTGTCCGTCGCGGTTTTGTCCGTCGCGGTTTTGCCCTAGAACCCCGGTTGCCTGGCCTCCACGCTCTCCGGATTTAAACAGCCTGTATTTTTTTTCTTTGCGGGTCACTTAAATATGTTGTGTATGACATATCTGTCAATCATCTGGCTGAAAGAAATGTCTACGCAACTGCTGATATCCAATGAAATTCAGGTGTTTTGGACCTTTTCCGCCACTCAGTTGTCTGGCTGTGTATCACATGCATCGGAAGTAAGGCCTGAAACTTCGAACATTCACAGTGACATTATGAAACGGAATAAATGTTTTCCTTTGATTCCTTCTGTCCTTTCATTTCTTGTACGTCTCTGTCCACTTTCACATGACGTTTTCGGTTATGGGTTCATATGCAATTCTGAATCGTGCGTGTACTATGGGTATGTAGTTCTTTTATAGACCCACCTACATATAATACTTTATTTATTAGGTAAGCTATTTTATTGAAGTTGCTTGTTAAAATAATATATTATTATTAAAAAACACCATTTGAACTGTTCATGAAAGGGTTTTATTTTTAGATGCGTTTCGCCTCTCATCAACACCATATCTTCCATCAACAATGCTGCTTTTTTTTTTAATGATTAACGTCTCTTAACAGCGAGGTATTTAGAGACGGGAAAGGATGGAGAGGCAAGGAATGGGAAGGAATTCGGCCATGGCCTTTTGAAGGAAGCATTCACCTGGAGTGATTTGGGGAAACCATGGAAAACCCAAATCTGGATGCTCGGACGGGGATTCGAACTGCCGTCCTCCCGAATACGAGGCCAGAATGCTAACCGTTACACCACCACGCTGCTTTTGGTTTTGTCTTTGGACATAACTTATTTGTATAAAACCTTTCGTTGCTTCGTCCAACCTCAAAGGTTTAAGATATGGAGAGATTTAACGTATGTGTGCAAACATCATATAAATAGATGTTGGCGCGAAATTTCTTTTAAATCTGAAAAATGTAAGTAGACTCAGTACTGTCCTATGAAGTAGTGATCAAAACAACCGTCTTCTAAACAGCACATCAGAATACTATGTCATTAACAAACTTCACAATTCACACAGCTTTTGTTTTATGAGTAGAATAAGAATGGTAACATTGCCATAGTCTCCTGACAAAAAAGGGTAATTCTGTGAGTTATCCTGTTGCAATCATACTGATGTTGCCCTAGACACTTAGGCCTTTCCTAAATTTTTAGTGTACAAAAGTACCTACTGGTTTGTTCTAACCATAATTACAGTCCTGACCATTCGAGAGGACGCGGGTTGGAATCCCGTCCGGTCATCGATAATTAAGATTCTCTAGGTTTTCCGAAATCACTTCAGGGAAATGCTGGGATGGTTCCTTAAAAGGCAATGCCTGAATTCCTTCCCACTCCTTGCCCCCCAGT
Source organism: Vandiemenella viatica (assembly GCA_031002005.1). Classification (NCBI taxonomy): domain Eukaryota; kingdom Metazoa; phylum Arthropoda; class Insecta; order Orthoptera; family Morabidae; genus Vandiemenella; species Vandiemenella viatica. Next base: position 245,988,756 of record CM061921.1, read on the forward strand.
CTTTTCCCGCTTCCAGTGGCCTCGACGTCGACGAGGCTTAAAATCCTTAAAAAAAACATTCGAATATTGTTAAAAAGCACATCACATGTGTTGTAAATCTTAAGATCGGTATTTCCCAGGATATGGTGCAAAGATCACGGTGTGAGTAAACCGTTTCTTGGGAATCTGCCCTAGTGCCGTATCAGTATAAAAACTCCAGCAGATGTGCAATATTTGAGATCACCATAGAAATGCATTTCATCGAATCTTGGTATGGTGCTTAACGTATTACTATTGTAACTGATTGTTTTTTAGTTATGGCTTTACGCCTCGTAGATGTCGAGGTTATTAGAGGCGGGAAAGGATTGGGGTAAGGAATTGGAAGGAATTCGGCCATGGCCTTTTGAAGGAAACTTCCTGGCATTCGCCTGGAGTGATTTGGGGATAACTGATGTTACATGAATGCATATTGTAAAAATTATTATTATTTTTATATATCATCTTTCAATTTTTACTTTTATTGCTGCTTCTTTACATTAACCAATACAATTATACTTTCATCCAAACTTCGCCGTACTCATACCATCTCTGCTTCTCATCTGTTCTCTATCGTTCAAAGATCTTCCTCCTCCTGTACTGTCCAGAGATTTTCATGTACTTTTCATCTGGTAATAACGCTGCTTGGAGTTCTTTGATACAATACTTAAGACATAATAATAACCCGATATAAAACACTTCCCATTGAAATAATATAAAACAAACATTAATTATTAATTATTTAAAACTAAGAGGCTGTGTATTCTTACACATCCCCTCGGCCAATTTGTCACCAAAAATTTGTCAAATTTTTGTGTGATTTATCATCACACCACTCACCCATACATACATTTTCAGCCATAGTTACATTCATTCACACTCCCGGTATAAGTTCAGATCACATATATTTTTTTCTAATCCTAACAATTCCTCTACTTCAATATTCTCATGTGTCACTCCCTCTTCATTTTCACTTTTCCCTTCGTTGCTTCTTTTTCCTTGTCCTCTCCGCCATCCTTCTTCTTTTCGAATTTTATAATGTTGCGGCCTTCATTATATATATCAAGCCCTCTCTTCTTCTTCACTTTGCCTCTCGTTGATTCTTCTTCTTCACTAACTTCATCACACTTCTTCCTTATTAAGAAACATCTCACCTCGTATTCATCTTCTCTTGCCTCCTTGTCAGCTACAAGTGTACAGTACTCCTCCTCTTCTTCTTCTTCTAACTCTTCTTCGGTATCTTCATAACTCTTCTCGTCTTCAATTTCCTCGTCCTCTTCAGTTCCCAAACCATAATTTCTGTCATCATTTCTAGTGGAAACAATAATCGTTTCATCTTTCCTTTCCATCTCTTCTCCTGTATTTTCCACGTTACTGTCCCAATGAACCATTCTCGCCAGGCCACTTACTTGATCTGATGCTATGTCATCTTTCTTAGTATCTCTAACTTTGTCTTTTTCCTCTATCTGTTCTAGACATTCCCACCATTTCACTGGTCCACTATTCTCACACATTGTATTGTTTTCTTCATCGTCATCTCGCCGATTTTCTCCGTTTTCTTCTCTCTCATCCTCCTCAATTTTCATTCCTAACTTGTCTTCGCACGCCCTTCTTACTTCTTTAATCCAGTGATCAGTTTTGTCTTCTGTTCCTTTGTCAATCGCTCCTTCAGAATTTCCAACAGGATGATCGGCTTGATTGTTATTATCTTTAATCAACTTCTCTTGACACTTTCTTCTCGTAAAGTCTTCATCAAAATATGCCGTTACTTCTTCCAAGATTACTGTTTTGTGTCTATCACTAGTAACGGACATTTTAACTTCACCACCAATATCTTTCCCCGTATATCCATCTACGTTATTATAGTCATAATCTGGCTTATCATCCTCACGTTCAACGCTTAACTGTACATCTTTTCTATTTTTCCAATAGTCCATTAATTTACGACTCATAAACCGTATTTCATTATCGATTTCATATATGGCAGAAGTGATTTTTGACATATCCAATCTGCCACAGTAATTCTCCATACTCTCTTGATACTTATCCAACTCTAACCCTACTTTGTGTCTACACAGTTCTATATTTTTCACCATACCATACTTCCTTAACTTTTCAGAGTATAATAAATTCACTTCACACTCCCAATTAAAATATGCGATCATCCTCTCAATATTATTTACGTCAACATCAAACTTTTCCACTTCTTTCACATTACATCTCAGAGAAACTATTTTATCCATCCACTGTTTCGTCCTCCCAAACAAATCACATACCTCTATTATTTCCATGTTCAAATGACAATTTTAACCTCTTCTAGCTTCAATCCGAAGATTACAGGATTCTTCTATTACGAGCTAAATAATTAGCTCTGTGTCACGGTCACGATCGCCACTTGTAAAATTATTATTATTAATATAAACTTTCATTTCTTTTATTGTTATTTTACATTAACAACACAATTCTCAATTACATCCAAACTTCGCCGTTGTATATACCCTCTCTGCTTCTCATCTGTTCTCTATCGTTCAAAGATCTTCCTCCTCCTGTACTGTCCAGAGATTTTCATGTACTTTTCATCTGGTAATAACGCTGCTTGGAGTTCTTTGATACAATACTTAAGACATAATAATAACCCGATATAAAACACTTCCCATTGAAATAATATAAAACAAACATTAATTATTAATTATTTAAAACTAAGAGGCTGTGTATTCTTACAATATGTAGTACTGTTATTTGACTAACCGTCATAACTGTTCAGTTGGGATGTTGCACCACTGCTTGCTGTTGTTGCTTGTTCGAAAATATTGGTTAATAGTTCAACCCAATTGTGAATAGTTCCAAAAAAAAAAAAAAAATAGACTCTCTACAACTTGAGCACCACTTTGAAGTACTGGGTAAATCCCATTTCTTTTACCATACTGTTTTCAGCTAGAAATCTTTCCTTCCGTTTCTATCTTCCTGTAAGTAATAAAGCTTTTTTCTTATTTTTTTTTTAAACTGGACAACAAATATTGTTTATACCAAACACAAGAGAAAATACTATCAGATACTTAACAGCTATGTATTTTATTTAGGTATACAGGAAACTACCGTTCAGTGCTTAAATACGCTACGGCGGACAATTTAAGACCATTTCTAGATCGATAAAAGTAGATTTCGAAAAATTGTGGCACTTCCAAAATGAAAATGTCAATGCACGTGGTAAAAATATGGAAGCAGAACCAGCGGAACACAGGTAGAACTTAAGAAAGACCCCTACAAATGAAGAGAGGTGTCAGCTCTACCGATTGAGGAAGAAAACTGTGCGAAAGATAGCAATGGAGAACTAACACATCGTCCCTACCCAACGGTGCGGGGGAGGGAGTTACTGCCTTCGATGTCACGGAGTTGCCGCTGGTGCATGTGCACTGCCGTATTTGTTCGGCTCGGTACACACGAGCGTCATTTCACGCAGCGTGCACGCAGAGATGCCGCTCTTGCGGCTTGGAGTACTCAGGAACAGATACGACTATGCACCAGCGGCAACTCTGCGGCGACCCGCGGCCACCATGCGGCCAACCAGCGGTCGTTTTTCCCTGTTCTCGCCCTCCACGCCGCAGCGTTGCCACGCACGCAGTTGCTGTCTCCTAGTACAGTGTTTCCAATGGAGTGGTGCACATGGGCGGCAGAAAACGTTAGTGCGGCAAGCATGGCAGAAAATATTGAAATTTTATTGGTGAAATTAAGACTCATCCAGAAATTTTGGACATCACGTCAGAAAATTATCATGATCGAATCAACAGGAGAGCTTGGACCATTATATGTCGGATATTCATTGAGGGATTCGAGGAGAAGGGCGACAAAGACGAAAATGAAATATGTAAGTAAAATATTTCGTGTTCATCATAAATCCTTAAATAAAGTGTTTTACAATCTAGATTTTATATGTCATAAATATAAAATTTTATGGTAAATTGCTGTTGCATACACAAAAGTTCTTAAATAAATTTCCTTTGTCAGGGTAAGCTGCCAACATTTGAAACAAAATAATCAGCTATCATGTTCCTTGCTTGGATAGACTACTTAGTAGTTCCTTTTGTTCGAACTGAGGCGTCCTTTCCTATATCGACGAAACCTTCTATACTCATTTCGTCTTGAATGTTGTACCCATCTCTCGTTCTTACAAAATTATGAAGCGAACAACATGTCTTTATCAATAGGACAGATAAATCCAAATTTACATTAATTGCTTTATGAAAAAATTCCCATTTATTGGATAGAATGCCAAATGTACTTTCTACATTTCTCCTGGCGCGGGACAATCTGTAGTTGAAAATCTTTTTAAAACTTTACCACTGTAAGACCTCATAATATTTGGTGAAAGGGAAAATGCTTCATCACCAACAAAATAGAAGGGTATTTTTGGACCTGCAGTGCCCGGCAGAGGTTGTCTTCTTGGAATGTTCATTTCGTTGTTTTCAAGCTTCTTATAAAAAGAAGTTGTTTGGAATATACTACTGTCAGATTCCTTTCCGAAAGCTCCAACGTCAATGTAAATGAACTTGTAATTTGAGTCCGCAATAGCTAGCAACACAACTGAAAAATAATTCTTATAATTATAAAAGAGAGATCCACCCATCCTTGTTTATTTACTCTCACACGCTGTCCATCAATGGCTCCTAAGCAATTAGGAAATTGGAATTTCTTCGAAAAACTTCAGAAATTTCTTTCCACCACTCTTCTGTTAACTTTGGTAAAGATTCTGCAAGTAAACATTCCCAAATAGTACTGCAAACCTTCCTCAAAATCTTTCCAATTGTCGTGTGTCCAATTATGTATGAAAGATGTATTACAAATTGATCACATCCACTGCCCAGGTACCTGTCAACAAAATAGTAAATAAAATTGAATACATTTTAGAGTTGGATATTTCGTGGCAAATTTTTTTTTGAAAAATTGTAAATCCAGCCTGAAATTGTAGAATAGACAAAAAATAAAAATAAACTGTAGATTACTAGCTGGATAAACAAAACACTAGAGGTGGAAGTTTAAGAATAAAAGAGTACTGAGACACATTTGAACACTACCTATGACATAACAGTTTGAAAGATGCTATTCTTGATGTAATAATGAGATTAAAATAATTTTTAAGCTTGTAAATACATTATAAATGTAAATACTTTTTTTTCAGGCTGCAAATTAGTTGGTAAATGGAAAAAAACATTAGAGATAACTTTCTGAAAAGCCTGAAGAAAAAAGGCAAATCTGGGCAGTCTTCTGCAACGCCAGGAAGAAGATATATCTATGCGCGGCAGTTATCATTTCTTCTAGCTGCTGGCGCTTCGTGAGAGACTCAGTCCAGTTTATAGGAAGGAAACGAGGGAGAAGATGCAGAACTACAAGAGGAAAGGCCACATATAAATGTGCCGAAGCCAGAGGTGTCAGACACATATCCTTCAAGAAAGCGCAAGCGACATGTTGAATCAGCTTTGATAATTTTATGACCACTCCAATTCCTTCTACAGCCATTCCAGAACCTAATAATCCTGACCGAGCTTTTTTTGACAGCATTCTTCCCTCCATCAGTACGTTCGACGAGGACCAGAAGTTAGAATTTCGTTGCAAAATTTTGAATTTGACTAAGCGAATGAGGATGGCTTCACGACAGAATTTACAAACACCTCACTCCTCCACCTATCTATCTCAGTCTTCTCCCCTTACTTATCTACCTCAGTCTTCTCACTATACCTCTCTGCCTCAGCCTTCTACCTCAGTCTTCTCGTCACATCTATCAACCTCACAGGTACGTGCCTCCAGCACAATCTCCTTCCCAGTTTGCACCAACAACTCACTCTTCCAAGAATTTACCTCCGCCTCCAGCGAAGTCCTCTCCTCAATTTTTAACAGAACTCCATACACGTCACCCCTCTTCTTCCGCAAGTACCGCTGGTCTTGTCAAGCCAATATCTCCTAATCAGTCATCTTCCACATCTCAAATTCCCTACAAGTTCAGTGATGAAGATGATGCTCTTGACTTACAGTATTAATGGTCGAATCATTTTTACATTTAATAATCGGTCACTAGATAGTGTACATATATATATTGTTAATTCGGTGTGATTTAGATTTTCCTGTTTTTTTTTTTAATATACAATAAAGATAATTTTTAATCTCAATTATTTTAGTTCTTATTCTATAAAAATAAACACAATAATAATTATAATAATAATAAAAAGTATTAGGATTCTCTTACCTCAGAGTCACAGCCAGCATTTCTAGGGGTGATATGGAGAGCCTAATACACGTATCTTGGGACTTCATTTTGTCCATAATTTTTACAGCAAGCTCATCAAAAGACTGAACGCTCATACGAAAGTTATAAAAAAAACTTTTCTTCATTTTATCGTAAAACCGTAAATGATGTATAAAATCTGCCCCTTGTTAACCGTAAATCGGTGTACGGATGTTCCCAATAACGTCTATCCTGTGTCCTTAATAAGTGATTTTTAAAGATAAAGTACGCAAAAATTACCCGCTTCTTATTATACAAGTCCATGGTTGTCAGTGGTTGGATGTCTACTGCCGCATGCTGCTACTCCAAGCCTCTAGTGCTGCATCTCTGCGTTCACGCTGCGTGAAATGACGCTCGTGTGCACCGGGCCTAAGTGATTGCGGGAAACCACCGACAGACAGCATTCGGAAAGACCGGTACGCCGGGATCGCCTAGGCCCAGTTGTATCTCCCCGATCAACTGTGGTGTCGCTTTAAAGCCCACAGCAACGCTGCGGGTTCCAGTTATTAATTTATTACAATTGTCACATTGTTTATGAAGAATAAGTTTTGGTCTTTTATGTACGTACACTATATAACAAGAATGGTAACGTTCAGTCCTTACATTCGGTAGATCCTGGGTTCGAATCCCATTCCAGCCATTCAGATTTGGGTTTTTTCCTAGATCACTCCCGGTGAATGCCGGGATGGTGCCTTCAGACAAGGCCATGGCCGAATTTCTTCCCGTTACTTTTACCCAGTCCTTTCCCACCTCTTATGACTAAAACCATAAGCGAAATAGAATGCACGTTTTGTTCTTGTACCCGATTCTCTAAGAACATGTTAATTGTATTTTGGTCAATTTGTTTTTTCATTGTTCCATCATGGGGTAAGACGGCTTAGCTATGCAACTGCTGAACTGTCGATTTGTAATTTCGGAAAATGTTCTTAACCTAAGGAAAAAATGGACGAGTCACATGCTGATCCTATGTTGCCTGGAGACAGTACAGGAACTGTATTAGTATCGTTTAATATTCATTGTTCTAATATCTTAAACTCCAGACAACAAATACAGAAGACTAATTTGCTCAAAAACAGGTTCTTACTTTTCATGTTGCTCTGTGCCTTAAAAATTCTGTTCATTAGACAATCCTGATTAATCGTCGGTGTATTTAACAATCTACATGTTTTTGGTGATTACGGACAGTGTGTGACAGGAGGTTCTAATGGTTGATGATAGACATATGTCACGTGCGCTGCGTTATGGGTGAACATCTCAGTACTATTGTATTTTGCAGAAACGTTATTGTGGCATAAAAACAAGCAGTGTGTTGACGTTGATGAGATACTAGAAGTACGTGTTTATTCTAGTAGACCTCGCCAAGCTCTTATTTGACAGCAGGCTGAGGGGGCCTGGAGAGGGAAAGGGTCACTGGCTTTCAGTTTCCAGGTAAGTCATCAATCATCAAGCAAACGTGAGTCGCTACAACAGTACCACTTTTCGTAGTTCGTTTATAGTTACATTACGGGCCGAGACTGGTGGCCGAATGGCTTAAGATCGGGATTCGGTCCCCAATCCAACCATCCCGATTTCGATTTTTCATAATTTTCTGAAATTACTACAGATGAATTCCGAGCTGCATCATTCCTTCAAAAGGCGATGACCGAATTCCAAGCCATTCCTTTCACACAATGGCTCTAACGATCTCTGCGTCGATGATCTGTAAAGTCTTAAATAAATATTATTTTTCTTATTGCTTTACGCCTCGTCGACGGCTAAGGTCATTAGAGGCGGGACGGGACTGGGGACAAGGAACAGGAAGGAATTCGGCTATGGACTGTTTGAAGGAAGCATCCCGGCATTCTCCTGGAGTGATTTGGAGAAACCATGGAACACCCAAATCTGGACGTCCCGATGGGGATTCGAACCCGCGTCCTCTCTAATGCGAGGCCAGAACGTTAACCGTTCACCCACCACGCTCAGTATAAATTAATTAATGGTCTAGCTCAACCAGTAGGGGCAGTGCATGGCTGGCACGTGTCAGAGTATTACCGTAATCAACCTCGAAATACGAGGGTGAGTTAAATGAAAACCTTAATTTTTTTTTTAAGTATTATTTATTGTGCAGAAGTGGTACAAAGCTGTATCACTTTTCAACATAATCTCCCCCACGCTCAATTCAGGTCCTCCAGCGCTTACAAAGTGCATAAATTCCTTTAGAAATAAATTATTTTGGTAGTCTGCGCAACCACTCATGCACCGCGTGGCGTACCTCTTCATCAGAACGGAACTTCTTTCCTCCCATTGCTTCTTTGAATGGTCCAAACATATGGAAATCACTTGGGGCAAGGTCTGGTGAGTAAGCTGGATGAGGAAGACACTCAAACTGCAGGTCTGTGATTGTTGCAACTGTTGTACGGACAGTGTGGGGCCTTGCATTGTCATGTTGCAAAAGGACATCTGATGACAGCAAACCACGTCGCTTTGATTTGATTGCAGGCCAAAGAAGATTTTTTAGGAGATCTGTGTATGAGGCACTGGTGACAGTGGTCCGTCTAGGCATGTAATGCTCCAGAATGACGCCTTTTGCGTCCCAAAAGAGTGTCAGCATAACCTTCCCTGCTGATGGTTCTGTTCGAAACTTCTTTGGTTTTGGTGATGAGGAATGGCGCCATTCATTGTTCGCTCTCTTCGTTTCCGGTTGGTGGAAGTGAACCCAGGTTTCGTCCCCAGTAACGATTCTTGCTAGTAAGCCATCACCTTCTCATTCAAAGCGCCGAAGAAGTTCTTCACAAGCATCAACACGTCGTTCTCTCATTTCAGGAGTCAGCTGCCGTGGGACCCATCTTGCAGACACTTTGTGAAACTGGAGCACATCATGCAAAATGTGGTGTGCTGAACCATGAATAATCTTTAAACATGCTGCAATGTCATTCAGTGTCACTTGGCGGTTTTCCATCACTATGGCTTCAACTGATCCAATGTTCTGTGGAGTCACAACTCGTTGTGCCTGACCTGGACGAGGAGCATCTTCCACTGAAGTCACGCCATTTGCGAACTTCCTACTCCATTCGTTGACTTGCTGCTGTGACAAACATGCATCACCGTACTGAACCTTCATTCTTCGATGAATTTCAATAGGTTTCACACCTTCACTACTCAAAAACCGAATAACAGAACGCTGTTCTTCCCTGGTGCAAGTCTCAAGTGGGGCAGCCATCTTTATACTGATACTGCGACGGTATTTGTGCATTTGCACTATGCTGCCACCTACAGACCATTCTGCACGTTGCTTATTGCACGCTTACCAACTTACAGCATAACGACGCGAAATTTCGATTTTTTATTACAAATTTAAGGTTTTCATTTGACTCACCCCCGTATTAACTAAGGGATCCCAAAACTATTCCTAACAATGACGTTAGTTAAGTGGTAGAAAAAATGCCAGGTGACCCTATATAGTCTGGACATTTTTTCGTCTTATTTCCGATTGTTAACCAAATCACTCAGTTGTCTACCTTAAAAAAATAACTCTTTTACTGTTCTATTGACCGCTATTCCGGAAGAAACCTTTCAGAAGAGTTGCCAGCAGTTAAAGTAACATTTTACTAAGTGTATGATTCTGGGGATTCTTGCTTAGATGGAGACTAGGAACTGAACTATTTCAGAAGACTTTTTTTCCTCGTGGCCTATGTTTTTATACTGTTGGGACAAATTTAACACTAGCTATCTTTACCCTAACTCGCATTAATCAGCAACTGACAACTATACCTGACAACTGGCAACATTTTTATGCCAACTTTTTAACTGCAATGATGCAAGTAAACCATTTGTTCATGAGAAATCTACATTACCAAATCTAGATAACAAATACTCTTTCACGTTCGCTTGGTGCTTGAAATCGGAATGTTTGTATAAAATTATCTTATCTGTGAGATGTGTTATCGGCATAAGAAAACTTTCCACTTTCAGAAAACGGGGATATAGTTGATTTTATCACACCGTATTTCGGTCACAAAAAATACTTTATTCAATTTTCTGTCATAGGAAATATTTAAGGTACGAATTCACTCAGTTTTGGCTCTTGGGAAGTGGAGGGTGAGCGGTAACGCTTTGGCCTAGTTAATCGTCATCGTCAGAGTATAAATAACCTATAAAACGTTGAACTTCGTCTGTCTTGCTTTTAGTAACATTCGCCCTCCTGTATTTAAGAATATCAATTTTTAGTTTTATATCTGGAGGACACGAGGTGTTTACTTCAGGTTGATTTGAATTGGAGGCCGCAACTCACTCTATGGATACACTAAATACATAGTTTCTTTAATATATATATATATATATATATAAAAAAATAGCATTTGGCATTTGGCTACAAGGCCACACTGCGTACTTACGTAATTCGCACTATTTATCTGTGCACTCAATGTATACTAGACTCAACGTGGTATAGGCAACACATGACAAACACAACATTAAATTAAAACCACCCATGCCAGAGGCCGGACTCGAACCGACGACCCCTACAACGCGAGGTCTAGCACGCTATCCTCTACGCGGCCGAAGTCGGCAAAATACATAGCTTAATATGCGTAAGAATGATGGATGAGAAACTGATGACAAAGATAATGAACACCTCCCATGTCAGTATACATCGTTCTAACGTGGTCATTTATAACTGTTCTTTCCCCCGCTGAGAGCATATTTGGATGGCGGAACAATCGCCACAAAAATGTTGAAATGCGGTGCAAACTGCTGATTTTTATTCTTTCATTAACATAGAGTAGTGCCAGATCTTTAAGTGTCGGAATTTTCTTAAGATAAAAGTATAAAATCTTATAAAATGATACAACACCACGTAGAAAATAACAATAAGAAGAAGGCACATATTGCACACTCTTTAATTTTTCAGTTACTTGTATGGAGCGAGTACCAGCGTCGCTTCGTCCCCCTGCAGCACGTGAATAACAGACCGGGCTTGCCGTCCGGCTGGAGCCTACGTCCGGGTTTGGTCCTCTGTACTGTATTTCCGGTATTTTTCCGGCTGGTGGAGACAAGCGAGCCTAGACAGCCTTTGTATAACTCTAATAAATATCTTGTGTTTAACAGTACTACATCTGAGAAATTCCAAAGTACGTCTCCTCTCCCTTAATGGATACAGGTTAGCATAATATTTTTGTAGGTCACAGGTGAAACTGGGTGGTGCAGCAGTATATATAAGAGAAATACTAAAACAAAATCTTTAGTTTTTAGTAAATACTGTATAGAATAAGACTTTGAACCTTGTGCTCTACGATTTCGTAGTGATGTAGAAGGCCACACAGGAAAATTTAATATATTTTCAATAAATTTGAAAAAGTTCTTATTAATTTATCACGAACTGAAATGGAAATTGTCCTATGAGGTGATTTATCATAAAATTTGCTCTAGATTATTTACAAACAGACTTTCTTCCAGGAATGCTTAAATCATTTAATTATGTGCAGCTGTAAATAACCCCACCGGAATAAAGATACCATAATTGATAATAGTTTTATAGAGGACAATAATACCAATTACTTCCAGTGGAAAATGTTATGTTAGACTATAATGCTCCAATAATTTCTCTTTATGTATTGAGAAAAGGAACTAATCCAGAGAAAAACATAACAAAGTTATAACATTAAATGACAATTAAAAACATTACATTAATTAATCAGCTGATGAATGATAATTGTGCCATTTATACAGTATTTAAAACGGCAATTGGAAACGATAAATTGAAGTATATTTTTAGAAATTTATGATACGTTTCGCCTTACAAGATTATTTCTAGTCAGTGAAATATATGTAAAGAAGAATTGGTTAACCATAAATATTAAAACATCTTGCAGGCAAAAAAGAAAAATTTATATTTAACTAGGAAGACAGGTAATATGCATTTTAGAACGCATTACGAAACTTCCTGTAAAATGTTCACCAAAGTAATTAAATAAGCTATAAATAGAAACAGAAAGACAAGAAGATCACATCATTAACAATAAACTTGTAAACGATTCCTTTTATATTGGATCTGCTTTTAATAAGTGCTCTTAAACATTTGCTGAAAAGATAAAAAGGATAATTTATTACTGATGTGTAATGATACTTACGGCATTTTCGTCAAAAGCAGAATGCATGTCTCTATTTCCCAAGTGCCAAAATAAAATAGAAAAAATAATTAAATTCTTTAAAAAATTCGTACGGTTACCATGAGGTTTTCTTCCATGAACTAAAATACTGTAGCACCAGAATTACTAGTAGTGTTTGTAACAGGTCCTTTGAAGAAGATACGTTACTTTCCTGACTCATTCAGGTCAGTAAGACATTATAAGAAGGGTGATGCCTCAAAGTCCATGAACTATGGACCCATATCGCTTCCACGAGCATTTTTAAGATATTCGAAAAATCAATATAAAAAAAAGTGTTTACACGAATATATTAAAAAGGATTACCCAATATGATTCTGATTAACGTGTTTTTATGTTTGTTTCTTTTACGCAATATTGGAAGCAAGAATTTTCTGCAATCTAACCAAACCTTTTCATTGTATGGATCAAAGATTCTCTTCAGTAAATTAGCACACTATAATATTAGTGGCAGATCAAAACTTTAGTTTAAATCACATTTAGGAAAAGAAATGAGATTTTAGTATATGGGTAGGTAACTAATCTCCGCATCACATTTATACAACGACAACAAAATTGATACCCTGCAGAGCACAGCATACACAACTCAAAAATAAATGGTAACACTCTCGTTCCCCCATTAGGTTAAATTAGATTGGGTGGTCAAGACAGAAGTGATGCTACGGTTTTAGATTGTAATGATTTCCGATGCCACACGGATAGAAAACCTTCATACACACTGCGAAGAGGTCAGGGCCTTATCACAGGCGCCTGGAGCACAATCTAATCTAACTGGAATATTTTGACACTGCCTCCACTACATTGCTGGTCAAGTCCTGAATGATCAATGTTTTTTCCAAACCGGGGCTCAGACCCAGTAAGCCCAGTCATATTGTCTCATCGACCCATACCAATGAGGCAGATTATACATTAAGTTAAACTTTTTAAATAGATCTTCCGATTCTCCTAATACACAATGAGTAATCATTTATTTCGAAGTTAGTTCTTGGGTCGATTGACTAATGAAGCCGCAGCTGTTTTAAAAACTCTAGCGACAAAGTACTCAGAAATATGACCAATAGAAAATATCAGAAAAATATTGAAGTCTTTCATATTCCGTCCTAAAGTAGACTGCATTCCGCCTCTGTCGGGGCTGAGGAGTCCGAACCATAGAGCGTCTGGCGTATGAGGTAGGAACAAAACAAAACTTGTAAAAATTCCTTGCAACATCAGAGCAAACACTTTATCCACTTTTTAAAAAGTGTGACATCCTTCTCTGAAAAAAGAAAAAGGTGAATCTCAGGTAAATATAAACAAATCTTTGTCATTTTATCATGATGAAATGAAACATCAGATGGGGTAAAAATCGAATCGAAGTAATCACTTCTTCCGTTCGTATTCTTCCGATGATAATGTAACTAAAAAAAAAAACTACTATAATTGTTAACTTTGACAAGACTATAACAATCAATTCTTCTCTCCGCAGTGAAGCACTGTCAATTGTTTTCCCTTTATTTAAGTCGCAATTACCTTTGAATCATCATTACTTTCACTATGGCAGTATGACTATTAGGAAGTGTGCAAATTTCTCTTTATATTTTTGTATTTGGCTAGTTTAATATTTATAGTCGTTAGGTTGTACTAATAATCTTCCGCGCACATCTCTCCTCTTTTATGTACAACTTAATGAATATAATTAGCGATCAGCTAGTAATTGATATTTCTTTCGGTGGTGGGATATTTTGGCGTATCTGGTCTTGCTATTCCTTTGGTACGAATCGTATATGGAGAAGCTCTTTATTTTGCAGTGATTTTTTTCTTCTATTTCCATATATCAGAGCTTCGCATCATAATAAATGGTGCTGTACAGTGTCCTGCAAGTTGAAAAATTGACACTTTGGGGACAGACAAAGACCAATCCGCTATAATACAATGCGTTGAACAGTGGAAACTAAACATTAACCATATAGCCCGGCAACCTTCAGCGTGTCTCGATAATGTGTTAGTTACGTTGGCTGCCACCGTAGCGCTGCTTGACTACCACGAAATTCCAGATAACTGCATCCGATCTTATTACACTTATATTGGTTAAAGAAGTGTAAACTGCGATGCCAGCTAAATGGCAATTGTCTGTTAATGAAGTAGCTGCACGCAAATAGGGTGACCCCAGATAAACAAAATGATAATGTGAGGGAGAGGTATATGCGACGTTCGTTAAATATACATGTTGCTATTTGATTAATTATGAACGTTAAATGCAAAAATTCATATAAAAAAAGATGTTTACGATCTATTCTCTGAGCAGTTACTAGAACCATGACTAGAAACAGGTCACAACATAACCTAAGAATTTTTTGACAGAAGATAAGAAACATGAAAGATTATTAAAAACCACAGAGAAAGTTACACAAAATGTAAACAAATCACTAATTATATCAAACAAGTAAATAACAGTTATTCATACTTTTTCATTTTTGACGGGCTTTGTGGAAGTAGTACTAAAATGGAGGGCGGAGATAAATAATTTAATACCATGAAGTGGTGCGATGTTCATTTTCTCACTGTGAGTTTGTTTTAATCATCGTATATTCTGTTGTGGAAGAACCAGTGAAATAACGAAGGGCAGAGTGGGATTTTACTTTACAGAAAGATTTTTTTTATCATATCCCTAGATATTCCTTCTGTGAGTGATCTCTAATTTGCTTTGTAACTCTCTTTGCAGCAAGTTGTATAAATTTGTCGTTGTTGGAAGAGCTTCTGTACCGTTCAACAGGGCCGGATTAAAACAGCGCGGGACCCATAGCAAATGTGAGGAAAAAAAAAAAAAAAAAGCGGAGGCTAGAGAATCCTAGGCGCGGCGGGGCCCCCATAAGGCGCGCGGGCGGTAGCAG